>CAJHNH020003001.1:472500-1183627 GCA_905116865.2 Candidula unifasciata
GGTAGGGGTATTGTATGCTATGTGTGAGGATTGTACTGATATGTATTTGAGGCAGAGGTATGTCTGTGAGGATTGTACTGTATATGTTTGTGAGGCAAAGGTATGTGTGTGGGAATTGTACTGTATGTATGTGTGAGGTAGGGGTACGTGTGTGGTGTGTGAGGATTGTACTGTATATGTGTGTGAGGCAAGGGTATGTGTGTGAGGACTTTTCTGTATATGTGTATGAGGCAGAGGTTTGTGTGTGGTGTGTGTGTGTGAGGGTCGTACTGTATATGTGTGTGCGGCAGAGGTATATGAGTGAGATAGGGGTATGTGTGAGAGGGTTGTACTATAGATGTGTGAGGTAGGGTATGTGTGTGATGGTTGTACTGCATATGTGAGTGTTATTTAGGGATATGTATATGGTGTGTGAGTATTGTACTGTATATGTGTGTGAGGTTAGAGATTGTGTGCAATGTATTGGGGTTGTGCTTTATGTGTGTGTGTGTAAAGGAGAGTGTACATGTGTGTGTGCGAGAGGTAAAAGACTGTGTGTATTGTGTAGAGGTTGTACTGAATATATATATATATATATATATATTAGGGCTGTACCGAATATTCGCTTCGTATTCGCTTCGGGGCCGAATAGTGGACTTAATAACTATTCGGTATTCGGCCGAATAGTTGCTGTCGGGCCGAATACGAATAGTGGTTACCTTACACCCGTTTCTGCATACACTGCTATGGACTGAAATTACTCTCTCATTAACAAAATAGGTACAGAAGGTACAGAATAGCGACTTTCGAGTTAGCATTGAAACAGAAGTGAATAACTACCTATCAGAGCCTTGTATCCCAAGACACACTGACCCACTGGACTGGTGGAAAATAAACTTGAGATATGGTTTTACAGAACAATGCTGAAAATACCTTGGACAGCCCCAAAAAAAATCAACCAAGAGGTTTTGAAAGAGGTGGGAGCCCGAAGACAACTAATCACAGACATCAGAAGGAGACAGTCATCATTTTTCGGCCATGTTATGAGAAGAGGGAAAATGAAACATGTTGTGACCACTGAAAAGATCTGTGGAAAGAGGGATAGAGGAAGACAACGAGAGAAGATTCTTGACAGTCTTGTTGCATGGCATGGAGGTGTGTCAGCACACGAACTAATACATGCTGCAGTAGATCGCGGATTGTGGCGAGGAACAATCGCCCACGCCAGTCGGCAAGGCACCTGATGATGATGATACACTATTCGTATTCGTATTCGGCCGAATAGTTGGTTCCGCTATTCGTATTCGTCCGAATAGTGAAAATCACTATTCGGTACAGCCCTTATATACATGCACACGTGTTTGTGTGTGTGTGTGTGTGTGTGTGTGTGTGTGTGTGTTTATGTGAAGCTGTGGTCTGTGTACTGTGTGTAAGAGTTAATCTGTAATCTGGTAATCACAGTTCTATCTTCACAGCGAACGGGTCATCCTATAGTTGCTCCGATTTTGAGCCAACGAAAAACACAAATAACGTCCATCATTGTCCCATGTGGAAAAAACCGACACAGACTGCAGTCTCAGCATATCCACTATCATAGACGCGCATTACAAGCATAAAGCAGCCATCAGAAGTACCAACACAAACATTCCAACATCAGAAATGCAGCACATCATCGACAGAAGCAGCAGTTGCAAACAGATCAGTAGTTGCAAACGCGATTAATTTAAATCACATCAAATAAGTAAAGGGCCCTTTTCCACACCTTCAAGCTTCTAGGCATATAGGGCTAGACCAATACTTTATAGACCAATCGGCGTTTGGTGGGTGATGTGGTCAGCAAAACGCCAGCCGCCTTTATTTCCCAGCTCTGTCAGGAATGGTCAGGCCGCTACACCACTAGTTTTTTTTTTTTCTTTAAAGTTATTATTTTTAAACAGAACATTTATTTCTCTCCCCCCTCCCCCCAGGCTTTCGCCGAAGTGACTATCTTGTTCAGCTATTTGGTGAGATTTGCCGACATCTGCACAGAAGGTTCGCCCATGCAAGTTGTCCAGTGTATTCAGAACGTCACCGAAGTCTATGACAAACTCGTGGAGAAGTATAAACTGTTTAAGGTAAGGTGTTTTCCTTTGGGCTCTTAGTTGGGGTCTGAACAATAAAATGCTGTAAACATGTAGAGTCCCCGTGTGGGTTCTGGGGTCTCATTGTGGGGACAGAGTCCCCGTGGTGGAGCGGCTAGACGCTCGCCGCGGATCGGAAGTCGTGGGTTCGCTCCCTGGCTGAGCCGTTCTTTTTTTTAAAATGACCTTGGCTCCCAGGTCGACCCAGCCTTGAGTGGGTACCGGGTGCAGTCCCGGGAAGTAAAGGCGCCTGGCGTGATGTTGACCACAACACCCATCAAGTTCCGATTGGTCTATAAAAATATAGGTCTAGCCCTATATGCCCTATACGCCTAAAGGCATGGAAAGGGTCTTTTACTTTTTTTTTACTCTATTGTGTGGACAACAAGAATAGATTAACTACCTCCCAAACAAACATGTCGTAAGAGTCAACTAACTGTGTACTTCCTTCGAAGTCAGAGTGTATCTGCCTGAGAGGCAAGAAACCAACAAACTGCATACAGATAACTCAGTTCATTCAGATTCATGACTAACTAGGCACATTTGTATTACTCACTCTGCCAGGTTGAGACGCTCGGTGACGGAGTCTACATGGTGGCCGGAGGCGTGCCCGATAAATGTAGTGACCACGCCGAGAAGATGGCCGGCCTTGCTTTGGAGATGGTGGAGAACGCGAGGCACGTGAAAAACCCGATCACCGGAGTCGGGATGCAAGTCAGGATTGGTGAGTCAGATAGGCAGTTTCATTTACACTGATAATTCTGCTCTTATTAAAAGTAAATATAAAGGACCCTTTTCCACGCCTTTAGGCATATAGGGCATATAGGGTTAGACCTATATAGATCAACTGACACAAGATGGGTGATGTGGTCAGCATCATGCATGCCGCCTCTACTTCCCGGGACTGCACCCGGTACCCACTCAAGGCTGGGTCGACCTGGGAGCCAAGGTCATTTTTGAAAAAAGTCCGGCTCCGCCAGGGAGCGAACCCACGACCTTCCGATCCGCAGCGAGTGTCTAGCCGCTTAGCCACGGGGACTCCCTAATTCTGCTCTTTAAAATGTAAAAGCTTAACCCTTTTCAGGAAAGGCATATAATTCTAATTGAAGAGCATAATAATAAAATAATAATACTATCTAAATGATAAATAAATATAATAATTTTATTTCAACACTTTAATTTTAGGCGATTCCGTAGGGAATTCTTAGGGATTTCCCTCGACAGTGCTATTTCATAGAAGGGTTGCCCGGCTCTCTAGCGTAGTTGGCTAAACCGGATTGCGCGGAGACCGGGTGACGAACTCCTTGTGGTCCGGGTTCAATCCCGGGGGTAGGCAGGAAAGCCACATTTCTCTCAGATTTACGGTATTTACAATGGAATCAAGGCCAAAAGGTTGCGATATCCATAATACCAAACCTAAGGGTTAAACTCATGACTTCTGGATACTAAAACAAACAAACAAACAATACAGCATATGTGGTGCAGACTGACTGACTTTATACCCCAGTAGGACATCACACAAGCGATAAACACCCGATGACACAAAGTGCCACCATGCGGATGAGGGTTCAGGTTAGTGCTATTTTTAAATCAATAGCGACTACTATTTATTTTACCCTCTATACCATGAGACGTTCTAGGGATTTTCTTACCAGATGGGGGTCGTCTAAAATTAGAGTACCTTCATTTGAAATAAACTGATCTTTAAAAGCAAACATTTATCAAGAGAATTGCAATGCTGTTTAGCTTTCTTACACAATGATTAGGGAGAAAAGGGTGTGTCTGTGTGTGTGGGTGGGTGGCGGGTGGGGGATTTAGCTTCTGAAATAAAATGACAAGGGGTGGGGAGGGGCCTTAATGACCTGACACCCCAGTTTATGGCGCTCTGAACCCCAAGCAATGAAGTAAATCCACTCATCTCTTAAACCAGCGGTTTTCAACCGGGAGACGCAAGGAAGTTTCAAGAGGGACGTTAGAATGAACCTTGGTTAGGCCGACGTCACTCGACATGTACCTTGCCTCACGACATATCTGCTCTCGCCATGGTACACTCTCGATGATTACTGCAACACAACTACTCACACTGCTCTAACGTCTAGGACTGAAACACAAACGCCACTCGGCTTCTTAGTACATACTAGCAGTTTATTCAGTTACATTTAATCGACATGTTTCCACAATTATTCACACTTTTATCGCTCGCGAAATATTCAAATACTGGTCACACGCACGAAACTACGAACTACATCTTCCACTAATACAACCGTCTTCTCTGACTTCTGATGATCAACTGACCACGAGTCTAGCTCGGGCTTCCCCTCGCTTACTCGACTAGCCACAAGTATCTCGTGCTGTCACTTGTAGCACGGACTTTCTGCTTGCCACAGTGTAATCGTGGAGACCATGCAAAGCAAGGTCATCACAGGCGTCAACCCAGTTTTGAAACTAGCTGCATTTATATCTCTATTTATTCATGGGCCACACGTGTCTCTTCATTCCACTGGCAAGACCTCAACGTGGCGGTTTCGGGATACGTCAGTTAATTGATTTTAGGGTATTCGTGTTGTTTATTCTTGATTTGTATATGCCCTGATGAAGGTAATATAACCGCATCATTTATTTTACGCGTGTTTGTTTGATCTGCTTTTTTTGTTTGGTTTTATATCTAACAATCTGTTATACAACCCCCCCCCCCCTCCCTCCCAAATACTCTTACCATATTTTCACAGGTGAGGGAAAGGGGGAAAAGGGGGGGGGGGGTGGTTGCTGGGAGTTTTACCATATATTCAACAACAACAAAAAAGGGGGAGGGGGAGGGCTGGGACACTGGAAAAAAATGTTGAAAACCAGTGTCTTACACATTATGTCTGATTAAAAGCATTATAATTGAGCGTGTTCCACAGGTATGCATACAGGAGGAGTGGTGGCAGGAATTGTCGGAAAGAGGACGCCCCAGTATTGCCTGTTTGGCGATACCGTGAACACAGCAGCCAGAATGCAGACAAACAGCGAGGTAGGAATGTATTAATGTTCATTTGTTATTGACAGGGCTGGAAACAAAGGTGCCGGTACTCACTACAAAGCGCCTATTACAGTAGAGTTTTGAAAACTGAATCTTTCGGTACACAGTTTTAACGAAAATCCGTGGTGGTCGTCGCTGAAGCTACATAGTTCGTGCTTTGTACGATGTTCTCAGTTGCTCTGCGGAGAGGATGGGCCTAGTGGGGTAGAATAAGGTGCAATGAAGTCATTTCTTCACTTTAACATTAGGAAAATCCTCCTTGCGATATGCTGAAGCTTGTCATCAGTACCGTGTTGAACAACATCATGGCACGCGGGTAGTAACCCAAAAGTGCTCCGTTCTTCTTCTAACTCAAGCTCAGCACAATGCACAGGCTCTGTAGCACCGGCTAGGATACTGGTATTATAGTTTTAAGTGATTAAGTATATTATTGTTTGCATTTGTGACATATGTGGTATTATTTGCTGTGTTGATGAAGGTTGTCTAGCCGCAGCGTTCACTTGTCGTTTGTGTTTGTGATAATGTGACGCTGTCTGGTCCTGCCATATATCGTTAAAGAGCTTTCCAGAAGAAATGACGTAACTTTTGTACTAAACTTCTCAAAGGGGAAGTTACCATGGGATTTGGCCGACGCCCGGCACTGGAGGGAAAGGCGGGACGGATATACAATCAGACAGTTGCTGGCGCCATCGGAATTGAAACTCTTCGCTTGCTGCTGAAGATGGGGATGGAGCGTTTATAGAAGTGTCCCAAGTGATATGATGTCAATTCTTAATTCAACATTCATCATTCAAAAGTTTCAGCATTTCAGCGAATTTCGACTTTTGAAAAAAGAGGAAAAAAAAGGGGGAAAAAGGGGAGGGTGTTGGAAGGGGCAACCTGTCATCTTTAATTTGACAATGTCCGGTTGTATATGAGATAGGTCCTAAGTGGTTTAGTAATCGTCAGTTTTGGTGTAAAAAAGGAAACGTCCCAGGTGGTTGAAAATCGCCTATTTTGATTTGAATAAATATATAGATTAATGTGTGTGTGTGTGTGTGTGTGTGTGTGTGTGTGTGTGTGTGTGTGTGTGTGTATGAATATATATATATATATATATATATATATGTGTATAATTGTGTCCCGATTTGCAGCCAGGAAGAATCCACCTGACCCAGCCCTGTCGTGACTGCCTGAAAGAGACAGGCTACGTTACTGTCTACAGAGGAAAGATCCATGTCAAGGTAAGTCAGAGCTGTTTCAAGCATATTCCTATTGAAACAATACTCCCTTACTATGGGTTCTCTCGTACCGTAAGTACTTAACACCCAGCACACTTGTATTCAATAATGCAACATAGCTACTGTGGCATATCTCTTCTAAGTGAAATACAAATTTACACTCTACTCAGTGTAACTGCCTGTTTTGTGAACTCAGTAGACAAAATGGCGGGGGCAGTTAGTGTTGGCACATCAGATAAAGGAAGACTGAGAGTGGTTAAGGTTTTAAACAACAAATCAACATCATGGCACACGGGTGTAACCCATAACATCTCCGTTCTTCTTTTAACTCAAGTCTGAGTGCGAAGAAGCTCAGCACAGTGCACGGGCTCTGCAGCACCGGTGAGAACCCTGAGATACTTTGGCTGGGCAGTGCCGTTAAGCTACTTTTTTCGATTATTAACTGCCAATGGATTTTTACGTGCGCAACAATGCACACGGGTGTTCGATCTTACTACCCAGAGACCCGGGGCAATTACAAGAAGTCCTAGTCCACGTGAAAAGAATTCCAACTCTTACTGCGGATTAAACCCGGCACCTCTAGCACTCGAGGCGAACACCATGCCTCGAGACCAAGCAGGCCCCTGACTGAGAGAGAAGATGCGGAAGTCTGACATCATGGCATGGAAGATCATCTGTGTCAGAGTCGACTGCAAGTACACGAGACAGAAGATTGTGGACAGACACGACTACCAACGCCAGTTACGACTATGGAACTTCATATGTGTCAGAAATTAATGAAAGTACACGAGAAGAAAGGTTGTAGACAGACACGACTACCAACGCCACGTACGACTATGGAACTTCATATGTGTCAGAAATTAATGAAAGTACACGAGAAGAAAGGTTGTAGACAGACATGACTACCAACGCCACGTACGACTATGGAACTTCATATGTGTCAGAAATTAATGAAAGTACACGAGAAGAAAGGTTGTAGACAGACATGACTACCAACGCCACGTACGACTATGGAACTTCATATGTGTCAGAAATTAATGAAAGTACACGAGAAGAAAGGTTGTAGACAGACATGACTACCAACGCCATGTACGACTGTGGAACATCGTATGTGTCAGAAACTATTGATAGTACACGAGAAGAAAGATTGTGGACAGACACGACTACCAACGCCACGTACGACTGTGGAACATCATGTGTGTCAGAAATTATTGAAAGTACACGAGAAGAAAGGTTGTAGACAGACACGACTACCAACGCCACGTACGACTGTGGAACATAATGTGTGTCAAAAATTATTGAAAGTACACGAGTAGAAAGTTTGTTGACAGACACGACTACCAACACCACGTACGACAATGGAACATCATGTGTGTCAGAAATTATTGAAAGTACAGGAAAAGAAATGTTGTGGACAGAAATGACTACCAACGTCACACGGTATGGACTACAAGAAGACACGACAGAACTTTTATACTTGTTTTTGTTTTGTTTTTGCTAAATGAACACGTTTCATGTTTTAATGACAGGGTAAAGGAGAGATGAGAACTTACTGGCTGGCAGGCAGACAAGGAGAGCAGTCCACTAAAGATATGTGCAAACTTCTCAGACAAGAGCATTTCAAAAAGAAACAAAGGTATGTATCCACTTTGTTACTTGTCTTAGCTCTTTCCAAAAGGACTGACTGACTTTCTACCCCATCAGGACATCACACAAGCGATAAACACCCGATGACACAATGTGCCACCATGTGGATGAGGATCACCGTGGAGAGGTACCAGAAACTGCGTTCAGCCATTAGGCCATATTTATGACCTGGCTATATTGCGGCCCCTGGCAATAGCCAGAGTAGGGCTTCAAATAACGAAAATTGTCATCCTAAAAAGAACGGTGAATAGTACATTTGCCAAAAAAAAGCTATGCATTTCTACTCTGCTTACCCTTTTGTGTAAGATTATATTTACACAAACATTTATTTTTAAATGTATTATTCGGGATGGAAAAAAAATTGATTGTTTTGTCATTGTGACATCATAATAAACTTAGGATTTCGCCATTTCACTCTCCACAGTTGCGTCAACAAAACCTGTTTTTCTCAGTCCAAGTGTAAGAAAGCAGTTTTTATTCTCTGCTGCGTTTGTAATAGGTGATTACTTCCCTTCATAAAGCTCCCCTTTTTCACGTAAATCATCATCAGTTTCCACTTCTGTCGTTAGGCGTTGTGGAAAGGAATAGTTTGCCATCTATTACTCCATCTGGGAAGCATTGATTATTGTCATTCTGTGTCGATGATGAAGCTCTTTAATGTTACAAATCCATTTTTTACGTAAACAAGGACTCTAAATACACAAAATTCCATCTTGTTATGGACTTTAGGACCGGGGTGACACAGTAGCTGGTAGGCGTGTTGCCTACTCGGTGGTCTTACGTTTCAACCACCTGGCTTTAAAAAAAAACTAAATCCAAATTTATGTTTTCTTTTCTCTTTCTCTAGTTTCTTAGGGCAGAGCTTTAAAGAAATATAACGTTTTTTTTTTTTTGTTTTGTTAACAAAATGTTGAAAAAATCATTTTTTGAAGGTTTTAAGGAGTGAAAGGGTTAACTGGGTGCTTGCGTGGCGTAGCAGCTAGACATTCGCCTGCGGATCCTAAAATCATGGGTTAAGGACTTTTAAAAAATGACCTTGGCTCCCAGATCGACCCAGCCTTAAATGGGTACAAGGTAAAGGCCTTGGAAGTCAAGGCAACCTGCTTGATGTTGACCACATCACCCACAGAGTGTTATTTGTTCTATAAAATATAGGTCTAGCCCCATATGCCCAGTAAGCCTGAGGGGGGGGGGGCGGCATAGAAAAGAATCCTTTACTCAACTTACTTTTAGAAAAGGTTCATCGAGTTTGTGTTAACGAGGTTTCAATGTTTGACCACTATTTCTTTGTTGTGTTTCTGAATCATGCTAGGAAACCAGAGAACCCATTTAATTTCCACTCCATCTACTCCATCCACAACTCCACCTCTTCATCCAGTTTTATCACTATCACTGACTTTGTTGTGTTTCTTGATCATGCCAGGAAAGCAGAAAACCCATTTGATTTCCACTCCATCCACAACTCCACCTCTTCATCCAGTTTTATCATCATTAGTGACTTTGTTGTGTTTCTTGATCATACCAGGAAAGCAGAGAACCCATTTGATTTCCACTCCATCCACAACTCCACTTCTACATCCAGTTTTATCACCATCAGTGACTTTGTTGTGTTTCTTGATCATGCTAGAAAAGCAGAGAACCCATCTGATTTCCACTCCATCCACAACTTCACCTCTACATCCAGTTTTATCACCATCAGTGACTTTGTTGTGTTTCTTGATCATGCTAGGAAAGCAGAGAACCCCTTTGATTTCCACTCCATCCACAACTCCACCTCTACATACAGTTTTATCACCATCAGTGACTTTGTTGTGTTTCTTGATTATGCTAGGAAAACAGAGAACCTGTTTGATTTTCCACTCCATCCACAACTCCACCCTTCATCCAGTTTTATCACCGTCAGTGACTTTGTTGTGTTTCTTGGTCATGCCAGGAAAGCAGAGAACCCATTTGATTTCCACTCCATCCACAACTCCACCTCTTCATCCAGTTTTATCACCATCAGTGACTTTGTTGTGTTTCTTGATCATACCATGAAAGCAGAGAACCCATTTGATTTCCACTCCATCCACCTCTTCATCCAGTTTTATCACCACCAGTGACTTTGTTGTGTTTCTTGATCATGCTAGGAAAGCAGAGAACCCATTTGATTTCCACTCCATCCACAACTCCACCTCTTCATCCAGTTTTATCACCATAAGTGACTTTGTGTTTCTTGATCATGCTAGGAAAACAGAGAACCTGTTTGATTTTCCACTCCATCCACAACTCCACCTCTTCATCCAGTTTTATCACCGTCAGTGACTTTGTTGTGTTTCTTGGTCATGCCAGGAAAGCAGAGAACCCATTTGATTTCCACTCCATCCACAACTCCACCTCTTCATCCAGTTTTATCACCATAAGTGACTTTGTTGTGTTTCTTGATCATGCTAGGAAAGCAGAGAACCCGTTTGATTTCCACTACATCCAAAACTCCACCTCTACATCCAGTTTTATAACCATCAGTGACTTTGTTGTGTTTCTTGATCATACCAGGAAAGCAGAGAACCCATTTGATTTCCACGCCATCCACCTCTTCATCCAGTTTTATCACCACCAGTGACTTTGTTGTGTTTCTTGATCATGCTAGGAAAGCAGAGAACCCATTTGATTTCCACTCCATCCACAACTCCACCTCTACATCCAGTTTTATAACCATCAGTGACTTTGTTGTGTTTCTTGATTATGCTAGGAAAGCAGAGAACCCGTTTGATTTCCACTCCATCCACAACTCCACCTCTACATCCAGTTTTATCACCATCAGCGACTTAAGCGATGAGGAGGAACAAGAACTGGAGCAGACACTACAGTCCGTGATTGGGGAGGCATAGAGACAACTGATGGAGAATTTCACAAGTACTTTTTTTTCGGTAGAATGTTTTTTTAGTGCTAGTGTAAAAGACACAGTGTGGTGAGTATCATCACCTTTTTTTTAAAGACACTGTGTAGTGAGTACTGCACCTTTTTTTGAGACACTGTGTGGCGAGTACTGAACCTTTTTTTAAGACACTGTGTGGTTAGTACTGCACCCTTTTTAAAAGACACCGTGTGGTAAGTACTGCACCATTTTTTAAGATACTGTGTGGTGAGTACCATCACCTTTTTTTTAAAACACTGTGGTGAGTGCCATCACCTTTTTTAAAGACTGTGTATGGTGAGTACATCACCTTTTTTTTTAAAGACACTGTGCTGAGTACCATTACCTTTTTTAAGACACTGTGGTGAGTACCATCATCTTTTTTAAGACACTGTCTGTTGAGTACAGCACCTTTTTTAAGACACTGTGTGGTGAGTACTGCACCTTTTTTAAGACACTGTGTGGTGATTACTGCACCTTTTTAAGATACTGTGTGGTGAATACTGCACCTTTTTTAAGATACTGTGTGGTGAGTACTGCACCTTTTTAAGATACTGTGTGGTGATTACTGCACCTTTTTTAAGACACTGTGTGGTGATTACTGCACCTTTTTTAAGACACTGTGTGGTGAGTACTGCACCTTTTTTAAGACACTGTGTGGTGATTACTGCACTTTTTTAAAGACACTGTATGGTGAGTACTGCACCTTTTTTAAGACAGTGTGGTGATTACTGCACCTTTTTAAGATACTGTGTGGTGAGTACTGCACCTTTTTAAGATACTGTGTGGTGAGTACTACACCTTTTTTAAGACACTGTGGTGAGTACTGCACCTTTTTAAAATACTATGTGGTGATTACTGCACCTTTTTTAAGACACTGTGTGGTGAGTACTGCACCTTTTTTAAGACACTGTGGTGAGTACTGCACCTTTTTTAAGACACTGTGTGGTGATTACTGCACCTTTTTAAAGACATTGTGTGGTGATTACTGCACCTTTTTTAAAGACACTGTGTGGTGATTACTGCACCTTTTTTAAGACACTGTGTGATGAGTACTGCACCTCTTTTAAGACACAGACCAGCTCAATGAAATCAGCGAGGCTAGACATCTTGAAATGCTATAGGTGTTACAACAAACCAGTGAACTTTCTTTCAAAATAATAAATAAAACGTGAACTACAACAATTAGAAAGAAAAAAAAATACAAATAACAACATTGTATGATAATATACAATAATAATATAATTTAAATTTCAAAATAGTATAATAGCACTTTAGAAAAACAATTTGGATTGTTGGAATGTACTGACAGTCAGTTTTGGTCAAAGATTCAGAAATATATTTCTTAACAATTTATTTTGAATTAAATGATGATGTGTGTTCCCAGAAAAAAAAAATTTATATTATACAGATAATATAACGTCACTAGTATCACAACATGTAACAAAATCACAAACAAAAACACCTTTGAGAAATCGGTTTTGATCTCAATCTAACGCTACTCAATGAACGATAACAAACTGCTAAGTGAACACTTATAGACAAGAAAGCACAACGATAAATTACCAAGACAAATAACCAAGAAGACGCCACTAGCTTGTTCTTCGATGATCGACCCGAGATAAAAACAAATTGAAATCGAGCCAATGATCTTGGCACCGCTTAACGTAAAAGTACGTTATCCTAGCACTTAACAGACCTATAGATAACTAACTTCTAGCCCAGCCAACCTCCCACACAAATATTATCAACGATGAAAGAGGATAGACTAGAACGATAGACAATGAACGGCACCACTGTTCCAAAGACGACTTTGTGGAACACCACGGACAAGAAAACAAGACCACAACACCACCATCAAGACACAACTTATATGTTCTCCAGGCTGGGATCCATGATGCCTCTTGAAACAGTAAGATGAACAGAGTTCACAATGAATAACACTTCTGAAGATGGAGGACCTCAGTTGGAGCTGGTAGGTTCTTGCCTCAATCACTCTGCATGTCGCCAACAATTCACACATATATTACTTGCACACTATGTCTTTGTCGTTTATCCTACTCGTCAAAACACCACATGTTCCTAACACAATCAGTTATTGTTTCTAAGGACATTCAGTCGATGCAATAGCAACACAATATAACACATGATCACAAACTAGCCTCTATAATGATATAAGTTAAATCTCGATCTAGCTATCTACTATTAAGAGATGATTTCAATCACGTTGTCACTAATTAAGGAAGCCATCATAGCAACGTCATTCATACATTAGGAAATCATCTCAAAAGCTAAATCTAATTTTTAAGAGAACAATTACCAATATATTCTAGCGCAAACTTTGCGAAAAGACAACTATAAACGCCACGTGTCACAAAATTACTAATAATATATATAAATATTGCTATCGTAAATAACTTAGCTGAATGTTATCTGTTAAGCTATTACTAATCCATTGGGTAAAAAAAACAAATTCCACGGGACAAGCTGTCATTATCTGCCAGGGACCTATTTTATTAATCAACTTCCTATGGCTCGTTATGTGGGCCAGCTAACAGACTTAACTACCCTAGACACACTCAAAACACACACCTACCGTGTACACACATAATCTTTTATTTACAAAGAACATTACAACGTGTAGCAAGCCTCAACAAAGGTGGCCGTCCTTATTCGAAACGCCTGCGTTGATAGCTTTTACATTCACTAATCAATCCGATCCGTTCCCATGGATATACTAAGGACACGACTCCACCTCACTGTAGTACAGCGCTAACTAAGCCACCATCACTGAATTGAATTGAATTTAGAAAACAAAAATTGCAAAACTCCTTGACTCTTTCAGTCTGCTCCTTTTTGAGCCGTGACTATATCAAGTCCTTGTTTATGTGCTGACTCTAGGTCGTTTTGTTTCTTGAAGGCGCTTGAGTGTGCCTTGGTTACCGATTTTCTTGCTTGTCTTGGTGCGAAGTAGGCTGCATTGGTGGGGGAGAGCTAAAAGTCCTGAGAAGGACGATTAGCGAGTTCCGGGCGCGGCAGAGTGGGAGATTATCTGGCTGAAGGCCGGTCGCTGTTGATCGGTCATGCCTGGCTGGTTTTTGGCAAGTGGTCTTTCCGGAGCGGTGGGCGTGGTTTGGGGTGTCATGGCGGCTTGGTCATTTTTGGTTGGCTGGTGACTTTGTGGTTTTTCGATGCGGACTGGCTCGTCTGCTGGGTAGGATTTGAACGGTTATTCTTGCTTAATTCTTTCGGCGCCTGTTCGGTGTTCTATGCGTCCATTGTCTCCTCTTTGTCTCTTGTATTCGCTCCTGGGCACCTTCCACCTGCTTGTAGAACCTGTACAGTTTTGACATGTAGGCTTTGCTTTCGTCGTCGAATTCGAGATTGCTGTTGGACCATATGTCGTCGTCGTAGATGATATAGTATTCGCCTTTTATGAATTTGATCTTGAGCGGGATACCCTCATGTGAGTTGAAGGTTTGCACAATTTCCCTTAGGCCGTCTTGGCTTATGTCCTCGGGGATTACTATTTCTTTTGTTTCAGGACGGGCTGTGGCCTCGTCTGCGGCTGGGGACGTTTCCGTATCTACTGTTTCTGTGTCTTCATCGGAATATATCTGGTCGGTTTCTTGCTCAGATTCATAGTCTGGTTCCGAGCTATCCATTTCTGTGCCCTGGTCTCTGTGCTCTGGTGCCTCGGTCATCTGTGCCTGGTTTTTCGTTGTTCTGAGTTTGTCAGTGCAGGTGCTTTTGTCAGCTCTGCTGATTGCATTCCTGGCGGTGTTTTTTTCTTTTTCTAGCAGGGCACGTTCTGACTTTATGGCTTGTGTGGCTGCTTCGGCCTCTGCGCTCACTTGCACAAGTGTGGCGACTTCTCGGTATGTGGTTTCGCGTGCACTAGTTAGTTCGGCCAGCTCCTTTCTTCTCTCCTCCCCTTCTTCCTGTCGGCGCTTATCGTCTGCTATCTGGGTGTTTTCAAGCCTGGCGAATAGAGCATTGATGTTCTCTTTAGTTGATTGCGCTTGGTTAGCATATCACTGCCACGCGGGACTCAGTGACACACGTAAGGTGAATGATCTAAGTATGAGAGGGCCGTGTTAACGCTAACAACAGTGTGTATCACACATTAACTACCTGCTTAACAGATACTGCGTAGAACGTCTACTATACAAGAAACATAAACGCTGCACTATCTCGTCAAAACACTGTATGGAAATACAACCTATCTAAAATACTAACCACAAATACTTTTCTATCTAACCGTCACTAAACTAAGATACGTTTACCATGGTAGTCCCACATCTGTCCAGTCCATTGTCCTACTACACGTCTCCCTGAACAAGCTTTTTCCAAGCCCTCTGTTCCTCATCAGCGTTCATCTCTGACACGCTCTAACTCGTGTTACTAGTGGGAGCCTAGGGCTTAGCCCAGCTCAGTCAACACAGTTTATTCCGTGGCCAAACTGCCCTATCTCGCTCTGAGTTTGACTGAGGGTCAACTCGTTTATACGTCACATCCTTACACCTACTCATCTCGTAGCCGAACTGGCCTCTGATAGATACAAATTGTACCCCATGTGTTGCTACGATTATGGGACGTTAGAGTGTGACACAGACATAGACATCAGGAAAGTGTACGCTTGTAGATTTTTTCCTTCCATTCCGTGTGCATCCGAACGCGTGGAAGCAGTTTCCCGAAACTCCAGTCAAGACCTTTCCTTTTTGATAATCATCATCATTAGAAGCATAGAGATCTAGTTAAAGATGATCTATTCATTACAATAATTGATAATTACTGTGAAGTGTAACAAGGGGACGTCATCACTTGTTTGTTAGGAGGTAGGATACTGCGCAAAGTTAAGATGTATCGAAATCAACAAGTTTTGGTAACCCTGACATTCCATTTTTCTAAAACCTTCATTTGTTATTAACAGGGAAATGTTTTGCAAATGAATAATTTATAAATAGTATTTGACGTCATTGTTGACGTGCCTTTTCAAAGAGAACATAGTAGTACTGGCTTTCTGGAAGTCTCTGTGGCGTCAGCTGTCAATTTAATTACTATATTTAGGGGCAGAATAAGATGATGAAATCTGAAGCAGTCAATATGTAATTAGAAAATCCCATACACGTATCATGTGTCACGTATCATGTGTCACGTATCATGTGTCACGTATCATGTGTCACGTATCATGTGTCACGTATCATGTGTCACGTATCATGTGTCACGTATCATGTGTCACGTATCATGTGTCACGTATCATGTGTCACGTATCATGTGTCACGTATCATGTGTCACGTATCATGTGTCACTATCATGTGTCACGTATCATGTGTCACGTATCATGTGTCACGTATCATGTGTCACGTATCATGTGTCACGTATCATGTGTCACGTATCATGTGTCACGTATCATGTGTCACATATCATGTGTCACGTATCATGTGTCACGTATCATGTGTCACGTATCATGTGTCACGTATCATGTGTCACGTATCATGTGTCACGTATCATGTGTCACGTATCATGTGTCACGTATCATGCTGGTCATGAAGATCCCATTCTTGTTGTGAAAGAGTTTACAGATTTATTAATGACGCAGTAACAGAGTTGATAGGTTGATTACATGACACATGATTAAAGCACACAGAATATATATAAACAGCAAAGAAATCACACTTTTTATCTTGACATCAAGAAATAATATCATTCCAAGAAAGAGATATGAACACCACACAGACACATACATATCCAAATTATGAACAGATCTAAACTCAGACTAACGGCATTTGTCTGTTGAAGTAATGAGAAGCGACTGACCCTTGACAGGGGAGGTAATCAAATAAATGAGAAGAATAAGTAGACTTGTTGACACACATACGCACATTCACAAAAAACGATGTTTAGGACATCCCCCAGTGATCATTTTATTGTTTTGACTGGTAGCCCCATCTGTGCATAGGTACAGGTTTACTTTTTGCAGTGCAGAACTTTAGAACCATTGATTTGAAAAAATGTAAAACTGTCTGTGTGTTTACATATCTACGCTGTAGGAGGAGTGAAAGGTTAGAGTTCATGTCGCACCGTCAATTAGCTGAGCCTAGATCAAGTTAATGTTTGACACAACAACCAGCCCAGCTTCCACGGAAGGTAAACAATTTCTGCAGCACAGGATGTTTTGTTAACGACGAAGAAGAATGCAGGCAAGCCCTGCTGCAGTAATGTTTTGTAATAAATAATTTGTGAAACGTTTAAATGTACGGATATGGTGTTTAACCTAGGCCAGTAGACATTTGATGCAGTATGAGACATCCTTAGATCACTTTTACTTTTTAAAACATTTCCCCTAAACATCATCAGAAAAGAGGTGGAACAGAGAGTCCAGATATTATTTTAAGTTTCAGTGCGTAGATTTGAACCCAGCCCATCAAAGTCATGTAGTAGATACAGTCAATGTGTCATAATAGTCAACATAAAGCAGATTTCTCAGACACTTCTGAAACAAATGAGGATTCGAACCCAAGACACTTGTGCCGTTAGGCATTCGCAGCACCTACTGCACACGTGATGGATAGCCATGCTAGGGGAAGGTCAGAGATCATTAAAACATCCAATGGTAAAGCCTGTAACTGGTATAGTTATGTTTACCTTTGAACGCTGAATGGAATGTCGTACCGGCGAGGGACTGTTTTGGTAACTGTCGTGTTGATAGAATGTTTTGAAATTGCGGAAGGTACGATGGCTTTGTAAGAGTCGTTAATGAAAACATTTAATGCCTGGTACCAGAGGATATACAAGCAGTGACAAAAACATGTCTGAGTAATCATGCAAGTGACTAGAACATAATTTTATGTTGTAGTCATGGGCGTCGAAGCAGAACAGACAGAAGTGTATCTTGAATGTGAAATCTGATTCATTAGATACAAAAAATAGTTTTAAATCTTGAAAAATGGATTTTAACTGAATTTGTACACACATTTTTAAAAAAAATGATGCATGAAAGATTGGTACTCAGAGATGAAAGATGACATACTGTGTGTCCATTGGTACTGACATAAGACGAGATGTTTTTGATGTTTTTGTGTTTGATGTATCGTAATGCACAAGTGTATTTGACTATATAAGAAATTGTGTTGCAGAAATTGAATTTACACTTACGAAGAACAGAGAAAATGAGTCATAATTTATTTTGATGAATAATATGAAGATATAAAATGTTAAAGATTATGTTAATGATATTGATGATTTTTCTGCAACAATGATTGTTACTTTAGAGATGGGTTGTTGAGAATCGCAACCTTTTGATATTGTATTTATGATGTGAGATGTTGGTGTAAAATTGAACTATGTTGATATGTAATTGTGCATGACTAATTAAGAGTGTAAAATGGCATCTGATTATAGATATATTAGTAGCATACATTTTCACGTCTGAGTAAACATTTTGTAAGAGGGAAAGGGTTGTAACAGTGAGACGTCATCACTTGTTTGTTAGGAGGTAGGATATTGCGCAAAGCTAAGATGTATCGAAATCAACAAGTTTTGGTAACCTTGACATTTCATTTTTTTAGAAACTGCATTTGTTATTACCAGGGAAATATTTTGCAAATGAATAATTTATAAATAGTATTTGACGTCATTGTTGACGTGCCCTTTCAAAGAGAACATAGTAGTGCTGGCTTTATGGAAGTCTCTATGACGTCAGCTGTCAATTTAATTACAATATTTAGGCGCAGAATAAGATAATGAAATCTGATGCAATTGAAATGAAATTAGAAAATCCCACGTGAGAACGTACATAGTAAACAAGTTGAGCATACAAGAATATTCTAGAAGCAGTCAAAGTGGGAAGAAAATAAATACCTAGCATTCCAGTATCCGAGTATAAATAATGAGTAACAAACCACTTTAGCATCCTTCGGTCTATAAGACTTAGAAGAGGAGGGATTAGTAACATGGACCCTCAAAGAAAACCTTCAACCATTAAGACTCAGAGGACGAGCGACTAGTCTCATTGACCCTCGCAGTTGTAGAGATGCCAGCTTAACATCAGAAAAAGAGATGCCAGTCACATAGTCTCGAATACAGTCACTAGAGAGCAGAATGAAACAAAACAACGAACTACAGAGACAACATGGATCCATGGTTAACAGAAACACTATGGAAATGTAAGAGTCAACGATCAAGAAATTAGTACCAGAAGCCAGGTGGCAGTTACAGACGCTAGAACCAATTAACAAAGTAATTAGAAATGAAGAACACCATGCGACCTCAAGAGTATGTAGCCATAGGGAGAACACATTACCTTTCAGAATATCATTGATGTTGTTTGTGACATTGCTGAAGTATCACAATACAGACAGTGCAGACAAGAACAGTTGTTTCCAGACATTTTATTACACACGCATCAGAGACGTGAGAAGCATGCAGCTACCAAGACATCATCATCATCACCACTATCGACACGACCATCTTTCTTCTCGTCTTTTTCCTTCCAATCGACTCCTGTAGCAAACTCAAAGACAAACCTGAGTGTGACATCAACGTACGTAAAGGACAGAGCTGTGCTATAGAGGTTATCATCCATTTGGAGGCTACTAAAGTATATATCCCCAAAGAAGATATAAACATAAAAGAGATTAGGGAGGGGAATGATAACGTACCCTCACTGTAAGAAAGACCATGAATCATTCCAGATGTATGACTACAGTCCCTTATATGAAGTCTACAAGAAAACCTAATAACGAATTCTGAACGAATTTGAATGATTCCACCTGCGCACATCGTGGTATAACTTCATGAAAATGAACTTTGTGACAAACACCCAGTGTTTCCCGAGAGACTAAAACCCAGAATAAATAGTATATTGCTAATAAATGCAGCCTTAAACATGCCTCATGTGTCAGTCCCACGTTATCATATATGTTTTAGATTTATAACCACAGATATGAAAACTGCTTATGAAAGAAATGTCATAAGATTTTTGTTTTAAAAATAGCTTTGTTTAATAAATTGACAATGTATTTTTGAAATGGAAATAAAAAATTAATAAAACGGATAAATACACACATAATTCAAAAATTGCTTGACGCCGCCTTTGAAACCTCCTCGCCCCTCCCACTTCCCTCCAGGATTGGTGTCTCCCAGCCCAGGTTGGAGATTAATGACATAGAGAGAGGCGTATCCTGATACACCCAAACCCTTTGTCAAATCAGGTGATAAGTTGCTTGACATTAAAAAAATAATATGGTCAGACAGTCGTGTGTCATTGAAGAACCACAACATACAACCAATACAGAAGAAGCCTTCTCGATTTAATACGTGCCCCTGAGCTGAATGGCTGTGAGTGTGTCATTCACAATCGTGGACGTCTGATCAGCATGAGGGAGGTGCAAGAGGTAAGAATGGCTCAGAACACAGGCTGTCTCTTTCCTAGCAAACAGGTGATTGTAGGGGTTATCGTTTACTTTCTGCAATGACATAATAACTGTTCCTATAGATTTTGTGTTTACAGAGTGCCATCGCCGGGACTAAGTTAGTGTGGGCTCTGCGCCTGATACCATTTTCAGCTGTGACGAAGTGAGTGTAAAGAGAGGGGGAAGATAGGGAGGGAAAAAAAAGGAATAGAAATAGGAAAGCAGACATCAAGACAGTTGAAAAACGGAGCACCTTGGCTTCAAGATTGTTAGAGTGGGTTACCGGAAATGTCGCAGTGTCATTTAAATAATAGTGTCTGTGCTTGAGCACTGTTCGTATATCTCGTGTTTCTACGAGTAATCACATTCCAATGTATTTCTATCTTATTTCGTGTTTACTCTGTCGTCGTTTATGGAATCCCTCTGGGAAAATACCAACATTACACATCTGTAAAGCGTTTCTTTCTGTGGTGCCCTGTCTTATGCCAATCTTGTTACATGGTCAGCCCATTTGATTGGTTGTCTACTTATAAAGCTCAATGCTGGTACTGAGCCGACTCTCCTCCCGATATCATCGTTCTTAAGTCGAGCTTTCCTCGTTACATCAAGCATAGTAGGTAAACATTTCATTTCTGTCGGGACTATTCTCCTTCTGTCTTCTGAAGACAGTGTCCATGTTTGACATTGATATCACTTGTAATCAGCTCTCTCAGAGGTCATCATTCCTGTAGACAGCTCTCTCTGAGGTCTGCGTTCTTGCAGACAGCTCTCTCTGAGGTCCACGTTATTGTAGACAGCTCTACCGAAGGTCCGCATTCTTGTAGACTGCCTCTCGGAGGTCCGCTTTTTCCCCAGACAGCTCTCTCGAAGGTCAGCCTTCTTGTAGACAGTTCTCGTGGAGGCCCGCGTTCTGGTGGACATTTTTTCTTAGGAGTCCACGTTCTTTTGAACAGCTCTCTCAGTGGTCCACATTCTTATAGACAGCTCTCTCAGATGTCCGCGTTCTTGTAGACAGGTAGGCGAAGGTCAGCGTTTTTATAGACAGCTCTCTTAGGGGTTCACGTTCTTGTAGACAGCTTCCTCGGATGTCCGCGTTCTTGTAGACAAGTAGGCGAAGGTTCGCCTTTTTGTAGACAGCTCTCGTGCAGGTCCATGTTCTTGTAGACAGTTCTCTCTAAGGTTCATGTTCTTAAAGTTAGGTACGCGTTCTTTTAGACGGGTACGTGAAGGAAGTCCGCGTAATTGTAGACAGCTCTCTTACATGTCCGCATTCTTGTAGATAGGTAGACGAAGGTCCGCGTTCTTGTAGACAGCTGTCTCTGAGGTCAGCGTACTTGTAGACAGCGTCCGCACAGGTCCGCTTTCCTTTAGACAGCTCTGTGGTCGGCGTTTTTATAGACAGCTCTCCCAGAGGCCCGCGTTCTTGTTTTCATCTCTCCGAGGTCTGCGTTCTTGTAGACAGCTCTCTCAAAGGTCCGTGTTCTTGTAGACAGCTCTCTCGGAGGTTCGCGATCTTGTAGACAGCTCTCTCGGAGATCCCTGTTCTTGTAGACAGCTCTCTCGGAGGTTCGCGATCTTGTAGACAGCTCTCTCGGAGATCCCTGTTCTTGTAGACAGTTCTCTCGGAGGCCCGCGTTCTCGTAGACAGTTCTCTCGGAGGTCTGCGTTCTTGTAGACAGATCTATCGGAGGTCTGCGTTCTTGTAGACAGTTCTCTCGGAGGTCCGCGTTCTTGTAGACAGTTCTCCCTGAGGTCTGCGTTCTTGTAGACAGTTCTCTCGGAGGTCGCGTTTTTGTAGACAGTTCTCTCGGAGGTCCGCGTTTTGTAGACAGCTCTCGGAGGTCCCTGTTCGTGTAGACAGCTCTCTCGAAGGTCCGTGTTCTTGTAGACAGTTCTCTCGGAGGTCTGCGTTCTTGTAGACAGTTCTCTCAGAGGTCCGCGTTCTTGTAGACAGTTCTCTTAGAGGTCTGTGTTCTTGTAGACAGGAACGCGAAGGATTGCGTTCTTGTAGACAGCTCTCTCGAAGGTCCGCGTTCTTGTAGACAGCTCTCTCAGAGGTCCGCGTTCTTGTAGACAGCTCTCTCGGAGGTCCGCGTTCTTGTAGACAGTTCTCTTGGAGGTCCGCGTTCTTGTAGACAGCTCTCTCGGAGGTCCTGCGTTCTTGCAGACAGCTCTCTCAGCGTCCGCGTTTTTTTATACAGCTCTCTCGAAGGTCGGCGTTCTTGTAGACAGTTCTCTCGGAGGTCCGCGTTCTTGTAGACAGTTCTCTCAGACGTCTGCGTTCTTGTAGACAGCTCTCTCGGAGGTTCAAGTTCTTGTAGACAGCTCTCTCAGAGGTTCAGGTTCTTGTAGTCAGCTCTCTCAGAGGTCCGCGTTCTTGTAGACAGCTCTCTCGGAGGTCCGCGTTCTTGTAGACAGCTCTCTCGGAGGTCCGCGTTCTTGTAGACAGTTCTCTCTGATGTCTGCGTTCTTGTAGACAGCTTTCTCGGAGGTCTGCGTTCTTGTAGACAGCTTTCTCAGAGTCCGCGTTTTTGAAGATAGCTCTCTCGGAGATCCGCGTTTTTGTAGACAGTTCTCTCGGAGGTCTGCGTTCTTGTAGACAGCTCTCTCGGAGGTCTGCGTTCTTGTAGACAGCTCTCTCGGAGGTCTGCGTTCTTGTAGACAGCTCTCTCAGAAGTTCAGGTTCTTGTTGACAGCTCTCTCAGAGGTCTGCGTTCTTGTAGACAGCTCTCTCGGAGGTCTGCGTTCTTGTAGACAGCTCTCTCAGAGGTCTGCGTTCTTGTAGACAGCTCTCTCAGAGGTCTGCGTTCTTGTAGACAGCTCTCTCAGAAGTTCAGGTTCTTGTTGACAGCTCTCTCAGAGGTCTGCGTTCTTGTAGACAGCTCCAGCGGAGGTTCAGGTTCTTGTAGTCAGCTCTCTCATAGGTCTGCGTTCTTGTAGTCAGCTCTCTCGGAGGTCTGCGTTCTTGTAGACAGCTCTCTCGGAGGTTCAGGTTCTTGTAGTCAGCTCTCTCAGAGGTCTGCGTTCTTGTAGACAGCTCTCGTAAAGGTCTGCGTTCTTGTAGACAGCTCTCGTAAAGGTCTGCGTTCTTGTAGACAGCTCTCGTAAAGGTCTGCGTTCTTGTAGACAGCTCTCGTAAAGTTCAGCGTTCTTGTTGACACCTCTGTCTGAGGTCTGAGTTCTTGTAGACACCTCTGAGGTCTGCGTTCTTGTAGCAGCTCTCGTGAAGGCCCACACAAAGACCATTCCGATATAAGTAGGTACAGCATTATTACGATGCAGAACACTGGCAAATTTCTGTAGAAATTTATGACGGATAACTTAGAAAAAGCTTGACGGGTCACCTTCTACACTTGGAGGATACAGACTTAGTAAAGAGATCTGGTTTAGTGAAGCAGTTTTTTGCTTTTGACGTTCATGAAGGTTTATCAGATGAGAGATGAGAGACGAGACATATGCAGCCATACTAGACTACCCGTATAACAGAGTACCATTTGACTACCTTGTGCACACACACATCTCCGCCTGGAAATATCTCCCTTTATCATACAGTGGCTAGCCGCAGTGCTGTTCCAGAGACGGGTGGTACTCATGTGTGGTTGTTTGTCCTCATAACAGATAACCATTTTCCTAGAACCCACCTCAAGTTTCTCCACTGTCTCTAATTCTTTTTAATGTATTTACCGTACTGATAACTGAGCAACAGTTTAATAGGACCTTCGGGCTTATTGGGCATATAGGGCTAGACCTGTATACCACAAGATGGTACATCAAAGAAGAACACATGTCAACAAAAAATGTAGAAGATCAACTCTGGGGTCCAGTCAGCACAGAAGTAGTAGTTCTTGACTACTAAGCGAAGTATTTGGATAAAAGCAAATGGAAAAATCTCTCTCTATCTCTCTCTCTATCTCTCTCTCTCTCTCTCTCTCTCTCTCTCTCTCTCTCTCTCTCTCTGTTGTACCCCACCAGGACATCACACAATGGATAACCACCCGGTGACACAAAGTGCCCCCATGCGGATTAGGATCACCCGTGGAGAGGTCCCAGAAACTCCTTTCAGCAGTTAGGCCATATTTATGGCCCGGCTATATTCAGGGGCCCTGGCTATATTCAGGGGCCCCGGCAAAAGCCATGGTGAGGCTTCAAATGAGGAAAAATTTAAATCCCAAATGGGGATCGTGACAAAAGTTGGTTCTATCTATCTATTGTCTGTTGTCTTCTTTACTTTTACCGGGTTGCAGCCCAGTGTCGTGGTTTAAAATATTTGTTTTGTGCCTCTCTCGTGATTTGAGTGTCAGTTTTCTGGATCTTCTGGCCGTATTCAGCTACTCCATCTATCCATTTTTCCTGGGTCTTCCTCTGGCCTTTCTTTCCGATGTTCTACTGTAAAAGGCCTTATAGGCAATCTGATCAGGTTGCATTCTTACTAAATGGCCAAACCACTTCATTCTCTGTCTTTCAATATGTTTCATGCATGATCTTGTTCAAACTTTGTCTCTAATGCTGACGTTTGTGACTCTGTCTCTTCGTGTATTGTTGGTGACTCTTCGGAGACATCGCATTTCACACGTAGTTATCTTTTGCATATGTGATTTGTTCATTGTCCACGTTTGGCACTGATAACATAACGTAGGGATGAAAATGCTGTTGATCATCCGTTGTTTGGCTGGTAACGAGATCTTTGGATGACGAAGAAGTGGGGCCACTAAAAGTTGGTTAATGAATTAATATTGATGTTGGTGACAAGAGTTCTGTTTACATGCGTAGAAAATAGGTAAACAACTGGCAATAGTTGTTAAGTAAACTGGAATATTACTGTAGAATAGTGAACAATAGACAGCACCAGCCTTTTACGTTATAAGTCATTGTTTGTGTTTACATCGACATAAACTTATAGTCCTGATCCGAGTGTCATTGACTGAAATTGCCAGTTTAAATACAGCACAAGTGCCGAGTGTCGGGTAACATCACAGTCTGGCGATCAGTTATTGCATGCCGTGCCGAGCCACATTGGACCTGATAGCTTCACAGCCAAGCAGACTACTACTCGGTGCCGTGCCAAAACGTGCAGTAACAGTACGATAGTACCACATCAGATCTGAACCGATAACAGAGAGGCAAGAACAACAGCAGCGACGCAAAAGGAAAAAGGAATTTAATTATTCATTGTTTTGTTTACATGCTTTTTTCTTTTTTATTTCAGTTTCCTTGAATGTGATGATATTATAATTAGGTATTATTCTTTTTAAGTGAAATATATAATTTTTGTTTGAATATTATTGCATTTAATTACATTAGTTAATAGGGGAATATAAACTAACGTTAAGAAAAACTTGCAATTTTAGGTTTAAAAGGGTAGAAGATATTAAATATTTTAACTTATATTTTAAGGTCTGCGTTCTTGTAGACAGATCTATCGGAGGTCTGCGTTCTTGTAGACAGTTCTCTCGGAGGTCCGCGTTCTTGTAGACAGTTCTCCCTGAGGTCTGCGTTCTTGTAGACAGTTCTCTCGGAGGTCGCGTTTTTTGTAGACAGTTCTCTCGGAGGTCCGCGTTTTGTAGACAGCTCTCGGAGGTCCCTGTTCGTGTAGACAGCTCTCTCGAAGGTCCGTGTTCTTGTAGACAGTTCTCTCGGAGGTCTGCGTTCTTGTAGACAGTTCTCTCAGAGGTCCGCGTTCTTGTAGACAGTTCTCTTAGAGGTCTGTGTTCTTGTAGACAGGAACGCGAAGGATTGCGTTCTTGTAGACAGCTCTCTCGAAGGTCCGCGTTCTTGTAGACAGCTCTCTCAGAGGTCCGCGTTCTTGTAGACAGCTCTCTCGGAGGTCCGCGTTCTTGTAGACAGTTCTCTTGGAGGTCCGCGTTCTTGGAGACAGCTCTCTCGGAGGTCTGCGTTCTTGCAGACAGCTCTCTCAGCGTCCGCGTTTTTGTATACAGCTCTCTCGAAGGTCGGCGTTCTTGTAGACAGTTCTCTCGGAGGTCCGCGTTCTTGTAGACAGTTCTCTCAGACGTCTGCGTTCTTGTAGACAGCTCTCTCGGAGGTTCAAGTTCTTGTAGACAGCTCTCTCAGAGGTTCAGGTTCTTGTAGTCAGCTCTCTCAGAGGTCCGCGTTCTTGTAGACAGCTCTCTCGGAGGTCCGCGTTCTTGTAGACAGCTCTCTCGGAGGTCCGCGTTCTTGTAGACAGTTCTCTCGGAGGTCTGCGTTCTTGTAGACAGCTCTCGTAAAGGTCTGCGTTCTTGTAGACAGCTCTCGTAAAGGTCTGCGTTCTTGTAGACAGCTCTCGTAAAGGTCTGCGTTCTTGTAGACAGCTCTCGTAAAGTTCAGCGTTCTTGTTGACACCTCTGTCTGAGGTCTGAGTTCTTGTAGACACCTCTGAGGTCTGCGTTCTTGTAGCAGCTCTCGTGAAGGCCCACACAAAGACCATTCCGATATAAGTAGGTACAGCATTATTACGATGCAGAACACTGGCAAATTTCTGTAGAAATTTATGACGGATAACTTAGAAAAGCTTGACGGGTCACCTTCTACACTTGGAGGATACAGACTTAGTAAAGAGATCTGGTTTAGTGAAGCAGTTTTTGCTTTTGACGTTCATGAAGGTTTATCAGATGAGAGATGAGAGACGAGACATATGCAGCCATACTAGACTACCCGTATAACAGAGTACCATTTGACTACCTTGTGCACACACACATCTCCGCCTGGAAATATCTCCCTTTATCATACAGTGGCTAGCCGCAGTGCTGTTCCAGAGACGGGTGGTACTCATGTGTGGTTGTTTGTCCTCATAACAGATAACCATTTTCCTAGAACCCACCTCAAGTTTCTCCACTGTCTCTAATTCTTTTTAATGTATTTACCGTACTGATAACTGAGCAACAGTTTAATAGGAGCTGCAAGTGTATCGACATAGAAGAGATCATACAAAGAATTCCAAGGAAGTGAAGAGCAAATATGATCTCATCTGTTTCTCCTGTGTGGATTCCGATGCACATGACAAGCCTTCAAAGGCTTCAGTTACGTAAATGGCCTTTTTCCACACCTTCGGGCTTATTGGGCATATAGGGCTAGACCTGTATACCACAAGATGGTACATCAAAGAAGAACACATGTCAACAAAAAATGTAGAAGATCAACTCTGGGGTCCAGTCAGCACAGAAGTAGTAGTTCTTGACTACTAAGCGAAGTATTTGGATAAAAGCAAATGGAAAAATCTCTCTCTATCTCTCTCTCTATCTCTCTCTCTCTCTCTCTCTCTCTCTCTCTCTCTCTCTCTTGTTGTACCCCACCAGGACATCACACAATGGATAACCACCCGGTGACACAAAGTGCCCCCATGCGGATTAGGATCACCCGTGGAGAGGTCCCAGAAACTCCTTTCAGCAGTTAGGCCATATTTATGGCCCGGCTATATTCAGGGGCCCTGGCTATATTCAGGGGCCCCGGCAAAAGCCATGGTGAGGCTTCAAATGAGGAAAAATTTAAATCCCAAATGGGGATCGTGACAAAAGTTGGTTCTATCTATCTATTGTCTGTTGTCTTCTTTACTTTTACCGGGTTGCAGCCCAGTGTCGTGGTTTAAAATATTTGTTTTGTGCCTCTCTCGTGATTTGAGTGTCAGTTTTCTGGATCTTCTGGCCGTATTCAGCTACTCCATCTATCCATTTTTTCCTGGGTCTTCCTCTGGCCTTTCTTTCCGATGTTCTACTGTAAAAGGCCTTATAGGCAATCTGATCAGGTTGCATTCTTACTAAATGGCCAAACCACTTCATTCTCTGTCTTTCAATATGTTTCATGCATGATCTTGTTCAAACTTTGTCTCTAATGCTGACGTTTGTGACTCTGTCTCTTCGTGTATTGTTGGTGACTCTTCGGAGACATCGCATTTCACACGTAGTTATCTTTTGCATATGTGATTTGTTCATTGTCCACGTTTGGCACTGATAACATAACGTAGGGATGAAAATGCTGTTGATCATCCGTTGTTTGGCTGGTAACGAGATCTTTGGATGACGAAGAAGTGGGGCCACTAAAAGTTGGTTAATGAATTAATATTGATGTTGGTGACAAGAGTTCTGTTTACATGCGTAGAAAATAGGTAAACAACTGGCAATAGTTGTTAAGTAAACTGGAATATTACTGTAGAATAGTGAACAATAGACAGCACCAGCCTTTTACGTTATAAGTCATTGTTTGTGTTTACATCGACATAAACTTATAGTCCTGATCCGAGTGTCATTGACTGAAATTGCCAGTTTAAATACAGCACAAGTGCCGAGTGTCGGGTAACATCACAGTCTGGCGATCAGTTATTGCATGCCGTGCCGAGCCACATTGGACCTGATAGCTTCACAGCCAAGCAGACTACTACTCGGTGCCGTGCCAAAACGTGCAGTAACAGTACGATAGTACCACATCAGATCTGAACCGATAACAGAGAGGCAAGAACAACAGCAGCGACGCAAAAGGAAAAAGGAATTTAATTATTCATTGTTTTGTTTACATGCTTTTTTCTTTTTTATTTCAGTTTCCTTGAATGTGATGATATTATAATTAGGTATTATTCTTTTTAAGTGAAATATATAATTTTTGTTTGAATATTATTGCATTTAATTACATTAGTTAATAGGGGAATATAAACTAACGTTAAGAAAAACTTGCAATTTTAGGTTTAAAAGGGTAGAAGATATTAAATATTTTAACTTATATTTTAAGGTCTGCGTTCTTGTAGACAGATCTATCGGAGGTCTGCGTTCTTGTAGACAGTTCTCTCGGAGGTCCGCGTTCTTGTAGACAGTTCTCCCTGAGGTCTGCGTTCTTGTAGACAGTTCTCTCGGAGGTCGCGTTTTTGTAGACAGTTCTCTCGGAGGTCCGCGTTTTGTAGACAGCTCTCGGAGGTCCCTGTTCGTGTAGACAGCTCTCTCGAAGGTCCGTGTTCTTGTAGACAGTTCTCTCGGAGGTCTGCGTTCTTGTAGACAGTTCTCTCAGAGGTCCGCGTTCTTGTAGACAGTTCTCTTAGAGGTCTGTGTTCTTGTAGACAGGAACGCGAAGGATTGCGTTCTTGTAGACAGCTCTCTCGAAGGTCCGCGTTCTTGTAGACAGCTCTCTCAGAGGTCCGCGTTCTTGTAGACAGCTCTCTCGGAGGTCCGCGTTCTTGTAGACAGTTCTCTTGGAGGTCCGCGTTCTTGGAGACAGCTCTCTCAGAGGTCTGCGTTCTTGCAGACAGCTCTCTCAGCGTCCGCGTTTTTGTATACAGCTCTCTCGAAGGTCGGCGTTCTTGTAGACAGTTCTCTCGGAGGTCCGCGTTCTTGTAGACAGTTCTCTCAGACGTCTGCGTTCTTGTAGACAGCTCTCTCGGAGGTTCAAGTTCTTGTAGACAGCTCTCTCAGAGGTTCAGGTTCTTGTAGTCAGCTCTCTCAGAGGTCCGCGTTCTTGTAGACAGCTCTCTCGGAGGTCCGCGTTCTTGTAGACAGCTCTCTCGGAGGTCCGCGTTCTTGTAGACAGTTCTCTCGGAGGTCTGCGTTCTTGTAGACAGCTTTCTCGGAGGTCTGCGTTCTTGTAGACAGCTTTCTCAGAGTCCGCGTTTTTAAAGATAGCTCTCTCGGAGATCCGCGTTTTTGTAGACAGTTCTCTCGGAGGTCTGCGTTCTTGTAGACAGCTCTCTCGGAGGTCTGCGTTCTTGTAGACAGCTCTCTCGGAGGTCTGCGTTCTTGTAGACAGCTCTCTCAGAAGTTCAGGTTCTTGTTGACAGCTCTCTCAGAGGTCTGCGTTCTTGTAGACAGCTCTCTCGGAGGTCTGCGTTCTTGTAGACAGCTCTCTCAGAGGTCTGCGTTCTTGTAGACAGCTCTCTCAGAGGTCTGCGTTAATAGGGGAATATAAACTAACGTTAAGAAAAACTTGCAATTTTAGGTTTAAAAGGGTAGAAGATATTAAATATTTTAACTTATATTTTAATATAAATTAAAAAAAAATTTATTTTCGAAATTATTTTTTTTTTTTTAATTTACAGTAAGCAAATTTTTAAAATGTCGAATCTGGCGGAATACATAATTCTGGGGAAACAGGGTTATCAGGGGATGAATTGAAAAGGTTTTGTGAAGGAAAAGAACAGGAAGACAGAAGCATAGAGGGTACAGCAACAGTTGGATAGAGAAGAAAGGGCGATAAAACGTGCTCACGAATCAGCACTTATAGATAAGCAATTACAGCAGAAAGCAGCGCTCAGAGACCAGCAATTACAGCAGAAAGCAGCGCTCAGAGACAAGCAATTACAACAGGAAGCAGCGCTCAGAGACCAGCAATTACAACAGGAAGCAGCGCTCAGAGACCAGCAATTACAGCAGAAAGCAGCGCTCAGAGACAAGCAATTACAGCGGGAAGCAGCGCTCAGAGACCAGCAATTACAGCAGGAAGCAGCGCTCAGAGACAAGCAATTACAACAGGAAGCAGCGCTCAGAGACCAGCAATTACAGCAGGAAGCAGCGCTCAGAGACCAGCAATTACAGCAGAAAGCAGCGCTCAGAGACAAGCAATTACAACAGGAAGCAGCGCTCAGAGACCAGCAATTACAGCAGAAAGCAGCGCTCAGAGACAAGCAATTACAGCAGGAAGCAGCGCTCAGAGACCAGCAATTACAGCAGGAAGCAGCGCTCAGAGACCAGCAATTACAGCAGGAAGCAGCGCTCAGAGACAAGCAATTACAACAGGAAGCAGCGCTCAGAGACCAGCAATTACAGCAGGAAGCAGCGCTCAGAGACAAGCAATTACAACAGGAAGCAGCGCTCAGAGACCAGCAATTACAGCAGGAAGCAGCGCTCAGAGACAAGCAATTACAGCAGGAAGCAGCGCTCAGAGACAAGCAATTACAACAGGAAGCAAAGTTGAAACAACAGCAGTTAGAGCGCGAGAAACAAACCACGAAACAAGAGTTAAAGCTTGAACAAGAGTGGCTGGCAGCAAAGGGAATGCAGAGAGAAATAGAAGCACAGATAAAAAAAAAAAAAAAAAAAGAAATAAATAACGAATCCAAAGCAGAACTGACAAAAAATCTTCATCATTCATACTCAAGTGGGCATTTTTGACTTTCTGTGACCCCAGAGCATTGTCTTTTGCTTTTTTGCAAAACATATTTTATATCCTCCATCCTAATGATATCCTGAACAAAATTATCATTGATAGTATTAGACAGATTATCTCTAACTGTATTTCTAAGCTCCCTGTCATTATGATCGGTTTGGGCTATAAATCTCTCCAAAAATGCTTCTCCTTTCTCTGTGTCTGCTATCATTGGCATATCATTATCAGTGTATATAATGCCTGTTGTGATAGACCGATCCTTGCTTTGCATCTGTCTGTTTCCAAAACCTACCCAGTGATTTATTCCCTCAAATTTCGCTCATAAAATGTACCCATTTTTTTTTGGGGGGGGGGGGTGGGGGGGGGGGGCGTTCCACAACGCTTAAACTCTTCTAATTTTTCTTTTCTAACCTTTTCTAACTTCTTTACATCCTTTTGTAACCTGTGAGGTGTCTTTCTCACTTTCGGTAATTATTTAACTATGTTGCTCGCTTTGCTCTCCATGCATGTTCTACTTCTTGGGTCCTCCGTGGAGGATGCACAAAAGTAGAGGTGGTAGTTCTGCTGCATACCTTCTGTCAAAGGCGTCCAAGAAGGGTACTAGTCCTCTCATAAAAGTCTTGAGCGTTCTGATAGCACTGACCTTGCTAGCTTTACAAATCAAAACTGAGCATGATCGCCTAGGACACTCCATGTGGTGTCCAGCACTGCTGACTCGGTAACAAACGCCAAGTCAATAGCCGTGTCTACATCACAAGGTTTCGTTGGAATTCTAGTTGGCCTACCGTCGTTTGTACAGACTGCGTCTGCATCCTTCATAGTCTCTGCTAAAGCATTTCCTTGTCTATTTTTCCCAGTACTGTCTCATGATCTGTTCCAGTGCTGTCCCATGATCTGTTCCAGTACTGTCCCATGATCTGTTCCGGTGCTGTCCCATGATCTGTTCCAGTACTGTCCCATGATCACGCGTTGAAATTCTCACAAGTGAGAAGCCTGTTTCCAGGGATTTCCTCCAACTCTTTGAGCCAGTCCCAATGTTCCTTTGTGACAAGAGAGTCAACAGCAGCGTAAAAATGTACTATATTCCAGGTTGTGCCCCTATTATCTATCTGTTTACCCTGAACCTCTAGTGAACTATGATTCTATTGGCTCATGTCAATGTTTTACTCCATTCTTTACAGCAGATATTTCCCATGGCTTCCCTGGCCGGTAGGATTGATATAATTAATGTATTCAGGACACTCATGTCTATCTATGTTTAATTCCTGCAGCATGATGATATCAAAGTCATAATATGGCAACCATCGAACTGTGCTCAGTGTATTAATACAATGAATGCATCGCGATAATGTATATCATTGGTATGCTCGCTTTTGATACAGAAAGGAAGACATGAAAAAGACTGCCTTTTTCGCCCGGTGATTATTTATGTACAGATGTTTCAGCAGTGTGACCTTAGGTAAGTCACCGCGTTCACCTTTTAACCTGTTGCGTTTATGTCTTCAATCATCACTCTGTTACGTCGTGGGGAAATATGGCTGCGTCTTCTCTTTCTTCTTCGTCACATCTATGAGTGCTAATTATTACCTGTAACTTTGTTTGCCATGCTCGTTTCTAGCTATTTTTGTGTGTCTTAAGTGTGTACAGGTATATTTTCCCATTTCTCTCAGTTCATTGCATCTTCGCAAGTATAGACTGACTTATTTTAACTGTTTGTAAATCAGTCAATTAATGCTTATTTACTTTCAGTGTGCAAATGTGCTGTCAATCAATCAATCAATCAATCAATCAATCAATCAATCAATCAATCAATCAATCAATCAATCAATCAATCACGTGTCGTCTCTAAAGTGAATATTGACCAATGGATGTCAAATACTCTCTGCCACTTGTCCATGGTCTACACAGCTTTTAAATTTAATTGATAAAAATGAGGTAGAGAAAATAACAAATAAATAAATAATAAGTCTTGTCATCCCCTTATGAGATGCAATTTTTTGTTATTTGAAGCCTTACTCTAGCTCTTGCCAGGGGCCGCAATATAGCCCGGCCATAGATATGGTCTAAAGGCTGAACACGGTTTCTGGGACCTCTCCATGGCGATCCTCACCCACATGGTGGCACTTTGTGTCATCGGGTGTTTATTGCTAGTGCGATGTCCTGGCGGGGTAAAAGTCTACTACTAATAACAAATAAGAATGTTATAGAATACACCCCACTTCTCTCTCTCTCTCTCTCTCCCTCTCTCTCTCTCTCTCTCTCTCTCTCTCTCTCTCTCTCTCTCTCTCTCTCTCTCCTCTCTCTCTCTCTCTCTCTCTATATATATATATATATATATATATATATATATATATATATATATATATAAATATATAGGATATATATATATATATAGGTATATATATATATATATATATATATATATATATATATATATATATATATATATATATATATATACACACACACACACACACACAAAGTAAACAAATCAAAGAGTCTAAATTCTCTAAGGTCTCAGATATGCAGTGTTTCAGTATAATCCTTCAAGCTATGTAAAGTAAAGGACCCTTTTTGCACGCCTTTAGGTACATTGGGAATATAGGACTAGACTAGACCTATATTTTTATAGACCAACGGCACTCTTTGGGTGATGTGGACAGCATCACGCCGGCCGCCTTTACTTTTCAGGACCGCACCAGGTACCCACTCAAGTTTGGGTCGACCTGGGAGTTAAAGTCATTTGTGAAAAAAAAGTCCGGCATCGTCAGGACGCGAACACACTACCTTTCGATCCGCATCTTGCTGCCTACGCCACGGCGACTCTTAAAGCTATGTAGACAGCCAAAACTAGTAATTTAGATATGTTGAAATAGAATAGGATTATCTATCACAAACACCAAAAAGAAATACTCGTCATTTGTTGGCTACATTATAGGAAGTAAAAAAAGAAAAAAACTAGAAAATCGAGTGACAAGGAGACAATATTTAGAAAAAGAAATATTGTGGCGGGTGGGGGGGGGGGGGGGGGGGGGGGGGGGGGGGGGGGGGGGGAAGGGGGGGGGGGGACGAGAAAATGTTCTTATTACCAATTTTTTAAAATCGTTACAAGACATGTGTGCGCACATGAAAATGTTGGAAATCGCAAGATATGGAGATGTATAATAGCAATTGTCAGTTGGCAAGCCGCAATGATGAAATTAGTGTAAAAACTGTGTGCTTGTTTTTCTATTTATTGTAATTTAGGAAATCTTTTGTTTTATGAAATGCATTTAAGGTTGCCGTGTAAATTGGTGTTTGTAATTACGCGAGTGTTTCCGACACTTATGTCGGGTGGGTGCTTAAAGAGTCATGAAAATTAATTTCAAAATGTCTTGTGTGTATATAAGAAAGATTGTTAATTGATACACTGTACCGAGTCCTTTCCTTGTACATTTTTGATTGTATTTTCAAGTAGCTTCGAATTTGTTTCTACGCGTACGTTTTTGTTTTGTTTTTGTTTTCGGAAGCTGTTCATCACTATGTTTAAGTGAAGTTTAACCACACTAGCACACAATGACCGAATTACACCCTGAGGCGCAAAATGCCACTATTCGGATGAGAATCCCCAAGGTGCCAGTCCCAGAAACCCCATTCAACCGTAAGGTTATATTAGTACCCCCATTGGTAACGAAATAACCTTAAGTCCAGCGAGGTAGGGCTGTAACATCACAAACATTTGTGTCCTATGCTGGGACGGTATTCATTTCTCACTAATGATTTGATTTGATTCAAGAACCGACATCACAGCACTCGGGGCATTCCCATAAACGCTCCGTCCCCATCTTCAACAGCCAGCGAAGAGTTCCGATACTAATGGTGCCAGTAGCATTCTAATTAAACTTCCGTCTTGCCTTTCCTCCGAGCCTCGAGCATCTGCCAGAACCTCTCGTCACCCCCGCTTCTTTGCATCATTTCTCACTAATGTTGGTAGGCAACGCATCTTTCAGCGAGTGGTGGGTATGTGATGTGTGCGGAAGGGTGAAGGACACAATAGGTAGGGTTTATTCATTCAATCAATAATGTGTTCATAATTAACACACTGTACAACATGTTTCAGCAACAACATGACGATCCTGCTGAGTTACTGTCAATCGAAATTAGCAGCACTGTTATTGTTCTTGTCTTTCCGTGCCCTCTTATTAATACAAGTCAAAATGTTGACGGTGTTCGTAAATGTGAATTCTCGACCTCTGACGAATTACATTGAAACAAGCTTTTGGACAACAGCATGTGGTAAGTCTTCACTCTGTCATGATAATCTTGTCGTCAATTAGGACTGTGTGTCAGTTTACACCAACTGTAAGCCAAAAAACACACTGAGAGAACTGGGACAAAGAAATCAATATCTAATAAATAGATACGATAATAAAACGGCATGTAGATAAGAGCATACATAATGCTTTGATGTTCAGATCTCTCAGAAAGGCAGTATTTTTTTTTTCTTTTTCATCCTTGGTATTCATAGAATCTTTTTTTAGCATTTCAGCTCAGAAGCCCCTATCGCCCTCTCCACTTCCTTAAGGATGCGATATAGCCCACGACTCACATCCCTCCGTTGCTACAGGGAAGATAGTCCACCACTCACATTCCTCCGTTGCTACAGGGATGATGGGAGATAGTCCACCACTCACATTCCTCCGTTGCTACAGGGATGATGGGAGATAGTCCACGACTCACATTCCTCCGTTGCTACAGGAAAGATAGTCCACCACTCACATCCCTCCGTTGCTACAGGGATGATGGGAGATAGTCCACCACTCACATTCCTCCGTTGTTACAGGGATGATGGGAGATAGTCCACCACTCACATTCCTCCGTTGCTACAGGGATGATGGGAGATAGTCCACGACTCACATTCCTCCGTTGCTACAGGGAAGATAGTCCACCACTCACATCCCTCCGTTGCTACAGGGATGATGGGAGATAGTCCACGACTCACATTCCTCCGTTGCTAAGGGAAGATAGTCCACCACTCACATCCCTCCGTTGCTACAGGGATGATGGGAGATAGTCCACTATTCACATCCCTCCGTTGCTACAGGGATGATGGGAGATAGTCCACCACTCACATTCCTCCGTTGTTACAGGGATGATGGGAGATAGTCCACCACTCACATTCCTCCGTTGCTACAGGGATGATGGGAGATAGTCCACGACTCACATTCCTCCGTTGCTACAGGGAAGATAGTCCACCACTCACATCCCTCCGTTGCTACAGGGATGATGGGAGATAGTCCACGACTCACATCCCTCCGTTGCTACAGGGATGATGGGAGATAGTCCACCACTCACATTCCTCCGTTGCTACAGGGATGATGGGAAATAGTCCACCACTCACATCCCTCCGTTGCTACATGGATGATGGGAGATAGTCCACCACTCACATCCCTCCGTTGCTACAGGGAAAATAGTCCATCACTCACATCCCTCCGTTGCTACAGGGATGATGGGAGATAGTCCATCACTCACATCCCTCCGTTGCTACAGGGAAGATAGTCCACCACTCACATCCCTCCGTTGCTACAGGGATGATGGGAGATAGTCCACCACTCACATCCCTCCGTTGCTACAGGGATGATGGGAGATAGTCCACCACTCACATCCCTCCGTTGCTACAGGGAAGATAGTCCATCACTCACATCCCTCCGTTGCTACAGGGATGATGGGAGATAGTCCATCACTCACATCCCTCCGTTGCTACAGGGAAGATAGTCCATCACTCACATCCCTCCGTTGCTACAGGGATGATGGGAGATAGTCCACCATTCACATCCCTCCGTTGCTACAGGGATGATGGGAGATAGTCCACCACTCACATCCCTCCGTTGCTACAGGGATGATGGGAGATAGTCCACCACTCACATCCCTCCGTTGCTACAGGGATGATGGGAGATAGTTCACCACTCACATCCCTCCGTTGCTACCGGGATGATGGGAGATAGTCCACGACTCACATCCCTCCGTTGCTACAGGGATGATGGGAGATAGTCCACCACTCACATCCCTCCGTTGCTACAGGGATGATGGGAGATAGTCCACGACTCACATCCCTCCGTTGCTACAGGGATGATGGGAGATAGTCCACCATTCACATCCCTCCGTTGCTACAGGGATGATGGGAGATAGTCCACGACTCACATCCCTTCTTTGCTACAGGGAAGATACAAGCTCTCTAAATGTTAACTTGAATTTCCTTGCTGGTGTTTAACCACAGACTTTTGAATGTTGAATGTTAAATTAGGAATCGATATCACAGCACTCCGGACATTTCCATAAACGCTTCGTCCCCATCTTCATCAGCAAGCAAAACGTTTCAATTCTGATGTCACCAGTAACTGTCTGATTGAACCGGTATATCCGTCTAGCCATTTCTTTGAGTTTTGAGCGTCAGCCAGATCATCTAGTCATTCCTCGAAGAGTCATTCTCTTCAAACACGTTATGATTTATTTGTTCACGCGCTCCTATATGACCCTCACGACAACTAGCTTGACAGATATTAATACACCATCAAGTGGTGCAGAACCCGGCAGTCTGTCTTGTACACACAAAAAACGACACACTGGGCATGAGAAAATATCTGAAGGACGATGATTATCCGCGTCCTTCGAAGCAGTGCTTGCCACTCTACAGGGAACATGCCTGTCTCCACCTTTCTAAACATGCTCTGTGAGTCAGTTAAAATCACGGCATGTGTGTACAGCTGATTCTCAAGCTGTTCTTAAACTAGACGCTGCGATATCCAATGTCAGACTTTGCTGCACTAAGCGACGTCCATAAGCTTGTACAATGAACCCTCAAGCACTTCGTCTGCCTCTCTACACAGAACCATCTGTATAGATGATCACATCCTTGGCCAGGAATTGTCATGAATGTTAGTTAAGCTTCTGATTCTGCAGCAACAGCCGAACAGTCCCTGCACTTACGATCTAAAGTGATTAGAACCCTACACAAATCTGAAACTTGCTTGGAGACTTGTCCTTCTCCTCTCCTCACCCAAATTTATAAAGCCTGCACATATGTCTATCCGTGTTTAGAGCCTGCGCCATCCAAGACCTTCTTCTTTTCAGTCCGCGACCCTTAGGTCTACATAGGGCTTCGTGCAGAAGGTGCTTCTCGTCTGCAGCGTCTCTGAAATATGACTGCTTGCAAAACTTTAAGCATATGTGCAACAGTATGCAGTGCAAGTATAGGCAGTATATGGCTCTAATTATGGTGCGTGTTTGAGGAGGCTGAGGAAGTCTTCACATGGCGGTCAGTGTTGAAATCTGACACCGCACTAGTAGATTGTCGGACTGCCGGGAACGCAAGAATGTGTGAACGAAGAAATAATATTGTGTATGCATGCATAAGCCTCGACTTACAATTTATAGTCAAATTTTCCAACACAAAATGCGAGGAGGGCTGAGAAAAATACAGTTACTACTAGTAACACACACACAAGACAGAGAGCAAGAAAGGAGTTATCAACATACCGTTTGTGACCCACAAACAATGCACTAATACAAGTTAGGCTATTCACCGAATAACGGGCACATATTATGGCAGCCAAAAACAGGGTCTTAGTCACATGTAAATTGCGGACTTCCGGCGACTTAATTAGCGAACTTCCGGCGACTACCGCCACCGAAGTGCTGTGACTCACGAGCAAAGCTGCTGGAGATGCGGAAGTTGCTGCTGGTGAGTCCCAGCCATCTAGTCGCCGGAAGTCCGCAAATTAAGTCACCGGAAGTGCGTAATTGACATGTGACTGAGGCCCTGTCAGGGTGTTTTTGCGGTCGCCATAATAAGTGCCCGTTATTCGGAAAATATCCACAAGTTATTATAACTACATTCAGCCGCCTGCTGACCCACAGAAAAAAAAGTGACGCTCAACAAGACGCCCATTCACCAAGGGGTTAGTTAGATAACGAAGACAAATGCGTATGTGTTTGTATACTTACTTTCTATAAGGTTATGACCTTGATTATTATTATCCATGTTCATGTGATGTCTGAGAAAGATAAACTGATATTACCAATAAAAAGTCCCGAAGTCTGCCTTTTATGATACATTTTCTTACTAAAACAAAAAAGATTACACACAAGCTCATTTTTTTTAGAAGTGTGTTTGTACAAAGGTCCCCTGTATAGACTGTACTTCTAAACCAATCGGCAATTGGTGAGTGCTGTGGTAACAGCGCGCCGGCCGCCTTTACTTTCCAGGACTGCACCTGTTCTACATAAAATGCAACAAAACCATTTTCACACTCTCTATCTTTCTCTTTGCCCTCAAAGACAAACACACACACACACACATAAACAGACCGACACACACAAACACGCGCGTTGCACACACTCCCACACACTCCCACAGCAAGCGGTGAAAACATGTAAAGACAGAACGCAGTTAAGCAATAGACCGACCCTTCTCTCTCTCTGGTGATTTTTTTTTTTTTACAAATGTGTTTCTCAGCTCAGAGGCGTTATGTGATGAGCCATAAACATGCTTTCTCTCTCTCTCTCTCTCTCTCTCTCTCTCTCTCTCTCTCTCTCTCTCTCTCTCTCCCCACCCCTCTCTCTCTCCACCCCCTCTCTTTCTCTCCCCACCCCCTCTCTCTCCACCTCTCTCTCTCTCTCTCTCTCTCTCTCTCTCTCTCTCTCTCTCTCTCTCTCTCTCTCTCTCTCTCTCAGCTTGTGTATCTTTCGGTTATACAAACCTTAGTCTCTGTGACGTGCTATCAGCCACGATGTCGACTTCTAAGGCGAGAGTCATGTTCGACGGCTTGGCGGCCCATTTGTGACGTACTTGATCGGCTAGGGAGTTTTACTGTTAACAAGGGAAGGACTCCCTTTCAGACATGCACTAGAGGGCGAGACAATAATGAGCTCCCACTGATCTGGGCGAAGGCAGTTGAACCAGTGAAAGCGTACTGGAGCTCCTGACGAAACATGACAATCGCAGGTACTTAATTTATAACTTACCCCTGACGTCACGACTACGTCACGGGAGACAATCCCAATAAATTCTAGGGTTTTCAGGTTGTAGTTTTTCGCGATTTATCTACAGCCAAGTTTAGGGTTAGGGTAAGGGTTAGGGTTAGTGTTAGGGTTAGGGTTAGGGTTAGGATTAGAAGACACTAGATGAACACTCAAAAAAAAAAAAAAAAAAAACCAAACAACAGCACACTTGCACCCCTTGAAATAATGGACTGTCAGGTCAGCTGTGGATTTCCCACGGAGATTTCGTGTTTGGGGTACGTTATAAATTAAGAACCCAATCACAACGATAACAGTCAATTCCAAGGTGTCCAGACGTAAATCAAATAAAGAAGGCCATGTACGTAGTGTAACACTGGTGTATTACGAACACTATGATCCGAATGAAAATGTGCAATAACGTGATATGTGGATAAGACTCACCCAAAACACGCCGAGCACTCGCTAGCACAATGATACTTCTATAACATTAGAATCCATTTCCGATGATATCTGATACTAATCAACTCCCTACGGGTCAACTACGACCTTGAGAGTCTAAACGGTTACTTCAACCTCTTCAGCTGCAGTCTGATACTTTACAACAGGAAAATGTCCCTCCTTCGGATTCTGCCAGCTGTTTCGCTGAGTGATCCAATAGCTTGAAATACTCCTGCTTCCTGCAGAACGCAATAATACACAAGCCCTAAGCTAGATAATTCTCCATGGAATCCTGGGGTAAATCTTTCTCAAGGATCCACTAAGGCCTGACCACATGTCTGCCTTCTCGAACCTTTCGACTCTGAATCTTTAGATTCTGATTATCTAATAACACTACGTAATGTTTATGACGTCCTTTTTGCTCAGTCAATATTGGTGTTTTTTAGTGCATATCCGCACGCGACAGTCTTCCTAAACAAAGCAGGTCACGTTCCATTCATTAGTTTTTTGGACTGGTCTACCTTCATGCAAGTTACGGGTGTGCCGCTTTATTGTTTGCCTTCTGGGTTGTCTTGCATTTACGTTTTTATTCCGAGAAAGAGATTGCCTGTGACATAGGTTTCATCACTCTCAAAAGGGGTTTTGTGTTAGACCCAGTTTGTCGATGTTTTTGAAGTGTTAAATGTGCTGGCGTGCTGAAATATACAACACGAGATATCAACGGCATTGCGGGAAATCTCCGTAACCTCGTGGCTCAAAGTCTACCAATCAGAAGTGAGCTAGGATAACGGTCTACCAATCAGAAGTGAGCTAGTGTGTAACACTGTGTAAATGGGGAGACTACGTTTGTATAACATTTCTTTCCTAAATATCTGTCCGTATTCGGACTATTTTTTGGCTCTGTTCATTCGTCCCACAACGTGGCCTTGTCTGTATCAGTGTCCATTTGTGCCCTTGTGTGTATGCCTGTATAAGCCCTAGCATTCAGTTTATTGTCTTATTTTCCGACACAAACGTCAAGGAAGTCTGAGAAAGATAGAATAACTCGTTTTAACAGGCTAGTTTTGAAGGTTTTAAAGTACACAGAACATACAGAGCATCCCTACCTGGAGAGAATGTTTGAGCTGAACGTAAACAGAGGGCTGGGACCTTAGTCTGCCAATATGGAGGTGGGGGGGGGGGGTGAACCTATAATCAGGTTGCTGCTGACCCAAACAGTATAGATACTCTTTGTTGGTTACTGAGGAAAAGGACGGAGCACGTAAAGGAATATTTAAAGTTGGCGATTTCAAATCTTGGTTATTACATTTATTGTTCACGGAATGTTTTTCTCCCGTGGAGAGAGCCAGTTAGAATTACATTTATTGTTCACGGAATGTTTTTCTCCCGTGGAGAGAGCCAGTTAGAATTACATTTATTGTTCACGGAACGTTTTTCTCCCGTGGAGAGAGCCAGTTAGAATTACATTTATTGTTCACGGAACGTTTTTCTCCCGTGGAGAGAGCCAGTTAGAATTACATTCATTGTTCACGGAATGTTTTTCTCCTCTGGAGAGAGCTAGTTAGAATTACATTCATCACAGCTAGTAAAATAATATCTAGCCTTAAAATTCCAATAATGTTTTCTTTTTTTTTTTTTTGAATATTTTAAGTTTTGGAATACACATGTGCATACACAATATGGTTTTTCATTCCAGAACACGACAACAGTCTCTCTAACTGTGCTACTTATCGCAGCAGTCGACCAGAAGATTTGGCAGTACTTACTCGCCTTGAAAGCGTGCAGAATTCAGTCACGACACAAGAGTTGATGAAATTATCATCCGCTAAATCTCCATCAAGGGTTAGTACATTCTCACAGGAGGCATTCTCTGATATTTTGCTCTCGTCACAGACACAGTTTTCCACAGCGAGAGATAACGGTGTAATCATTGAACCAGCTTATGAAACATCTAACGAGGCTTTGTTATTAGAGCATCCTAACCTAATTATGTCAGCTCATTACACACATCCACTGGGCACCTCACTCGGTTTAGAAATGGACAACAGTCCTGAGATGGGGGTTACATCAGTTTTCGTGCAGTCAGCACGACCTTCTGGCAAATTTAGCGATATTCCTTCATCTCTTTTAGATTTCAAGACACCAAACAAAATGTTCAGTTTATCAATGGTGGCTTTACCTTCATATATTATGACAGAGGAGTACTCTAAAATGCTACTTAGTGACAGCGGTTTCCAGACTCTGTCACAAAATGATCTTTCAGCTGTATTTGTAGTTCCACATTCCTTGGCATACAGTTTAACGACAACAGTATTAGAGAGTACTGTCATTATTTCTCAAACATTTAACAACTTTTATTCACCTCCAGTTTTGCTAAACATGAACATGGTGTCATCAACATTAATACCAGGTAATACAACTAACAATGAGCAAAACTTGATCGCCGTGTCTTCAATTCTTAAACCAGATCAAGCATCTTTCAAGCAATCAGATTTGATTTTTGGGTCATCAAGATTGCTGACGGATCTTATAAAACAATCAGATTTCATTGAGGGATTATCAACATTTCCACTAGATCAAGCAACTACCAAACAATCAGATTTAATGAATGGGTCATCAGGATTCCTAACAGATCATATAAATCAATCACCTTTAATTGAAGGATCATCAACATTTATATCAGATCTCTCAACTATCAAACAATCAGATTTAATCAATGGGTCATCAGCATTCCTAACAGATCATATAAATCAATCACCTTTAATTGAAGGATCATCAACATTTATACCAGATGTATCAACTATCAAACAATCAGATTTCATCACTGCGTCATCAGGATTCCTAACAGATCTTATGAATCAATCATATTTAATTGATGGATCATCAACATTTATACCAGATCAAGCAACTATCAAACAATCAGATTTTATAATTGGGTCATCAGGATTCCTAACACATCTTATAAATCAGTCAGATTTAATTGAAGGATCATCAACATTTATATCAGATCTATCAACTATCAAACAATCAGATTTAATCAACGGGTCATCAGGATTCCTAACAGGTCATATAAATCAATCATATTTAATTGATGAATCATCAACATCTATACCAGATCTATCAACTATCAAACCATCAGATTTAATCAGTGGGTCATCGGGATTGATAACAGATCTTATAAATCAATCACCTTTAATTGATGGATCATCAACATTTATACCAGATCTCTCAACTATCAAACCATCAGATTTAATTAATGGGTCATCGGGACTGATAACAGATCTTATAAATCAATTACATTTAACTGATGGATCATCAACATTTATACCAGATCTATCAACTATCAAACCATCAGATTTAATCAATGGGTCATCGGGATTGATAACAAATCTTATAAATCAATCACATTTTATTGATGGATCATCAACATCTATACCAGATCTATCAACTATCAAACAATTAGATTTAATCAATGGGTCATGGGGATTGATAACAGATCTTAAAAATCAATCACATTTAATTGATGGATCGTCAACATTTATACCAGATCTATCAACTATCAAACCATCAGATTTAATCAATGGGTCATCGGGATTGATAACAGATCATATAAATCAATCTCATTTAATTGAAGGATCATCAAAATTTATACCAGATCTATCAACTATCAAACCATCAGATTTAATCAACGGGTCATCGGGATTGATAACAGATCTTATAAATCAATCACATTTAATTGATGGATCATCAACGTTTCTAACAGACTTTACAAACGCCAAACAAGCTGATTTAATTGTTGCGCCATCAGGATTACTAGCAGATCTAGTAACTACCAAGCAGACACATTTTATATCAGTGAGTGAACTTTTTGTAAATTGTTTTATTGTTTCTGAGATACTTATTTATATTTTTATTAGCTAAAAAAAAAAATTCAAAAAGTTCAAGTTATCACCACTGATCACTGACATCATGAGACTTAATAGACTGAAATGGTTGGGGCATATTGAAAGAATGTCATATGACAGAGAAGTGAAAACTGTATACACCAGGGAGATGAATGGTCGTAGACCAGGAAGCAGACCAAGAAGATGGTGGAGAGATAATGTCCAGACAGACCCGCAAACACTTGGTGTCACCAACTGGAAAGAGAAGGCTAACCAGAGAGATGAATGGAGGTGGGTGATATCTGCAGCAATGAACATTAAGGGATCGGAATGCTGAAGAAGAATAATAAGAAAAAAAAAAAAAAATTTTCCAATGTTCCTAAATGAAAGCATACATGTTTGCACCAAACGTCCTTCCAAGCATAATCCGGTGCGGGTGAGTTATAAACTCCAGTTGATCAACCCTGTTGATTTATAGCAACACTATCCATGACATCCTGTTTCCACGAATGCAATTCATTACCCGTATCATTCATGTCCCTCTTGAACACATCTTTATATCGTCCCCTTTTTACATAAGAATATGTTCCATATGTCAGCATCTGTGCCTCAATCGTTGCGATTAAGATTGGTAATGCCTGGGTGCTGGGTTTGATCCCAGCTGCGGGCGATTTGGCAGCAGAATGTCTTGCGTTGGTTTCGACAGTGGTAGCCAACTGTCAAGGGCAACAACTCAAACAGTTAAAAATGCTAAATTTGGAAACAAGAATAGACCAACTGTGTCTTGAATAAGCATTTCGGAAGAGCCGAGTAATCAGGGGTTTCCTTCTTTCGAAATCGGAGTGCATCTGCGTGTGGGGCAAGGAACCAACAATCTGCATACAATTCAAACAGATATGTAAAATGGATGTGTACGCCACACTCAGGTTCTGAAACAAGGCTAGCTCACTGGCGCAGTTGGTTAAAGCTGACTTCGCGGTGGCCTGGTGACGAACTCCTTTTGGTCTGGGTTCACACCCAGGGATAGGCAGAAAAGCCCAATTTCTCCCAGATTTACGGTACCTATAACGGAATCAAGGCCGAAAGGTTGCGGTATCCATAGTACCGAGCCAAAGGGATAACAACACATGGTTTCTGGATACTTGAAAAAATAAAAAATAAACAAGACTAAAGTCTTAAGATGGACGAACGACCAGAACTTTCCGCTGGAGAGTTCCAGTTCCGGTTCACACATCTGGTGAACGCCAAGGAGACAATGATGATGATGACGGTAGTAATCCCCTGATTCATGGGATAAAATATTACAAAATCCTTGTATGAACTTGTACGTTTCATAGTGTATTTGGCTGTTGTGTCTTTGCATGTCTGAGATATGAAGGTGCACATAAGGTAAAGGAGGCACTGACGAAAACACAATGTTGATCCTATTTCGTTAATTTTTTCGCATTGCATAAATTAAGAAGACTGACGTAATTTTTTTTTTTTTTTTTTATGAATGGATCACGTTTAAACTGTAACAATTTAGATTATAAGAATTTAAAATGTTAAGATTTTTTGGGGTATACGATTTTATCAAGTTTATGAAAACATTTTCTTGTTAATTGTTTGTTTCGTTTTACAGAATATTAAAACAATGACAAAATATTCTCACGAAGCACCAGCAGTAATTTTAGTTATAAGCCGAAACTGCACACTGGCAGAATGTTTTTGTCACTGATATGAGAAGGCTATGCCTCCAAGCCATTAACCATGTTACTAAGATGATAACACATTCGAACTACTTAGTATCGAAACTATCATAGCCAGACACACTTCGGACAAGGCAGTTAACTTACTCGGTAGCAAGAACTTATTAAGCGTTTGTTAGTTTAAATTAACAACAAAATAGTCTTTGGAACGCTTTGTGCACGATCCCGGTGCTCAGTTTTACAATCTTTCCCAATTTTAAATTTAACTTATCCTGTTTGATAATACCCTTATTGTATCTCTTGGGCACACACGGCGATTAGCAAATTCTTAGAACATATTATTGTATCACCTCCTTGGTATCGAAAGATTTGAGTCACCTCAAAGTCCGTTAAACTTTGTCACGAAAATAGATCTTTTGCAGAGCATCGCTCTAATTATGACCCGTCGGAAAGACTACACACACATAGCTAGTTTTCCTACCTCGCAAAGTTCTATCATCATCATAATCATCATGTGCCCTGCCAACTGGCGTAGGCGCTCATGCGTCTCCATAGATCACGATCCCTGGTTGACTGGAACAGCTTTCTTGATGATATTCCTTTATGCCATAGTTTTAGCCCATCCAGCATCGTCTTTCTTGGTCTGCCTCTACCCCGTTTTCCACTGATCTTTCCAGTTGTCACAATGTTCTCCATGCCAAGGTATATTTAACAAACTGTATTTAACTATAATATTGTTTGTCTTGTAGGTCGATGATATAGGTGCCACTTTTGAACATTCCCCAGCTGGATCGAAAGAACTGTCGTTAATAACATTTAGCCAGCTATCTACAACATCTGTAACAACAGCAGCTGAAAATTCCTCTGTGGTATCAAGGACAGCTCATGTACAAACTCTGACAATCGCACCTACGAATACCGTCTCAACTACGATTATCCCATGGAGTCTAGACAATAGTCGAAACGACATAAGTAACTGGGTACTTACAAGTAAGTAACGAGTATATACCTTTCAACAAGATACACATGTGTACACCAGTTTGTTCTTCATTCACAGACCCGCGGTGTTTGTATATGACAAACTTATACATGAGTTTTGCAGTTATATTTCCAGTAAGGGTGTTTTCTATTTTCCGCGCGCGCGCGCGTGCACACACACACATATTCACAAACGCCTACACGTGAAGAATTGTTAATAGTCTTCTTCTGCGTTTATCCAATCGAAACCCCAGACTATTAGAGGTGGGAAAAAAAACTTATAAAACGTAATAGAACATATATATATATATATCAGTAAACCCATATCGTCAGCCTTAAATGGGCACCAGGTGAAGTCATCTGAAGCAATGTTAACCCCATCACTAGCAGGGTGTCAGCCTATTACAATAGGAGACTACCATCTTATGTCCGATGCAACACTTGTGTGAAAAGAGTCTCATACGTGTTTATATACGTAAAGTAAGTAAAAAGCCTTTCTCACACATAATGTGCATCGGCCATATAGTGCATTCAACTTTACTTTAAAGAAAATACCTTGTACCCAGTTTAGGCTGGGTCGACAAGTGAGTCAATATCCAATTTTACAAAAATCTCTCTTGATACGCATTTGAGCCTAAGACCTATTGCGTGTAGCGGCGTCCGTTGCTTAGGCGTTGCGAGTCCGACTCGTAATTCCAACGTACCGCGATCTAAACCCACAGCTGGCTGCGTGAAGTTTTATGGTGGTATGGGTCGTCGGAGGTCGACCCAGCCTAAAATGGGTATCAGGATGTATGTCCTGGGGAAGTAAAGACGGCCAGCGTAATGCCGACCACATTACCCGCCTTGAGCCGAATAGTCTGTGAAAATGTGTGTGCTTTTCCCACATGCCCAATGCACCTAAAGGGATCTTTCAAGTTTTTTTTTTTAGTTTACCTGTTGAGTGTTCAGCCAAGAATTGATATCACAACACTCGGAATATTCCCATAAGCGCTCGGTCCTCATCTTCAGTAGCCAGTGAGGAGTTCCTGTTCCAATTATTCCAAGAAAATTCACCATCTGTTGATGCTGAACTAGCAAATTTATCTGCCTGTTCATTTTCTAACACTTCTGCATCCCCGGAGAAAATATATAGATTGCTAACTACTCGGGACCTCTAAAGCGATGCCTGACAATTTGCGCGGATCATGCCTGTCTCCACATTTCTTAATGTGCGCTGTGAATCGGTTACAGTTACGTCATGTCTGTGTACAACTGGTTCTCAAAATAAGCGGAAGGTTGCTGGCACTGCTTCCATCTCTATTCGTCTGTCGTGCCTGCTGGTTGGTCAGTCCCTGCACTCCCGTCCACATGTGATTAGAACTCTACATAAGTCTGCTTTTTTTTTCTCTTAAACTTTTACACACTCCTCTCCTATTTTTCAAGCATAGACAAATCTCTTATTCTTTCTTCTGCTTCTGCCATTCACACAAATAATAAACCTGTGACTCTTTATCCGGGTCTTCATGAAAAGTATGGTTTTTGTCAGCGGCCACTCTTGCAGTATTTTGAGCATGTCTGCAAAAGTCAGTAATGCAAGGATGCATCCTATACAGATTATTGAGTGTATCTTGCACATCCTAGAATCACCCTCACAGTCTCATCCTGTGTGCGTTCAAACCTCACCAGCTGATTCTTCAATGCGGTGATCAGCACTAATCCATGATCCATCGCAGAAATAATCAAGTGCGCGTGCATCGTGACGAGCATTTTGTGCTCCATATCTATTGCTCAAATAATTATCAATGCATTTATCCCCTTTTGGCTTTTTGTTTGTTTGTTGCAACTGCCTCCATATGGTTCCTGAGTGACAGGCTCCTATCAAAATTTACCGAGATACTTCAGTTTGCTTTTCTTTTTATTTTTTTTATTTTTTTAATTTTTAATTTTCAGGCTTTGGACATCTGCTCTAACAATTCCGTTGTGCAGCGAACCCACAAAACCGCCACCTTGTCATGACTGGTGACAGCACTCACATCAATACACCAGCAATTTACTTTGTCAATTTCTGCCTGTAGCTCTTGAGCTGTCTGTGACCTATCCTCTCCCCTGTTAACACGCAAGAACATCGTCTGCAAATGTCAATATACTCCCCCACACTAGGTGCTTCAAGTTGTGCAAACTTGCTGGTACAAATATTGAAAAGCACTGGTGAAATTGCAGATTCCTTTGGTGGTTCTGCGATGATAACTGCATGGCTCTGAGACCCATGTACCCAGATGAGGGGAAACTTTTCGGGCGCAAAGAACAGCTGCTATTTAGTTAGTTAGCCATGGTCAGAACCTGTTCCCTATTAGGACGGACATCAAGATATTATATCTAACTCGGTTGTAGCCATTCTCAGGATCAAGAGCCACCGCCACTACCGTCTCCAGTCTAGTCTGGAATACCTAAAAAACAGTTAGTAAGCCAAGATGGTTGTTGGGTGGGGGGGGGGGGTGAACAGTTAGTAAGCCAATTCTTGGTGGGCAGAATTGGCTAGCTTATCATTTCGTGTCCATATAGAAGCTCTTCGGTCATAAATTCAATGATAAATTATTGCCCTAACCTCTCCCAGCAAAGACTGTGGATCTGGCCCAAGGGAGCCACATTGAAAGAGAAGCTATGGGGGACGGGTGGCGACCTTAAACTCACAATCCTTTTTGTGACCCAGACGGGACTCAGTGTTTAGCATGACTGATGTCGAACGCAGAAGAAGAAGAAGAAGAAGAAGAAGAAGAAGAAGAAGAAGAAGAAGAAGAAGAAGAAGAAGAAGAAGAAGAAGAAAATGATAAATTAGTCATCCCTTTATGGGATGCAATTTTTCGTTATTTGAAGCCCTATTCTGGCTCCTGCTAGGGGCCGCAATATAGCCAGATCATAAATATGGTTTAATGGCCGAACGCGGTTTCTGGGACTCTCCACAGGTGATCTTCATCCACATGATGGCACTATGTGTAATAGGGTGTTTATCGCTTGTGTGATGTCCTGGTGTGGTAAAAATTAAAAAAAAAAATTTATAATAAATTTTTTTCTTATATGGCGACCTCTTGCTTTCACATCCAATCGTTTAAGGTCTAGCGCTTGCGTTGGCAATTGTTCTGACTGTATTCTTACTGAATGATCAAACCCTTTGATCTTCTATTGCTCAGTGAGAGCTCACTTGCATCCCTCCACCATGTATGGATTGTAAACAATCTACATATGTCATGCCTTCTTGTGTTCTCGTGGCGCTTTGGGGAGTGTGGTAGATGGCCATGATGTTGTCTAACAGTTATATTTGTTTCCCATAATCCCATTTTTCTTTTTTTCCTGTTTGGCTGAAGAGTGATATTCCTTTTTACGATGCACTCTTGTATTACCTTTCTTTTTTCCAAACTGGTATTATCAATTCAGTTCAAGTTCCCAGTCAAATGTAATTTTCCTTTCTTTACACGCTGTATTAAAATTTCTTGTTAGCCATTTCATGCTAGTTTGACCATATGCTTGAATGTCTTCTGTAGTTTTTCTATCTAAACCAGGTGCTTTGTATATACGGCTCTTCCGTGCAACAACTTTCACTCCTGGCATTACACTAAAGCCGCTGAGTCTTGGAATGATCTTTATCTGGTTTTGGAAGTGGGACTAAATAGTTGTGTCTCATTCGTGTGGTAGTGATGTCCTTGTTATGTTGTCATTGAAGGAAAAGACCATATCCTTCAAGTCTTCATCACTCATGTCTGGTTTGTGGGCATTACCTAACCCAGTCTGACCCCGGCGCGGTGTCTTTCACTTTTTCTTCTCCAAAATGAAGTGTATATCATCTAGCTGAACGTTATCTTCTGGGGACTTATCCTTTAGGATACTATAGGTTCTCTCTAGCCGAGTTTATAATTTCATTATCCCTGTGATCTGTCTGTGCTATAAATCTGCCTGTCATTATATTTGTATTTAGTGCGTTTTCAGGGAGCTTCATCTTTACTTTGCAGTTGTCAGTATAGTTTCCAGAATCTCCCCAATCACTTATCCCCTCCAAATTCGGTCATAAAATATTTTTATATAGATTTCATTTCATCGGCTCTACACAGCTTGACCTCTTCCACCTTTTCTTCCCGACTCTTTCTGCTTTTTCCACTTCCTCTAGTGACTTTTAGGATGACCGGCAAATTGTCTGTAGTTGCCTAACTGTAGCATTTCTTGCTTTCCATACATTTTTTTTTTTTTGAGTCCACAGTTGTGGAAGGAAAAAAAAAGGGGGGGGGGGGGGGGTTTACTGCATAAAAGCAGAGCTGGTGGTTCTATTGCATGCCTCAGACCTTTCGGCATACTGGCGAGTGTCAAGCCACTACGCTACAGTATATCTATATATACGTGTGTGTGTGTGTGTGTGTGTGTAATATATATATATATATATATATATATATATATATATATATATATATATTTTAAACGTATCCAGAAACCATGAGTTGTAAACCCTTTGGCTCGGTACTATGGATATCGCAACCCTTCGGCATTAATTCCATTATAGGTACCGTTAATCTGGGAGAAATGTGACTTTTCTGCCTACCCCCGGGAGTGAACCCGGACCACAAGGAGTTCGTCACCCGGCCGCCGCGAAAGTCAGGTTTAACCAACTTCGCTAGAGAGCCGGGCATATATATATATATTTATATATATATATATATATATATATATAGAGAGAGAGATAGAAAGAGAGAGAGAGAGAGAGAGAGAGAGAGAGATAGAAAGAGAGAGAGAGATAGAAAGAGAGAGAGAGAGAGAGAGAGAGAGAGAGAGAAAGAGAGAGAGAGAGAGAGAGGGGTATTGCCAAGGCAACTTGACAGCATAAACACATTTTCTTACAGAGTTCAGAGTTCCATCAGCCTTAGATGTGTTGTCGGTGCAGTTCAAGTCCCATGTGGAGAAAGGCCTTGCAAACTGCTACTATCTAGCCAGAAGACGAGACGAAGAGATACAAAATGGAACGTATGTTTCCTTATATAAAAGGAGAAGGCGGTTTTCCAGTTCCGACGCCGACACTAATACAGCAGTGGACGTAAGGCTCACAAATATTATTTGTTGTTAGAAAGGTTTTTATTTTTGCTCAATAATTCTGAACACAGTCAAGTTCATCGCATTACCTCTTCATGTTTTGTATATGCTCTCCATTTATACGCGTCTCCTTCACGCTCCCTCTGAGAAGAGGGAAAATAGAATATGCTGTGACCACTGGAAAGATCTGTGGAAGGAGGGATAGAGGAGGACAACTAGAGATGATTCTTGACAGTCTTGTTGCAATGGCATAGAGTTGTGTCGGCACATGAACTGATACATGCTGCAGGAGATCGTGGATTATGGAGAGGCATGATCGCCCACGCCAGTCGGAAATGCATCTAATGATGATAATGATGATGATTCTCAAAGCTTGCTTTATTTATATAATTTTAGAGAAGGAAATGTATCATCTAAAGCTGGCTCAAGATTTCAGAGGATGCCTTCAGGTACAGAGACAGACTTTGAAGCTCTGTGTCACACCCTGTTGAAAAGATCTGAATTAAATGCTTCCGCTTACAGATAAAAGTTTGGAATGAACGTAAGCTGAATGGGGAAACTTATCCTTAGTTTGCCAGGCGCCTTAAATGCTCTCTATAATTCGGTGACAGGAAATGTCAAGATATTCAAACTCCTTCGAAGATTTGCAGAGATGTTCTTCACGGAACAACTTCAATACACCATGCCTAAGCCGATGTAGACTTCTCTCACCGTGAATAATGGACAAAAATTGGCTGCTGTTCTTGTGCACGCTGAAAGATCTGAATTGGCACATACAGATTCTCCCAAGGTAAACGGCCAAGGGAAACATTGTAATGATGGTTGTTTTTTTCCAAAGTTAATGATTTCATTTTTATTTTTTATTTTTATTTTGTGCTTTAGCAGCGATGTTGAGATTATTCATATATATTTGCGACTCTTCCTTTGCTATTGTCATTAGCACTTGGGCGTCTGCAAAAAGAAGTTCATCAAACTTATTGACTTGGTTAATTTCAGATGCGTTACTGATTTGGTCTATATATGTGATAAATAGCAGGGAGAGATGTAAGTAGACTTTTCCCGTCATTCCAGTATTTGATCTCATTACACTTTGGCTATTGCAATACGTACATTTCCGTTTGTTGACTAAATGCTGACTGACTCACTAGGCCCCTAGTGCTTCCCAAAGTAGTTGACTTGTTTGGTTTAAAGATACCGAGTTTACAGTGAAGTAAAAATGTATGTAATCCTCAGATAATCTTTGCAAAGAGACAAGGAAACACGTCTTCCGTTGATGTTGTGTATGTGGTTTCGGAAAACGGGGAGATTTTGAGGGGAATTCTAGCAGCAAAACAACTACAACTTTTGTCCGAGCAGGAGGTGGCAATACGTACTGGTCACATAGTCGGCCTGATAGCTCAACGTAAGACATACTGCTCACTTGCATGTTTTCATTCACACTGTAACTGTTAGTTGATCTGTCTGCCTGCCTGCCTGCCTGCCTGTCTGTCTGTCTGTCTGTCTGTCTGTCTGTCTGTCTGTCTGTCTGTCTGTCTGTCTGTCTGTCTGTCTGTCTGTCTGTCTGTCTGTCTGTCTGTCTGTCTGTCTGTCTGTCTGTCTGTCTGTCTGTCTGTCTGTCTGTCTGTCTGTCTGTCTGTCTGTCTGTCTGTCTAATCTGTCTACCTGTCTAATCTGTCTGTCTGCCTGTCTAATCTGTCTGTCTGCCTGTCTAATCTATCTATCTATCTATCTATCTATCTATCTATCTATCTATCTATCTATCTATCTATCTATCTATCTATCTATCTATCTATCTATCTATCTATCTATCTATCTATCTATCTATCTATCTATCTATCTATCTATCTATCTATCTATCTATCTATCTATCTATCTATCTATCTATCTATCTATCTATCTATCTATCTATCTATCTATCTATCTATCTGTCTGTCTGTCTGTCTGTCTGTCTGTCTGTCTGTCTGTCTGTCTGTCTGTCTGTCTGTCTGTCTGTCTGTCCGTCCGTCCGTCCGTCCGTCCGTCCGTCCGTCCGTCCGTCCGTCCGTCCGTCCGTCCGTCCGTCCGTCTGTCCGTCTGTCTCTCTGTCTGTCTGTCTGTCTGTCTGTCTGTCTGTCTCACTGACTGTGTATAGAGTGCGGGGGGGGGGGGGTGGACCCTAACATTCCCGAGCTGAGAGAGTTGTATTTTGGTATGAACAAGTTGGGCGAGGCAGGGTTGGCTGTGGTTCCGGTAGTTTATGGTCAGTTGGGTTTATATTTACAGCGAGGCTGCGATATGTAAATGGTTTGTTGTAATCTAAAGACTATCGTAAGTAGCAGATAAAAAGGAGTGTACTATTTTTTTAAGGGTTGTATTAGAGAGAGAGAGAGAGAGAGTGTGTGTGTGTGTGTGTGTGTGTGTGTGTGTGTGTGTGTGTGTGTGTGCATGCACACGTGTGGGTTATTGTTTCAGAACGCTCTCTGCAGTGGTTTGGAGCCAGTTGTGGCTCAAGTGGTTTGGGGTCATTTTAAGATCACAGCATTCGGTGTTATGACGTTTCATAAAACAAAACATGACAATGTGGGTTCATGGGGCAGGTGTTGTGTCGCAATGTTAGGTGCAGGCGATCAGTAAGGGGCCAGGTTCTCGTGTTGCCTTGCTAGATAGGCGTTTTAAAGGTCATTAAGTGGTACTGCATTTGGCGCTATTAATTTTTAGGTTAACATTGCGCAAACCTCCCCATTTACACAGTGTGTGACCCTTCATTCATACTTTGCCAGGCTCGTCTATGTCAGGCGGGTGTGAGTGTTAACTTCGTTTTTTTTCCCTGTGCTGCCTGTCTTCACGCATGCATGTCGTGTTGATCGGGTTATTGCTTGAGTAATTACCGCCGCCAAGCGTCGTCCGTGGCTAAGGCGTTGCGAGTCCGACTCGTAAGCCAGCATACCGCGATCGAAACCCACTGCAGGCTGCGTGGATTTTTATCGTGGTATGGGACGTCGCAGGTCGACCCAGCCTAAAATGGGTACCAGGATGGGCTGTCCTGTGAAAGTAAAGACAGCCGGCGTAAGGCTGACCACATTACTCACAGAGTGCTGATGGTCTGTAAAAATATGGGACGCTCTGCCCATATGCCCGATGCGCCGAAAGGCGTGAAAAGGGATCTTTACTTTACTTTAGTTTTAATTACCGCCGCCAGCAGAGCATTTTTAAGGACCCGATACTGTCGTCGAAATCGACGAGAGCGTGTTTTCCAGACGCAAGTATCAGGTGAGTCGAGTCTTGCCGCAGCTGTGGGTATTTCGGTGGCATCTGTCAGTAGACAGGCGACTGTTTCATGCTCTTTGTTGTCGACAGAACAGCTGAGATACTTCTGTCTTTTGTAAGGGCATGCATTGGTCCTAGCACAACTGTGGTGTCCGACCGGTGGCGTGCATACCAGGGAGTCGGGGATATACACGAATTAGCTCATATCAGGGTCAACCACTGAGAATTTTGTGGATCCAGTGCATCGAACGGTTGTGGAGAAAGCCTAAGGAGATAAACAAGAGGCAGCACGGCACGCAGAGATCTTCAAGAATCATACATATGCGAATTCATGTGGTGAAGGCCGGCCTTGATCCGTTCAAAACTTTTCTTGCTGACATTGCTCTCTTCTTGCCGCCACAACAGCAGTAATTAATAATTACACCGTCGCCTAGGTCGCTGCTGAAGAAAAAAAAACTGCTTGTTCGGATTCAACAAGTCCTGTCGTTAGATGACATCAACTTTATAAGAAGAAACTCCACAAGGGAGCATGTACAGCAGGAGTTACCAATCGTCAGTAGAAGTAATCTCTCGTCGACAAATGTTTCAGCCCACGAGCTCCTAGACATTTTCAGAGAGTGGGCCCACCTCAAATCGTGAGGCTCAGGGTTGATTTTCTCCTGCTGCACGTATTACCGGATGTTATCGGACAAGGACAAGACGAATTGGTGACTTTGTAAAAGGTACTGTGAGATATAAAGTCGTTGCGGTAGCATAATTAAAGCAGTCTGCTTACCTGGACAACCAAGTGGCAAGCTTACGTTTGGTTTATCTGTAAATATACTTACACTGCGAAAATGCAGGCTTGTCGACTTCTGTGCTAATAGAAGCTGTAAAATGTATTCCCCCTCCTGAGTGTCGGTTCTTTTCAGAACTCGCTAGCTAGTTCGTGTTTTTAGTCAGGATCGCCGCCTGAGACCCTTTTGAGGGTTAAAAAAAAAAGGCTGAGGAAATTTGAACGAAAGGTCGCACACTGTGTAAATGGGGAGATTTGCGTAATATTAACCACTTTTTATGTAAAAAAAAAAATGACATCATTTTCAGGTATATTAACATTTTAAAAAATGCAGGTTTTTTTAAATTTTTATTTCAAGAAGATTCCGGAGCAGCATAGTTGGGGCAAAGAAAAAGAAATGAAAATCAACCGAAATTCTGCAGTTGATGGAGGAAAGAAGTAAGAAAAAATAATGAAAAAAAAAGAATACTTTCGAATATAAAAAGAAATAGTGAAAAAAATAAATAATGCAAATTAGCTAAAGAAACCTGCTGTATCAAAAGTGTACAGATGTTGGGGAAAGTCACAGGAAAGATTCATATTCCTTGTAACAACAGATAGAGGAAAGATAACACATAACAGCACTGGATGTTTAAAATCAAAAGATGGCTACTTATTACTGGGATATAGTTATATAATTAACAGATGGACAGAGTATATAGGGGAATTGTATAATGATAATAGACCAGATGTAGAACTGCAGACCAACAATGATGGTCCACCAATAATGACTGCAGAAGTTGAGGATGCAATACATCATATGAAGAAAGGAAAAGCACCCGGGCCAGACATCTCCCTGGAAGAAATCGAAGCACTGCGAAATTTTGGAATTGAAATAATAACTAAACTTTTAAATGATATTTGTAATAGTGGGTATATTCCAAATGACCTTTTAAAATCCATATTTAAAGCTCTGCCAAAGAAACCAAACACTTTAAAATGTGAAGACCATCACACAATAAGTCTTATGAGTCACATGACTAAGATTTTACTGAGAATAATTATGAGAAGAATAAGAAACAAAATTAAACCAGAAATCAGTGATGAACAATGTGGATTTGTAGAAGGAAAAGGTACAAACAATGCCATATACATCCTTAAGACATTGTCAGAAAGAGCTATAGAAATAAAGACTGATTTGTACTTATGCTTCATAGACTATACAAAAGCATTTGACTATGTGAAGCATGAAGAAGTAATCAAACTGTTAGAAACATTAAACATTGATGGAAACGATCTACGAATAATTTAGAATATGTATTGGCAGCAAACAGCAGCTATAAGAATAAACAACTGATACGAACATTTCAAAGCATAAAGAGGGGCGTACGACAAGGATGTGTACTGTCACCTGATTTATTTTCACTATACAGTGAATATATAATGAGACCTTTAATTGATATGCTCGGAATAGTTGGTGGGCACAATCTAAACAATTTGTGTTATGCTGATGATACAGTCTTGATAGCAACAAGTCAGAAAGAACTTCAGGAAATGATAGACATTGTGGTGGTAGAAAGTGGAAGAATGGGCCTCAGTTTGAATAATGGTAAGACAGAAGTAATGGTGTTATCAAAGAAGAGCATTATTCCTAAATGTGTAATAAAAGTGAAGGGTGCTATTTTGTGACAAGTACAGCAATTTAAGTATTTGGGCACATGGATAACATCAGATGGAAGATGCATTACTTAGTTAAGAAACAGAATAGGACAGGCCCACACAAAAAAAAAACTGCTTTTATGAAATGAAAAACATCTCAATTGCTACATACATCCAGTTTTAACACATGGCTGTGATTCCTAGACAATCGGTAGGCAGGCCAAACAATTTCTGGAGGCCTCAGAGATGTGGTTTACCAAAGAATGCTTAAAATACACTGGATAGCCAAAAAGAGCAACAAAGAGGTTTTGAAAGAGCCGGGAGCCCGAAGACAACTAATCACAGACATCAGAAGGAGACAGTCATCATTTTTCGGCCAATGTTATGAGAAGAGGGAAAATAGAACATGTTGTGACCACTGGAAAGATCTAAGGAAGGAGGGATAGAGGAAGACAACGAGAGAAGATGCTTGACAGTCGTGTTGCATGGCATGGAGGTGTGTCGGTACACGAACTGATACATACTGCTGGAGATCGTGGATAATGGAGAGGCATGATCGCCCACGCCAGTCGGCAAGGCACCTGATGATGATGATGATGATGATTGCTGTCCTTCAACTGAACACAAGGTACTGAAAGGGCTACTGGAGTCTTACATTCCATTATTACCAACATGATTTGTTTAAAGAGAAAATGATTGAATTTGTCTGCAGTAATTTTGGATTCAAATAATTCATTACTATGCATAATAATTTTCAGCCTACGATACACCAGCAGATAAACCCGTCAGTCCGTTAAAATGGATCATTATCGGTTGTGCGTCAGGAAGTGCGCTACTTATTATAATCATTATTGTCGTTGCTTGCCTATACCCCTGCAGTTGTCGCTGCGCTAAGACGGATGCTTACAAAGTCAAGGTATGAGTTGTACATGTAAATAATTACTGCATTCATCGATGTTTGTTGTCATGCGCATACTGTTTTCTCTGTACAGAATGACTGTTGTGATAGGCGGTACCTTTCTTTTTATATGTCTATGTGTTTCCAGAATCTTCCTTTAGATTTATAACCTCCATTTCGTTCATAAAATGTTCCCATTTATAGCATCTGTAGCTTACCACTTGAACTAGTCCGGCTTTCTAGCGTAGTTGGCTAAACCGGATTGCGCAGAGACCTGGTGACGAACTCCTTGTGGTCCATGTTTAATCCCGGGGATAGGCAGGAAAGCCACATTTCTCCCAGATTTACGGTATTTACAATGGAATCAAGGCCGAAAGGTTGCGATTTCCATAATACCGAGCCTAAGGGTTAACAACTCATGGCTTCTGGATGCTAAAACAAACAAACAAACCGCTTGAACTCTTGTACTGTTACTTTTCTAACCCTGTTTGTCTTGACAGCCTCTTGCAACCTGTAATCTCTAATTGTTTAACTGCGGCTCACTTTGCTTTCCTCGCCTGTTCTTCTTCTGAGGTCCACAATGGAGGCTGCACAAAGAATAACTGTTGTTTCTGATTACCTTCTGTCGAAGACGTCCAAGAACAGTGTTGCTCCTCTTCTACTTCAGTCTTATGCGTTCTCATAGCCCTGATCTTGCTAGCTTTAGAAATAAAACCTGAACATGGCAGATGGTCACTTCCATGACTGCTTAGGAGTTGTGTGATGGTGAGGTGTCAGGGGATACTTCCAGGAGTGACAAGTATCAGACAATGTTCTCTGGATTTTTTCACCAGCTTGGTGCGACTACCTTAACTTCTTGGATGGCGGGGTCTCTAGGATGGAGAGTAGGTCACGGCTATGAGTGAAAGATGAATTCTGCGTGATCGGGCTGGAGGTGCCTGCAGCAGCACATGATTCTCGTTAAAATATTTATTAAATATACGTTTTTTTTCACTAATAAGACTCAAAACGCAAGATTTTCCAAAAATTTCCACACACACACACACACACACACACACACACACACACACACACACACACAACACACACACAACCCAAGAAACCCAGACAACCTTAAAAACCCAGATCTTGGGGGAAACCCCAGTATTGGCAGCCCTGCGTCCTACCTGCCAGACCCTAGTTACGCCCCTGCCTAGTACTCTGTTGTAGCAACAGCGATGCCTGCAACATCAAATAAAATAGTATGATGTCTGAAACATGAGCAGGTTAAAACTTGTTCCCCAGACAAGTGACACTGTTTATTTCGCACATTTTAATCACAGTAATCGGTTTGTTAAACTAAAATATATAAAGCGGTCTGCATCAATACTTCTTAAGATCGAGCATTTGGCAAATGCACTATTTTAAAACTAGAAATGTATCTTGAAAAATAGTTGTTGTTTTTTTGTGTGGATCGAACAGACGCCAAACAAAAATGTCGAATAGATAGACGAAGTGTGTGGAATATGTAAAATAACACTTTAAATTACGAAGATAATATTATTGCTGATTTCGCGCTCTGTATGTCAAATTATTCAATTATTTTACAGTTCTACTTTTAAGAAAATTTTGTGCTATCAGAACCATAAGCTAACGTCACGTTTCATGCACTGCATAAGTATAATGACATTATTAATGTTTACTTATAGTTTTAATCTAACGCAGAACCAATATAAAAATACTTTAGTGTAAATAGAAAAACGCCCTCGAGTGTACAGTAATTTAAATTATAACTTACGGATCATCCTGATTGTGTAGACTAGGGATACTTCAAACTTTAGCCTGCAAAATGTTAAGATGATAATTTAAGTACTCAAACCAGTGAATAAACACAGAACATTCTAACAGTTTAGAATTATTATTTGCCAGGTGGGCAGAAGATAAGTGCAAGGCAAGATAATAATATCAAGGACTATCCTCCGATAATAAATAATAATAATAATAATAAACAGGAATGAATCGTAAACAGGGTCATGAAGATAAAAACAAACAAACAGTCACAGATCAAGGACAGATTAACAATGACACTGTTTCACAGACAAGTAAAGACAATGTTATAATTAACAAAAGCAGAAAAGGGGGTTTGATCAGTTCCTGCAACATATGTAGGAGCAGTCAGAGTACTCAAGTTAGCACTGGAAACTTGGTGTCCACAAATGACGTTGCAGAAAATGCTTCTAAGGTAACATTTTATGCAGCAATAAAATACATTTCTCTCCTAGTTTACTACCTTTTTATTTAGGAAAATAGGGCACTCTTCCAAATAACGGGCATAAATTCTAAATTATGAAGGTTAAAAACATACCCTAACAGGGCCTCAATAGTTGCTCCATTAATTGTTTGGGTGTTAGGGCTACGGATAGGGTTAGGGCTAACCCATTTATTGCCCCTTTATCGCGTTACCTAATGATCGTTGTTGCAAGGAATGCTGAAAGATTCTTATAATCCTGGTATTGACCATGAAGAAAGAAAACGTCGACATCCTCCTTGAACCTGGACATCCAGAAGAACTGGCTCATAAACAGCATCTTCTCCCAAAAGTTGTGATATTTTAGACTTGTTAATTGCCATGGTGAACTGGATATTTGAGACATGTTAATTGCCATGGTGAACTGGAGACAATGATGGTGGAGGGTGCAGTTTCCAGAAAACAAGGTAGAGGCTGACCTCCGCAAAGGTGAAAACAAGACATGGAAGATGCACTGACCGTGAAGGCACACAGGGCTGGAGAATTGGCTAGAGAAAGAGAGACTTTTAGGCCTGCCATGATAGAGAGCGACGTTCAGTAAATACTTGCCGATTGATAATGATGATTACTACTAAAATCACTAAACAAAAACCCAGAGCATTTTAAATATTCCTGATGATAAATAACACAGTCTGTTTACCGCAATTATTTGAAAAGTGCACTCAAAATTTGTAACACCTAATATGTATACCGTAATCTTACAAGTGACACTGTTGTTTTCACATTTTGTAATCACAGTAAGACTATTGTCTTCACTGCATCAAATATATCATAAACATATTTTAAATGCTAGCTACGGAAATTCTAATACTGAGTAAATGCCTGGAAAGTAAAACATTATATACAACAATGAGAAGGAGGCAAACAAAGTCCTTTGGTCATCTGATGAGAAAAGGAGTACTGGAAAATATCATGACAGCTGGAAAGATCACTGGTAGAAGAAGCAGAGGCAGACCAAGAGAATGATGGTGGATGGTTTAAGACAGTGGCATGGAGAAATATCATCAGAAGAATTGATCCAGAACACCAAAGATCGAGATCTGTGGCGACGCATGAACGCCTTCGTCAGCTAGCAAGGAACTTGATGATGATGAATCTTTCAGGAAGTTAGTACCATGTCTGCCTGGGACAGAAATGGAATTTCCACCCTCTGTCAAATCCTTGAAGCTATCACAAGCAATCGTCAGTCAATGAAAATATGAGAAGAACTAGACAGTAGTAAGCCAATACCAAAAGAAGCAAGAGTAGGAAAAGGTATCATTGTTTAGATTAACAACAGACTGTAAAACAGTCCTTTGTAGCACTGATAAATGCACACAAAAATGGAAATGAAAGTAGCTGTGCTTATAATACTCTGGCATATAAAATTATAATCAATAGATCTGATAAATAGTGCTAGGGACTGATACTTGTGGAATACATCAGTGTGTACTTCAGATGATGTTTATTCCTCACCGTACAACAGTTGTTTATATCAGCAGGTCTTCTTCTTCTTAAGCATTCTGAAGCCTTGAGGTTCATTGCTGCAGATATCACCCATCTCCATTCATCTCTCTGGTTGGCCTTCTCTTTCCAGTTGGTAACACCAAGTATTTGCAGGTCTGTCTGGACGTTATCTCTCTATCGTCTTCTTGGTCTCCCTCGTGGTCTACAACCATTCATCTCCCTGATATAGACAGTTTTTACTTCTCTGTCCTCTGACATTCTTTCAATATGCCCCAACCATTTCAGTCTATTAGCTTTCATGATGCCAGTTATCAATGGTATATCAGCAGGTCTTCTGTGTAAAAATGGTTTTTTTTTTAAATTAATGATTTGGTTTTTTTTTTTTCAGACTCCTGGTAGCAGTAAACAAATTGACTCTGGTGGTGATGACACAACAAATTCTCCATCAGCTCAGAACAAAACCCGGGCAGGAAAAGATCCACCAAGAGGAAGGTAGGCAGATTTAAGGACTATTGGCTTCCCTGCATTAAATATGTCATTGATATTTTTAAAATGCTAGCAACAGAAATTCTAATACCAAACATTTTAAGAAATCTGTTTTGTTTTAGCATGATCACTGATTTGGATTTCTGCTCCTCTAGAAGTATAAAACACTTCAACAGCCTTTCAGATATGTTCATTGGGTACACTGTTTTATAATGAAAAAATATATATATGCTTTAACCTCTGTTAGCAGGGTATGTACATAGTAGTATCTGCATAGTAAAATAGTACTAGAAGTCGTCCCCTTGTGATATGCAGGTTTTTGTTATTTTTGAATCCCCACCTCGGCTTTTGCCGGGGGCCCTAAATATAGCCGGGCCATAAATATGGCATAACGGCTAAACAGGGTGATCCTCATATGTATGGTGCCACTTTGTGTCACCAGGTGTTTATCGCTCTGTGTGATGTAAAATTTATCTACCTACCTACATAGTAACATTCCATGGCTTAGGTATTTGCGAGTCCTACTCGTCATTCCAGTGTACCACGATTGAAAGCCACTGCTGGCTGCGTGGATTTTTATCATAGTATGGGGCGTCTCAAGTTGACCTAGCCTAAAATGGATACAAGAATGTATGTCCTAGAGTTGAATGTTAAATGTTGAATTAGGAATCGACATCACAGCACTTGGAACACTCCCATAAGTGCTCAGTCTCCCATCTTCAGCAGCAAGTGAAGAGTTCTAATTCCGATGGTACCAGTAACCGTCTGATCGTATATCCGTCTCCTCGTTCCCCTGAGTGTTGTCGGCCAGATCCCCTAGTAACTCCTGGCAGTGCCATTTTCCTCAGACCGTAATGTTTTTTCCCAGTGCGCCTCTGCACTGTTTCCTCGATTCCCGATTCCAAAGGGCCCTCACAATATCTGACTTGTCATACATCAATTCACTACCAAGAGGTAAAGAGCCAGCCAGTCTATCTGCCTGTTCATTTCCCAACACACTGGAATGACCTGCAGAAAATGTCCAAAGGATGCTAACTACTCAGGACCTCTGAAGTGATGTTTTTCACTCTGCACAAAGCATGCCTGTTTTCATCTTTCTCAGCATGCTCTGTGAGTCAGTTACAATCACGGCATATGTGTACAGCTGATTTTCAAACCAGTCGAAGGCAGAACAGACTGCATCCACCTCCATTCTCAAACTAGACGTTGTGATATCATATGAAGGCTTTGATTCACCAGGCGATGTCTATTCGCCTTTGCTATGAAACCCCATGCACTTCGTCTGCCCCTCAACACAGAGCCATCTGTACAGATAATCACATCACTTGGGCAGGAGTTGTCATGAATCATTTGTCACTTCTGATTCTGCAGCACCAGCTGGCCAGCCTCTGCACTCATGGCCTAACGTGATTAGAACCCTACACAAGTCTGAAACTTGTTCGGACACCTTGACTGACTCCTCTCCTTGCTAAAAATTATCAAGCCTGCACACATGTCTAATTGTGTCTTCAGCGCCATCCAATACCTTCATCTTGTCAGTCTGTGACCCTTAGCTCTATCTAGGGCTTCATGCAGGAGGTGCCTCTTGTCTGCAGCTACTCTGAGATATGACTTTGCTTGTAGAACTTTGAGCCTATCTGCAATAGCAGGCAGTGCAAGTATATATCGCATACATACTACCGGAGTATCTCTTGTACATCCCAGAATTACTCGCATGACCTCATTCTGAATGCATTCGAGATTTATCAGCTGACTCTTTGGTAAGGTAAGCATTCCAAGTCCATAATCTATCACCAACAGAATCACATGCTGGAACATTGTGAACAGCCTTCTTTGTTCCATGTCCATTGCTGCCATAATCTTGAGAACATTGAGTCCTTTTTGGCATTTTACCGCAACTGCCTGGACAGGCTTCTATCTAAAGTGATACCCAGGTACCTCTGTTTGTTTTCTCTTTTGATGTTACTGTTTTTAACTGTCAGGCTTGGAGCATTTGCTCTTAAAATTCTGTTGTCTAGAGAGCACCACAAAAAAACAGCCTTTTCTGAGTTGATGACAGCACCCAGTTCTGCACACCAGTCAGTCACTTTGTCTACAGTTGCCTGCAGCTCTTGGGCTATCCATTGTCTGTCACTTCCTTGCCTTATTGCAAGAACATCATCGGCAAATGACAGTATCCTTCCAACACCTGGTGCTTCAAGTTCTGCAATCTTGCTTGTATACACATTCAAGAACACTGTTGAAATTGCAGAACCCTGGGGTAGCCCCAGGACTATATTAAATGGTTCTGAGGTCCATGTACCCAGCCGAAGGGCAACCATAGATGAATTCAGGACAGCTGCTATCCAGTTCACAAGCTAGGGACAAACCCACTTCTCCATGCATGCAGATATCAAAATATCATATCTGACTCTATTGTTGGCATCTTTAAGATCAAGTGCTGCCACAACTGTCTCCTGTCTGTTTTGGAACCCTTCATAAACATCAAAAGCAAAAGTAGCTGCATAAGACCATGTATTTTTTCGTGGATGGTAGCTACCCAAAGTCGGCTCTGTGGCTAAGTCGATGCGAACTCTTCTCTTCGTAATGCCGGGATGCCAGGTTCGATCCCAGCTGCGGGCAAAGCGCCTTGCGTTGGTTTCGACAGTGGCATCAAGAAAGCCGACCGTCCAGAAAGCAATGGCAAACTACTGGATGTAAATTGCCTAGAGAAACCACACAACAGCCAGGGGCTGTTAGGGTTGGTTCTGCAACATCCTGTAAAGGATACGCAACTAACAAAAAGCTACCCAAACCTTTTGGCAGCAGCTCTTTCCTTTCCAAAAACGTTTGTAGTTTAACAGCAATAATCTTCTCTAGCACCTTGCCAAAAGTATTTTTTAGGGTGATAATCCTGAAACTGCTGAGTCCTGAGCTACTGAGTTTAGTGCTCCTGGCGGCACTATGAGCTGTGATTATCGGTTATTGACTGAGTTTCAGATTCGTACATAATGGCAATGAAGAGTGATGTATTTTTCTTCGTTGTGTTCTTGGGACAAGGCGTGAGCTATAGCTGCTATTTATTTGCTGGCCGTGGCTGCAACTTGGCCGAGGACATGTGGAGAATGGTCAGGAATAGTTTTGATCTACTCATTGCCCAGCTATTTGTCAAATGAAGTTGATTTTCAGCGATGACGCCTAGTCTTGCAGTGTGTTTAAGGATGCATGCACCTTATGGTTTACCAGATCAAATTGTGTGTTTGCTGTGATGCTGGAACCATAATAACTAACTAGCTAACATAACATACGATCACCAGAATGATAAATCAAGTCAGTGCTCTTACCTCACCTTATCCATGTGGCCTAGCCATTTAGATGTTTATCTCTTTTCCCACCCCTTGCTCTTTTTCCATTAATTTTTCCAGTTATCACCAAGTTCTCAACCTGGCCCTACCTTTACATGTCCAAAAAATGTTAGTGGAATCATCATTTTCTTCAGCATCTTGTAGATGATAATTTCTCATCACTTTCCTTATGGTAGTAAGCACATGTTGTGACCACTGGAAAGATCTGTGGAAGGAGAGATAGAGAAAGACAACGAGAGAAGATGCTTGACAGTCTTGTTGCATGGCATGGAGGTGTGTTGGCACATGAGCTGATACATGCTGCAGGAGATCGCAGATTATGTAGAGGCATGATCGCCCACGCCAGTCGGCAAGGCACCTGATGATGATGATGATAAGTAAGCACACTGGTCAAATGATTGTAGCCATTGTCACTATACTGTGATCCTCCACCAACCGTCGAGCGTCTTTGACCTTGACCAACGACTGTTTGTTGACTGCTCCCAAGCTAAATCTACCACCAGCAGATAAATTACAGGCATGGCCAATACAGTGCTAGCTGCTTTTACTTCTCAGGAAACATTTTAGTGCCCATTTTAGACCGAGTCAACCTAGAAGCACATGTCAATTTTGTAGTGCCCATTTTAGACCGAGTCAACCTAGAAGCACATGTCAATTTTGTAGTGCCCATTTTAGACCGAGTCAACCTAGAAGCACATGCCAATTTTGTAGTGCCCATTTTAGACCAAGTCAACCTAGAAGCACATGTCAATTTTGTAGTGCCCATTTTAGACCGAGTCAACCTAGAAGCACATGTCAATTTTGTAGTGCCCATTTTAGACCGAGTCAACCTAGAAGCACATGTCAATTTTGTAGTGCCCATTTTAGACCGAGTCAACCTAGAAGCACATGTCAATTTTGTAGTGCCCATTTTAGACTGAGTCAACCTGGAAGCACATGCCAATATAAACAAAAAAGTTACACAAGATGTGCAATGCAAACTCCAGCTTCAGCTCCCTGACACCATAATCACAGAGGATAAGTCTTGGTTTCATGGATACAACCTAGAATTTGAGGTGTAGTCATCTCAGTGGAGACATTCTCATTCTTGATGCCAAAGAAAGCAAGTCACATTTGCAACTGCATTAAAGTCATCTTGACCTATTTGTGAGGCTCTTTCTTACATACCACAAGGTCAAAATATTATAAAAGAGTACTATACACTATCAAAGAGTACTATCTTGAAGTCCTCGAAGACTGGATTACGATAAAGCGAATTTGGCAGCTGTGTTATGACAGTGCATCTGCCTGATTTAGATTGTCCAAACAACAGAATTCCTCTGCTTAATCAATCATCATATTCTAACATGGCTACTTCTGAATCTTGGCTGTTTCCCAAGCTGAACATGCAGCTTGAAGGAACTTGATTTGAATCATCAAAAAATATGAGGAACATGACAGCCAGTCTGTAATTCATTCCTAAAAAGACTTTCCTGAAATGTGTACAGCTATGGAGAGATATTTGCACAAAATATTGAAGCCCCAAAGATTAAACTGACCAAAAAAATTAGTACTTGTACTTTTCTTGGCCACAGGTTGGATAGGTGTTAAACAGGCCTTGTAAACATTAATGAAAAAAACTGACCAATATTCAAAGCAAGGTGCACAACTTTTTAAAAACATGAAATGCCATGAATTATTATTTGTCAGTGATTGTCAGATGAAATGGAACAAACTAGAAGTTTAAATCTTTAAATATCTTGGCCCCCACATCTGCAGCGATGGTAGCTGTACCAAAGAAATTAAAACAAGACTTGATATGGCAAAAGCCACGATGTTGCAGCCGAATATAATGTGGAAGAGCAAAATCAGCATCGCAGTCAAGGTCAATATTTACACATCACTGGTGTTGTCTATTTTCTTATAAGGATGTGAGAGTAGGACTCTCACTGTGGAGATGGAAAGGAGGATTCAGGCTTTCGAATGTTAACGCATTTTACGAATTAGTTATTTAGAACACAAAACTAATAAATATGTAAGAGACAAAATATACAAATCTGCGAGATATCAGGAGCCTTTCTTGCCAGTGGTGAAAGGTCGCAAGCTAGCTTTGGTTTGGGTACATGGTGACACATGATTCGATTGCAAAGACTGTACTTCAAGGAACATTGGGGGGTAGTCAAAGAAGAGGACGGCAAAGAAGAACCTGGAATGACAACATCAAGAAATGGACAGAACTAAGTTATCATACACTTATTCATCAAGCAAAAGACAGAGAAAGAAGGCAGGTTTTATGTGCTAGTGATTCCATCAATACACCTTCACGACCCTAATGGGTCAAGGGTTATTTTATGTTATGTTTTGTATGTATGATTGTCAGTGAACAGTGATAAAATATGTTAAAAATTAAAAGAAAAAATATCTAGAATAGGTCTGCAATCCCTGCAGAAATGCAAACAAGTAATTTTATGTTTTCAGTCATGTATTTTCTTTGACATTTTCTCTTCGGTTTAGCAATAGTTTCTGCAGCCGATTTGTTGAGCTCTGCATTCTTCTCCATTGATCATGAATATAAACAGAAATTCCAGATGAGACAGTGTGTTATACTTGGGCTTTATTTCTAGGTTGACTTAGAAGAAGAAAAAAAACCTGTTCTTATACCTCCACAAATGAAAGTGAAATTGAATGTTTCTGTCACTTAATATGTGTGAGACTTCAGTGATAGTGTTTGCTATGTAAAAAGCATATTCTTGTTAGGAATTGATTAGGATTGTTTTTTTTTTTTTTTTAATTATTCAGCATTTCTGTAGACTGTAATTTTAAAAGAAGTTTTAATGTAATTTCTCACCAGCAGTGCAGCTGAAAGTACATTTATGCAGCAGAATGCAGCTGTGGAAAATGTTACTACTGAATTAGAAAATAGAAAGCCAAAGCAGAAAAAAATTAGAAAGGAAAGCTTCCACACAGAGAAAGGTGAGAACTGCACCAGCTTTTTTTTTTTTTTTCAAGAGCATCCAGAATGGTTACTTCATAAATATGTATTTTTTTCAAGACAGTTATTGAATTTCTACAGGAATTGAGTTATGCAGCTGTGAGGAAAATAATTATTCATTGATAATTAAGTTTTTGATTTGATGTTTATTTTAAAATTAATACATGATTAATTAAATTATAGTATTTTATTTTGTTTAATATATTAAAGAAGATGGTCGTGCATTACATTTAAAGATATATGAATTAATACAATTTGTTTGGATTACGGAGAAATTGCCCCATAAATGGCAAGAGTAATTATTAATACCCAATTTTAAGAAAGGAGACAAGTATAAATGTGAAAATTATAGAGGAATATCATAATTGTTTAAGAAGAAATGCAACCTGAAAACTTTATGTTATGGCAGGGCAGACCAGACCCTTAATTTTGGCTGGCAGGTGGTCTAGAAGGGAAGCTCTGAGACGTGGACAGATAGAGCACTGCTATTCTGATCCGGCAGATTCTGCAGCCTGCTTTTTTTTAATTCCAAGTGTACTGGTGTTACCTTTCCTGGTTTCAAGTATTGTGATGCTCTGTACCTGTACACCAAAAATATAATGAGAGATGTCAGAGATGATGCAACCAGGGAGCAATATGATGCTCTAAATATCAGTGGTCATGATATACCAGAGATCCAGTATGCAGATGATACAGTGTTGCTATCCACATCACAGACTGGTATAGAAAACTTAATGACCTCAACCAAAAGAAATAGTGAAAATCACAACTTATATCTTAACCTAGCAAAAACAAAGATAATGCATTCAGATAAAACTAGTATGGAGAAACAAATGTAAGTTATTGTGGAAAGATTGGAGGTTATAGAAAATTTTGAATATCTTGGGTCATTGATTATCAACAATGGTGACGCAATGAAAGAAATTAATAAGTAATGAGGAAAGATTCGAGGTTGTAGCAAATTTTCAATAAAAATTAACAGAATGCTTCTTATTATTCTTATAACAAACTTTTCTCTATACACTAGCTGTTTACTATTTCTAAAACTATAATTCTTTTATTTTCAAATAATCTAACAGACGATTTGGTTAGTGAGCATGGTTCACAATCTCCAGTGGGTTGGAATTTGAATTTCACAGTGGATGATTTGAAAAGACTCCACGTGTGGGTTCCAGCGCCCCCTTGTGGGGAAAACAAGAATAGACCCACTGCCTCCCCACCAAGCATTTCATAGGAATCAACTAATTGGGGGCTTCCTTCGAAGTCGGAGTGCATCTGCTCAAATGGCAACAAACAACCAGCTGCACACAAATAAGTAGTAAAACAGCCAAAATTCAAATGGACAAACAACCAGCTGCACACAAATAAGTAGTAAAACAGCCAAAATTTAAATGGACAAACAACCAGCTGCACACAAATAAGTAGTAAAACAGCCAAAATTTAAATGGACAAACAACCAGCTGCACACAAATAAGTAGTAAAACAGCCAAAATTCAAATGGACAAACAACCAGCTGCACACAAATAAGTAGTAAAACAGCCAAAATTTAAATGGACAAACAACCAGCTGCACACAAATAAGTAGTAAAACAGCCAAAATTTAAATGGACAAACAACCAGCTGCACACAAATAAGTAGTAAAACAGCCAAAATTTAAATGGACAAACAACCAGCTGCACACAAATAAGTAGTAAAACAGCCAAAATTTAAATGGACAAACAACCAGCTGCACACAAATAAGTAGTAAAACAGCCAAAATTCAAATGGACAAACAACCAGCTGCACACAAATAAGTAGTAAAACAGCCAAAATTTAAATGGACAAACAACCAGCTGCACACAAATAAGTAGTAAAACAGCCAAAATTCAAATGGACAAACAACCAGCTGCACACAAATAAGTAGTAAAACAGCCAAAAATTTAAATGGACAAACAACCAGCTGCACACAAATAAGTAGTAAAACAGCCAAAATTTAAATGGACAAACAACCAGCTGCACACAAATAAGTAGTAAAACAGCCAAAATTTAAATGGACAAACAACCAGCTGCACACAAATAAGTAGTAAAACAGCCAAAATTTAAATGGACAAACAACCAGCTGCACACAAATAAGTAGTAAAAACAGCCAAAATTTAAATGGACAAACAACCAGCTGCACACAAAATAAGTAGTAAAACAGCCAAAATTTAAATGGACAAACAACCAGCTGCACACAAATAAGTAGTAAAACAGCCAAAATTCAAATGGACAAACAACCAGCTGCACACAAATAAGTAGTAAAACAGCCAAAATTTAAATGGACAAACAACCAGCTGCACACAATTAAGTAGTAAAACAGCCAAAATTTAAATGGACAAACAACCAGCTGCACACAAATAAAGTAGTAAAACAGCCAAAATTCAAATGGACAAACAACCAGCTGCACACAAATAAGTAGTAAAACAGCCAAAATTTAAATGGACAAAACAACCAGCTGCACACAAATAAGTAGTAAAACAGCCAAAATTTAAATGGACAAACAACCAGCTGCACACAAATAAGTAGTAAAACAGCCAAAATTTAAATGGACAAACAACCAGCTGCACACAAATAAGTAGTAAAACAGCCAAAATTTAAATGGACAAACAACCAGCTGCACACAAATAAGTAGTAAAACAGCCAAAATTTAAATGGACAAACAACCAGCTGCACACAAATAAGTAGTAAAACAGCCAAAATTTAAATGGACAAACAACCAGCTGCACACAAATAAGTAGTAAAACAGCCAAAATTTAAATGGACAAACAACCAGCTGCACACAAATAAGTAGTAAAACAGCCAAAATTTAAATGGACAAACAACCAGCTGCACACAAATAAGTAGTAAAACAGCCAAAATTTAAATGGACAAACAACCAGCTGCACACAAATAAGTAGTAAAACAGCCAAAATTCAAATGGACAAACAACCAGCTGCACACAAATAAGTAGTAAAACAGCCAAAATTCAAATGGACAAACAACCAGGACTTTCCGCTTGCAGCCGCTGAACAGAGAAGTAGAAAAAAAACGAATTTTCTTGGCTTTCAGATAATGGTACAAGATTAGGGTCTCATTATATAATATTTGTAAAGACAACAGTGGAAGAATTGCAGCCAACCATTCTTTTAGAAACTGCACAAATGTTTTTAAATGGGAATTTTCTTTCGGAACCTTTTTTCTGCTTGTTACTGCCACATAACAAACCACATTTGAATAAAAATCCTGTAATAATAAATCCATGACTTAATGTTATAAGGTGAATGTAGGAATGAACAGACCTTTGAAATCATTCAGATATTTTATAAAATTAACTAATACTTTTTGGGACACTGTGTTTGTTTAGATATCCAACTAGTTTACAAAAACCAAATAGCAAGTCTTGGCACTGATGTCCCAGAAACTTCTTCCATGACTGTTCAAACATTGAGATCACAGCCAACAGTAGAGGTCAGTAAATGTCTATAAGAGGAATATGTAATTTTTTCTTTCTTAGAAACCAGTCAGTGTACAGCAAAAATCATCCGGATGTGCCCTTGATTTATGCAGTTTTAAAAATACATTTTGGCATGAATATGTAAATAGTTAGCTTATTAATAACCGTGCATGTGCACGCATAGGTGCATGTGTGTGCGTGTGTGAAATGAAATTAAATGAAAATGCTACAAATAAGAATTACAGCTGAAGTTAAAACTACACAGTTTTCTGGAGGATTTTTTGGACTTGTACGAGTTAATAACTTGAAAACTTTATGATAAATGGCAAACTTTAAAGGAAAAGAGCATGACAGCGGAAGACACGGGTATAACTATTCGGATGGCTTGAGAACAGCATGAGGGGGTAAACAACAGATCTGAAACATGATTCTGGTGATGTGTTAAATGACGAACCATGACTACCTGTGCTTATTGCACAACGCATGATACTGATTGCACAAGTGATGCTGATTGCAAAACAAATGATGCTGATTGCAAAACACATGATGATGATTACACAACAGGTGATGCTTATTGCACAACACGTGATGTTGATTACACAACAAGTGATGCTGATTGCACAACACGTGATGTTGATTGCACAACAAGTGATGCTGATTGCACAACAGGTGATGCTGATTGCACAACAGGTGATGCTGATTGCACAACATGTGATGCTGAATACACAACAAGTGAGACTGATTGCACAACAGGTAATACTGATTGCACAACAGGTGATGCTGATTACACAGCAGATGATGCTGATTGTGCAATAGGTGATGCTGATTGTGCAATAGGTGATGCTGATTGTGCAATAGGTGATGCTGATTGTGCAATAGGTGATGCTGATTGTGCAACAGGTGATGCTGATTGTGCAATAGGTGATGCTGATTGCGCAGCAGATGATGCTGATTGCAAAACACATGATGATGATTGCACAACAGGTGATGCTGATTGCACAACAGGTGATGTTGATTACACAACAAGTGATGCTGATCGCACAACAGGTGATGCTGATTGCGCAGCAGATGATGCTGATTGCACAACAGGTGATGCTGATTGCAAAGCAGGTGGGGATGATTGCACAACAGGTGATGCTGATTGCACAACAGGTGATGATGATTGCACAACAGGTGATGCTGATTGCACAACAGGTGATGTTGATTGCACAACAGGTGGTAATGATTGCACAACAGGTGATGCTGATTGCACAACAGGTGATGATGATTGCACAACAGGTGATGCTGATTGCACAACAGGTGATGCTGATTGCACAACAGGTGGTGATGATTGCACAACAGGTGATGATGATTGCACAACAGGTGATGCTGATTGCACAACAGGTGATGATGATTGCACAACAGGTGATGCTGATTGCACAACAGGTGGTGATGATTGCACAACAGGTGATGATGATTGCACAACAGGTGATGCTGATTGCACAACAGGTGGTGATGATTGCACAACAGGTGATGCTGATTGCACAACAGGTGATGCTGATTGCACAACAGGTGGTGATGATTGCACAACAGGTGATGTTGATTGCACAACAGATGATGCTGATTGTGCAACAGGTGATGCTGATTGCACAACAGGTGATGATGATTGCACAACAGGTGAAGCTGATTGCACAACAGGTGATGCTGGTTGTAGTATCCAGTACACATTATTTCTCTTCAGCTCTTTGTAACTCTGAACCCCTTGTCCTTACATATCTGTGTTTTATGTAGTTATTTCTTGAACAACCTCTTATTCTTTTCCTACAAATTTTGCCTGTTTTTTAAAGTAAGCTCAATATTAGGTGTTGTGCTTAGCCATACAGCCTGCCTTCTGTGTTTATTTTTCAATAATCTGTTTACTTATGCCTTTAAAAATGTGAAAAGTTGATTGTTTTTTTTTTTTTTACTTTTTTTTTAAACCTTACTGAATGCATCATGCAGTAACCCACACAGATAAAAAAAACTTAAGACATTTTATTCCTTTTTTGTTTTTTCAGTCTATTAGCTGTCATGATGCCTTGATAAGAGGTGATTTAAACAGATTATGAATTTTGTTGCTGCTTCTCAATCTCCAATCCCCGCTGTTTGCATCTTTGATGGGTCCAAAGATTTGTCTTAAGACTGTTTTTTACAGATGTCTATTAAGGCTTTATCTCTTTTAGTTGTGCTGCAAGTTTCAGCACCATATAAAATTACTGGTCTTATCAATGTTTGATACATTTTGATCTTGGTGTTGTGAGAGAGACACTTTGACTATAGCAGATGCTGAAAGGCATACTTTATTTCCAGATTGTATTCTAGATTGTATTCTCGATTGTATTCTAGATTGTATTCTAGATTGTATTCTAGATTGTATTCTAGATTGTATTCTAGATTGTATTCTAGATTGTATTCTAGATTGTATTCTAGATTGTATTCTAGATTGTATTCTAGATTGTATTTCTTCTCTCAGCATGTTGGGACAGTTGAAGTTTGCACCCAAGAACTTATATGTTTCTGTTTGCTTCATTTTCATATTATCAACTTGTATGTGACTTGAGTTTAAATCCTTTCCTTGTATTATTATTGTCCTGTATTCTGTCTTACCTTGATTGATAACTGTGATTTTGTGAGCTGCTTCTTTTAAGAGAATCAGTGTTTTACGGTCTCCAATGATATCAATGTCATCTGCATAACCAAGATTTCTTGTAGTTTCTCATATAGTACACTCTTCTTTTAATCTCCTTATAATTTACTCAAGGACCAAGTTAAAAAGAAGTGGGGACAAAGCATCACCTTGTTATAAACCAGATGTTATTTAAAAAGGGTCTTACTTTCTGCCTTTATATGTTACTATATTATAAATATCTTCCATAAATAGTTTGTTCATAGTGATTAACTTTTTTGGTATTCCAAAGTCCTTCATTGAATTCCATAAACTGTTTCTATGTACACTATCATACGCCTTTTTAAAATCCACAAAAACATATGTACATCTGTTCTGTATCCACTTGGTAATCACCCAATATATCTTCGACATATCGTTTTAGCCTGTTTGGCAGTACCACCAATAGTATCTTACAGCTTGTAGATAATAGTGAAATTCCGCAATAATTTTCCCATTTATACTTGTCTCCATTTTTAAAAATGAGTAAAAATAATGCCTGTTTCCACTCATGGAGTAATTTCTTCATCTTCCAAACTAGATTTTTTTTTTTTTGTAATGCATGGCCACCTTCTTTTCTAGGTTCAGCAGCAATTCCATCAGCACCAGTTTCTTTATGGTTGTTAAGCCGTGTTATGACATAGAGTACTTCGTCGAAATCAGGCTCTTCAGTATTTGGTTTACATGTTATTAACTCTTCCTGTGGATAAGCATTTATGAATGATGAATGTACCAGATCACAACATTTAATCAGCATGATCAATCAATTATACTTTAGACACATCGACAACAACACCATAAAAACAAATTTCAATGATAGAGTTCAGCATCATATACACAAAGCTATGCCAACTTGCTGCTGACTTCCGCAACCCAGTCACAACACTAGAAGCCCAGCAGTAAACACATCAGAGCATGTCAGGTCAGGTAACCAGAACAGAACACTTCCACATAGCTCCATGGTAAGCACATAACCCACATGGACTGTTCAGATAATTAGCGTCGACTCCCTCACAGAACATGGATTCCTAGCACACAGGTCGCCATAATCTTGGCCAGTCTGGTACTCTGTGTAAACTCATGAACCGCAGCCATTATTTGGTCAGCACATCAACAACACAGGAACTGCTAACAGTTAGCCAGTCGTTGTTGACTCCCAACTTTTGGTTTCAGCAGCATATGACCTTCATAATTAGATCAAGAAATGGGTGCAACTATCCTCTCTGCAAACCAACAACACGGTCTAGTCTGTACACACTCTCTAATCTATGCCCACACTCTCTAGGCTGTGCCTACACTCTCTAGGCTGTGCCTACACTCTCTAGGCTGTGCCTACACTCTCTAATCAGTGCCCACACTCTTAATTCTGTGCCCACACTCTCTTTTCTGTGCTCACTCTCTCAACACGGTCTAGTCTGTACACACTCTCTATTCAATGCCCACATTCTCTAGGCTGTGCCTACACTCTCTAGTCTGTGCCCACACTCTCTAGTCTGTGCCTACACTCTCTAGGCTGTGCTCACACTCTCTAGTCTGTGCCTACACTCTCTAGTCTGTGCCTACACTCTCTAGTCTGTGCCTACACTCTCTAGTCTGTGCCTACACTCTCTAGTCTGTGCCCACACTCTCTTTTCTTTGCTCACTCTCTCAACACGGTCTAGTCTGTACACACTCTCTATTCAATGCCCACACTCTCTAGTCTGTGCCTACACTCTCTAGTCTGTGCCTACACTCTCTAGTCTGTGCCCACACTCTCTTTTCTGTGCTCACTCTCTCAACACGGTCTAGTCTGTACACACTCTCTATTCAATGCCCACATTCTCTAGGCTGTGCCTACACTCTCTAGTCTGTGCCCACATTCTCTAGGCTGTGCCTACACTCTCTAGTCTGTGCCTACACTCTCTAGGCTGTGCTCACACTCTCTAGGCTGTGCCTACACTCTCTAGGCTGTGCCTACACTCTCTAGTCTGTGCCTACACTCTCTAGGCTGTGCTTACACTCTCTAGTCTGTGCCTACACTCTCTAGTCTGTGCCTACACTCTCTAGTCTGTGCCCACACTCTCTAGGCTGTGCTCACACTCTCTAGTCTGTGCCTACACTCTCTAGGCTGTGCTCACACTCTCTAGTCTGTGCCTACACTCTCTAGGCTGTGCTCACACTCTCTAGTCTGTGCCTACACTCTCTAGTCTGTGTCTACACTCTCTAGTCTGTGCCTACACTCTCTAGTCTGTGCCTACACTCTCTAGTCTGTGCCCACACTCTCTTTTCTGTGCTCACTCTCTCAACACGGTCTAGTCTGTACACACTCTATATTCAATGCCCACATTCTCTAGGCTGTGCCTACACTCTCTAGTCTGTGCCTACACTCTCTAGTCTGTGCCCACACTCTCTATTCTGTGCCCACACTCTCTATTATGTGCCCACACTCTCTATTCTGTGCGCACACTCTCTAGTCTGTGCCCACACTCTCTAGTCTGTGCCTACAAACTGAAAGATACTGACTGACTCAAACTACCTCACACTACCGCCAACAGCCGTCAGTTACAGGGATCTCACAGTCCCCGCACAACTCAGGGAGTTTGCAGTCATCCTTGAATATCAAGCAACCTCTTCTTCACTAGATGCAAGTGGCCTAAATGTTTTCATTCCCAACCTGTCAGCCAGAGGTCAGCTGAAGTCCTTGTTTCATTAACTCTTTAAACCCCACAGTGATTTCACACACAACACTTATATTTATTTAATGTATATTGGTTGTATGGCATGGATTGTAAAACATTTTAACATTTTATAAGAGAGACCATAGGCACATGTTATAAAAGAAGCTAAATAATGTAAAAATACTATAAATGAAAAAAGACAAATTTGAGATACAATACACATACATACATATCAAAAGCATCATCATTAAATTCCTTGCAGACTGACAAGGGCAATCATACCTGTCCACAATCTGCTATCTTCAACAGCATGTATTTGTTCCAATGCTGACACTCGTCCATGCTATGTCAAAAGGCTGACAAGTATCCTCTCACTGTATCTTCCTCTCTGTCTCTGTTTCCAAAGAGCAATCCTAAAGTCACAGCATGTTCCAGTTTCTTTCTTCCCAAAACATGACCACAAAATGAAGGCTGTTTCTTTCTGATGTTTATGATAAGTTGTCTTCAAACCCTCGCCTCTTTTCTTATATATTCCTTACGTCCTTCTCAGGACGTTATTTTTTGTTATTTGAAGCCCCACTCTGGCTTTTGCCAGGGGCCGCAATATAGGCAGGTCATCATTATGGCCAAATGTCTGAACGCGGTTTCTGGGACCTCTCCACGGTGATCCTCATCCGCATGGTGGCACTTTGTGTCATCGGGTGTTTATCACTTGTGTGATGTCCTGGTGGGGTAAAAAACCAAGCCAAGCCTCTTTCCAAACATCTGGGTTGCTGTTTTTGGCTGTCCAAGGAATTCTAAGGAATCTTATATTGAACCTCATCACTGAGACCTCAAGAAATTGTTAGGCTTGTTTGACCAGCATTTTACAACCTGGCTTTTTATAGCATGTGAGAATAATGTTTTTCTAACTACATGGATAATTTGCATAAAATGTTCGTTCATTTTATCTAAAGAATCTTCAGCCTGTCCTATTGTGTTCTTTGTCTCTGTGATACATGTTCCATTGGATGTTATACTTGTGTTTAGACACTTACATTTCTGTACATGTCCTAAAATAACAGCCTTGACTTTTATTATAAATTAAGGCACTGTTCTTTTCTTTGAAATTACCATTACGTCTGTCTTCCCATTATTCAAGCTGAGGCCTATTCTATAACTTTCCTCCAACTTGCTGTCAATCCGGGTGGCTTCTTTAACTTGCCGCTACCAAGACAGTGTCACCAGCATAACGTAGGTTGTTTATGTTATTACCGTCAGCCATGATAGATCTCATTATATATTCACTGTAAAATGAAAACAAATCAAGTGATAGTACATATTCATGCCAAAAGCCAACATCATTTTGATTTTGAAAACTATCGCTTTGAGATAATGAAAGCTAATATACAGGTTTTTTTAATATTCAGGAAGAAAGTGACCTACTAGAAAATGCAGAGCAAGAAAGGAGAAGGAATAAAGAAAGAGTCAGAGCAAAAAATGTGTTTGACAATAAACATTTATCACCTGTTAAAGTCTTGGATAAACTGGATATTGCTTATCTCAATGCTCAGAGAGAAATTGATAAAATCCTGGAACCCCAGAGTTCAAAGTTGAAAGGGTAAGCTTTCATTTATTTGTTTTTAGTGTGCCATTTTAGGATGTGATAGTATAATTACTTATTTATATTTGATAACCGGTAGAAATGTGAAGCTAAAATATGACAGGGAGGCATTTTAATTATTTTATCTACTGAGTTTAACTAATCAAAGTGGATAGTGCAAGAATGGCTTTTGAATATAAACTGTCATGTGCAGAAATTGTTGCCAAATACTCGAGGATCATAAAATTGTTAGATGCATTCAGTAACCTCTGAACTACAAAGGCGTATTAAAATTATTTTTTGAAAAGTCTTCTATTTGTTCTAGCAAATGAGGATGCCTCAGTCTCTGTTCTTGATTGTTCCCTTCTGGCACATTCTGCTAGCTTGTATTTTCTAAATACTACAGTACCTCAACTTACAAATTACTCTACATAAAAACGTTTTGAGATACATAAAAACTTTTGGGATAAGAACTGGTTTCACTTCCCATTTTAACTTCTATGTATAAAACTATATATGAGATACAAATTGAGATGGACTGCCCATGTTTGTTGTTACTCCATGGCATTTATCTGGCATACAACATAGTGAGTTGTGCTGGCAGTGAAAGCAATTTCGTATGTCTCTGTCGGCTCTGTATTTGTGTAATTAAATAAGATTAGTTGATATACTTGCAGAGGGACAGTTTTTATTATTATGTAGCTATCCTGTATCATTTAAATCTAAGAAGGAAGAGAAGAAGAAAGTCACAATAGAAATTAAGAGATTGTGAGAAATATATGAGAAAGGAGTCGGGCAAATTGATTTGTGCAAGCTACATAATTTGTTCAAGTCCACCATAGCTTCAGTTCTCAAGAAAGCATACTTTTGCAAGGAATTGCTTGTGGCCAAACAAGTATCTGTTATGTCATCTCTAAGAAATAAAGTTATTCAAGACATTAAAACTTTACTACTCATCTGGATTAATGACAGTCAGCTGAAAGCAGAAAGTGTATCTAAGAATACGACCTATTTAAAAGCACAAGCTATTTACAAAGATCTGTCCCAGGACTTGCCATCCACTACCAGTAGCAAAGACATCAGGGAGGAGTTTGAAGCAAGCAAAGGATAGTTTGAGAAATTCAAGAACAGAACCGGTTTCCATTGTGTTGTTAGAAAAGAAGAAGGGGCTAGTTTCAACCTGAAAAACACACTGATAAGTTTGTGAAGGAATTTCAGAAACTGGTGGAGTCATAGGGTTACAGACCAAAACAGTTTTCAGCTCAATGAAACGGCTTTGCTGAAAGAAAATCCTGAAAAGAACGTTTGTCGATAAGGAGGACATGGCACCGCCAGGACACAAACTGATGAAAGACAGAATAATTTTGCTCATTTGTCTCAATGCCAGTAGTAATCTGAAGAAAAAAACTCTGTTGGTTTATCACTCTGAAAATCCTAGAGTCTTTAAACAACAGAAATTTAACAGACACAAACTCAACCTTATAGGGAAAAGTAACAGCAGAGATTTGGTAACTAGAAATAATTCTTCTGTCAGGTTATGACACAGAGGTCTTTGCTCCCACAGGGAAATAGTATCTACAAGTTAAGGGCCTGCCTGAAAAAGTTCTTCCTACAATTGGTCAGTGCACCAGCGGGCAATTAAAAAAAAAAATTATTTTTTATGTGAGAACAGATTCATTGATTTCTCCTAAGATATAATAGAAAATTGTGTTTCGAGATAGAACTTTTCGAGATACGACTTTTTCGAGATATGAACTACGGTCAGGAATGAATTAAGTTTGTATGTTGAGGTACTACTGTAATAATCTTCTGATATACATCTACTTGAGAGAAATTAGATTACTAAGTAAACAGATTTGTTTGTGTGACAGCAGTTACTCTTTGCACTCAGTATCTTTCTAGGTTGACGGGAAAATATCAAGAAATATCTTCTGAACTGTGACTAAAAAGCTCAATGAAGGTGGAGAGGGAGAAAAACATATGCAGGGAAAAAAAATGTTTCTGCAGCAGCTTTTTTGACACAAACACAACAATATTTATTCAGTAGATTCATTTCTTGATACTAGCTTGACTGCAACTATTTTTTGGGGGTCATTTTTGCAGAGAGTATCCTTGTGGCTGTGATAAAGATAGTTTTAAATGTGGATTTATCTCTTTAGTCTGTTTTTAAATTCGTCTAATACTGTCGATGGTTAACCTACAAAATTACAATGTGCAAAGTAAATCAAGGCCTTGAGTAATAACATATATTATGTGTCTTTAAATATAATAATGTTCTAAAGGTAAAATTATTGTCTGTCAGCTATCCATAAGGAACATTGTTAATACAGCTTGAAAGATTTACAATGTGTATACCTGTATTAAGGATAAAGAGTTAACTAATTAAATATCCAGATATTTGTAAAATATCTGTGGTATAGCAGAGGTCAGATGAATCAAACTAGATAAAGTAACATCAAGTGCAGGTAACAGGTGATGGTCATGTGATGGTCATGTGATGATCGTGTGATGGTCATGTGGTGGTCATGTGATGGTTACAAAATGCTTAGTACTAGAGATTACAAGCATGAGATAGGATTAGAATAATAAACACAAATTCAAGTATCTTACACGATTCCCATCAGTAGACATCAAACTAATGACTGTACATGTTGCTGCACACTCAAATAATATTTTATCATTAAAGTATATTTATCTTATCTACTGCTGATTATTTTGTTGTAGCTGTATTTTTAATTCTAATGTCAAATCAGTACTATTGTATAGGGCGGAAACATGGAGAACAACGAAGGCAATTACTAATAAATTACAGACATTCATTAACTGGTGCCTGCGCAGAATAGAGGGAATAAAATGGTATGATAGAATAACTAATGTAGAACTTTGGGAGAGAACTAAACAGACTCCAGTGGATCAGGAGGTGAGGAAAAGACGCTGGCGTTGGATAGGGCACACACTGAGAAAACAGGAGAACAGCATAACTAGAATGTCTTTGCATTGGAACCCACAGGGGCATAGGAATAAAGGAAGGCAAAAAAACACATGGAGAAGTGAGCTGGAGAATGAGGTTAGAAAGATTGGGAGGACATGGGGAGAGCTCCATGTAATGGCGAAGGATAGAACGACTTGGCGTGAGTTGGTTGAGGGCCTATGCTCCATTGGGGGATAGAAAGGCAGAAGAAGAAGACTGCTGATTATGATGATGCAACAAACAATTGAATCATTAAAAAAACAAATAACTAGAGCAACATCTCCAAGAAAGATCTCCTCGTTGTTATGGATGCCTAGTTTGCTAAGTTAGATCTGATGAATGTTTTCAGAAGCTGTTTCAGAAATCAGAATCAGATCTTTTGAATTTATATGTTACATGAAGATTTATAGACTATTATGAATGGACCTAGGAAAGGAAAAACTGCCATGTTTCACATTCTGAATATTGAGGGGGACTGGTTCATAGACAGTATTGTTTCTCAGAAAATGAAATATTTCACACATCATACTGGTTTGAAAAGGGGGGGGGGGGGGGGGTTGGTTCCTGGAAGAATAGGCAGAAATTGTGGAAGAATAGGCAGGAATTGTGGAAGAATAGGCAGGAATAGACCAGCTCGATGGTTAAAGGGTATTGAGGACACCCTGAGCAAGAAAATAAAGTCCATGAGGCCAGAACATGTGCTAGGGACAGAGTTGACTTTCAGCATGTCTTGATACAATTGATGTTGTGCATACATGATGGTGATAATGATGCTTCCGATCAAGATTCTGAGGCAAGGGGATGTTTATTTTTTAGCCAGCATCTAACCGGGGTCAGTTTCAGACATCCCAGAGTGGAAGCTGTGTTAAACTAGCCTAAATATATTAGTCTAGTTCAAGTTTGACTTCCTAGGAAGTTTAAAAGAATCGTAACAAATCTGACAATCAATAACGGAGTAAATACAACATTTATGTTCAAATATATGCCCCATGTAACGTAACTAAAAATGATGAAGACGATGAAGAAAAACAGACTAAACAAGGTCAAGAAAGATAAATGTCATAATCTTTGTTGATTTTAATGCAAGAATGGGATACTGGAAGGAAGAGAAGAATACATCAGAAAATAAGGAGATAACAGTCAGAAAAACTAAAATGGCCGCAGGCTGCTGCAGGATTGATTGATAACTAACACTTGTTTCCAACACCCAGTCTCACAGATATACGTGATGTAAATGGAACGATCTGATCTGTAATAGTCAAATAGACTATATCAAATAGACTATATACTAATCAAGAGAAACATGAGAAAAATGGTAATAGACGCAAGAGCAATCCCCAGCCTATGTACAGACACTAACCACAAGGTAGTCATGCTGACAATGAGGATGAACAGTGGGAGGAACACCAGAGGGCTACATTCAGTCACAAAAGAAACAAACAAAATTATTGACTTAAAGAATGCTAACACACAAGAAGCATACCTTTTTAAAAATTACTGAAGATTATACGAAGCTGTGTAAAGAAACCAAATCAGAAGAGAAGGAATGGGAATTGTTTAAATGATCCATTTTAGAAGCAACAAGAGAAACAGGCTCCCCCCCCCCCCCCCCCCCCTCTTCCCCGTGTGGGTTCCGGGGCCCTATCATGGGAAAACAAGAATAGACCCACTGCCTCCCCAAAAGCATGTCGTAAGAGTCGACTAATTGGGGAGCTTCCTTTGAAGTTGGAGTGCATCTGCCGGAGAGGTAAGGAACCAACAGTCTGTATTCAATAGATTGAAATCTGTAAAACTGATGCACACGCAACACTCAGGTTCTGGAGCAGGACTGCAGTTCAGTAGTGGACGAGCAACCAGAACCTTCCGCCAGAGTTTACAGCTGGTGAACGCGAAGAAGAAGAAGAAACAGGCTGAATGATAAAGAAGAGAAGCTCAAGACCATTAATAACACTCTGGTGGAATGAGGAAGTAACAACAGCTGTGAAAGATAAGAAACGTAGATACCAGGCATAGGCGAAAAGGGAAAATCAAGGTGATCTTGAAAAATAAAGAGCGGCAAAACCGATCGGCAGAGATGTTGTCAGAAACACAAAAGAAACATCACGGCAGAAATATATTGAAGCATTTTATCAGAAGACGGAAGAATTGATAAAGAAATCCAACAAAGATGCAATAAAGCCAATCAAGTTTTAGGCCAAATGGCACCAATTTTGAAATGCAAGCTTGTGAATATGAACACTAAAAGAACACTGTTCAACACAATCTTCTTACCAATGCTGTGCTATCAAAGTCAAACATGGACACTGTTTTCAGAAGACAGAAGGAAAATAGTCACCACAGAAATAAAATGTTTACTTACTAGGTGTAACAAGGAAAGATTGACTTAGGAATGTTGATATCAGGAGAGGAGTTTTGAATAGTAATGTTGAATTAAGAATCGACATCACAGTACTCGCAACACCCCCATAATCGATCTGTTCTTATCTTCAGCAGCAAGCAAAGAGTTAAAATTCTAATGGTACCAGTAACTGTCTGATTGTATATCCGTCTCGCCTTTCCCCTGAGTGTCGAGCATCAGCCAGATCCCCTTGTAACTCCTCGCAGTGCCATTCTCCTCAGACTGTAATGATCTATCTGTCCCTCTGCACTGTTCACTGGCTCCCAAAAGGCCCTCACAACATCCAGCTTGTCATACATCATTTCACCGCCTACTGGTACAGAACCAGTTGAAAAGTAAATGAGTATCTTATTAAACTGTGCAAGAGTTTATACGTGAACAGACAATGCACAGTTAGAACAGATACAGGAATGTCAGAAAAGTTCTCCATTAGATCTGGAGTGAGACGGGTGCATTTTGTCACCACTACTGTTCACCACATATGTCAACCAAATTTGCAAATCAGTAAACATCAGTGAAGGGGACAATATCGGAGAATTACTTATTGAATTGCTTTTCGCTAATGAGCAGGCAATCATAGCACCTTCAGCAGTACAACAACAAGAACAATATTAACAGACTCCACTCAGAATGCGACAGCTATGAAATGAAGATCAACGTAGACAAAGTAGAAGAACCATCAAGATCAAAGTTAATAAACCCAGTTAAAGCAGGCAAAGCATTTTACATATCTGGAGAAAAATTTTTCAGAAGACGGAAGAATTAATAAAGAAATCTAACAAAGATGCAGTAAAGCCAATTAAGTTTTAGGCCAAATGGCACCAATTTTGAAATGCAAGCATGTGAATACGAACAATAAAGAAAACTGTTCAATACAATATTCTTACCAACACTGTGTTATCAGTGTCAAACATAGACACTGTTTTCAGAAGACAGAAGGAAAATGGTAACCACAGAAATGAAATGTCTACGTACTCAGCTGGAGTAACGAGGAAAGATCGACCTAGGAATAATGATATCAAGAGGAGAGTCGGCACAGAATCAATACTGAACTTTATAGGTAAACAACAAATCAAATGGTTTGACGATATAACAAGATTGGCATCAGACAAGTCACCACAGAGAGAAATATTATACGGATACAACAGTAACAGAACCAGAGGCTGACCCCGCAGAAAATAGACCGAAGAAGTATCAGAGACATTGAAAAGTACTTTATACGAAGCAAAAAGAAGGGCCCATTGAAGAGATCTCTTCCTGCCCTGATGCCGCCAGTCATTCCAGAAGCAGTGAAAAAAAAGAATGATGCTGATTTCAGAAAACATAAAGAAATTGTTAGGTAACAGCTGAATAAAAATTTGCAGTCTGCACTTTTTACAGTAAATCATGAACAAAATGCTGATTCAGCAATAGATTCAGCAATTAGTTGAGACAGCCATCTGTCGTATCTACTACTAATCATTATTGATTAAAGTCTTTCCATGGTATAATGCTGTACTGTCTAGCATCATATGTCTTGGTCTTCCCCTGTCTTTCTTTCTCTTTTAATTATATACCCCAGTTTTGCTACTGCCAGGATTTGAAAATCTTTGGAGAAGTGCAGATGTAAATTCAGATGACTTACTGCTGAATAGTATATTTGAGCTGGTATATTTGAGCTGGTATATTTGAGCTGGTATATTTGAGCTGGTATATTTGAGCTGGTATTTTGAGCTGGTATATTTGAGCTGGTATATTTGAGCTGGTATATTTGAGCTGGTATATTTGAGCTGGTATATTTGAGCTGGTATATTTGAGCCAATAAATTTGAGCTGGTATATTTGAGCTGGTATATTTGAGCCGGTATATTTGAGCCTGTATATTTGAGCCGGTATATTTGAGCCGGTTTATTTAAGCTGAAATTCAAGGGATTCAGGTCTTACAAACATGGGAACTAAAATAATCTTAAAACTCATAAAGTAGTTAGGACCAGTTGATGGTAACAGTCTGAAATAAATACCAGGTCGTTTAACACTTAGCAAACAAGATGACTGTCAGCTGCAGGTTAAAAGTATTCAGGAAGGAACATGTATATAGAAGGCCTTGGAAAAGATAAAAGTCAAGAGGATTGACCTAATTGCACTACATTTTATCCCATATGGCTTGGTCTCTCTCTCCTCAGAATGGCTAGTCACCTGCCGAAAGGGTCACACAAAGCACGAACTGCATAGCTCCAGCAATGACACCCACGGATTTCCGTAAAAATTGTGTTTGTGAACTGGATCGTGCCACCGTGGAACGAACGTATGACCTTTGGAAATGCAAGGCAAACAGTTTGACCACTTTGTCATGGAGACCCCTAGGCCTTGGGAAAATGAAACATAAACATAAAGCATTAATAACACCCTAAACGCTTAAAAAATAGAGAAAGAAGGGAAGTAAATAAGTAGATTTAAATAAATAGCAAAATTAGAATCATATAAGCCAAAAACCATAACAAATACACAGAAGCAGAAATAAGAACATTATAGAGAAATATTGTATATATATTTGACCTCTGGGAAAGTAATACTCATGTGATTTATTTGTGTTTTGTCATTGATACCTTTCGTAGGTTTTTCCTGTGATCTGTATCTTTATACCTGCTGTTATACTTTTTCATTTTTATTTCAGCCCTCATGGAGGCATCCTCACAAATGGAGCAGATAATGTTGAAATACATAACAAACTTGTGAGCATTTTCTAATGTAGTTGGTCAGATTATAAATGATTGACAAAGTAACTAAATTATGTACATTTAAACAGTTGATAAAAATGACCTGGTGTCCATGCTTGCGATTGCATATATCCCACAGTACTATTACTGGTACTATTAGCCATCGGACGTTGGGGTTCATACTGAGGGGAGGATCTGAGCACCTATGGACATGTCCTGAGTGCAATGAGGATAACCCAACTAACTAACTAACTAACTAACTAATATCCCACAGTAATTCAGCCCATCGTCAGCACATAGGTTAGCCTTAGGCTTGGGATTATTTTTTTATTTTGAAGTTATCTTTTCTAGAGCAATTGTATTTTGCCCCAGGTCCATGCTGACCTGGTTACCAGGGCTATTTTACAGAGAATAACCTATATAGCATAACCTAGTCTATCTTTAAAAAAAAAAAAATTAGGAGGGATGCTTAATACAAATTTAGAAGATGGGAATATTTTGATAAATATATAAATACAAGTTTTTTTTTCACAGTAGAGGAAAATATCCTTCGTCTTAGCACTCCCTGGCTGTAAACTTTTGGCTAGTTCTGGTTGTTCATCCACTTCTGGACTTTGGTCTTGTGCAGAACTTTTCCCATGCACATCCATTTTACAAATCAGGCTTATTTGTATGCAGTCTTTTGGTTCTTTGCCAGTCAGGCAGATGCACTCTTGAGCTCAAAGGAAACACTCTTAATTAGTTACCTTTTACAACATGCCTTTAAGAAGAGCAGTAGATCTGTTCCACCCCCCCCCTTTCTCCCCCCCCCCTTTCTCCCCCCCCTTTTTTTTTATTTGATTTAGTTGTTCTCCCCCCCCCTTTCTCTCTCTCCTTCTCCCCCCCCTTCCCCCCACCCCCCCCAACTGGGCTCTGCAACCCAGACAGGGAAGTAAATGTAAATAACAAATACTCACATCTTTACGAAACAAATCCCCTAAGGCTTGATTTTGTGTCCAACAGTGTTTGCAATACTTCTTAATTGTGGGTTACTTGTTTTCTGAATCGACATAATAGCATATCAGTCTGACCCACTGGGGCTCCCTCCTCTGATGCAGCAGCGATCTCAATGTCTTCTTACTTAACCCCCAGTAGGAATTGATTTGCATTTCTTCTTTCTTTGCCTCACAGCTGGTTTCTACACGCTTGTCCTCATGTCATACACCTTTCCAACAGGTTTCTACACACTTGTCCTCATGTCATACACCTTTCCAACAGGTTTCTACACACTTGTCCTCATGTCATACACCTTTCCAACAGGTTTCTACACACTTGTCCTCATGTCATACACCTTTCCAACAGGTTTCTACACGCTTGTCCTCATGTCATACACCTTTCCAACAGGTTTCTACATGCTTGTCCTCATGTCATACACCTTTCCAACAGGTTTCTACACACTTGTCCTCATGTCCTACACCTTTCCAACAGGTTTCTACACACTTGTCCTCATGTCATACACCTTTCCAACAGGTTTCTACACACTTGTCCTCATGTCATACACCTTTCCAACAGGTTCCTACACACTTGTGTCCTCTCATGTCCATACACCTTTCCAACAGGTTTCTACACGCTTGTCCTCATGTCATACACCTTTCCAACAGGTTTCTACACGCTTGTCCTCATGTCATACACCTTTCCAACAGGTTTCTACACGCTTGTCCTCATGTCATACACCTTTCCAACAGGTTTCTACATGCTTGTCCTCATGTCATACACCTTTCCAACAGGTTTCTTCATGCTTGTCCTCATGTCATACACCTTTCCAACAGGTTTCTACACACTTGTCCTCATGTCATACACCTTTCCAACAGGTTTCTACACGTTTGTCCTCATGTCATACACCTTTCCAACAGGTTTCTACACACTTGTCCTCATGTCATACACCTTTCCAACAGGTTTCTACACACTTGTCCTCATGTCATACACCTTTCCAACAGGTTTCTACACGCTTGTCCTCATGTCCTACACCTTTCCAACAGGTTTCTACACGCTTGTCCTCATGTCCTACACCTTTCCAACAGGTTTCTACACGCTTGTCCTCATGTCATACACCTTTCCAACAGGTTTCTACACGCTTGTCCTCATGTCATACACCTTTCCAACAGGTTTCTACATGCTTGTCCTCATGTCATACACCTTTCCAACAGGTTTCTACATGCTTGTCCTCATGTCATACACCTTTCCAACAGGTTTCTTCACGCTTGTCCTCATGTCATACACCTTTCCAAAAGGTTTCTACATGCTTGTCCTCATGTCATACACCTTTCCAACAGGTTTCTACATGCTTGTCCTCATGTCATACACCTTTCCAACAGGTTTCTACACGCTTGTCCTCATGTCATACACCTCTCCAACAGGTTTCTACATGCTTGTCCTCATGTCATACACCTCTCCAACAGGTTTCTACATGCTTGTCCTCATGTCATACACCTTTCCAACAGGTTTCTACATGCTTGTCCTCATGTCATACACCTTTCCAACAGGTTTTCTACACGCTTGTTGTCCTCATGTCATACACCTCTCCAACAGGTTTCTACATGCTTGTCCTCATGTCATACACCTCTCCAACAGGTTTCTACACGCTTGTCCTCATGTCATACACCTTTCCAACAGGTTTCTACATGCTTGTCCTCATGTCATACACCTCTCCAACAGGTTTCTACACGCTTGTCCTCATGTCATACACCTCTCCAACAGGTTTCTACATGCTTGTCCTCATGTCATACACCTCTCCAACAGGTTTCTACACGCTTGTCCTCATGTCATACACCTGGCAGGTTTGTCAGCTCTTTCAAGATTGTTTCTTGATGCAGGACTTCTGGATGTTGTCAACCCATTCTAGTTAGTTAAAAATCTTTTTATTTTTTTATTTGTATGTTTTTGTTTTTTTTGCAATCTTATTTTTGTAATAATGATGAATGGCCTCAGTGAGAAGCTCACAGATATTAAAAAAAATATTTAAAAAAAAACAGTTGTCACAGTATTCTGATTATGCTGCTGTTTGGAGAACAGAAAAAAGATCTTGCAGGATTGTAGAAGCAAGTTAACAAAGTTTCAAATTTGGTGGAAAAAATCTGAGTTTCTGTTTAAATGCAAAAAAAAATCACTTGGAATGATTTTTGGTAAAGAAGGAAAATAATAACACCATGTGCCAGTGAAAATCAACTGAAATGTCCGTCACTGTCACATTTGAAAAACTGGTTAACAAGCAGTTAGTCCTGGCACGCAGCAAATGTATATGGCAGTTGCTAGAGGCACCACAGAAAGCAAAGCCTGTTAGGTGTATGGTAAATCATATAAAAAGCACTGTCCTTATCAATTATATATCCGGATTCATGCAAACCATGTCCTATAGAAGAGTTAGGAATTTTCCTTTTTGGTTCACTCAGCTTTGCTTGGAGCCATTTGGATATATGTTCTGTCACTATGTTTTCAAGTTGTCTCTCCGTTCAACCAATGTAAGTCAACTGGCACTTGCATATAAATTGATAAATACAGTTGGATCTGGTGTACGGTGACACTAGTTCTTTGATGAGCAGGGTTGGGAAAGAAGTGGTCTTGTATCTCAACACTGGAACATCTGCAAAGATTGTTTGGCCAACAGCTGTTTATTGTTGGTCCTGCCAACGCTTTGTGATATCTTTCCCTCGATAAGTTAACAGGATAAATACTTGTAGCTTACTAGTCAGACCTATTCAATACTATGACACCGCATTCTTTGTTTGGTTTGAGAATCATCAGGTTTTCATTGGCTTTTAATGCTTGCTTGTTTAGGAGGTAGCGTTATGTGGTACTGATGTCCACAAGTTTAGCCTTTTAGCCACCCAATCCAGTCAGTAAATGTAGGTTTTAAGGTTGAGATCTGGTCAAATAACATTTCAAACGGCGCTTTTGACTAAATCGTATTTATATATTTAGGTTTTGTGCAGAACTTCAGCTATACACTAGGGCTTGAGTTTGAGTTTTAGTGAGAGTATACATGCTGCAGGAGATCGCGGATTATGGAGAGGCATGATCGCCCACGCCAGTCGGCAAGGCACCTGATGATGATGATAATGATGTAGAGATAAATTTCTAACATTCTTCGCTGGGTTGTCTAATATGTAAGTTTTGGTCTGCTCAGAGCATAATGTAGCGATAAAAAAAAAAATGTTTTTTCTTCATTTTCAGAATGAAGTAAATAAAGGGGGTAACAAAGACTCCTTGGAGAACGCAAGGCTCAACATTCACAAGCTGCTTGATGAAGCATTTGATGTTCTTTCTGAAAGAAAAACCATTATGACGTAAGTTTATCATTTTCTGTTCACATTGGCTGCAAGGCCCAAAAAAAAGGCACAAACTGTTTGATGGGAAAAAAACAATATCTGATAGGAGTTTATCATCTTTTGTCACATTTGTCAACAGTGGTAAACTGTCTAATGTGTATCCACTCAATAGCTTATTATTTAGACACATTTTAATTCAAGTTCGCTAACTCCTTACCACTTTCTTCTTATGATGGATGATGTCGTCTAGACCTGTAAGGAGAAGACAAAAAAAGTACTCAGTAGGGTACTGGAAGATAAGACCAATCTGTATATCAGAGCTTGCATTTGCAGACGATGTGACCCCGATTGCTAAATCAGAGGCACACTTTCAATCCAACTTACTTGTCTGGTAGGAAGAGCTTGAAAAGTGAGGGATGACCATCAGTATCTCCAAAACTAAAACTATGGTGATCTCAAGAGAGGAGAAGAAACACCAGATCATGATGGGACAGCATGCATTGGAGCATGTCAGCCAGTTCAAATTACCTTGGAGTTATAGTAGGCCGAAACGAAGGATTCAGACTGAGTTGGCTACAAGCAAAGCAGCTGCTGGTAGACTCTTCCATACCATAAACTGAGGGTTTCTTAACAAAAAATAAATTGACAAAAGGACGAAAATGGCTATTTACTGCTCTACCTATGTGTCGCATGACAGCAGAACACCTGTCTGGTCTTGTACCCCTCTATACAAATTGTCTTAGTTCAAATATGTACTCTTCCTCTATAAGTATATAGTCCTTTTTTTATGCATGGGTCAAGATGCCAGGATAAGTACTCAGTTAGTTCCTAAATCTATTGGGAGTGAGTTATGTTATGAATTCACTCACAGGTAAGTGATTTCCCTACTAGAGACATCGCATTTATACGGATGGGTCACCACAAAACGCAAGCAGAAATGGAGGAGCAGGAGTGTATATTGAGCATCCAAATAATACCAGATGTACAGCCAAAATACCAACAGGAAAGCACTGCCACAACTATGATGCAAAAGTTCAAGCTGTCGAAATAGCAGCAAAAAAAATGTTAAATATACATCATATTTCACAACCTGTGGTATTTCTGACAGATGCAAGAGCTGTGCTTCAGGCACTCCAATCTGGAAAACTACCTGGTAAACGAACACTACTCTCCAAACTAGGCAGCCGGTGTAAGGTCTCTATACAATGAATACCATCCCACTGTGTAGTTCCTGGAAATTAAAGAGCTGATGAAAAAGCTAAGGAAGGTGCAAATGAAGAACAGCCTAATGTACCTGTATCTTATCAACAAAAGAAGAATAATCAAATCAATCAGAAAGTCACCAAAAACCGGCACAAGACGATTACCATTTATGGACAGATCAAAGCAAGTTATTATTCTACGCCTTAGAACTGGACACAGTCAACTTCGCAGCGACATGTACACACAATTTAAAATCGGTGAATCAGCACATCAGTGCACATGTGGATTGGCACCTGAGACAACAGATCATGTCCTCCAAAAGTGTCCCAAATACAACAAATTAAGGCAAAACTGTTGGCCAAGAGAAACATCGGTGCAAGTCAAACTTTACGGGTCACTGAGTGAAATACAAAAGACAGTGAAGTTCATACTGGAGACAACATTGCAGATATAGATAATATATTTCAAGCGAACGAAAGAAGAAGAAGAAGACATGCGACAGAGGCGTCATATGACACTATGTGCCAGTCTTAACCTATGGTTGCGAGCCAGGGGCAGTGACAACAGCTCACAGAAGCCAGCTTGAAGCCTCAAAAATGAGATATCTGAGAAAGGTGATCCAAGTGACAAGAAAGGACAAAGTCCACAATCAGGCAATATGTCAAGATCTTGAAACCCAAGCCTTGTAAACCCGAGCGGATCAGTGACAGTTACAATGGTTTGGACATGATTGCAAAATGATAGAAAATCAGCCACCATGGGTAGCTAAGAACCAGGGAACCAGAACTCCAGGGCGACCAAGGGTCCGCTGAAAGACAACATCCAACAGTCCCTAACTGACAGAGGACTGTAATGCAACAAAGCCAGGAAGAAAACTGCTGATAGAGAAGTCTAGAGATCTCTCTTGCAAACTTCTACACCCCAAGGTAGAAGAGGAGCGACTAAGTAAGTAAGTAAGGTTTGCCATTTTCCTTTAAAAAGTTTCATGTGATTATGTTAATTTTGTTTCTGTTATTGCGGTAAATGAGTGTAAATTGTTAATGGCTGGGCATTTTTTACCAGCCATAACACTGTCAGTCACTGGCATTTTTTACCAGCCATAACACTCTCAGTCACTGGCATTTTTTACCAGCTATAGCACTCTTAGTCACTGGCATTTTTTACCAGCTATAGCACTCTTAGTCACTGGCATTTTTTACCAGCTATAGCACTCTTAGTCACTGGCATTTTTTTACCAGCTATAGCACTCTCAGTCACTGGCATTTTTTACCAGCTATAGCCCTCTCAGTCACTGGCATTTTTTACCAGCTATAGCCCTCTCAGTCACTGGCATTTTTTACCAGCTATAGCACTCTTAGTCACTGGCATTTTTTACCAGCTATAGCACTCTCAGTCACTGGCATTTTTTTACCAGCTATAGCACTCTCAGTCACTGGCATTTTTTACCAGCTATAGCACTCTCAGTCACTGGCATTTTTTACCAGCTATAGCACTCTTAGTCACTGGCATTTTTTACCAGCTATAGCACTCTCAGTCACTGGCATTTTTTACCAGCCATAACACTCTCAGTCACTGGCATTTGTTACCAGTTATAGCACTCTTAGTCACTGGCATTTTTTACCAGCTATAGCACTCTCAGTCAGCGGCATTTTTTACCAGCTATAGCCCTCTCAGTCAGCGGCATTTGGCCTAAGAGTGAGTCAGAGTAGTCAGCCCCTGTCAGATTTTTTATTTGTGATGAAATTACTTGAGTAGTAGTATTGCATCAAATGTTGGCTAAAGCATGGTGATGTCCAAGTAGAAACCATTCAGAGAAAGCAACAAGCATTTTTCAGTGATGCCAAGAGCAATACACAAATTACTGAGTTTATTCTGTTACTTCAAAGATGGTTTCACATCAGAAAATAGAAAGTCATGTTCCAGTAGGCCCTCATCAAACCACACAAAAAACTAAAGTCATAAACCTGGTGCAAACCTTAGTCATGAAGAACCGTAAAGTCACCATCTGAGAACTTGCAAAAGTGATGAGGACAAGTATTGGTTTAGCTGGCTAAGCAGAAAATTTATTTTAAATTGATGCTGAAACAGTGAAACAGAAGCATCACCATCTGGAAGACCTACATGACATGCTGGACTATCCAAATGATGATTTCAATTTCCTGAATATCATGATGCTGACTGGTGTGTATCATATATTTTGGATACAGTCTTTAAACCATTTTGGAGACATTCATCATCTCAAAGGTCTACTTCATCTTTGGTGTTAAATGTGGAAGGCAGTGTGAGTGACTGCAGTCATGAAATGAACAGGCCAACATTAGTATTGAATTGAAATGCCTAAATGTGCTCTGATCAGAGTTTCTAATGGCAAATCCTACTTCGTGTTTTTTGACTATCATACACTGCTTCTGTCGGCTCTGTGGTTAAGTCGATGTGAACGCTTCATAATGCCAGGGTGCCAGGTTTGATCCCAGCTGCGAGCCATGCGCCTTGCGTTGGTTTCGACAGTGGTATCAGGGGGCCGACCGTCCAGAACGCAATGGCAAACTACTGGAAGTAAATTTGCCTAGAGAAACCAAACAACAGCCAGGGGCTGCTGGGGTTGGTTCTGCAACGTCCTGTAAAGGATACGCAACTAACATAACACTGTTTCTAATGCAAATAAAAAATGTAGTAATTCTTAGTCATAAAAGATCCAGGCTCTGGCAGTTGAGTTATCTGAAGATCACCTATATTAACAGACAAGATTTCAGCTCTTCATTGATCTTAGATGTTGTCCTGACATCATCTCATTGATCTTAGATGTTGTCCTGACATCACCTCATTGATCTTAGATGTTGTCCTGACATCATCTCATTGATCTTAGATGTTGTCCTGACATCATCTCATTGATCTTAGATGTTGTCCTAACATCGTCTCATTGATCTTAGATGTTGTCCTAACATCATCTCATTGATCTTAGATGTTGTCCTGACATCATCTCATTGATCTTAGATGTTGTCCTGACATCGTCTCATTGATCTTAGATGTTGTCCTGACAACATCTCATTGATCTTAGATGTTGTCCTGACATCATCTCATTGATCTTATATGTTGTCCTGACATCGTCTCATTGATCTTAGATGTTGTCCTAACATCATCTCATTGATCTTAGATGTTGTCCTAACATCGTCTCATTGATCTTAGATGTTGTCCTAACATCATCTCATTGATCTTATATGTTCTCCTAATATCGTCTCTACTTAGCAGGTTTATTAGTTGAGAATCAGTTGAAAGGTTCAGATATCCAGATATCCTGATTTAATAGTTTCAAGTTTTCTTAACTTTGTTCTAGTGCAGTAATTTCCATCTCAAGTTTTTGGGTACATACTCTATTCTTTATGCAGCCAAATAAGGAAAGCATATAGTAGGAGGCTAGCACATCATTGATTGAAAACTGGTCAGTTTGAGCAGGTGATAGTTGTCTGCTACTGCCACTGTTGACGTGACCCCTGACCTTATGTTCTGTGTGCCAGTTAAATGCGACTACAACTGGCAACTGTTTCCCGGTTTTTAACTGACCAATGTTGTAGCTGTCAAAACCACTTCACAACTAGCATCACACACATACACACATACACAGGCGCATGCACGCACGCACACATGCACGTACATACGTGCGCTTGCGCCACCTTGTATTTGCCAGAGAATAAATTGTGCAACGTATTGTGTACTCGTTATTAAAAATACTTACACATGCAGCGAACAACATATTATTGTATTGCAGCAATAAACTGCAACCATCAAGAGAGATGATCGATGAAGCTAACTCATTTAACAGCCAGAAAAATCACTTCAGAAGGTAAATAAATATGTGGTCAGTAATTACACAATTACATGTCCTGAGAGTAAAATCTGGTGTTGCACATCTGTACTCTTTTCTAAATCAAGATATGAGATTTTATAGCCAACATCTCTGAGAATTGCCAGTTTGCAGCGATGTTGATTGTGATAACATAGTTAAGAAGGACAAGTTGTTGATTAGTTTTGTCTGTTTCATTACCATAGGCATACTTTGTATTCTTCTTCTTAAAAACATATGTTTGATGATAACCTTCTGTTGAACTCTTCTGGAGCTTTTCTTTAATTCCACACTGCTTGGAACTAAGTGTTGATTCATTAGGCTAGTTATAGTGTGTGTGGGTTTTTTTTTTAGTATGCTGCATGGACAGCAATTCTGTAGAGCTTGTTCAGCAGTCTATTCGCTTGTTTCACACATGTACAGAGGTCAGACAGACTGGTGAAATCTACACATGTGTTCGTTTAGTCTGTTAGGTTCTAGCCTGAGGCTAACAATGGTGATTCACCCTTGCCTGCAGGACACAGAAACCTGCGAGCTTAGACACCTTGAACTCCCCCACACAATAACTGTTAGGTGTGGGCTGATTGCTTACCCCCCCCCCCCCAACCCCCTCACACAATAAATGTTAGGTGTGGGCTGAGCACTTACCCTCCCCCTCACACAATAAATGTTAGGTGTGGGCTGAGCGCTTACCCTCCCCCCTCACACAATAAATGTTAGGTGTGGGCTGAGCGCTTACCCCCCCCCCAACCCCCTCACACAATAAATGTTAGGTGTGGGCTGAGCACTTACCCTCCCCTCACACAATAAATGTTAGTTGTGGGCTGAGCACTTACCCTCCCCCTCCCCCTCACACAATAAATGTTAGGTGTGGGCTGAGCACTTACCCTCCCCCTCACACAATAAATGTTAGGTGTGGGCTGAGCACTTACCCTCCCCCTCACACAATAAATGTTAGTTGTGGGCTGAGCACTTACCCTCCCCCTCACACAATAAATGTTAGGTGTGGGCTGAGCACTTACCCTCCCCCCTCACACAATAAATGTTAGGTGTGGGCTGAGCACTTACCCTCCCCCTCACACAATAAATGTTAGGTGTGGGCTGAGCACTTACCCTCCCCCTCCCCCTCACACAATAAATGTTAGGTGTGGGCTGAGCACTTACCCTCCCCCTCCCCCTCACACAATAAATGTTAGGTGTGGGCTGAGCACTTACCCTCCCCCTCACACAATAAATGTTAGGTGTGGGCTGAGCACTTACCCTCCCCCTCACACAATAAATGTTAGTTGCGGGCTGAGCACTTACCCTCCCCCCTCACACAATAAATGTTAGGTGTGGGCTGAGCACTTACCCTCCCCCCTCACACAATAAATGTTAGGTGTGGGCTGAGCACTTACCCTCCCCCCTCACACAATAAATGTTAGGTGTGGGCTGAGCACTTACCCTCCCCCCTCACACAATAACTGTTAGGTGTGGGCTGAGCACTTACCCTCCCCCTCACACAATAAATGTTAGGTGTGGGCTGAGCACTTACCCTCCCCCTCACACAATAAATGTTAGTTGTGGGCTGAGCGCTTACCCTCCCCCCTCACACAATAAATGTTAGTTGTGGGCTGAGCACTTACCCTCCCCCTCACACAATAAATGTTAGGTGTGGGCTGAGCGCTTACCCTCCCCCCCTCACACAATAAATGTTAGTTGTGGGCTGAGCACTTACCCTCCCCCTCACACAATAAATGTTAGGTGTGGGCTGAGCGCTTACCCTCCCCCCTCACACAATAAATGTTAGTTGCAGGCTGAGCACTTACCCTCCCCCCCGACTCCCTCACACAATAACTGTTAGGTGTGGGCTGAGCGCTTAGATGATTATAGTAATTTTTCATAAAAAGTTCAAACTGACCTGACTATTAAAATTGTAATTTTTATTAACAAAATGATTTATGTATAAAATATTTCTTTCTGTCACATATTTTTCTAATGCAGAACGGAACAAATAGTCCAGACAGATGAAAGCATGTTCAGTCGTAAGCATTATTTTAATTATTTTACAGATGATTCAGAACCATTTGTTTTCTTCTTCTTCTTATTCTCTTTATCCCTTCGTGGAGCACAGACCCTCAATCGGCTCACCCCAACTCATCAGATCTCTTGCTGTCGCATTTAGAAACTCAATGTTTATGTTATTTGATGTTACAAATGTTCTTTTTCCCTTCAGAATTGTTTGCTTATCTACTACATTCCTGAACTCAGCTTCACATTTGTATCCTGCTGTAAATGACTTGGCACACAAAGAGACACTGTTCCGCCTGTTTGACTGCTTACCTTTAAAATTAATATCTTCAGTTTTGTTTTCAGAAAATGAAGGACCAATTGGTCATTCGTTGCTGTGACATATTTTTGTAGACCAATCAGCACAATTGGTTGTTTTATGTGGCTCTAAAACATGGAGCACAAGTAAAAGAGATAAAACCTTATTACAAATCTTTGAAAACAGTTGTACGATGAATCGTTGGACCCATCAGAAATGCACAAACAGTGAGGAATAGAAAGTGAGAAGCAACAACAAAATTTCTAATCTTTTACAATCACCTTTGATCACTGGTATCATGAGGGCTAATAGACTGAAATGGCTGGTGCATATTAGGAGAATGTCAGATGACAGAGAAGTAAAAACTGTATACATGAGGGAGATTAATTTTTGTAGACCACAAGGCAGACCAAGCATATGATGGAAAGATAATATCCAGGCAGACCTGCAAACACTTGGTGTCACCAACTGGAAAGAAAAATCCAACCAGAGAGATGAATGGAGGTGGGTAATATCTTCAGCAGTGAGATTTTTCGGACTCAGGTTTGAGTCAGAAGTAGAACGGAGCACTTATAGGTTACCCCTTGTGCCATGATGTTGATCTGCCGTCTCAGCTAAACACCAAGTAGGAACACGTAAGGTTGGTCTCCCCATGCCTCTTCCATATACACACTAGCTCACTTCTGGTTGGTAGTTCCTGAATCTGTCACCTTGGCACAAGGTTATGGGGGGTGTTCCGCAATACCGTTGATATCGCGTATTATATATTTCAGCACGCCAGCGCTTTTAACATCATAAACACATGGATAAACTGACCCTAACACAACACCCCTAGAGAGTGCTGCAACCTATGTCACTGGCATTCTCTTTCTTAGAATAAAAACGTAAATGCAAGACAACGCAGAAAGCAAACAACAACAGAGCGGGACACACCCGTAACCTTTAGGAAAGTCGACCAGCTCAACAAATTTGTGAATGAAAAGTGACCTACTCTATGTGGGGAGATTAATATGAACCTAACCCACCAAGTATCCATACATTGATAGAGTAATTCAGTGAGGCGTGAGCAGGGGGTCTGCAATATAACCAGCACTGCAGGGAAAACATTGGTGGACTTTTAATCAGGCTGTTACAGGTACTGTAGGCATGTTAGCTCTTCCTTGGCTACTGAAGATTGAGATGGAGCACATGTGGGAATGTCCCCAGTTCAAGGATCTCAATTCTTGATTCATTCGTTCATTCATATCATAGATAATCTTTCTTAAATGCAGAATGAAATAGACGGGCAGGAAAGGCTTGTGCAATGTTTTCCAAACTCACAGTGAGAGTGTGGTCAAACAAAATGCTAACAGTTGGGACTAGAATTAAAGTTTTTGAAGCTTGCATTCTGAGCAGGCTCCTTAACGACAGCAAAACATGGATTCTGTATGCTCCTGAAAAAAAAAAAACTGAATACTTTTGATCTGTACTGTATGAGACACATTCTTCATATATAATGGGGAGACATTGTCCACAACAAATGCACTCTCAAAAGAGCAGGAATGCCAACAGTGGACTTTCTACTGAAGCAAAGATACCTGTGCTGGTTGGGACATGTCTCTTACATGGAGAGTGGTCACATTCCAAAAGATCTCCTGTACAGTGAACTGGAAACAGGGAAAAGAAGCTAAAAGAACATATGCAAATGTGGTCTAAAAGATGGCAATATTGACACAGAGGCTTGGGAGAAATCAGTTGCAGACCGACTCCTATGGAGGCAGACAGTGAAAGTCTGACTGTTGCAGTTAGCAAGAGGCCACACACAGCAAACTATTGAGAGGTGATGTCTTCAGATAAAACCCGCCTCAGTATTATAAGTATCAATGATTTTGTGTGGACTATGTGGCCAAGACTGCCACTCTAGCATTGGACTTTACAGTCAGCAGAAACACTTGCCAAAACCAGCAGAACAGTGCCCTGGTCCCTAGGGACTGATGGTTACTGTTTACTCAGCAAACCAGTTTTCTGACGGTTGCCTACATACTGTTTACTCAGCAAACCAGTTTTCTGACAGGTGCCTACATACTGTTTACTCAGCAAACCCATTTTCTGACAGTTGCCTACATACTGTTTACTCAGCAAACCAGTTTTCTGACGGTTGCCTACAAACTGTTTACTCAGCAAACTGCAACTCTAGCATTGGACTTTACAGTCAGCAGAAACACTTGCCAAAACCAGCAGAACAGTTCCCTGGTCCCTAGGGACTGATGGTTGCCTACAAACTGTTTACTCAGCAAACCAGTTTTCTGATGGTTGCCTACAAACTGTTTACTCAGCAAACCAGTTTTCTGACAGTTGCCTACATACTGTTTACTCAGCAAACCAGTTTTCTGACGGTTGCCTACATACTGTTTACTCAGCAAACCAGTTTTCTGACAGTTGCCTACATACTGTTTACTCAGCAAACCCATTTTCTGACAGTTGCCTACATACTGTTTACTCAGCAAACCAGTTTTCTGACGGTTGCCTACATACTGTTTACTCAGCAAACCAGTTTTCTGACAGTTGCCTACATACTGTTTACTCAGCAAACCCATTTTCTGACAGTTGCCTACATACTGTTTACTTAGCAAACCAGTTTTCTGACGGTTGCCTACAAACTGTTTACTCAGCAAACCAGTTTTCTGACAGTTGCCTACATACTGTTTACTCAGCAAACCAGTTTTCTGGCGGTTGCCTTCATACTGTTTACTCAGCAAACCAGTTTTCTGACGGTTGCCTACAAACAGTTTACTCAGCAAACCAGTTTTTTTTTTAAATGTTAGTGCAATGACTCATTTTAATATCTTGCAGAAATTTTATATGCCTGTGTATTAATTTCAGATAAGGTACATACACCTATCCAAGTTCATCATTTGTTTGCCTCTAATGATCCAGAAGGAATAATTACTTGGAATCCATACAGAGCTTATGATGAAACAAAATTTATTTCTTTAAATAATCATGAGGTAATACATGTGTGTGTGTATTTTGGTCTTTGTTTTTTAATGAGTTGGATTTTCCCGGGGGAACTGCAGACATTTTCAGAGCTTGACAACCCCGCCCTTCAAACCTCTTCACCCTTTCCCAAGATTTACATTAGTGGGCCCCAACTAATAGTGTCAGTCCTGACGGTCACAGAGAAAGCACAGCTGAACTGTTCTGTCTGCAGAGCATGCTAAGAATGATATACACTGTAGGGTTTATGTCAGTCGCATGTGAATAGTTTCTAGTAAGCACATGGACCTCTACACTGAAAGCTGTTGTTCTGTCTATTGTGCAGTCTTCCTTTCTTTTGCACAGTTTTTCTGCTGTCATTGAAAATATCTGCAATGTCATCTCTAGGTTTCAGCTCAGCATGTACTTTGATGTTTTTGTTGTTAATATTGATGTAGTGCTACCTGGATGTCTACCCTTCATTCCAGTGCAGTTTTTATCAGCTGCTGTGTTGTTCCATATAATCTTTTATTTGGCTTTGACGGAAGCAACAAATTCCTGGCATCTGAAGAGCTGGACATTTAGATAGTCAATGTTGAAAAGCCCTCAAACACTTGGTGTCACCAACTGGAAAGAGAGGGCCAGCCAGAGAGATGAATGGAGGCGGATGATATCTGCAGCAATGAACCTCAAGGGCTCCGAATGCTGAAGAAGGCCAACCAGAGAGATGAATGGAGGCAGGTGATATCTGCAGTAATGAACCTCAAGGGCTCCGAATGCTGAAGATGGCCAACCAGAGAGATAAATGGAGGCCGGTGATATCTGCAGTAATGAACCTGAAGGGCTCCGAATGCTGAAGAAGGCCAACCCGAGAGATGAGTGGAGGCGGATGATATCTGCAGCAATGAACCTCAAGGGCTCCGAATGCTGAAGAAGAAAAAGAAGAATGTTGAAAAGTTGTGTAAGGATATGTTCAAAGTAAACACTCCAGAATGAAATGTGTGTGGAGTAAGTTATTTGCATATAAGTCATATTTTTGTTCAAAGTCTGAAACTACTGTTCTGGTAATTTCTTGTCATATGGTCTGTGTAATAGTATAAAAAAACAATGTTGATTTTACAAGTTCTCACATAAATTTTCAGAAAATGTTATCTTGGATACTTTTAAAAAAAAGTAAATATTTTACCAAACAGCAAAGAATGGACACAAGTAAAAATATTACTGTAGCCATCAAGCATATGCACAAGACCTACACAGGATCATTAAAACAGAAGAGAAAGGAAAACCTAAAAATTAGTTTTTACATTTTTGATTTGACAAGCTGAAAAATTAGCATCACATTCCAATCTGGTCTTATTCTCAATACATTTCCTAGACCAGTAGATACCAAAGCTTCACCTAAAACTCATAATTATTCGTGCTGTCTGAATCTGACATTTGGAGCATAAAATGCAAATAAACATAAAACTTAATGCCAGTACAAGACAAATCTAGTAAAAGTGTTGCAGCATAAACCTTTTTTTTTTTATTGTTTATTATCGTTTGTTTTCCTAACAGTTAGTGAATTACTGGTTTAACTCTTTAAGTCCTAGGGGGTTTAGCATCACAGGCCCAGGGGGTAGTAAAGAAAGTAATAAAATCGGCGCATCATGCGTTCATTGGGCTTCTAGGTGGGAACCTATGAACGTATGATGTGTTCCTTGGGACTCAAAGAGTTAAAACTTCAGACTCTTGCTATATTCATTATGTTGCTATGTAAGATATATTTTAATTAATGAATGCATTTTGCCTTTTTTTTTTATTCTAAGACAAACATGAGTGCCACGCCAGTAGAGCAAGAACCTTTAAAAACATCCAATTTTGACCAACTGTTCAAGCTGCAATCCAAGTACTATGTCACAGAGCCAGGAGAACCTATTATTATTAGGACCAGAAATTTACATGATGTTATACCCAAGAATGGGACTCCGAGAAAACAAAGCACAACCAAACATGGAGTCAATGAAAATTTCCCTTCACATACAAAATCAAGAAATCTAGATGCATTACAGAATCCTGTTTTTAATAGTTCAGTCCCAGATAAAACACTTGATATGTACGCTAATAATTTTTATGAATTAAGTTGCTATCAAGAAACACCAACAACCTCACGACTGATAAAAGCAGCCACACCTAATAGCACACAGCCAGATGGCAGCAGTAGTTCATATAAAGATTCTAGTGGGACGAATGAAGTATTCACAGAGGGACACTCAGAACCAAATAAGAGTATTGACAAGAATTATGATGTTGTTGATGTTATTAAAATGAGTGTTCAGCCAGGAATATCACCTCAGCCACTGATTGACAGTTTGCGTAAAGAGTTGCAGATATTATCAAATAAAGCTCAAGCTGCATCAAAGAAAGGTCATTAACTCTTTCAGTCCCAAAAAACACATCATACGTTCATAGATTCCTACCTAGAAGCCCAATAAATGCAAGGTGTGCTGTTTTTACTTCTCTCTTGACTACCTCTTGGGCCTGTGATGCTAAAACCCCCTGGGACTCAAAGAGTTAAGAAATTACTATAATTAACTTGAGAAATTAGTAATATTGTAAGTCTTATGTTACATTTAACACGAAATAATTTCCACGCTATTGTTATCTTAAGTGTAAAATTATTACAGCTCGCTTGGAATCTTGAGTTAATAATTATATGCTCATCTTTGTTATCTGCCTGGGTCAAGCAATCTCTTTTAACCATTAACCAATATATTTACCTTCATTCTATTCATTTTTATCTTGATCTTTGTTTATTCATTCTGTATAAGGATGGATCCACAGCCAAAGTTGAACCACTGTAAATGTTTTTCATATTTCAGTTTGCAGTAAAGAGCTGCTAAAGCTTGGAATAGTATCCACTTCATACCAAACCAGGAGATTCCATAAGAGTCTATATTAATGTTGTTCACTTCACATAATTAAGTTGTACAAATGATTATTAAAATAAGTGCTTTTCCCTAATTTCTGCCAATTATTTTTTTCTTTTTGGGAACCATGGTGATATAAGGGCTAGATGCTCTACAAGCCTGAAGGTCGTGGGTTTGAATCCACATCAAGCCTGATTTTTTTCATAAATGACTTTGGCTACCCGGTCGACCCAGCCCACAATAGGTACCAGATAGAGACCTGAGAAGTAAAGCAGTGAGGGGATATTGACCACATCATCTGTTGACGGTCGATTATAAAATATTTGAGTCTGGCATCATATACTTGATTTGCTTCCTACAGGAAAAGGGTACTTGACTGAAAAGACACTTCCTAAACAACAGTAAGTTGCAGAGAAAAAGTGTGGGTGTTTTGCTGTCCTTACCCGTGATTACTAATTTAAAGTGGTTTTTTTAATAGACAGTTACCCCAAACAGACTAACTTGCCTTCTTTCAATGATACAAGAATATAGAAATTTAGAAGAAGAAAAAAAAAGAGGGATTAATTTGTGTCACCTGACACTGAGGGACATTTTAGAGCTTCATTTGTATGGTAGCTTTGACATCCCCTGATCCCCAGATATCGTCCTTAGAGGACCCGTCCAGAAAAGCCATGTGCAGATTGGCCCTCAAGAAAAGGCATTCCCCGCCTTCTAAGATTGCTTCCATAAGTGCAGAGCTAATACATGGTGCTCTTGTAATGAGCTCACCCAATGGATCGTCACGTCCTGCTCATGACTGTTTAACCATACTTCCATATACTGAGCCTCTTATTCAGGTCAAGCGGTACCTTTTAGAGCCAACAAAAGGCAGCCTGCAGACCTGGGATTTAAACAAATGAGTGCTTCACTTTTTTATGGCACTGGACTTCTATGTCCACGGTAATTTCAAATGCGATTTCCCATATAGGGCATTCATTGTGGCAGTATAGGAACAGGCGGTTCTGTTGTTGGGTTTTTGAAGGCATGCTTGTGGCAAGGTTCTGCTCACAAATGCTCAGTCTTGTTTTCGATCCGGGAAGAGAGGTCTCGTGCGGCTCTGAATGCCTGAGATGAATCCGTTTTGAGAACGCATTTGAGCTACCATTCCTGGGAAATCTGGTCATTACTCCGTGAAGGTTTAAACTAGAGGCGCTGTTGTCTGCTGTGAGATGTGGTTTCATTGAATGCGTTTTTGAGGCGATCTTTGAGTGGAAGTACACTAAGAGTGCCGAACGTGAGGATCCAACCAAGATAACGATAGTCATTAGAATGTGTGATGCAGTAGCGATTTCCTAAACAACAAACATCTGGTAGATTGATTAAGATGAACTTCGTTGGAGTAATAAACATTAAGTTGTCAATTCGTTGGTGTTCACCACGTTTGTTCGTGTTCAAGACCTGCTGTGTGGGAGTGTCTGTCAGTGTGCCTGGGCAGGTTGCCAAGGAGAGTCATTGCATACAGGAGTCGCCTAATGCCATCAGAAAACTCATATTCACCGAAGTTATCAAGTAGCAACGAAAATAAATGTATGTATGGTGCCATCACAACATGAGGAAAGTTGGGCGCTTCTTTGAATCGTTCCCCGAAATGGCGGCTTTAATATGATGGCGTTCAAAAAGAAGCTAAATTGGCCAATTTCTGGCCATAAAATATCCAAAAATATCCGAATGCGGGGTCAACTCTATTAAAAATATATGTGCCGGCTCCGAATAACGAAACAAATGCTCTGACAGGGTCTGGACGATACGTTGCTTGCCGACCTGCTTCTGCGAGTGTGCCTCACCGCCGAGCGTATCCCCCGCGCCGCTACGCGCGGCGCGGATGGGGGCTAAACTAGATGGCTGGGACTCACGAGTGGCAGCTACCGCATCTCCTGCAACTTCCTCCAATTACTGTACTCGTGAGTCCCAGGCACCTAGATACGCTCGGCGATAAGTTTAATCGCGTTTGGCGCATGCCGACAAGTCTGACATCTACCGCTGCTAAATCCTCCAATCAGAAGAACACAGTATTGCTAATCGTTTTCATCGTATGTAATGTCTCGAAATTGGTCAACGATATCTAATATCGTCTGCTAGTATCGGAGTCGCAGAAACGCTCGAAATTGTTGTCAACGGTCGGTATTTATCGTCTGCTACTAGTACCGTGTGCAATGTTAATAGTGATTGTCAAGTAATCCTAGTTTTGCCGCGATTATTTGTCCCTTGGCAGACAGTCCGTATTTTAGATATACGGGAACACCGTCGTTCGGATATTTTTGGATATTTTATGGCCAGAATGTAGCATGCCGCCATTTTGGGGAATGGATCAAAGAAGCGCCGAAAGTTGAGAACCACTGCTCTAGCCAATCTTCAACAGTTCTTTCTTGCACTCCGATACGAGTGGGAAGCTATCCCACAAAAACAAATTCAACTGCTTATCAGATAAATGCCAAAAAGATGCTCTTCTCTAATAGAGGTCAGATGGTGTCGCATACACCCTACTAAAACGGAGATATCATTCGCAAAGAATTAACGTTCACATCAAATTTAGTGAACATCATTGTATTGTTCAAGTAGTAATTGTTATTCTTGTGAAGATTGAAACGTTATTTATGTCCAATAAAATTTTGGTACAAGTTTTAGGCTGGCTGTCCATAAATTATGAATGATAACATTTGGAAAAATCAGTACCTCTCGGTTATGATCGAAATTCCATCAAATGAGAAGCCTATTACTATGGATTTCTTCTAACTGTGAGCCAGTCCCAGTACCTGCGAATTCAAATAACGAAACAGAAATTATACGTGTTGGCATTATGATAAAGCGCGAGAAAATCAGAATATACAATCTATATCAATCAATCAATCAATCAATCTGCACGTCCTTTACATAACGTCGCTTACTTTACAACGTGTTTGAAAGTCTCTTTTATCTCCAGCTGTGTAGGCGTTTGTACTTGAAGCGAAGCCTAAGGGGTATCTTGTATTAGAGAGAGGTAGGAGATAACTTTTAAGGATAATTTTGAAATACTACTCCTTGGACACTCCTCGACTTCAAACCTACAACATAAAAATAGTGTCACGTGACGAGTGGCAGCCAAACCCCAACCTTAAGCTGCCTCAGTAACAAGGAAAGGGGGAGGGGGGAGTGAAAAAGGTTCGTTTTGGCGGGGGTAAGGCCATAGTGCAGACTAGATAGCATTAACAGTAAACTAGGCTTACTAAACACAATTCTTAATCTGAATGAAAACAACTGGAACTATAATTATCACATTCAACATCTGTTTATTTCACTGAACTTAATCTAAGTTCTCACAAATAATAATGCATTAAAATTCACAGCGTGTTCGAAAATACCCTAACAACAGATGGGAACTTATCTCTGCTTACAAAAGGCTGGGGTTGGTTCTGCAACGTCCTGTAAAGAATACGCAACTAAACTCTTTTAAATTATGTTCGGAAAATGTATGCTAAGATAATAGAAACGAGGCTGCGGCCAGTGATAGAACCACAGTTGACAGAAGAACAGATGGGTTTCAGAAGAAATAGGAGCTGCACAGATGCAATCTTTACACTTGAACAGTTAATAAAAAAGAACATCGAATATGATCAGAACTTATTTGTAGACCAGGAGAAAACTTTCGATGCATTATGCTATTCAATTTGTTCCGATGTAGGATTCAAATTTTCGTTATTTGAAGCACAACCTGGCTTTTGCCAGGGGCCCTGAATATAGCCGGGCCATAAATATGGCCTAACGGCTAAAAGGGGTTTCTGGGACCTCTTCACTGGTGATCCTCATCCGCATGGTGGCACTTTGTGTCACCTGGTGTTTATCGCTTATGTGATGTCCTAGTGGGGTACGACAAAAGAAAGAGAGAAAAAACTTTCGATAAGGTTGTTGGACAAACCAATGATGGAAAGTGATGGCTTGATATGGAGTAAGTGTACACCTCAATGAAGTTTGCAAAAGCTACTGTGGAAGCACAATTGGTATAAATCTGGGAACCTCTAAACCATTCATTGTAACATCTGGAGTAAGACACAGGAATATGTCTTTTCACCGCTCCTGTTTATCACCTACATTGACATTATAAGCAAGGATGCCAGGCCCAGGAACAACAATAATTGTAACATAACACAATCCTCTTTGCCGATGACCAGGCTTTGATTGCAGATACAGCCATGAATTTGCAACAGCATCTCACATTTCTTTGTGTCGGCTCCAAACTCAGTTGACAGATGGAGGAGTGGCTGATAGATTCTGATGCCCACATCTAGTACATACTTACCTGACTCACGACACAGTCTGCAGTGGAGGAATTGTTTCATAATTCAAAAAAAAAACAAAAAAAACGGGAGGATGACATACATCCACTGATCATGGAGAAGTGGATCGAATAATAATTGTGTACTTATTGCGGATAATTATAATAATTCGGTGGTACCTGGGTATGCATGCTTAATCCGTTCCAAATCCTTGGACATATACCAGCTTGGACATATACCAGCTTGACATATACCAGCTTGGACATAGACCAGCTAGGACATACACCAGCTTGGACATATACCAGCTAGGACATACACCAGCTTGGACATACACCAGCTTGGACATATACCAGCTTGGACATATACCAGCTTGGACATACACCAAATGAATATTCCCATAACAAATAAAAGGGAGAATGAATAATCCATTCACATGAATGAAGAATGTAAATCAAATAATACGATAATCAACATAAAAAAGACAGAAGTAATGTCAATAGGAAGAAACCAGCAGGATTTAATCATAACATTAGAGCATACATATATTAAACAGGCATCCGAGTTTAAATATCTTGGAACAACATTCACTGAAGATGGTAAATTGGACGAAGAAATTGACATCCGATGCGTTAAAGCAGACTAAGTATTGGGACACCCCCCCCCCCCCCCCACACACTTTTTTTAAACAACATAAGGCAATCTTAATCAGCACAAAGAAACATTTCATACAAAGCATATTCATTACCAGCCTATCCTACCAGTGTCAGACGTGGTCACTCACAAAAACAAAACAAAAACATAAAAGAAATTAGTAACCATGGAAAAAAGAAAGACTCTAGGAGTGACCAAAAAAAGATAAAATCAGGAATAAGGTCATACAGAATAAAGTCGGCACAGAACCAATTCTAAATTACATACAAAGACAGAAAATCAAATGGTTTGCCCAATTTGAGAGAATGCCTTTTGATGCTTGAATGAATGAATTTCTACCCCACTATGACATCACACAAGCGATAAACACCCGATGACACAAAGTGCCACCATGCGGATGAAGATCACCGTGGAGAGGTCCCAGAAACCGCGTTCAGACATTTGGCCATAATATGGCCTGCCTATATTGCGGCCCCTGGCAAAAGCCAGAGTAGGGCTTCAAATGACAAAAAAATTCGTCCTAAAAAGGATGAAATTGGGTATTTTGATGCTCAGGATTCAGGATCAGGATCAGGATTCAGGATTCATAAGAACAAAAATTCCAAACTTGTGACTTCTTTCAGCTGCCTGACGGCTTGCTATATCAAAGTCGGTTTCAGTTGTGGTCTGACTTGAATTTCTTTCTTGTGGCGATCATTTTCGCCTGAGTTTTCTGTAATTGGTTGCGAATTGTTAGCAGCTTGGGCTTGGCGTGCGGCTTGCAAGTTTAGGGAGTGGGCGTGGCTGTCCTGAGAAGGACAGCCACCTGTGCCGGGTGGCCTGGAACGGGATGGGAGGGGTATGGCTTCTGCAGCAGTCAGGTTCTGGTGGTGTCCGGATGGTCTTGCGCGGGTGGGTTTTCCGGTTCGATGAGCTGGGTCGGTGTCATGGCGGCTGAGGTCAGTTCTGGTTGGCTATTGGTTGCATGGTTTCGTTTAATTCCCTTCGAGCAGCGTTTAGAAGATTGAGGGCTATGCCTGCTTGATACATCATCCTTTTGTTTTTGTCTCGTTTGGCTCTGAGAGTTGCGGTTGGGAGTAATCGCTCCCTTGCGAGTTCTTCCTTGCAGAACTGTATTCTGTATTTGCCAATGCCCTGCTCGAGTCGATGGGGGTGCATCCGCTGGTTAAAATCATCGAGCATTTCTTGTAGGCTGACTTCTCTGTCCGCTATGTCCTTCAATGCAGCCGCGTGTACGGGATCGCAGTACTGGTTCGTGGATTGTACTGCTTCCTGTTCCTCTTCTTCATCTCTTTGAGAATCTTCTTCTTCTGCTATGACTAGGATCTCTTCAGAGTCTTCTTCATTGGCAGTGCCTTCCTCTTCGGTTTCTGTTTCTGTACTTTTGTCAGCCCTGCTGTTGTTTGGTTTTGCGGCTGGTGCCTTGTTTTTCTCTGCTAGTAAGAGTTCACGTTCTTGTTTTGCCTCTCGTGTAGCTGCTTCTTTTGATGCTTTACGAGCTGGACCTTATATCTGCCTCGACACCGGAAGCGCTAAAAAAAAGGACTTTAAGAAGAAAAGGAAGAAATCACAGAGCACGGTAGTTAAATAAAATAAAAACGATAGGGAGTGTGTGGTGCAAGCTGCATACATTAGCAAAGAATAGAACGACTTAGTGTGATAACATTGGGCATTTGTCCACTGGACAAGAGGAAGAAGAAGGAGAAGAAGAAGAAGAAGAAATGATGATGACATTTAGATGTACACTTTTGGAATAAATGTGCTGTCGGATAGAGTTGTCTATAAGAAGATTCAAAATAATTTGATATATTAATTATTTTTGGTTGTAAGAAAAGGTGAACTAAGCTACCTCCCGAATAAAATGGACAAACGTGTTTTCGCGTTTTTTCTTCCTTCCCTTCCCCACACAAATTCAAGCACCCTATCGTAATATGCTCGCTAGGATATCGATGAATATTCGGTCCTTGGCAAAGTAATAAAATTGGAAGCTAGATTATTAGGCTTTTGAAACTGTTCACTAGCCACTGCATTGTTATATTTTGTGATGAAAGGCAAACGACGAATATTTCAAGGTCGATGATAGTGACTCAAAGTTGTGCTTCACCAGAACGTGTGCTTTTTGCGCGTGGATTTTGTGTCAGACACATGCTGTGGGCTGAAGTAGAGCCACGGCTGCTGCTGGATCGCTGCCATTGAACTCGTGGACTGAGTGTGCATGAGCGTGAGCCAGTGTTGTGTTCAAGCAGAAGTTTAGAGCTGTTCTAGATATGGCCGCCCCTGAACGTGAATTGTAACCGTTTGCTGCAGGCAGGCAGGCAGTCAGGACTTGGGCCTGGACTCGACGGCGCGGCTCTTGTTGCCTGCCTGTATGCGCGCGTGTGTATGTGTGTGTAGAAAGATCATGTCTGGCGTATTCCCAGGCCAAGTTCTGCCGGCTGTGTTCCCAACCTTGGCTGACTAATGCTAGCTGACTCCGTAATTCGCTATCGGATATTGGGAGGTGGAGGGAAGATGGGTGAGGGTAACGAATTGTTTTTTTTTTTTTTTTTAAAGGGAAGGGGGAATTGCACGCGGAAAAGCACAGCAAAACGTGCACACCTCTTCTTTTCCCCCCTTATGTTTGTACTGCAAACGGCGCCCGGTAGCAACGTTTGTAGCTTGTCTTTAACTTTCTTTTATAATTGGTGATATCTGTGGTGCCGGGGTTGGAGGTCCCAGCTCACACAGAGGCACGTGTGTACTCACACACTACCGTTCGTAGAGTCATCTGCAAATCTAGTGTAATTATTGACAGATAATTAGAGTGTATAGTGTTCATTTTTTTCTTTACAGGTAAACGTACGGTTTTTCTTGAACAATGTTGCTGCCATAAATAATAAATGGTTTATTTTCCCATAGCAACACGTCTGAATAATAATTAAATAATAACAAATTATAAACTGGATAATTAAAACAATATCATCTCTTAAGGCTATGACTTTGAGCCAAGCGTTAGTATATATTGCACATCCGTACATTTGATTAATTTATAAAACTGTTCACCGATTGTTGTCGACATTCACATCGCAACGTTGTTGCAAGTTCACGCCAGTTACTGAATTAGACGTTCATATTGTTTCAAACAAACGACTCGGCACAAACAAGTTTGCACAGAATCAGGTGAGATTCGTGTAATTCTTCACTGCATGCATTGTCAGCTGCATTGTTATCGGTGTAGTAGATATCTGCACGTTACTGCTAGCCGACACCATCTGCTTATGTCAGGTTGCATGATAATGTTGTCAGGCGTTTTGTTTATCACTTGATGTTGTGTCGCCAAATAAAACAACTTCGCCGCAGTTCCTACTCATGTATAGTATACGGTGATGATTGCAATTTACTTAGTTAAGGTGTTAAGAAGTATGTTTAAGTTTATTTTGACATTATTTGTTTGTTTAATCTCATGAGATCGGCAACCAATATTTTTCATACGTCACAGCAAGCATTTAACACATTCATTTCAAATAAAATATAAACTACATACAGGTTTGTAGTTATTTGAAAACATTTTTGCTTTTGGCATGTCAGTGTATTTCGTGAGTCATGAACTGGTTTATCATAATGACTGACTAAGATTGTCTGACTCAGACAGGCTGAGATGTTGGTTCAAAAATAAACAGGTTTCCTGTGGAAACATTGAATCACATGAACTAGTGTGACACAAACTTCCGACCTTATAAGAATTCAATTGTGTATATCGGCACTGCCATACCATTCCACAGTTAAAACCTCAGGTTTGAAATTGCAGTCAGTTTGGTCTAAGTGCAATTTCTGTCATTGATTTCCACAGCTTTAAAACTAATGATTACTGACTTTATGCTAACATCTTGGGTTGATATAAGTTTCCAGTTATATTGTTTTGAAATATATAAATCAGCTATAGAATCAGGAATTATTTCAGTAGATATATTAAGGACCTTAGAAAATATCAGTTGGATAGTTATATTCAGTTAATACAAAGGTACAGTTCACTGTATTGGGAGCTCAACAAAGTTACTTTGAATTTGAACCAAGTCTATGCTAATTTATTAATACTATTTAGGTAGGGGGATACAAATTAGTTATAGTGTTATCAACAGCACTTCCATATACATTCCAATGTCTCATGTTTTTATGTTGACTGATCAGGGATCTGATACCAACACATAATCCAGTAGTCACTTGTAAGGGGCCATCCAGTAACTCATGTATTTATGTTGACTGAGCAGGGATCTGATACCAACACATAATCCAGTAGTCACTTGTAAGGGGCCATCCAGGAAGTATTATCCTTCAGCTTCTTCTGTCTATTTTGTTCCTGTTCTCAGTACAAGATTGTCTTTGTCTGCATTGGTAATTAACTTCTTCTTGTTCTGTGTCGCTCCAAAGGAGCAAAGGCCCTCATCCACCTCATGTCAAAACATCCTATCATTTGCTACTGATGCAGCTTACCCTATGCTCATGTCCTCCCAATTGTTTTAAATTCTTTGTCTACTTCTTTCTCTGTGGTATTTTTTAAAATCAGCCTTTATTACTATGCTCCTCGGTTCCAGTTTAAAGCCCTTCTAATTACACTTTAAGGTTTTCTGTGTGTCTTATCCAACTCTTGTATCTTTTCTTTACCTCTGGATCACTAGAATTTGTTTAGTTCTCTCTTACAGTAAAACAGTGGTTCTCTCATACCATTTAATTCCCTCTATTCTTCACAGGCACCAGTCAGTAAATGCTTATTTCCTGTCAGTAATTGTTTTAGTTCTTTAGGTTTTCACTCCATACAGCTGTAATGATTTTACATTAGAGTTTTAAAAAATGTCTAGTAGTATTTTTTTTTCCTTGACCTCCACAAATGAGTGGAGTGGAGTTGAGTCAAGAATTGACATCACAGCACTCAGGGCATTCCCATGCATGCTCCGTCCTCATCTTCAGCAGCCAGCGCAAAGTTCCAGTACTGATGGTACCGGTCACAATCTGGTAAAAGTCTGTCTTGCCATTCCTTTGAGTGTAGTGAGCCGACCAGGCCATAATAATCTTTCTTCTCTACTGATTCAGTTGCTTGTTCCCAAAGGGCCTTGACTACATCTGCGTTGTCATGTATCAATTCACCATCCAGTGATGTGGATCCAGCCAAGCTGTCTGCCTGTTCATTACCCACCACACCGCCATTGCCTGGAGAAAAGGTCTCCACTCTACTTGAAGCATCCCTGTCTTCATCTTTTTCAGCATGCTTTCAGAGTCTGTTACAGTTACGACATGTGTATGCATCTTGTTCTCTAGCCACAGGAGAGAGTCAATTACCGCCTCCAACTCCATTCTCATGCTAGATGTTGTGGTGTCAAATGCTAGGCTGTCTTGCACTAAAGATTTTCCATTGGTTTTCGCTACGAACTCCCAGGCACTTCTCTTTCTTCTCAATACTGAACCATCTGTATAGATAATCAGATCACCTGGGCATGAATTGTCATAAATCAACTGTTTGACTTCAACCTCCGTAGCAGCCGCTGGCCACTCTCCTCGCCTAATGTTCTCCAGCATGCATACTTGTCTTATTGTGACTTCTGCTTGAGCTATCCACAATCTTCCACTTTTCAGCCTCTGACCCTTACCTGCAGCCAAAGCTTCATACAGAACTGTGTTCCATGTATGCAGCTACTCTGAGGTATGACTTAGCCTGCGGCACCTTTAGCCTATCTGTAATAGTCCGCAATGTAAGGATGTATCGCATCCACACAATCGGGGTGTCTCTAGTACATTCCAGGATCACCCGCCTAGCTTCATTCTGTATGCGCTCCAGTTTCTCTAGCTGACTCTTCGAGAATATTAGAGTAAAAACCTTGATCCATAATCAATCACTGAGATGATTAAGTGCTGGTAAAGTATGAACAGCATTCTCTGCTCCATGTCCATTGCTGCCATAATCTTAAGTGCATTTAGACCTTTTTGAGCCATTGTCTTAACCACCTCTATGTGATCTCTTAAAGACAAAACTTCTGTCAAAGGTGATTCCCAAGTACTGCAGTCTATTGTCTCTTTTGATGATGTCCCTGCCATTTATTTTGAGTCTAGGAACATCAGCTCTAACAACCCTGTTGTCCAAAGAACACCACAGGACAGTTGCCTTTTCTGTTTTTATTACAGCACTCATCTCTGTACACTAGTCGATCACCTTATCTACTATTTCCTTTAACTCTTCAGCTATTTGATTCCGATCTCTCCCCCTCAATATTCTACCAACTCCAGGTGTTTCCAGGCAGGCAGTCTTGCTCATAAAAACATTGAATAATACAGGTAAAATTGCAGATCTCTGTGGCAGTCCTGGAGCTGTAATACATGGTTCAGAGGTCCATGAACCCAGGGTGAGAGCTACCCAGCGAGTATACAAAACGGCTGCCATCCAATTCACCAACCAAGGACAGATTCCCTTCTCCAAAAGACCTCCACAAATTCCCCAATACTATGGAAACTTCCCTTGCCTTTTGTATTCATATTTTAATTCCTGTCAGGTCCCCCTATCTTCATCTAAATTCACAATAGAAATGTGTGAGACTGCTCATCTTGGAAAGGGATATCACAAAGAGAAGTTAGATTGTTTGCCCTGTTTATTCTTTTTTTGCTTCCCCTTTTGGATTTCTAAACCTAATTGTTGGGATGTTTCTTTAAGTAAGTTTAATTTACCTTGCATCTGATACCATGAGTTTGTATTTAACGATCACCTGGGAAATGTGTCACAACATGTTACATTCTTGAATGCTGTTTGTTGTTGGCATGCTTACATGTTTCTTTCGGATGTGATCTATTTGTTTTGTGCATTTGTGCAGAACAAAACTGTTTTCCCTTATCATCGTCATCATTGTCCTGTTGTGCCACTGTATGTCACATATTTCTCCCAGTCTGTTCCTCCATTCCGTTGTCTAATGTGGAGTCCAATGGATATCATGGATGGAATTCAGACCAGCACTTTTGCGATCTCTCGTCAGTGTTTGTTTTAAGGTTTCTTTTGGATCTCCTTGCTTCCCCAACCTTTAGTTTTCATGCCTGTTTGTTGATTCTCTGATGGTTTCTTCTTTAGGATGTGTCCAGTGTAGTGCCGTCTTCTTTGTCTAATCATTGTTGTTATCAGTGGTTGCCCAGACGTTTATCTTATTTTTCTAGCCCTTTTTAATTCATCCTATTTTATTTTCCACAGTTTCCTAGCAAAATTCATTCCTTATCCTTTGGGTGCTGTTATATGTCATAAAGGACTTGGAGTCTATTCCTCCATTCCGTTCTGTCCTGGGCAATCACTAAAATATCATTGATAGAATCAAGTCCTGCAGCTTGTGTCTCTTTCATCAGCGTTCATCTTAGGGTTTCTCTAGGGCGTCCTTACCTCCTTAATGTCTTTATTTCCCATTTTAGCGCCTGTTTGGTGATTCTCTGCTGCTTTCTTTTCAGGATGTTTCCAGTGTAGTGTTGTATTCTTTGTCTTAAAACTGTTGATGCTAATGGCTGCCCAGACATTTCTGTTATTGCTTCACTCTTTTTGAATTCATTCCATTTTATTATCATAATTTTCCTTAGACATTTGTTTTTGAAATCATTCGACTTTCATTTCATGTTTTTTCCAAAATTACTATGTATAATACGTAAATTGATCTGGTACTTGAATTTGTGTTGTCACTATTGTTAAATCTGCTTGAACTGTTATTGGTGTCTTCAGTATATTTGTTTTTTGGTAACTTTTTGGAAGTCCAACTTTATGTGCTAAATTTTCTCATTCATCTTATTTTCTTTGGATGTCATTGTTGTTTTTACTTATCTGAACAGTCATCATCATCAGGTGCCTTGCCGACTGGCGTGGGCGATCATGCCTCTCCACAATCTGCGATCTCCTGCAGCATGTATCAGTTCATGTGCCGACACACCTCCATGCCATGCAACAAGACTGTCAAGCATCTTCTCTCGTTGTCTTCCTCTATCTCTCCTTCCACATATCTTTCCAGTAGTCACAACATGTTCTATTTTCCCTCTTCTCATAACATGGCCAAAAAATGATGACTGTCTCCTTCTGATGTCTGTGATAAGTTGTCTTCGAGCTCCCACCTCTTTCAAAACCTCTTGGTTGCTCTTTTTGGCGGTCCAAGGTATTCTAAGCATTCTTCTGTAAAACCACATCTCCGAGGCCTCCAGAAATTGTTTGGCCTGCCTACCGATTGTCCAGGATTCACAGCCATATGTTAAAACTGGATGTATGTAGCAAGCAAGAATTCTTTTTCTAACTCTCAATGACAAGGATATATTGCACAAGATGTTTTTCATTTTATAAGATGCAGTTTTTGCCTGTCCTATTCTGTTTCTTATCTCAGTTATGCATCTTCCATCTGATGTTATCCACAGATACTTAAATTTCTGTACTTGTCCTAAAATAACACCATCAACTTTTATTACACACTTAGGAATAATTTGTTTCTTTGATACCACCATTACTTCTGTCTTCCCATTATTCAAACTGAGGCCCATTCTTCCACTTTCTAACACCACAATGTCTATCATTTCCTGTAGTTCTTTCTGACTTGTTGCTATCAAGACTGTGTCATCAGCATAACGTAAATTGTTTATATTGTGCCCACCAACCACAATTCCGGGCATACCAATTAAAGATCTCATTATGTATTCACTGAATATTGAAAACAAATCAGGTGACAGTACACATCCTTGTCGTACGCCCCTCTTTATGTTTTGAAATGTACCTAAACAGTTGTTAATTTTTATAGCTGTTGTTTGCTGCCAATACATATTCTTTATTATTCGTAGATCTTTTCCATTAATGTTTAATTTTTCTAACAGTTTGAATACTTCTTCATGCTTCACACAGTCAAATGCTTTTGTATAGTCTATGAAGCATATGTACAAATCGGTCTTTACTTCTATAGCTCTTTCTGACAATGTCCTTAGAATGTATATGGCATTGTTTGTACCTTTTCCTTCTACAAATCCACATTGTTCATCGCTGATTTCTGGTTTAATTTTGTTTCTTATTCTTCTCATAATTATTCTCAGTAAAATCTTAGTCATGTGACTCATAAGACTTATTGTGCGATGGTCTTCACATTTTATAGTGCCTGGTTTCTTTGGCAGAGCTATAAATATGGATTTTAAAAGGTCATTTGGAATATACCCACTATTATAAATATCATTTAAAAGTTTAGTTATTATTTCAATTCCAAAATCTCCCAGTGCTTCGATTTCTTCCAGTGAGATGTTGTCTGGCCCAGGTGCTTTTCCTTTCTTCATATGATGTATTGCATGCTCTACTTCTGCAGTCATTATTGGTGGACCATCATTGTTGGTCTGCAGTTTTACATCTGGTCTATTATCATCATACTATTCCCCTATATACTCTGTCCATCTGTTTATTATATTACTATATCCCATTAATAAGTCGCCATCTTTTGATTTTAAACATCCAGTGCTGAACAGTATCATTAGCAAATTTCAAGATCTTGCATCTGTGTGTTCTCCACCCAGTCAGTGAAGGTGTTTCAAACACATTATCTTGTTTCCTTCACTCAATCAATGGGTATGCCAGATTACAGCGAAGGTGATAGGCATACCCTGTTTCACTCCAGTTTCAACTTCAGACCAATTACTTAAACCATCATCTTTTCACACTGCACACTCTGAACCTTTATACATTTCTTTTCTGTTCATTGGTATACCAAGACATTCCACCATTTCTGACAGTGATGTTCTGTGAAAGCTATCGACAGCCTTCTAAAAATCAATGAAATTCAAAATAAAGGATTGTTGTTTGTCAACAAATACCTCTTAAATAATTGTCAGTGTAAATATTTGATCTAAGTGGCTTCTTCTGGGTCAAAAACGTGCTTGTTGTTCTCACAGGTTTGGTCTACTACCCCTTTTATTCTACTGGGAATGTTTTTTTTTCAAATAGTCTTGGATGTTACTGGTAACATATTAATTACTCTCCAGTTGATACAGTCAGTAAGATTAGCCTTTTTATTTTTTAAATTTTAATAATTATTCCTTCCATCCCACTGAGTCCATTCCTCTTCTTATATTCTGTTAAGCAAATCTTTCACTCAGTTTCTGGTTACATCACCCGCTGCATTGAGCTTTTCCGCACCTACTGACTTATTGTTTGCTAATGAATTGATTGTCTGCATGATTTCCTTGTCATCTTACATTTATTGCTAAATGGTCATTTTAGCCTCTTTATCAAAATTGTTGGTTCTCATGGACTAGGTATATTTAAGGTTATCTCTTGAAAGTGTTCTGCCCATTTTTTTCTTCTGCTTACAATCAGATGTGAGCATTGTACTAACCTTACTATCCCAGTTTGAAAGTACTAAGTTAAATGTTTGAGTGCAGGATTTCCCCAAACTTTTCTTAGATGTGGCACCATTTTTTTTCAATTAAAATTTTTCCACGGCGCCCTAACCTAAGTAAAAGTATGACTGTTCCTATGTAAAAAATTTTAACTCGTATATCTTCGAATATTTTGTGGCCCCTGTGAAGAGTTCGCGCGGAACTGCAGCACACAGTTTGGGAATCACTGGTTTAGTGAATTATATTGTATTTTACTATTTACACTCTTAGCTGCCTGTTCTTTTTTAGCTAGTCTATCAATATTTCGCCTTGCATCATTTTGTGTTTGTTTATCTTTTTTGTTTTGTCTATCTTTTTTTTAAATATTGTTCTTTAGCCCTGATTTCTCATGTTGTTTTAGTTTTGCATATATAGCATATAGCGAGCTTCAGTGTCTTTTTTTCATGAATACACTGCCATGTGTTGCCAGTTATCCAAGATTTTTCAACATACTTCTTTAGTCCTGCACACATTTTTGCTGTTTCTAGAACTGTGATCTTTACCTCACTGTTCAGATCTCCCTCTACTTCAAAAGCTTTAAATCTGTTTTTCAGCCAGAGCTCTTCTCTTACTTTTCCATTACAAAGTCTTTGATTATCAATTCTTTGTTGTATATGTTTTTTGCAGCTGTTTTAATTGAAGTGTCAGTTTTCAAACACATAAGATGTATTCGCTGCCCACATCTGATCCTCTGCAAGCTCAAATATCCATCAAAGAACTTTTATATTTGTTGTTTATACAGAAAGGGTCTGTTTGATCCTTAGTCTCTCAATCTGGTGAGTGCAGAGTTTGTGAATCTCCTTATGAGCAAATATGGTGCCTCCAAATACTAGATCTGACTGTATACAGAATTCAGCTAGTCATTCTCCATTTTCATTCATTGTGTTCTCCATTTTCATTTATTATGTTAACAATGAATTTGAATTGTGTTGGTAGGATCTTAACCATAGTTAAAGAAAATTTGTTAACACATTTGCAGAGACTTGATGTCTTTTAATAACATGTTAAGAGTAAGAAAAGTGTGGGTCACCTAAATAGTGAAATCTAATAATCACCTTGTATTCTCAAAAGTATAAGCAGTTATCTGCTTCTGTGAGATTCGGTTGTTCAGTGTACTAGTTAGTTATTGCAATATATTTATCATGGGAGTACTAGGATTGTATTATTCATGATATAAAATTGTAGGTTGAGTTGAGTTGATTCAAGAACTGACATCGCAACACTCAGGGCTTTCCCATAAGTGCTCCGTCGCCATCTTCAGCAGCCAGCGCAAAGTTGAAATACTAATGGTACTAGTAGCAGTCTTATTTTTGTCCATCTAGCCTTTGAGCATCGAGTATCGACCAGATCCCCACGTCAGTCCCCGCTGCATTACTCTCACTAGACTGCAATGATCACTTTTCTGTTGCAAATTGTACACATGCTTCCATAAGATCTTAAACACATTTGCCTTATCATGCATCATTATTCCACCAGGTTGTGCAAAGCCAGCCAGCCAGTCTGTCTGCCTGTTAATTTCCCTACACACCTGCATGACCTGGAAAAAGATCTAGACAATGCTCTTGACCTTTTACCCCCGAAGGGAAGCATGCTACTCTGCACGAAGCATGCCTGCCCTCACCTTCCTCAGCATGCTCTCTGAGTCAGTTACAAATACTATATGTGTGGTGTGTGTATCGTGTTCTCTAGCCAGCGGAAAGCTGCAGTGACCACCTCCACCTCCATTCTTAAGCTGGATGTTTTGGTATCATATGCTAGGCTCTCCTGCACCAAACATCGACCATTAGGTTTCTGACCCGCAGGCACTTCTTTTGCCTCTTGACACTAAACCATCTGTATAAATAGTCACCTCACCTGGAGCAAGCATTAACCTGAATTAATTTGCTGAATTTCCACCTCCGCGGAGCCTGCTGGCCACTCCTTGCCTAATGTGATTATTATTCTACACAAGTCTATATGCGCTGTAGTTTAACTAGTTTAGAGTGAGCATTCGTAGTCCATAATCAGTCCCTGAGAGGACCAAGTGCTGATATGATGTGAAAAGCATTCTCTGCTCTATCTCATATATCTCCATTGCAGCCATAGTCTTAAGTGCATTGTCCCTTTTAGCATCTTGTCACAATCGTCACCACATGGTCCATGAAGAACATGCTCTTGTCAGATGTGATTCCCAGATACTTCAGTTTGTTGGGACATAAGCTGTAACAATCCTATTGTTTAGAGAACACCACAATAAAATTGTAGGTGAATTTTGTAAACATAATTTTTGAATCTTTAGTTTCCAATTACAAAACAGGGAATTATGTGTCTCTTTTAATCTGTTAATTATATGATGCATTTTAAATAAAAACGTATTGTATAAAAATATTTTTTAAATTTAATATGATCTTCACTTGAAGGGTCATTGCTGTGTATAGCGAAACTGTATGTGAATTCTAATTGGTACCAGTTTAATGTGATCCTTGTCAAAATATGATAATTATGGCTGTTTACCAACACCTTATTTTTTTCTCTCTACATATAGAGATCATCATCAGATGCTTATATGACTGGATGTCATGCTCTAAATGTTTTCACTTTGTTTGTTATATTTAATTAATATTTATTAAATGTTTGTACTTTCCTATAAGATTATGTAAAAATGAGCTCACCTAAGGAATTGCACTTTGTAAAAAATAAAAATTCCTGTCAAAAATGCCATTTATGAAGTTTTGTCACAGCTGTAATATTAAAAATAGTACAATAATGTTTAATATAAATTTATCTATAAGCATTATTGTCATGTCCTGTATGTGCATAAAGCATCTCTCAATAGCTTTATCAGAAACCAAGTTTTGAAGGTTTATGACAATCACCATATTTTTACAGGTGTAAAACAAAATGTATGAATAATACTAACAAAAATCTAAGACATTCATTTAAAACAATTAAACCTTGGGTGAAGGTTTGCAATTTAATTTGAAATTATTCCAATTTACTTTATCTGTTAATTCGTGTGTAATACTATGATTAATGTTTTCCAGTGTTAACAGTGAATTATTTACTGCGGAGTTTTTAATTGAAAAGTGGATTTTTTTTATTAGTATCAGGAAAATGTTGATCATGCCGAAGTAAATTCACAGATGTAGTTTATCTTGGTGTTGGTCCCATTTGAGGACAGAATTACTCCAAACTTGAAATGCATTTGTGAAGTAGTTTGTTTCTTTTTAGTTGATTTTAAGTGGCTAGGTTATTTCAAACATCTTTCTTCTTTTCTTGTGGTCTTTTTTTTTTTTCTCCTTCAGTGAAATATATGCCCACAACCAGTCCAAGTAAAGCATGTGGATTCCAAAGAAAATACTTTCTTGTTGAAAATAAATGCCTAAGAAGAATACTAAATTTCAAATGGTCAGATTTCCGAACCAATACACAAATAAGGCAAGAATCCAGGCAAGAGTATGTGTCTAATTTTATACGAAAACGCCGCTGGAACTATGTCGGCCACGCCCTTAGAATGGATAAATCAAGACTTCCTTACCAAGCCCTCATTTGGACACCACAGGGGAAAAGATCTCGTGGAAGACCAAGGGAAACCCTACGTAGAACTATCATCAGGGAAGGCTCACTCAAGGGCCACTCAAACATCCAAGACCTACAACAGATTGCAACGAACCGCCATGCATGGAGAGTCATGACCTCTGCCCTATGTGCCGCACTTGACACAAGAGGAAAGACTAACTAACTAACTATTAAAACTGTTTCTTCAGTTTATGTCCTTTACAATGCCAGCATCTTTTCTATTGCCTCAGTTTACTGGTTCCAGGGCTGTATTGGAAAAGGGGGGGGGGGGGGTAATTTGTTGGCCCACTTTTAGAGCGCATCTGCCTGAACAGCGAGGTACTAATTGTGTGAAACGGATGTGCACTCAGAATTATAAGTTCTGGAACCAGACTAAGATAGATTAAACAGTATGACTAAACAACACACAATACAAGTATCTGTCATGTAGGTAATTATCACATGATTCTCTAGTGTAGGGATGATCACTTCCACCTAACATGGGGGGTCCTGGCTTCAGTCCGCAGCTGAAACATTTAAAATATGCGTGTTGTATATTTTCAGTTTCACTGTTCTGTGGTAACTTTTCGCAATGGATGGTCCAAGTATTGAACTAAATAAGTAATAACAGGGTGACTATAAATAATTGTAATGACCAAAGTGTATGCTGCGATAACATATTGGTTAGACTAGTCTCTCCTACTGTCGGCGCTACCATCCTATTGGTGGTGCTTGGGCAGTAGCTTTATCGGTCAAATATGGGCGCTGCCTACAGTCCAGATTGTAACCCTGAGTTACGGCCTGACCTGGAGTGGTAGCAGCTCCTTAGACCAGTTCTTTCTATAGTGGGCGCTACCTCCCCATTGGGGGCGCTGTGGCAGTTTGAGGCGCGAAAGCTTCATCGTTTAAATTTGTAGGGCGGTTGAATGGGCCTGGATGGTTGTGAGAGCCTCATGTGCACTTCGAGTAAATATTAGGGCTGTGCCGAATAGTGATTTTCACTATTCGGCCGAATACGCATAGCGGAACCAACTATTCGGCCGAATACGAATAGTGTATCATCTTTATCAGTTGCCTTGCTGACTGACGTGGGCGATTATGCCTCGCCACAATCTGCGATTTTCAGCAGCATGTATTATTTTGTGTGCCATGCCATGCAAAAAGACTGTCAGGAATCTTCTCTCGTAGTCTTCATCTATCCCTCCTTCCACAGATCTTTCCAGTGGTCACCACATGTTCTATTTTCACCTCTTCTCATAACATGGGCGAAAAATGATGACTGTCTCCTTCTGATGTCTGTGATTAGTTGTCTTCGGTCTCACGCTTCTTTCAAAATCTCTCGGTTGCTTTTTTTTTTATTTTTATTTTTGGTGTCCAAGGTATTCTAAGCATTCTTCTGTAAAACCACATCTCCGAGGCCTCCAGAAATTGTCTGGCCTGCCTACCGATTGTCCAGGACTCACAGCCATATGTTAAAACTGGATGTATGTAGCAAGCAAGAATTCTTTGTCTAACCTTCAATGACAAAGATATACTGAATAAGATATTCTTTATTTGATAAAATGCAGTTTTTGCCTGTCCTATTCTGTTTCTTATTTCAGTAATGCATTTTCCATTTGATGTCATCCATTTGCCCAGATAAATAAATTTCTGAACTTGTCTGAACTAAACCATTTGGAATAATTCTTTTCTTTGATACTACCATTACTTCTGCTACCATTACTTCTGCTACCATTACGTCTGCTACCATTACTTCTGCTACCATTACTTCTGCTACCATTTCTTCTGCTACCATTACTTCTGCTACCATTACTTCTGCTACCATTACTTCTGCTACCATTACTTCTGTTACCATTACTTCTGTTACCATTACTTCTGTTACCATTACTTCTGCTACCATTACTTCTGCTACTATTACTTCTGCTACCATTACTTCACCCGGTGACAGTTATCTCACAGCTCTGCGCTGTTCGACTCTTCTCGACTCAGTCCTCAACTCTGGACTGCTCTTCTCTACTCTCCCTGATCTGACTGGTCTCAACTATATACAGTGCGTGCGTTCTCTATGAGCCCGTTCCCCCCCCCCCTCCCTTTCTTTGAGTTTCCCACCTTATGCAAGAATTCCCCCTCATATCAGCCTTGCTCGACACGACTTAGCTATGACTCTTCTATGACTCTTTACCCAGTCCGGTTGATTTCAACAACAAAAGTAGATGGTGAAAATATGGATTTTTGCGAGAGTAATGGTAGAGGAAGGAGTTAACACACACTGTTAGGCGGGGGCTAAGACCAATAGTGTCTTAGCCCAGACAGGATATACTCTGGTCTTATCTGTAATAACAGTAAAACTAGGCACACTAACTACAAGTCCTAATATGAATCAAAACAACTGAAACTATGACTTTCACATTAAACATTTGTTTATTCATGAACACAAAACTAAGCACTTCACAGTTAACATTACGTTAACAATTAACATCGTGTCCACACACACAGCATGCTAAGCACTTCAACTTACAAAAGTGAAAATTTAGATCTAACTATGATGAACATTTATATCTAACCATAGACGTACAACCGCCATGAAGACAGTCCATCTCTTTGTCGGCTCGGTCTGATACACCTGCGCTGCGTTGAGACTACGTGCCGTCAGGCAACGGCAGACAGGGCATTTGGCCATAGCGAGAGCCAGACACAACAGAACGTGTTTTCCGGTGTTTCTGCTTTTTATGCTCACTAATGTGTCAGATTTTTAGTTCGCTTCCATCCAAAATCCATAATACTCAGCAGGTCCGTTTACACCCTGCCACAGTTATAAGGAGATTCGTAAATTAACTTGGCAGTCACTAGTGGAGTGACTAAGAATCAAATAACTGTAATCGGGCGGGGTTTACATTTAAAGGGCTAGAGAGAAGAGAGGATATACAAGTAGAGAAAGAGACGGAGGAGAAGAAGACGAATTAAAGGATATATGATAAGATAAAAGGTTCTCCTATGTGGAGAGGGTAGTAATAAGTTTATATCCCAGACGATAAGGTAGTAGTCAATGGGGGTATAAAAGAGTGTTACGTAGTATCAGTATAGTAAAGTAGTATAAAGACAACAATAACCAACATTGGTACAGCATCTATACTCAACAAACTAACTTTGGAATAGAAGAAAAAGAGCTAACAATCATGTTTAATAAGAAAACGGATTCATCGTCAATAGGCAAGTCCTTTACAGAACGTCGCTCTCTTCACGGCACGTCTGAAAGTATCTCTTTCCTTAGCCAGCTGTCACAACTATAGGAGAGCCCTAGGAAGGGTAGGGTTCCTATACAGGAGATATCTTCAGTCTATATTTGTGGCTCACTAGAAGTATGGTACTTCATTGTCTACTAGGGTAGAGAGACCGAGATATTATTCCTGAAACAGAGGACAAGAAGATAAGTCTACCCCGCTCCGATGGTGTGGTGCTAGGCAGACTAGTTATCCTGGTGGCAACTCCTCTGCCACTTTTAAAGAAAGAGCACCCAGAGAGAAAGCAAAGAATGCCCCCTTCTCGCTCACTCACCTATTACTCACGCACAGCAACAAAGACAGACGAGAGTAGTAGTGAATGAAGAATGATGTAGCTTTAATTTTACTGACAGCTGACTGGCTAAAAATTGACAGTGGTTTGGTGTTTGTTTTTAAACCAAATGGTTCTCATCATCAGGTAAGAGAAATGTCTACTGGGTCCAGTTCCTTCCCCGCACGAGTACAGCTCACCCGTGGATACTCCCAAAGGTTGGACTTGATGGGGAAACCGGAACACTTGGCTTCTTGTAGATCTTATTTCTTGTGATATCCTCTTGTAGATAATCCACCGCTGGTGATCTTAAAGTTCAGATACGACACGTGGTCGTTTAGAAAATACGACACGTGGTCGGTTAAAAATACGACTAGTAGTCGGTTATGAATACTGGGATTAAATCCCTTAAACTGTCTCTTTGTCTGTGCCGATTCTATGGCGACAAGACAATGGGTACAATTGTGTACTAATCGTTGAGTCCTTGGTGTTATGAAAAATGCCGCAGGGCCCTCAGATCGGTCAGAAATCACTACAGAAATCCAGAACGAATTAATATAGAACTACACTCGCTAATCTGAATACTGCACTTGAAAAACTATCGACCTCCGCTCTCAACACAGTTGGAATTGAAAAGACCGAAACATGGCGACTTCCGTTCAAAATGGACGACAAACGTGACGCCAGCCATGCGCATGCGCCAAAAAGAGGGAGTGCCATCTGTTACGTTTTATTTTATTGGTCGGACAGGGCACTGTGATTGGTTGCAAAACTATTATTCCATGATTTGAATGTAACTAGTCCTATCTGGTTTCTAGCTGAAAGTAATAGGGGAAATCGGGTACTCTAACTTCTGTTATATATATCTAACTATACAGGTACTTAGGGGAGCGTCAGTGGTCATTGCCAGTACTGTCACACCTGCTCTCCAGCCCCATGTGCTTTCAATGCCAATGCATCTTCAATGTCTTGTATCCATCTTTGCGGTGGTCGACCCCTTCCTCGCCTTCTACAAACTGTACCTTCCATCACCGTTTTTTTCAAGCCACCATGACGCCTGATGTGGCCAACATACTTTAACTTTCGGGACAGGATGCTGTTTATGAGCCAGTTCTCCTTGATGTTCAACTCGTTTAAAATGTTGATGTTTTTCCTCTTCCTAATCCATGGTATTCTAAGAATTTTTCTATAACATTTCAATTCAAAAGCTCCAATCTTTTCCCCCAGTGACTGAGTGAGAGTCCAAGACTCACAACTGTAAGTTGCCACAGGAAAAATGCAAGATCTCAAGATTTTTTACTGTAACCAATTTACTAGGCATTTAAAAAATGCTAGGAAAAGAAAAAATGTACTAGGAAAAGGATTACAAAGTCTTATGTCTCTTATTCCACACACGAGATCACATCAAAACACAACATAATACACAAGATGTTGTACTAAGTTAGAATCAGAGTTATCCTAGTCGTTAGTCACACAACAAAACCTCAAATATTACAACAGCCTACCATTCATTACAACTGATACCAGAATCTACTTTACTCAGCGATACACTTTCAAGAAACTCCTAGAATTTCCTTCCTTTTGATCAGTACTTAGGCAAAGAATAGATAGTCAAAGACCTCCGTTGGTAACAAATAAGAAGGACCTACAACTAGTCTGCAACAGATGGAACTGCTCTTTAATGTGAATAGGACTTGATTTCTTCGGAATTTCCTTCAGTGACTTGAACGTTCCAGGCAGTGTTGCTACTTTTCTTTGACAAAAAAATATCCAAAACAGAGTCAAAAAATATCTGCAAACATCTAAATTTGCGTGTAAAACATCTAGAAAAAACATCCAAAAGGAAAGAGTCACATATTACATAGCAATTGATATGACTTACCCTATAAAATCCTGTTCTCCTCCTTACTGAAGTCTGCCTTACAAGATCCACAGGATAAACTTAGCTTGGATGATGAAGTTGAGGCTTCAGATCAAAAATGACTCTGGTATGCTTTTGCTGTTTCAATTTCTTTTAATACTCAATCAGGGAGCTGATAAGTGGAACAGCCTTTTCCTACTCTTATCAGGCCGAATTTTATTGTCAAGATAGCATTTAAGAGTTCAAATTGTATCTTGTTTCTTATGTTAGATTTGATAAATTCACTCAAAATGAAAAACATTAAGAAAACATCTACCATCTAAACGTCAAAAACACCATCTAAATGCACGGGGAAACATCTAAATCTGGATGTAAAACATCCAAAGTGGCAACACTGGTTTCAGGGAAAGCCGCTGTCAGGTTTGTTTGCAATTCAGACGCACGCTGGACAGACCAGATACTGTGAATTCGTAGGGTGGTGCGGGTAGGAGTAGGGGGGCGAAGGGGGTTGCATAACTTGTTTCTCACTTGCATCCACAGGACACACTAATTTCATAACAGTCAAACGTACAAATTAATTACCAGCATGGATCCAAATGAAAATAACTATTCCAAATGTGTAAACACTTATTATTATATGTCACACTCTGTTCCTAGATTATATAGGTGATGCCTTTTTAATGTGCTTCAGTTCAGTGAAACGTCAAGGTACGAATTTAATCCGTTCCGTGACTGAACACATATTATGAACAAACCCTATCCTGAAATTATTTTGCCTTTGTAAACGTCACACACACACACGCACACACACACCATTTGAAACTAAAAAAATAGGGTGAATATTTTAGGACTGGAACAAATTAAAATTATCTGCATATATATATATATGTGTGTGTGTGTGTGTGTGCGTGCGTAACAAAATGCCGTTTTTCAGGGTTGAGTATGTGTCACTGCTTTATGTGTTTTGTTTATGTCTCCATGACATTTAAATGGATTCAGCAGGTTTGTTTTAGTATCCAGAAGCCATGAGTTGTTAACCCTTAGGCTCGGTATTATGGATATCGCAACCTTTCGGCCTTGATTCCATTGTAAATACCGTAAATCTGGGAGAAATGTGGCTTTTCTGCCTACCCCCGGGAGTGAACCCGAACCACAAGGAGTTTGTCACCCGCTCACCGTGCAATCCGGTTTAGCCAACTACTCTAGAGAGCTGGACAGGATTCAGCAGGAAATGGGGTTACTTCTAACTAAGATGCTAAATCCATTATCGGCAAGGTGCTTGATGATGATGGACTTAACATCATGCTTAGAAGTAACCCCCATTTTCCGTTGAATCCATTGAAATGGCATGGAGATGCCGCTGGCTAGCGCCGAGAGTTGTTGCCCCTTCAGCTGGCCTACTCATATCCTAGGAAGATTGACGAGCCAGACCTCAGTTCCTGACAAACTCTTATCCATGTACACTCGTGTGATGAGGGTCCTCTGTGTAGTGAAAATATTGGATGCTGTTAAAGGCGCAGTGTTATGGTTTTATACATGAATGAGAACACCGTGGACAGATACAAAGAGTAAGACAAATCTCTTGGGGAAAAAAGAACTGATTAGCCGCATCAGAAGGAGACAGTTGACGTTCTGTGGTCCCAATTTGGGGAAGGAGAAGCTGAGTACCATACACTTTCTGTTACTTGATTAAATCATCACAGTGTGAAATTTGGAGGGGAATTGAAACAGGGGTTAAATTTGGAGGGGAAAAGAAGCAGGGGTGAAATTTGGCAGGGAATAGAAGCAGCGGTGAAATTTGGCGGGGAATAGAAGCAGGGGTGAAATTTGGCGGGGAATAGAAGCAGCGGTGAAATTTGGCGGGGAATAGAAGCAGCGGTGAAATTTAGCGGGGAATAGAAGCAGGGGTGAAATTTGGCGGGGAATAGAAGCAGCGGTGAAATTTGGCGGGGAATAGAAGCAGCGGTGAAATTTGGCGGGGAATTGAAGCAGCGGTGAAATTTGGCAGGGAATAGAAGCAGCGGTGAAATTTGGCGGGGAATAGAAGCAGCGGTGAAATTTGGCGGGGAATAGAAGCAGCGGTGAAATTTAGCGGGGAATAGAAGCAGGGGTGAAATTTGGCGGGGAATAGAAGCAGGGGTGAAATTTGGCAGGGAAAAGAAGCAGAGGTGAAATTTGGCGGGGAATAGAAGCAGGGGTGAAATTTGGCGGGGAATAGAAGCAGGGGTGAAATTTGGCAGGGAATAGAAGCAGCGGTGAAATTTGGCGGGGAATAGAAGCAGGGGTGAAATTTGGCAGGGAATAGAAGCAGAGGTGAAATTTGGCGGGGAATAGAAGCAGGGGTGAAATTTGGCGGCAAATAGAAGCAAGGGTGAATTTTGGCGGGGAATAGAAGCAGGGGTGAAATTTGGCAGGGAATAGAAGCAGGGGTGAAATTTGACGGGGAATACAAGCAGGGGTGAAATTTGGCAGGGAATAGAAGCAAGGGTGAAATTTGGCGGGGAATAGAAGCGGGGGGGGGATTTGGTGGTGAATAGAAGCAGGGGTAAAATTTGGCGGTTAATTGAAGCAGGGGTGAAATTCGGCGGGGAATAGAAGGGAGGGGGGATTTGGTGGTAAATAGAAGCAGGGGTAAAATTTTGCGGGGAATAGAAGCAGGGGTGAAATTTGGCGGGGAATACAAGCAGGGGTGAAATTTGGCGGGGAATAGAAGCAGGTGTGAAAATGGGGGGGGGGGGGATAGAAGCAGGGGGAAATTTGGCGGGAAATAGAAGCAGGGTTGAAATTTGGCGGGCAATAGAAGCAGGGGTGAAACTTGGCGGGGAATAGAAGCAGGGGTGAAATTTGGCGTGGAATAGAAGCAGGGGTGAATTTTGGCGAGGAATGCAAGCAGGGGTGAAATTTGGCATGGAATAGAAGCAATGGTGAAATTTGGCGGCGAATAGAAGCAGGGGTGAAATTTGGCGGGGAATAGAAGCAGGGGTGAAATTTGGCGGGGAATACAAGCAGGGGTGAAATTTGGTGGTGAATACAAGCAGTGGTGAAATTTAGCAGAAAATAGAAGTAGGGGTGGAATTTGGCGGGGAATAGAAGCAGGGGTGAAATTTGGCGGGGAACAGAAGCAGGGGTAAAATTTGGCGGTTAATAGAAGCATGGGTGAAATTAGACATGGAATAAAAGCGGGCGGGGGGGGGGATTTGGTGGTGAATAGAAGCAGGGGTAAGATTTGGTGGGAAATAGAAGCAGGGGTGAAATTTGGGGGGGGGGGAAAGAAGCAGGGGTGAAAGGGAGAGGGGGAATAGAGGCACGGGTGAAATTTGGCGGAAAATAGAAGCAGGGGGGAAATTTGGCGGGGAATAGAAGCAGGGGTGAAATTTAGCGGGGAATACAAGCAGGGGTGAAATTTGGCGGGGAATACAAGCAGGGGTGAAAAATGGGGGGGGGGAAGAAGCAGGGGTGAAATTTGGCGGGAAATAGAAGCAGTGGGGAAATTTGGCGGGGAATAGAAGCGGGGGGAGACCACAATAGAATATTCCGGCCAGCATCATGCCATGATGGATCATCTGTGTCAGAATTTATTGAAAGTACATGAGACAGAAGGCCGTGGCCAAACATTTTACCAAGGAAACTTGAAAAATTATGGATTCTCGGTTCCTAACGATAACGTGATACAAATTAAAAATGGGCGGCCCATGGATCTCGTAAACATTGTCATTGCCCTTAGAGAGATAGTACGTTCTGAGGATTTCGGAAGCAATGTGTCCACATCACTTCTAAGAATACGCGAATTGGGTGTAAAAATCGGCACAGCCAAGCATGAGAAGCACACTGGACGCACACGAAGTCTTGTTAACCAACATAGGACTGGTACCGCACGATGCTGATGAATATGTTGAGAGGGGAATCTGAGCGCCTACGGATGTGTCCGGAGTGCTGTGAAGATATTCTTACTTATAACTCATAACTCAAATTAAAATTAGAGAAAATCTCTTGCCAAACGCAGTATCACTGACACATATTTCAACAACATATTAAAGACACACACACATACACACACACACAGAGAGAAGGGGGAAAAGGGGCCGGGGGGTTGGGGGCGGATCGCATAGACCTACATCAAATACTGAAAGTAAGGGAGCTCTCCCCCGAACTTCTACCCCGGCAACATGGCGGCCAAAGAAATCCCCTAACAGGACCTCAGAACTGAAAAATGCGGACTTGTTGGACTTCCTGCCGAGGAACAAATCGCGGCAAAACTAGGATCCGCTGAATAACGAAACAAATGCTTTAACAGGGCTAAGGCCCTGTTAGGAAATTTGTTTCGCCGGGGTAGAAGTTCGGAGGAGAGCCCTAACATTATTAGCCATTTCAAACGTAGACACAAAAGTAGGGAAAATAATGTTTAAAAAAAAAAGTAAATTGTAGGTCAGTATGATACCATTGTCATCATCATCATATAGCAGATCCTTTATTAAACGTCACTCCGGTGTGTTTGTTAAGTCATGTGCCAATCTTTGTGCTGGTTAGCCTCTTCCGCTATTGTTCTATTCAGTCTATCATGACGCTGGATACGGCCAAAATAGTTCATTTTCTGAGCCAATCTTCTTTGATGATCAGATCTTTTATAATGTCAGTATTTCTTTTCTTCTTGGTCCATGGTTTTATGAGACTCGTTCTATAGAATTTCAACTAAAGTCTATATTTGTCTCCTCCTAATGATTGCGAGATAGTCCACGACTCACATCTGTGTGTTGCTAGAGGACAGGTTTATGCCCTAAACAAAAGTTGGCTACGATCTGCTTTCAGCTGAAGTAGCTAAACGTAGTTAAAGAGCATAATAATATTATTGCGTTGTATGGCAAATAAATATAATTATATACTCAAAATAATATGAAATGTAAAACAAATTCTTTTAAAGAGGATTTCTAAACATGGTTAAAATGGTCGATTAGCCCAGTTACTGGGGGAGAGCTTCACAACCCTAGAGATTGGGCACTCATACAAATTGGTTGCTGATCGTAGCTATTGCCACTAGTGCCAGCCTCTTTTATACTAGCACATAAAGCAACTCCGTGACACTCTGTAAAGCCATCTAGCATTCTCTCCACCGTGCCACTCTGTAAAGCCCTCCAACATTCTCTCCGCCGTGCCACTCTGTAGAGCCATCCAGTATTCTCTCCATCGTGCCACTCTGTAGAGCCATCCAACATTCTCTCCGCCGTGCCACTCTGTAGAGCCATCCAGTATTCTCTCCACCGTGCCACTCTGTAAAGCCATCCAGTATTCTCTCCACCGTTCCACTCTGTAAAGCCATCCAGTATTCTCTCCACCGTGCCACCCTGTAAAGCCATCCAACATTGTCTCCACCGTGCCACTCTGTAAAGCCATCCAGCATTGTCTCCACCGTGCCACTCTGTAAAGCCATCCAGCATTGTCTCCACGGTGCCACTCTGTAAAGCCATCCAGTATTCTCTCCACCGTGCCAATCTGTAAAGCCATCCAGTATTCTCTCCACCGTGCCACTCTGTAAAGCCATCCAGCATTGTCTCCACCGTGCCACTCTGTAAAGCCATCCAGTATTCTCTCCACCGTGCCACTCTGTAAAGCCATCCAGTATTCTCTCCACAGTGCCACTCTGTAAAGCCATTCAGCATTGTCTCCACCGTGCCACTCTGTAAAGCCATCCAGTATTCTCTCCACAGTGCCACTCTGTAAAGCCATCCAGTATTCTCTCCACCGTGCCACTCTGTAAAGCCATTCAGCATTGTCTCCACCGTGCCACTCTGTAAAGCCATCCACATCTCTAATTGTGTCCAACATACCCACATCTCTAATTGTGTCCAGCATAAACACATCTCTAATTGTGTCCAACATACCTACATCTCTAATTGTGTCCAACATACCCACATCTCTAATTGTGTCCAGCATACACACATTTCTAATTGTGACCAGCATACATACATCTCTAATTGTGTCCAGCATACCCACATCTCTAATTGTGTCCAGCATAAACACATCTCTAATTGTGTCCAACATACACACATCTATAATTGTGTCCAGCATACATACATTTCTAATTGTGTCCAGCATACATACATCTCTAATTGTGTCCAGCATACACACATCTCTAATTGTGTCCAGCATACACACATCTCTATTTGTGTCCAGCATACACACATCTCTATTTGTGTCCAGCATAAACACATCTCTAATGTGTCCAACATACCCACATCTCTAATTGTGTCCAGTATACCCACATCTCTAATTGTGTCCAGCATACCCACATCTCTAATTGTGTCCAGCATAAACACATCTCTAATGTGTCCAACATACCCACATCTCTAATTGTGTCCAGCATACCCACATCTCTAATTGTGTCCAGCATACCCACATCTCTATTTGTGTCCAGCATACCCACATCTCTAATTGTGTCCAACATACCCACATCTCTATTTGTGTCCAGCATACCCACATCTCTAATTGTGTCCAACATACCCACATCTCTAATTGTGTCCAGCATACCCACATCTCTAATTGTGTCCAACATACCCACATCTCTATTTGTGTCCAGCATACACACATCTCTAATTGTGTCCAGCATACACAAATCTCTAATTGTGTCCAACATACCCACATCTCTAATTGTGTCCAACATACCCACATCTCTAATTGTGTCCAGCATACATACATCTCTAATTGTGTCCAGCATACACACATCTCTAATTGTGTCCAGCATACACACATCTCTAATTGTGTCCAGCATACACACATCTCTAATTGTGTCCAGCATACACACATCTCTAATTGTGTCCAACATACACACATCTCTAATTGTGTCCAACATACACACATCTCTAATTGTGTCCAGCATACATACATCTCTAATTGTGTCCAGTATACATACATCTCTAATTGTGTCCAGCATACACACATCTCTAATTGTGTCCAACATACACACATCTCTAATTGTGTCCAACATACACATATCTCTAATTGTGTCCAGCATACTCGCATCTCTAATTGTGTCCAGCATACACACATCTCTAGTTGTGTCCAACATACACACATCTCTAATTGTGTCCAGCATACACACATCTCTAATTGTGTCCAGCATACACACATCTCTAATTGTGTCCAACATACTCACATCTCTAATTGTGTCCAGCATACACACATCTCTAATTGTGTCCACCATACACACATCTCTAATTGTGTCCAGCATACACACATCTCTAATTGTGTCCAACATACACACATCTCTAATTGTGTCCAACATACCCACATCTCTAATTGTGTCCACCATACCCACATCTCTAATTGTGTCCAGCATACTCGCAACTCTAATTGTGTCCAGCATACATACATCTCTAATTGTGTCCAGCATACACACATCTCTATTTGTGTCCAGCATACATACATCTCTATTTGTGTCCAGCATACACACATCTCTATTTGTGTCCAACATACACACATCTCTAATTGTGTCCAGCATACATACATCTCTATTTGTGTCCAGCATACATACATCTCTAATTGTGTCCAGCATACACACATCTCTATTTGTGTCCAGCATACATACATCTCTATTTGTGTCCAGCATACATACATCTCTAATTGTGTCCAGCATACACACATCTCTATTTGTGTCCAGCATACATACATCTCTAATTGTGTCCAACATACCCACATCTCTAATTGTGTCCAACATACCCACATCTCTAATTGTGTCCAACATACCCACATCTCTAATTGTGTCCAGCATACCCACATCTCTAATTGTGTCCAACATACCCACATCTCTAATTGTGTCCAACATACCCACATCTCTATTTGTGTCCAGTTCACATACATCTCTATTTGTGTCCAACATACACACATCTCTAATTGTGTCCAGCATACACACATCTCTATTTGTGTCCAGCATACATACATCTCTATTTGTGTCCAACATACACACATCTCTAATTGTGTCCAGCATACCCACATCTCTAATTGTGTCCAGCATACACACATCTCTATTTGTGTCCAGCATACATACATCTCTATTTGTGTCCAACATACACACATCTCTAATTGTGTCCAGCATACACACATCTCTATTTGTGTCCAGCATACACACATCTCTATTTGTGTCCAACATACACACATCTCTAATTGTGTCCAGCATACACACATCTCTAATTGTGTCCAGCATACTCGCATCTCTAATTGTGTCCAGCATTTCATCATCATCATCATGTAGCAGGTCCTTTGCAGAACGTTGCTCTCATCACGGTCTGCCTAAAAGAAACATCGGTCTCTCGCCAGTTCTCCCGCCTCAGGTACTTTCGTGCAATGAGTCACTTATATCCTGTGCCAATCTTCGTGTTGGTCGGCCCCTGCCCCTCCTTCCTGGTACCATGCCTTCTGCTTTAATTTTTTCTAATCCATCGTGGCGCTTGATATGACGACATTTTTCACCTTCCTAGACGGGATGCTGTTTATTAGCCAATCTTCCTTGATGTTCAGATCTTTTAAGATGTCCGCATTTCACCTCTTTTTGGTCCAAGATATTCTGAGAATGTCCAGCATACACACATCTTTATGCCCCCCCCCTACCGTACACACGCCTCTAATTGTGACCAGTATATTACGTCTCTGTATCTAGCATACAAACATCTCTAATTTTGTTTTATGCTTGTGCCATCCAAGACTTCACTAAACCAGGCTGTGTGACCCTTAGCCGTTGTCTAAACGTAGCAGAAGCATTAACTGTGACAGACGGAGCCCTGTAATAACCTTTTTTCGATTTCTCTGTTTTGCTTTTTATTACTGTCATTCCTGACAACGTCTTTTTACACAAATAGGAAGTTGAACAAACAACCAGTAATCTCATTGCTCTATAACTCAGACATTGATATAATTTTTTTTCAAATGATATCCAAAACACAGACTGGATATCACAGACTGTATATCACAGATATCCTGGACTGACATCAGAAGACGTTTCTTTCTCGTGAAAATCCATGTGTCTATCTTACGTCTTTAACTGCTGAGATGTTATGTTGAATATCACTTGTGCCTGTTTGATTCTCATCCTTGGGGTGTTAATCCCACAGGCTACAATCCTGGCAGGGAAAAACTGCATACGTTATCGTTACACGAGGAGGTAGACATCATTGGCGGCCCACCTGTGGCGCACCAGCGGGCAGCGGCGCAAGGCTTGAAGAACACTGGCCTGAGCGATGCGTAACCTGAGAGAAAAACTCTCGCGCGCGCACACACACACACACTCACAATCGCATACACACGCACACACACACACGCACGCACGCGCGCACACACACACACGGCAGATACAAGAGCAAAAGGGAAGCAAAACATGCAGGCTAAAAGGAAGATCACTTTCGTAACCAACTCAGTGACTTTGATAAATAATAATTGTTCTATTTCAAACATTTAATAGGAAACTGAGATAGCACCTATATAACTACAGTTAGAAACGTTCATGAGCCCACCTATGTCCGTTCTATTTCATGCCATTTGAACGAGATAATTACGTAAGATACTGAACAATCTAACGATGCTACAGCTTTCTTCCAAGTTGTTTGAGTGTTAAAGGTTTATTGGGAAAAGGGAGAAGACATTCATCATCATCATCAGGTGCCTTGCCGACTGGTGTGGGCAATCATGCCTCTCCATAATCTGCGATCTCCTGCAGCATGTATCAGTTCGTGTGCCGACACACCTCCATGCCATGCAACAAGACTGTCAAGCATCTTCTCTCGTTGTCTTCCTCTATCTCTCCTTCCACAGATCTTTCCAGTGGTCACAACATATTCCATTTTCCCTCTTCTCATAACATGGCCGAAAAATGATGACTGTCTCCTTCTGATGTCTGTGATAAGTTGTCTTCGGGCTTCCGCCCCTTTCAAAATCTCTTGGTTGCTCTTTTTGGCTGTCCAAGGTATTCTAAGCATTCTTCTGTAAAACCACATCTCTGAGGCCTCTAAAAATTGTTTGGCCTGCCTACCGATTCACAGCCATATGTTAAAACTGGATGTATTTAGCAAGCAAGAATTATTTTTCTAACTCTCAATGACAAGGATATTGCACAAGATGTTTTTATTTTATAAAATGCCGTTTTTGCCTGTCCAATTCTGTTTCTTATTTCAGTTATGCATCTTCCATGTGCCCAGATACTTAAATTTCTGTACTTGTCCTAAAATAACACCATTGACTTTTATTACACGTTTAGGGATAATTTGTTTTTCTTTGATACCATCATTACTTCTGTCTTTCCATTATTCAAACTAAATCCTATATTTAATAAGTTAACTATAGCCTCTATACTTATGAGATATACCACTATGATTTTAACACACTTAAGGCAAACTAATCACATATATGATTGTAGTCGTTAGTGTTTTGAAGCAGTTTGTTATGTTAAATGTAGATTTTGTGAGTGTAGTAGTCTGTATCGCAAATGATAGCCTCTTGTTGATTATGGTCGTATGTTAGTTAGCTATCTGTTGTGGGATGCCATTTTTTGTTATTTGAAGCCCTATCCTGGATTTTGCCTGGCCTAGCCACAGGTATGGCCATAACGGCTGAAAGGGGTTTCTGGGACCTCTCCACATGTGATCCTCATCCGCATGGTGGCACTTTGTGTCACCGGGTGTTTATCGCTTGTGTGATGTCCTGGTGGAGTGCAGCAAGCAATCTGTATGTCAGTTATTAAATTTAAAAAAATTGAAAAGAAATAAAAAGTTGGGTGTCACGAGCAAACACATCAGCAGCAACATTACTTGTATGAAGTTTAATCTGACAGCGACAGTCCAGTTCCATTTGAGCTTATATCCAGCCATCATTAATTTGTGTATGTTATATCGGTGTGACAGTGCAGTTGTTGAATCAACATATATATATATATATATAGTTTGCTTATGTCATCACAGATACGATGGCCGAAGAGGAAATTGATTTCTTCAAACCGCATCCCCATCCTACCAAACCCAGAGTGAAAACTTCTTTCTTTGAAGTGGTACCAGATGCCTTTGATGACAAAAGCCTGAACTTTACGGGTGACCACAGGAGAGTCAAGAAGAAGGTAAGTAAGACAAAATCTAACATGACTTGAGCCTGAAGTCACATTTTCTTACATGAAATATAATTAGTGCCTTGTAGGTCAGTTCCACTACGATAAATGATGATTCCACAGTTGTAGACCACATTTCGCTCATGCCAGCTGAAACTACTGGTAACTAAAGCTAGGTAGAAAAACACCTTCGAATTCAGACAAGAGGCACCACTAGATTGCAGAAAAAAATAATTACATGATACGGTGTTCCAAGAAGAAGTAGATAAATATACTGATGAAGAATGTACAATTTATTTACACTGCTTCTGTCTGGCATGATAAAATGAAAGATGATGAAGGGGCTTTTCTTAATGTCGCTATATAAAGCAAACAAGCAAGTATTCACAACTATTTCAGACTTTCACCTCCTTTTAGACTGTGTTCAATGCTCCCCTCCCCCCCCCCCCCCCAAACTAAAAAAAAAAAAAAAAAAAAAAAAAAAAAAAGACAGGAATAGATATTCAAAATTTGGGCAATGTGTTTAACCTATGAAATAAGACTAAAGCTTCCGCCATTCCATTCATAGTAACTAGTAGTATTCTGACCCTGTTTGATCAGGGTGCTTTCATCCTTTAGGAGTTTCAGTCCTTCAGGAGTTTCCCCAAAGCTAGAGTGACAACCCCTGTGGGCGCTGGAACGGTCCAGGGGTGACGTTGATAGCAACTACGAGTGCAAACTGGGCGCTGAATGGGTCCGAGGTTGGGGGGGGGGGGGGTTGAGTCTGTGGGGCGGTGTGTCAGTTGGGGAGCCGTGAAATAAAAATAATGGTCCTAGGAGTATTTAAAAAGAACACTTTTTTGAAAAACGTTGGAATCTGTTTTTCTGTTTTACCTGTTGTTAAATATATTTAACCTTGCAGTGATTTGAGTTTTGAAAACCAATATCATTGCAGTCGGGACATTCCCATAAGCGCTCCGTTCCATCTGCAGCAGGCATTGAAGAGTTTCAACTCCGATGTTATCTATAAGTCTTGTTGTAAGTGCATCTTGCGTTTCCTCCTAATGTGGAGTGTCGACCAGATTTCATAGTCACTCCCAGTTGCACCATTCATTTCTTCTTCTTCTTCTTTCTTCTTTTCTTCGTCTCACTTATACCAGTTTGTAGATCAGTGTCGTGGCTTTCTGTATTTGTCTTGCACTTTTTTGCAGATTTTAGTTACACCATTTATCCACTTCTTTCTTGGTCTTCCTCTCGGATTCCTGCTAGACGTTTTACTGTAAAAAGTCTCATATGCGGTCTGGTCTGGCTGCATTCTCACTAGATGGCCGAACCATGTCGTTCTTTGTCAATATAATCCAGACATAGTCTTTTTCCAATTTTCTCTCTAATGCTGGTATTCGTAACCCTGTCTCGTCTAGTATTGTTAGTGACCCTGTGGAGACAGCACATTTCACATGTATTTATTTTCTGTTCTAGTGCCCTATTCATTGTCCATGTTTGGCACTGATAACATAAAGTAGGGATAAAGATGCTTATAATCATTTGCTGTTTTGCTGGAAGGGAGACTTTTGGGTGTTTAAGCAGTGGGGGAACTGGTGGGTGACAGCATTTGCCTTCGGTACTCTGACTTCTATCTCTCTATAGAATCTGTCATCCTCCGTAAATATGCTTCCTAGATATTTGAATTCTTGTACTTAGCACCGTTAACATGAACATTCGTGATATTATGTCTCCTGCCTATCCTCATTACCTCAGTATTTAAGGTGTTTATTCTCATGTCATACTTTGTGCAGGCTTGATGTAAAGAGTCAATGTGGTGTTGTAAATTATATTCTTGGGGGAGTATTAGATACTGATCGTCTGCAAAAAGAAGTTCATTGATTTCTGCAGTGTCTGTATTTGCCTCCTTTGTTATTCTAACCATGTAAGTAATGAATAGCGATGGTGAGAGGACACATCCGTGTCTGACACCTGATGAGATGGGTAACCAGTCTGTCATTCCTTCTGTTGTTCTTACGGCGCACTGACTCTCTTAGTCAAGAGCCATGATGTTCCCGACCAGTTGATCTTGAATACCATCATTTTCAAGAATTTTCCAAAGTTTGCATCTGTTGACTCGATCGAGCGCCTTTTCTTGATTTGTAAGTATAAGGTCTTGACTTTAATCATATTCAATAGACTGCTCACCTATCTGCCTTAAAGAAAATATTGCATCTGTAAAGCTCCTTCGCTTCCTAAAACCCAACTTCCTCTTACTTAACTGGAGCTCTAGTACTGGTCGAACTGTAAGTTCCAATATTTTTTCAAATATCTTTCCAGTATGGCTCAGGAAGGAGATGTCCATGTATGTTTCACAGTATCTTTTGTCCCCGTTTTATTCTTCCAAGTGAGGACAATGATTACCTTTTTTTTTTTCAGACTGTGATAATCTAAGTTTGCCTCCACCGTGCTCACTCCCTCCCAAAGAACATTGTGAAATTCTAGCTCGTCATGCACAAATTCACCACCCAGTGGCGCAGAGCCAGCAAGTCTATCCGCCTGTTCGTTTTCTAACACGTCTTTGTCCCTGGAAAAAACATCCAGAGGATGCTAAACACCCTGGACTTCAGTAGACATACATGCCACTCTGCTCGAAGCATACCTGCCTCAACATTTTCTCATCATGCCTTGCGAGTCAGTTACAATCACATGTGTGTACAGCTGATTCTCAAGCCAGCCTAAGGCTGTAATGACCGCTTCTATTTCTGTTCACTTTTTGGGATATCTTCTGCCAGACTTTATTTCACTAAGTGTCGTCTATAAGCGTTTGCCATGAACCCCATGCACTTCTTCTCCCTCCCAGCACAGTCATTAGTATAAAACAGAGGTTCTCAACCTTCCTAATGCCGCAACACTTTGATACAGCTTTTCATGTTTTGGCGACCCCCAGCCATACACTTATTTTCGTTGCTACTTCCTAACTTCCTAACGAACATGTGTTTTTGCGATGATCCTTGGCGACCCTTGAAAAAAGGTCGCTCGACTATCCCGAATGAATACACACATAATCTGCTTTAAAAGAGTTAACGTTTTCAGTTTACAGTAGACAGAATTCTTTTAAATCTTTATTTTATGTTGTGTAATGTGAATGGTACGTCGGCTCTGTGGCTAAGTCGATGCGAACGCTTCGTAATGCCGGGATGCCTGGTTCAATCCCAGCTGCGGGCCATGCGCTTTGCGTTGGTTTCGACAGTGGTATCAAGAAAGCCGACCGTCCAGAGAGCAATGGCAAACTACTGGACGTAAGTTTGCCTAGAAAAACCACATAACAAGGGCTGTTGGGGTTGGTTCTGCAACGTCCTGTAAAGGATACGCTACTAACCTTATAATGTGAATGTTGCTAGATTACGTGAAGTAGATTTTGATTACATGAAGTAGATTTTGATTACGTGAAGTAGATTTTGATTACTTGAAGTAGATTTTGATTACGTGAAGCAGATTTTGATTACGTGAAGTAGATTTTGATTACATGAAGCAGATTTTGATTACGTGAAGCAGATTTTGATTACGTGAAGTAGATTTTGATTGCGTGAAGTAGATTTTGATTACGTGAAGTAGATTTTGAATACGTGAAGCAGATTTTGATTACGTGAAGCAGATTTTGATTACCTGAAGTAGATTTTGATTACGTGAAGTAGATTCTGATTACGTGAAGCAGATTTTGATTACGTGAAGCAGATTTTGATTACCTGAAGTAGATTTTGATTACCTGAAGTAGATTTTGATTACGTAAAGTAGATTTTGATTACGTGAAGTAGATTTTGATTACGTGAAGCAGATTTTGATTACCTGAAGTAGATTGGATTACCTGAAGTAGATTTTGATTACGTGAAGTAGATTTCCAGGGGAATATCGCTACAGTTCCACGAAGCATTGGATTGCGATCCCCTTCCACCAACGCTGTTTAACGGCAGAAGTGGAGATTGATGATGATGACGATAACTGCTAAATTTTGTTATTGAAATGGGGTTTGTGGGATATAAATGCTTAAGAACCCGTGCTCTGTAATACAAATCTGGCTTCTTTATTGCTGCTGCTGCTTTCTTCTTATTCTTCTTTATCTTCTTTTTTTTTGTAAAGTCCATTCCGTGTGGTGTTGGTAGTCATGTCAATCTACAACCTTCTGTCTCGTGTACTTTCAATCAATTTTGACACAGACGATTCTTTATGCTGTGATGTCAGACTGTCCAGCGTCTTCTCTCTATGTCTTCCTATGCCTGTCCTCCCCTTCAACTTTCCTGCTGTCACGATGCACTCCATTTTTTTCTCCAACTCATGACATAACACACATACAAATCTAGATTGTCTCCTTCTGATGTGGGTAATCAGTTCTCTTGGTGAATCACTTTCTTTCAAGAAATCTTCATGACTCTTGTTATCAGTCCAGAGTATTCTCATCATTCGTCTATAAAACCACATCTCCGCAGCTTTCAAATAATTGTTCACTAATTGACCAGCTGTCCATGATTTACTTCTCTATATCAGAATCAGATTTATATAGCTTTTAGCAATTCCCTTTCTCGTTTTAATTGACGAAGAAAGATTGCATAGAATGTTCATTTTGCAAAATGCTGCCTTCGCTTGAGCTACATTTAACGTAAGAATGTAATGTCCCTAGTGCTGTGATGTCGCTCCTTAAGCCGCCTGTATTGTCTGTCATGGTTAAAAAATAAAACATGAACATAGCCATTTAGAGCTCAGTGTAACACTTATTATCAATGACACCATTAACATTTCAGGCTGAAGAAGTCAAGCCGGCTGAACCGGAGCCAGAACCAGAAGTCAGTCAAGAAGTAGTCCCTGAAGACCCAGTTGAAAGTCCAGTGCATGATTCAGCCGGTGCACACGATGTGTGTATGACATCTGCTGAGCCATGGGTGGCGGGGGGAACAGTGAGTATATTATCATGTGTATTTGTGTGTGTGTATAATGATTTAGCATTCCTGCTACATCCTTGCTCTCCCCCACCTTCTTTTTTTTTTTTCAAACAATGCATGCTAGCAACATAGAACAACTTACTCCTTGACTAAAATCAAACAAGTTATCAGACAACTGTGGATAGTGGGAGATGAAATAATAAAGACATTTGAGAAAGCAAAGAGTATGTTTTTTTGTTTTAAACAAGAACGTTGTTGAATATTTTGGACAAAGGAAACAAACAAATGCTGGGGTGTTGACAGCGAGTGTTACCAGGTTGCACATCAAAACCATGAGGAAATGAATACCAAATTTATTTGGCATGTTCACACAGGAGGTATATAAGTGAAGTTAGCTGAGGGTCTTTGCTCCACCTACAGTTTAAAGGTATTAGAAACACAAAATACTGGTCATGGAAATTATAAAACTGATAAAGAAAAAAAAACTTTTGTTTCCTGTATATTACATTACGACAGTTCAAGGCGAAGTCACAGTAAGTTGAAACATTGTATACGACTCTCTTTCACTCCATTGATCATAAAAGGTGTCCTTGTTATTTGTTGCTCGTATGGACATCCTAGCAAATCGACCCGACTCACCTGTGCTCCGTCCCCCGATGCAATAGTCATCTCAGTGTCTCAGTGCTCGATCTGCCTGGTTGGAAATGATGATTTGCATATCTTCTTTGCATCGTTAGCGGTTTCCGCATTCTTGTATTTGTTTAATTCCATTCCCAACAGGCAGTTCGTCATCATCGACTTTATTTCAGTTATCAGACAGCCGTGTCTCAACATCTCTGGAACGCAGCGCATTCCGTGTGTCTGCCCTCTTCATACTCCTTTCTCCATTTACTGCAGATATGGCCAGAAGTTGATGCAGAAATGAAAGCATTGGTAGAAGAACACACATCACCAGAAGATGCTGTTATATATACAGATTGTTCTGTAATTCGTCAGAATCGAAGTGCCTGGGCGTTTACGGCAAGAACTTCAGGAAAAGTCATCAAAGAAGACAGTGGAGTCTTTGCTTCTACCAGGAGCAGCACAACAATGGAGGTCATGGGTGAGACAAAGGCGCTTGAATGGCTGACAACTCAGGAATTCACTAATGCATGTTTTCTAGGCCACTTAATGAATATGCTACAGAGAATCAAGGCGGGGCATACACGAAAACAATGGCTCCATCTATTACACCAAGCAGCGTTTCACAAACACCTTTATTTTTGTCCCAGGGGATGCTAGCGTGAAAGGCAATGAGAGAGCAGACGTTCTGACCGGCAGTGTAACTATCAGGAATGGGCTATCTATGGACAGGAGAGACATCATCAGCGCCATACGCGAGACTAAACGCTGTAAGGCTTTCACTTTCGTGAAAAGTGATTTTTCACTGAATAGACTGTATACCGTGGGTGTACTAATTGGAACAGCGTAAAAGAAAAACCACCCGTAGTTATATCAACCAGAAGAGAATGGACGTTTTTATCTTAAAAACACTTAGAGACATACTCAGGAGGTGATTGGAGCACTTATGGTCATATCCGATGTGCGAGAAAGATTATCTTTAAATGAACAACAGCCAGTGTGTCGGCTCTTTCAATTCCTTTTCACCCAAACATATCATGGTGTGTTTAGCCACGACCGGCTCTAGTTGACAGGCCAAGCTGCTGACGTCACCGGGTCGGGTTAGTGATGCGTTAACGCAGCGGTTCTCAAACAGGGTCCCGAGGCTTCCTGTGGTGCTGTGAGCGTATGCCAAGGGTACAGCGGCAATAATAATAAAAAGTCGGCTAAAAATTGTAAAAAAAAATATTAAAGAAGGCATTTAGATACTTGAAAAGTTTAAATTTAAGCTTTCTTCCCTCGCCACTGTCGAAGATAGTTTATTTCTTGTTTGAGAACCACTGCATACGTTAACCCGACCCAGTGACGTCAGCAGCACAGCTCGTCAGCTGAAGCTGGTCATGGTTTAGCCAAGAGAGTTTCTTGGGGCGGGGCCTTTGGATGCTGTCAACCCATTCTTCTAGTCGGAGTTTGCCTATTTGGATCTTTTTAAGCATGCTCACTGAGTTTGCCGCTATCAATCCAGTTTGTGAGTTCTCTGCAGCTATCAGTCCAATGTGTAAGCTTTCTGCTGCGCCAGCAATGCAGCTGACCCTGTAACAGTTGTTATATGCATCGTCGTAGTTTAAATGAATGCCTGACTTTCTTCTTTTACTGTTTTTCCATTCACCTGCGCAGTGTATACCCACCAAACCGCAACCCACAAATCATTGAGCCGTCTGGTTAGATGATGGCGTCACCAGGTCGAGTTTTCTCGCGGAGGAGGGCCCTGATGCGAATTACACAATTACAACAAAATATGACTACACACACATAGACGAACCACATGCACGGACTACAAATCCTAACTTGAATCAAGCTAATTAATTATAATCACCACACTGACCATCTGTTTATTTTCTTGAACACAAAACTAAGCGCTTCCTATATAACATTACATTAACAATTAACATGTGTCCACACACACTACGTGCTAAGCACTTCATCTTACAAAAGTGAAAATTTGCTCCTAGCAAGCTGAAATCAAATATCTCCGATCGATGATACTCACTGATATATAGCTTTACACAGTGTAACTACTGGAGAAAATTCAGATTTAACTAAGATGAAAATTTATATCTAACTATATACATACCACGGGAGTCGCCGTGGTGGAACGGCTAGATACTCACTGATATATAGCTCTACACGGTGTAACTATTGGAGAAAAATCAGATTTAGCTATGATGGAAATTTATATCTAACCATAGACATACCACGGGAGTCAACATGGTGAAGCAGCTAGATGCTCGCAACAGATCAGAAGGTTGTGGGTTCGCTCCCTGGCAGAGCCGGACTTTTTTCTATAATGACCTTGGCTCCCAGGTCGACCCAGCCTTGAGTGGGTACCGGGTGCAGTCCCCGAAAGTAAAGGCGGCTGGCATGGTCTAGCCCTATATGCCTAAAGGCGTGGAGAAGGGTCCTTTACTTTTTACTTTTTTTATAGACATACCACCGCCATGAAATCAGTCAGTTTACATCGCTCAATCACCCAAAACCCACACTGCTATGCCCATGTGCGTGCAGACGCCGCTAGGTGGGAGCTCCTGTCCGGCGACTGGCGCGGACAGAATGCGGAAAGCCGAATCCATCATTTTCCGGGTGTGTCGGCCTTTAATCAACTTCTCGTCTCCTGGCTTGCCAGATTTTTGTTTACTTGCATCCTAATTAAACCGAATTTATAAGTCTTTTGGCGTCCTGCCACACAGTAATCATAACAACAACAACAAGCAAAATGTAATGGCAAGGGTAGATATGGAACAGACTATAGTGCACAGCTGCATAGTTCGAGAGTGAGCCAGTGTGTGAGTGAGTGACTGAATGAATTACTGAGCAACACAAGGGATACTTACACATGTCCCTTCTCTTCGGTAGCCAGGGAAGAGTTCCATACTGACGGTAAACGCGATATCCTGTTAAAAGTAAACCAATCTTTTTCCCCCACTGAGTTTGAGCCTCCTCCAACTCTTCTGCTCGCTCCAGGTCCAGTGAATGAGCCTCGCAAAAGAAGATCCTCTATTCTGCCGCATTATTCACTTGATCCTATAAAGCCCTATAATAAAATAGCTCGATTACTCGATTAACATTGGTTAATTTTTGAACATTAATTAATCACTTTGGTGATTGTTTCGTATGCCCGTGTGTCTGGAGAATCATAGGCTTAAGTCTTGTCTAGCGATGGTATCCACTCTAGACGCAGCCTAATATTTTTGTTGTTGTTGTTGTTGTTGTTGTTGTATTCAAACATCCTGTTTATTCTATGACATATATGCATTAAGTGTAGCTATATCACCCAACAGCTTTCAAAACGTTTCCATTATGACCCCCAGACAAAGCTCTCGCTCAGTGTTGTGACATTATTCGCGATTAAATGAAGCAATGTTCATTCACATTTGCAGCTACACACATTCTTCCCACCTCTCACTACTGAACATAAATGTATGTATTGTTCGTATGAACATTCCTTGATCAGTTCTGCACCGAGGGCTCCCACCACCTTTTTTCCGTAATCACACAGGTTATTCAGTCACGACAGCCTCGGTCCATATTAACAATGGAAGACTGAATTAATGAATCGATCATGAACTGACATTTCTGCAATCAAGACATTTTCACATGTGCTCCGTACCAACTGCAACCTGAGTACTAGCCAGTCTATGTGTGCCCCTCAGTGTTGAAGTAATAGCCAGCCTATGTGTGCCCCTCAGTGTTAAGGTAATAGCCAGCCTATGTGTGCCCTCAGTGTTGAAGTAATAGCCAGCGTATGTGTGCCTCTCAGTGTTGAAGTACTAGCCAGCCTATGTGTGCCCCTCAGTGTTGAAGTACTAGCCAGCCTGTGTGTGCCCCTCAGTGTTGAAGTACTAGCCAGCCTGTGTGTGCCCCTCAGTGTTGAAGTACTAGCCAGCCTATGTATGCCTCTCAGTGTTGAAGTACTAGCCAGCCTGTGTGTGCCCCTCAGTGTTGAAGTACTAGCCAGTTTATGTGTGCACCTTAGTGGTGAAATAATAGCCAGTCTATGTGTGCCCCTCAGTGTTGAAGTACTAGCCAATCTATGTGTGCCCCTCACTGTTGAAGTAATAGCCAGTCTATGTGTGCCCCTCAGTGTTGAAGTACTAGCCAGTCTATGTGTGCCCCTCAGTGTTGAAATAATAGCCAGTCTATGTGTGCCCCTCGGTGTTGAATATCTTCTTGAACCTCTATCCCCCCCCCCCCCTTTTCCCCCACCCTCCGTTGAATTAGTCTTTCAGTGTATGAATTCTCTTTTCGATTGCACTGATCATGTGATCATAGAAAGCCTTTACCACGACCACTTTATCATCAGTGAGCTCACCGCCTAGATAGGCAGCAGCAGCCAATCTATTAGTCTTATCATTATCCCGCATACCCTGATATCCTGGACAGAAAATCGATGATGTATAGGCCTACTCCTGATTAGAGTCTTATCAACTGGTGCAAGCCACTCAGCGCGAAGTTAGTCCGTTTCAATTTTCCAAAGTATGTTCTGTTAGTCCTTTATAATGACACCTTTGCCTGTACTGCTGTCAAGCCATCGGAAAGCTGTCGTTATTACCTGCATTCTCATATTGAATGTTGTAACTGGCACTCTTTTTCCCGTTTGTAAGAAGGACTACACTTGACCTATTCTTCACCGTTCACTATCCAGTCAACTGGAAACAAAATATAATAGTATTATCTGCCTGTGCCACCAAGAATTATTTCTTGTTAGTCCGTGTCCCTTGGTGTTGCATAAAGCTCCCTGCGACTCTGTGTACCCCCTTATATGTAATACCATGTGTCTTTTGTGTACAGTAATGCAAGAATCTACTTCATACAAAATGGGCTTAATTGTCGCCGAAGAAGAAGAAGAAGTGAGGGTTGGGAAGCCACACCAAGTATTGACCTAATGCAACCTGCAACCCTGCACGGACAATCGTGTGATACTTGAGTGCACACCAGGGATTTACACCAGGAGGGCATTGACAAGATCATTATATCACAGAGACATTCACACTTTCATTGAGCAATGGTCCCCGTTAAGCTGTGGTTCATGTTTTAATTAGGCAGCATTCCTGCAGGAAACCCTGAACAAGTCCACCGGGACTAAAAGTCTTCAAGGTCGTTTCCTGTTCGCTTACAGTATTTACCATTCGTACAGAACTATGACACAGCAGCGTCTGGCTGCCATTCATTGTCATTTATATTTATGATTTTATTTTACATTATCTACATATTATAAATGAATGCGAAACATGTACATACACAGTACAAGTAATCAAAGCTTAAAAAAAAAAAAAAAGAAGATGCCTGTACTCAGTGTCCACACACACAAAAAAGATGTAAATACTCAACACACAGTGTCTGATAAGATGGTGGTACTCACCACAAAGTGTCTATTACCGTAGTATTAAAAAAAAATAAAACAATGATCCCCTAAAAATGTGTCGATACAGCCACGGCCTTCTCTATTTATGTCTAAAATGTCACTCAATGCAACATGGAAACGCTCCCAGTAACCAATTTTCGAGGGGACTCCGCCAAAATGTACCGTGATTTAGTCAGAAGGACCTATATACAGACGGACCTGATACAGCCTACCGCCATGGAAAAAGCCCTATGTCTGATTATTGAATATTTTACTGGAGCCATTGACATCGACCCTGCTGCCACGAGATACAAATATGAGTGATATTGTGTAGTGTTATCTATTCTATGTATGTGCTGAAGAAGGCTGCATAGCCGCAACGTTCACGTTTTGTTTGTTATATGGTGAAGCTCGCTGATATGCTTTTATATCTTTCCTTTACAGTAGCCAAACCCACACCCTGTTCACATTAAAATAATCGCGACTGCTAGCTCTCGCTCACCCTCCAGTTCTCTCTTGTTCCCCCTACGCAATGCTCGTTCCGTGGCCCCTTCGCGTGCTATGAGGCAAGGAAAAGGGGTAGGGCTTGCTGGCGAGTTCTACTTTTTGACAGCGGGAGGAAACGCCGAGTGGCGCGCAGCTTGAGCTATTTCACTATTTTCTGTGCGTAAAGCATCCTGCGCAATCCTCAAGTTAAAAAAAAAATATATATATATATTTTTTTTTCGCTGTATTTTTCAGCCATCTAAATGCCCGTATGTGTGTTTCCCTCCCGCTATAACTCTTCACGAAAGTATGTTTAACATTTTCACCGTTTATCTTTCCTGGTGCGTTTAAAATAGCGTTTCTGAGTAGACGGATGAAAATATGAATTATTTGAAAAGGTATGTTTATATAATGTGCAGTTGCAGACTTCGAGGGTAAATTGTGTGTGCTAAAATTGAGAGTACAAGACGTCATTCATAAAATACCGAGGAAAAAAGAAAGAGGATTCTGTGCAGTGTGCCCAGTCATCACATTAAAATATTCCAACGAGAGCGTTGGCGGACATTTCATCGATTTGGATTTCATTTTCATAAGCAGCATTCGGCCTGGTCGTCGTAGGAAGTGTGTTAACCTCCCGATATTCATTTGTGCCGGCTCCTTTTTTTTTAAATTGTAGTTTACGATATTACGATTAGTGCGACGGCTGCACTTGGGATCACCGAGTTAATTCCTGCACATTTTCAAATACGCACTGAGTCATGTCTTGTTATAATTGCTAACGGAATTTCGTGTAAATTGACTGCACAACACGCCCATTTGTTTTTACTTTTTTTAAAACAAATTGCATCACGGCTTTAGAACTGGGGGCATTTGAATATTCAGTTTCTGAGCTTCAGTGGCTTTAACTTCAATAGTTACCGCCGGCAGTGAGGACATTTGGAAACAAATTCTGTAAATATCTAAGGTTATCATCATTGTCAGCTAAATAAAAGAGAGATGAGTCGAACGCCGGTTAAAAAGGTCCCAATCCACCTGCAGGTAAGTGAAGCTGCTGTTTAACATTGTTACTTTCAGTAAGATTTTCAGTTACAGTTTGATTTGAATACTAGCTTCCTGTCGAGTACATTTATGCATAGTAAACAACCTAGTGGCGCAGGGTTGAATGTGACCTGGTTGTTGGTGGTTGTACTTGACAGGTTCCATCTGTTGCTGAAATACGTCACGCATCCTGTGCACTATTAGTCATGCATGGACTGCACCTGAACACTATGCAGTAGCACGATCCACAAATCCTGGCAGTGAGCAGGCTTGATGAATATAACTGCACTAGTCACTAGAAGATTAATGACAGTAATGTGGGGTGCTGACATTTAACATATTTCTAATGTAACAATTCCTAGATACAGTATAATAATAATTATATTTGGTTGATATTCTGTTCTCTCCAGGAGTCTGCCTATGAAACATAATTGTAAGCATGCATATAAATAATAATGCATCAGTGGGCCAACAGTGAGGTGTAAGTTTCTAAACACTATGATGTAGCTCTTACCCACCTGTGACAGTTTGAAGGCCTATATGATACTAGATGTATTGATCACAGCACTGTGTTTAGAAATGAGAAGGTACTGAAGGCTAGAAAAATTAATCTGCAAACTGAAGATGATGCTAAATGTGAAGAGATAAACATGGATCATATGATGAATAGAGAGTCTGTTCCATTGACATCCAGATCTATACTAACAGTAGCATAGCTATTAACTCTTTAGGTCCCCAGGAACACATCATACATTCATAGACAGAGGCCCAGTGAACGCAAGATGCACCAATTTTACATCTCTCTTGACTACCCCTTGGGCCTCTGATGCTAAACCCCATGGGACTCAAAGAGTTGATACCATATCCTACAATTGACAGGGCATGACACCGAATGGCATGACACTTGGCAATGGAAGTAAAGGAAGCGACTAAAATTTACTTATAAAATGTGCAGGTATATGTTGAAGTTTACTGTCGAATCAAAGACCACTTTACAAGTAGAATTGCCAGGGCAAAAGCACACAGAGAGACAGAAGAAGATGCTGATAGAACAAGGTGTTTCCTAAAACATGAATGCTGGTACTGTCATCAGTATTGTTCCCTGGAATATATATAGAATAGAAAATTTTCAAACCCTTTTGTAAATGTACTAGTCATATGGGCTTGTCAAGAAACTATTAATACAACTGACAGTTGGATGGAGAAAATCAGTGCAGTGCTAAAGAAGGACATCATTTTGGCGGGTGGGCACATGTGAGAACAAAGTAAAAGGCAGTATTTTGTCTCTCAAATAGAACAGTGCTGCAAACATTTGTTGAATAGAGAAATACTGAATCAGAGTGAAACTCTAAAGTACTTGAAGTCTCACCACTATCACCTGACAAAGTAACCCAATTCTAGACAACAGCGTAGCAACTAATTGTGATCTTGATAAAGCTTGCTGGTACAACATGTGTAGCAGATAACAACAGTTATCAGTGCTCTGTATTACGGATGAATAAAGCCAGTCTTTGTATTGCTTTGGCAACAGCACTATCAGGTTAAATGATTTTGGAAGGGAAAGACTAAAGTAAAACAACTTGATAGAATCTGCAAAAAGAAAGACAGATCTCACAGGTGTCTGTAGCCAAATCCCCACACAATACACATAGATTTCTACTTACAGAGAGCAACACCTGCTTAATGTTTAATAAGGAATCCTCACAAAGCTCAAGGCATTCCCATAAGCATCATGTTCAAATCTTCAGCAGCAAGTGCAGATTTTAAGTTCTGATTATACTAGTAACAATCTAATTGTATGTCCATCTCACATTTTTCCCGAGTGTTGAGCATTGGACGTATCCTTTTTCACTCCTTGCTGCACCATCTCAAAATCCAGTTTCCCATTACATCTTATTCAAAATCAATTGATCCGTTCTCAGAAGAATTCCTGGTTACCCAGGCTCTGCTGGTGCTTTTCCACAAAAAGTTGAGTACGTGTCTGTTAACTTTCTTTTGTTTCAAGACTCTAGGATTTTGATTATATTTTGATTTCAAGAAGATTCTGGAGCAGCTTAGTTGGGGCAAAGACTAGAACAGGAGCAGACTGCTTTAGTAATCATGTTCTAGTTGTAGGAAAGATTAGAATAAACTAAGTAATATTAAGAAAACACCTCAGCACATCAAGTTAAATTTAGGAATACTTAGAATGTATAAAGCAACAGTACAGTGTCACTGTACAAAACCGGTATAATGCAATAGAAATTATACAGACTGTTGATGAACAGTGGGATATGTTGCCTGAGTCAGTTCAGCAGACATCAACAGAGACAGTCCCACCAACCAATAGAGTTGCAAAAAAGAAATGGATGTCAACCGAAATTCTGCAGTTGATGGATGATAAAAAGAATGATAAAGAAGAATACTCTAGAATACAAAAAGAAAAAGTGAACATAACAAAATAGCTAAAGAAACCTGGCGAATTAAATGTTTACAGAGGTTGGGGAAAATCACAGGAAAGACTCACATTCCATGAACCAATAGATAAATATGTTAACAGGAAAGATGACATGTAACAGCACTGGATGTTTAAAATCAAAAGATGGTGACTTATTAATGGGACATAGTAATATAATAACAGATGGACAGAGTATATAGGGGAATAGTATGATGATAATAGACCAGATGTAGAACTGCAGACCAACAATGATGGTCCACCAATAATGACTGCAGAAGTTGAGGATGCAATACATCATATGAAGAAAGGAAAAGCACCCGGGTCAGACAACATCTCACTGGAAGAAATCGAAGCACTGGGAGATTTTGGAATTGAAATAATAACTTTTAAATTATATTTATAATAGTGGTTTTATTCCAAATGACCTTTTAAAATCAATACTTATAGCTCTACCAGGGAAACCAGGCACTTTAAAATATGAAGACCATCGCACAAGTCTTATGAGTCACATGACCAAGATGTTACTGAGAATAATTATGAGAAGAATGAGAAACAAAATTAAACTAGAAATCAGCGATGAACAATGTGGATTTGTAGCAGGAAAAGGTACAAACAATGCCATATACATCTGAAGGACATTGTCAGAAAGAGCTATAGAAGTAAAGTCTGATTTGTACTTATGCTTCATAGACTATACAGAAGCATATGACTGTGAAACATGAAGAAGTAATCAAACTGTTAAAAAAAATTAAACATTAATGGAAAAGATCTATGAATAATAAAGAATATGTATTGGCAGCAAACAGCAGCTATAAGAATTAACAACTTTTTAGGTACATTTTAGTGCATAAAGAAGGGCGTACGACAAGGATGTGTACTGTCACCTGATTTTTTTTCACTATACAGTGAATATATAATGAGATCTTTAATTGTGGTTGGTGGGTTTAATATAAACAATTTACGTTATGCTGATGACACAGTCTTGATAGCAACAAGTCAGACAGAACTATAGGAAATGATAGACATTGTGGTGATAGAAAGTGGAAGAATGGGCCTCAGTTTGAATAATGGAAAAACAGAAATAATGGTAGTATCAAAGAAAAGAATTATCCTAAATGTGTAATAAAAGTCGATGGTGTTATTTTGGGACAAGTTCAGAAATTTAAGTATCTGGGAACATGGAAAACATCAGATGAAAGATGCATAACTGAGATAAGAAACAGAATAGGACAGGCAAAAACTGCATTTTATAAAATGAAGAATATCTATGCAATATATCTCTGTCATTGATGGTTAGAAAAAGAATTCTTGCTTGCTACATACATCCAGTTTTAACATATGGTTGAGTCCTGGACAATCGGTAGGCAGGCCAAACAATTTCTTAAGGCCTCAGAAATGTGGTTTTACAGAAGAATTCAAAAAATACCTTGGACAACAAAAAAGAACAACCAAGAGGTTTTGAAAGAGGTGGGAGCCCGAAGTCAACTTATCACAGACATCAGAAGGAGACAGTCAAAATTTTTCGGTCATGTTATGAGAAGATGGAAAATGGATTATGTTGTGACTACTGGAAAGATCTGTGGAAGGAGGGATAGAGGAAGACAACGAGAGAAGATTCTTGACAGTCTTGTTGCATGGCATGGAGGTGTGTCGGCACACGAACTGATACATGCTGCAGGAGATCGCAGATTGTGGATAGGCATGATCTCCCATGCCAGTCGGCAAGGCACCTGATGGTGATGAGGGTTTTCAGACTGATAAACCAAAAAAAGGTTTTATCTTTAAATCACCATTAGCACAAAGGATAAAACATAGTCTTTCATCAGCTCGTGTCCTGCTTGGCAAAGCAATTTCCTCCTTATTGATGGATGTTCTCTTAGGCCTTTTCTTCCAGAAAAGTCTAGTTTCATAGCAGCCAAAAGCTTGTTCTGGTTTGTAACCTCATGGCTGCACCAGTTTCAGAAATTCCTTCATGAACTTTTCAGTCAGCACTAGCATCTTCTCCATGTCTAACCACGACCGGCTCCAGCTGACGGGCCGTGCTGCTGACGTCACCGGGTCGGGCTAACAATGCGTAAACGCAGCGGTTCCCAAACTGGGTGCAGAAGCACCCTGGGGTGCCGTGAGCATTTGCCAGGGGTGCCTCGGCAATATTCAAGAAAAGTCGGCTAAAAATTGTGAAATTATTAAAGAAGTCATGTCGATACTTAAAAGTTAAAATTTAAGTTGTCTTCCCTCGCCCCTGTCGAAAATGGTTTATTTCTTGTTTAAGAACCGCTGCGTTAACGCATCGTTAGCCTCACTCAGTGACGCCAGCAGCACGGCCCGTCAGCTAAAGCCGGTCGTGGTCTAACAACACTATGGATACCAGTTCTATTCTTGAGTTTCTCAAACCATCCTTTGCTTGTTTTGCACTCTTCATCAGTGTCTTTACTACTGGAGTGGATGACTAGTTCTGAGTTAGATCTTTAAGTATAGTAAGTTAGTTGACTTCTGTGACATGCTTGCTGGGAAGGCAGTGGGTCTAATGTTATTTTCCCTACAATGGGGCCCCGGAACAAACAAGGGGAGCTGAACAAATGTTAGTGAATGTTTTTCATGTATCACCCCATTCATGCTTTCAAAAATCTCTTCATAACCCATGTTTAGTGGCATATCTAGGCTATGGTAGGTAGAGCAGTTGCCCCAGCTGCTACCTGAAAAGAAAAGAAAAGGATGGGGGAACGATAAAACACTGAATAATTTTTTTTTTAAGTGGCAGCGTCTCATCCAGAGCGACCACATTGGGTTTAATTTTATTAAAGAAAGTTAGAAGGACTAACTCTACAAAATGTAAACATCCCTGATCATCACCACTTTAGTTAGTCTTTAATCAGGGGTATATGGCAGAGGTCATAGCTCTTCATGTCTGGTAGTTCATTGCCGCCTGCATTAGGTCTTGGATGTTTGTTAGACCCATGGTTGAGCCTTTCCCTGATGATGATTCTTCATTTACCCTTTATACATTCATAATTTTTTGTTTTGCATTTTGCGTCTGGTCATGGTCATAATTTATGTAACAGCACCAGGTACATGTTACTTAATATGGCAGAATATCATTTTTGGAGTATATGTATTCGTTGTTCAAAATATACTTTCAGTGTATAATTGGCTACATTATTTGATATTTTTATTCTTTTAAGAAAGAAAACCATGAAACGATTTGACACAAAGATTAAAAGTGGAAGTGATGGCGATAGTTTATTACATCAGTCGCAGAGTTTACACTTCACAAATTACACACTTTAACAATTTTCTTCTTCTGCCTTTCTATCCCCCAATGGAGCATAGGCCCTCAACCAACTCACGCCAAGTCGTTCTATCCTTCGCCATTGCATAGAGCTCTCCCCATGTCTTCCCCATCTTTCTAACTTCATTCTCCAGCTCTCTTCTCCATGTGTTTTTTGACCTTTCTTTATTCCTATGCCCCTGTGGGTTCCAATGCAACGACATTCTAGTTATGCTGTTCTCCTGTTTTCTCAGTGTGTGTCCAATCCAGCGCCAGCGTCTTTTCCTCACCTCTTGTTCCACTGGAGCCTGTTTAGTTCTCTCCCAAAGCTCTACATTAGTTATTCTATCATACCATTTAATTCCCTCTATAATATTTAAATATTCTTTGTTACTTGCAAAGGTATTAAACATGATTCCTAATTATAGTCACCATTATCTTCATGTGTCATTCCGTATGTGTAGGATCTCATGTTTCGCCGTCTCACACAATCACGAGAAAAGCGAATCAGTTCAATGTCTTTGTCCTGCCCCATTCATCTGGCCAGGCCATGCAGATATTTATCTCTTTGCTTTCCTCCTGCTCTTTTTCCATCAGTTGTTACCACGTTCTCGCATCCATTCCTTCCTTCTCATAATATGTAATTATATATCAATTAGTTGCCTATCCTTTAAAGGGCGCTGCAGAACCAACCCCAGCATTTTTTGGCTGTTGTGGTTTTTCTAGGCAGTTGTTTACATCGAGTAGTTTGCCATTGGTTTCTGGACGGTCAGCTTCTCTATACCATTCTCGAAGCCAACGCAAGGCATAAGGCCCACAGCTGAGATTGAACCTTTCACCACAGGATTACGAAGCGGCAACACTAAGCCACAGATGCCCACGTAATTATATATACACAGTCCTTAAAAAATAGCCCCAGAATTAAGCAGTACAGTGACTAATGCAAACTACACAAATAAATCTGAACCGCACCCTCAGCCGCCCCCAGTGGTTGACAAATGCCAATGGTACAACCCTGGCCATGTGATTTGATTCTGTATTGACTTTCAGTTACCTTTGTGTGTGTGTGTATGCATTCGCTCAAGGGCAGTTGCCATGTTGATTGAGGTTTACAGCTAGGCTATGTCTGCAGTTTAACTCAATACAACTGATTGCAGTAAAGCTTTAATTATTCACCTTTTACGACATGCTTGTTAAGAGGCAGTGGGTTTTAAAACCCCCCCCCCCCCCCCCAGAAATGTGGACCCAGGAACTCACAGAAAAAAGTGACCTAAAAATATTTGCCTTTGCCACTTTCTTTATTAACTGTACCACTGAACTATCAGGTAAAATTCATCCAAATTCACCTCATCGTTATATTTATTATTGTTTTCCTTTTTCTGGAAATGTTATTTGTCTGTTCCTACTATGTTGGTGCTTTTCTCTGCTTACTTGATGGCCACTCCTTTAATGCTAGGTACTTGTTTTTGTGTATGCCACCTGTTGTGGGTTCCTCATTGATAGATACTGTTGTGATGTGTGTAAATCCCAACACTTGCCAGCCACATGAAAAACTAGACTAGTTTCTGAGAGCAATTTGATACCAAAGTGCTGGATATCCAAGAGCCATATTTGGCGGACATTATAAATTGATGGTAGCTGCATTTGGTGCCCATAGGAGAAAGAATGGGGTTATAGATGTCTAGATTTTTAGATTCATTAGTGAATGGATTACACTTAGAAATTGGCAAACCAATGTAAAACTTGATATATTTATTTATTAAACTTCGAATTATTTGTATCACATTTTTGCTATTCTACAATATTTGATCAGCTGGTCAGAAAGTGTATTAGGAAAATGAGATGTGTTAGTGATCATTCGAAGTTAGAATGATGTTCTTATTATGAAAGTAAGTATTGTAAACAAACATGAAGACAGTCGTTATCTTTGTATGTCATGCTGTTTTGCATATATGGCACCATCTTTTTTCCTCACTGTAATTGAAAACCTTTTTATTTTTGCTGAGTATGTTTTCTGTCTTGCAAAAAAGCAATATTTTAGGTTCGCGTCCTGACGGAGCCGCACTTTTAAAAAAAATGACTTTGACTCCCAGGTCGGCCCAGCCTTGCGTAGGTACCAGGTGTAGTCCTGGGAAGTAAAGATGGCCGGCGCGATACTGACACCATACCCCACCAAGTGCCGATTGGTCTGTAAAAATATAGGTCTAGTCCTATATTTCCAATACACATAAAGGCGTGGAAAAGGTCCTTTACAAAAAAAGGAATATTTACAGTGAAGACATTATTCTTTCAGTGTTGTTACCTTCCATTTCACCCTTGTTAGACTGTAAATGTTTACTTGGATGTTGTATTGTGGCTGTTTTGTTCATCCTGAAGATTGATTCTCTTACAATTTAACTATAAGCCTAGCCTCTCACAGTACAACAGCAACACCCTCTAAATATTGACCATCATAGTTTGCCTTTAGCAGACATTGTATAGTTGGTTCAGCATCTCATGCTCACACTTGCAAGCTATTTCCTCGAAAACTGCATGTTAGATTACAACAATTATTTGCATGCAGCCTTCGAATATCCATGACGCAAAAATAGTGGTATTCTTTAGTCCATAGATGCTTAGGACGCTGAATATCAGCCAATTCCTTTGATCTTTTTGAACCATTGTAAATAAGTGGAGTAAACTTTTAGATTTTATAGTAAAAATCTGAATTTCCGGTTCTATTTTTTTATCAGAGGCATGTCTTCATAATACATTGATAGGTGAAGTAAATTTATTTGTTGTCATTTATGTTCAACTGAGGTGTGTTGAGCTGAGTCAAGAAAGACATCAGAGCACTCGGGCCATTCCCATGTGTGCTTTTTCCCCATCTTCAGCAGCCAGCGCAGAGTTCCAATACTTATGGTACCGGAGGCAGTCTTGATTATATGTCCATTTGTCATATCTATGAGTGAAGTGTGCCGGCCAGGCTCTCTGGTCACACCCATGTGTATCATTCTCTCCAGGCCATGATGGTCTGTTTTCTCTTCTACTTGTTCCCAAAGAGCCTTGACCACATCTGCCTTGTCATGTATCAACTCACCACCAAGTGGTGCAGATCCAGCCATTTTGTCTGTCTGGTTCAATTGTAAACGTGTCCACAAGAAGTGTGGCCGTATTTATTAATGATTTTGTCACTGTCATACACCTTTCTCTTATTTGTTTTCTTCACAAGCTGCAACAACTCTGCCCTTAAATATGTGTCATCAAAGTTGACTTTTTATTCCCCATCAAGCCATCTCTTAATTTGATCTTTTGTATTTGATGTTATTGGTACTTTATCTTCCTTTCGTACAGCATTGTGATAGGTGGCATTATCCATTACTATGCATGTTGGTCTGTTCAGGATTGGAAGACGATCATTATCCATCTAGTGCCTGAAAATGTGTCCATTCATTTCAGTGTGGTAGTCCCTACCATCCAAACTTTTTTATTGGAAAATAAGTCCGGCATCATGGATAAGTCCTTTTTCACTACTTCCTGTATAAGTGAGTATAGTGCGCTGGTCTTTGCTGCTTGGAATGTTCCTTTACTGTTCACCGTTTACTGATTGCCATTGTTTAGCATCGGTTTGGTGGGCATTAAAAATAAACAATATCATAGCCTTGCATCCGTTGCTCACATATCTGCCTCAGGTATTTGATTCAAATAGCAATCAAACGTGGCTTTTCACAAATAATTCCTTTTACCTAGTTTTTATGAAAGTAAACCTGGTGGCTCTTACAATTTTCCATATACTACTTTTTGAAATGTTAATACTGAATTGTGATTTCACTGTTAATTTGAGTTTTCTTAGAGTAACAAGCTGATTTGTCTCTAACATTTTTAAGATCTCACGTCTAATGACAACTACATCATAGTTGTCAGCTTTTATTTTCTTTCCTGAGTGTCCTGTTTAATTCAGTGGTTAAATGATGCTGTCTATCCAGACCGAACACCAATGGTGTTCATTTCTCTGGGTCATGAAAATCACGGTATAAATGACCCATCTTAGATTCCCCGAGGAAGTGCTGGTTCAGTAAAACAGTAACCTTCTGCAGAGTTATACATTTTCATCTCAAATTCATTTTGCAGCTGATGTCTATGTCAGCTTTTATAAGCTAGTTATATGATAAATTACTCAACACTAATTTGTGGATGTGCCTTTGACTAAACAACCTTTACCGACGTCTTATTTCGGCGTCAGATCACTAACAGGTCGACTTTGCATGAGAAAATCGTAAAATTACGTACGTGTCTTTGACACACTGTTAAACCAGTGATTAGAAAGGATTATCATCACAGCACTCCGGACAGATCCATGGGTGCTGCGATCTCCTCCTCAAAAGCTCCACAAGTGCAAAACAACTCATGACGCCTGTTCTGTGTTGGTTAATGAAACGTCTTGTCCTCTTAGTGAAATATTCATTTCTTGCAGCCCCAGGCTGCACCCCCCCCCCCATGTCCATCAATCTAGGCATGGATATGGAGTCATGTCCTTTGGCGTGCTCCTTGGTACGTTAAGTTCAGCGCATAGCATTGATAACATCAGTTCTGTCCAGTACTGGACCAGCCATAGCAACCACAGTGTCAGCAAGATAGTCTGCACGCTCGTTCCCTTGAACACCCACATAGCCTGGCACAAAGATGAAGGTTAGGGCAGATATCCGTGAAGTGCTTAGTGTTTCAATCCACTCTTGCCTGATAAATCCAGCTTGGATTTTTTAAAGCATATTCATCGAATCACCAAGAAAGCATACGTGTGTGAACCTTTGACTACCAAGCCATGCTAAAGCCCTTGTTACAGTCATAGTTTCTATTGTAAGGCTATAAGTTGTAACATCAAAGGCGCCATTCATCTCCTTTATGGTTTTTCCCCTTGAGCTTACTGTGAATGCCCATGCACATGTGTAAAACCAGTCATAGTGTGCATTACTTCCTGAAAATAATGAGTTTTCCAAGACAGTTTCATGAATTAAAAAAAAAAAAAAAAAAAAATATATATATATATATATATATATATATATATATATATATATATCGTAAAGAAGAAAACCAACAACATTCTTTAGTGAAAAAAATATTTCCCTAACGTCATGGATATTTTAAGGCTGCATGCAAAAAATCATTGTGATCTAACAGGCAGTTTTCGAGAAAATTGGTTGCAAGTGTGTTCATGAGATGTTGAACGAACTTTTTATGGATGTGTTCTTTAGATTGAGATCATAATACAGTTGCCTTTCTCGTATTTTTCTAAACTTATTGATGTCAGTAATTTCTTTAATTTCTGTTTTACTTTCTACTGACAGCACATTGTCATCAGTAAACAATAGACTATTTGATTTTCAGACGTTGACTTTATGCGTATAACTTCAACTAGCCACTGTTTTAGATATAATGCGTTATGTAATAACTGCCGGGGCGATTACCAAACTGTACAATAAGGTAGTTAATTAAATTGTTTACCATTGCTTTACAGGCCAAATTGCTGTGCCATTTCAGTAACTAACTACAGCCTCATTAACTGAAATGACGATGTTGATTGCACGGCTTCTTATTGGGATATAATGGTTAGGTACAGGGATACTGTTATGAGCCTGTTATCTCAGTTAATATAACTATTATAACTTGTTCTTGTACACATTAATAGTGATAATAGTAACAAAGTATGTGAGCTAAACAGTATCAGGGGACTTTGTGTGCCTAGTGACTTGGTTCTGCTGCAGTGGTACCAGATTTTAATTTCCTGGTGTGTGTGTGTGTGGGGGGGGGGGTGTATATATATATATATATTAATTATTCTATCATACCATTTAATTCCTTCTATTCTGCGCAGGCACCAGTTAATGAATGTCTGTAATTTATTTGTAATTGCCGTAGTTTTTCTCCGTGTTTTCACATTATGATTAAACATTTTAAGTTTAGTATTTCTTTTGACCTCCACAAATTTCCTAGTGCTATGAAATCTCCTCTTGCCTTTTGTATTCTTATTTTACTATCTCTGTCAGTTCCTCCATCTTTATCTACATTACTGCCCAAATAGGTGTACGACTCCACGTCTTGAAGTGGGGTGCCATTAGGAGAAACCACATTACTATTAGCCTGATTTATTCTTATTATCTCTGTCTTTCCTTTATGGATTTTCAGACCTAGCTGCTGTGATCTCGCATCAAGTATATTTAATTTATCTTGCAACTGAATCCATGAACGGGACAAGATAAATATATCAGCGAAGTCCAGATCATCAAGCTGTTTTGTAGGGCTCCCCTGAATTCCATTCTTGGTGTCAGCAGTTAGTGTTTTCGTAATCCAGTCTATAGCCAGTAAAAATAAGAGAGGCGACAAAAGGCATCCCTGTCGCAAACCTGTTTTTATTTCAAATGCATCTGTTAGCGTTCCCTCATGAAGAACTCGACAGGTCATGTCTTTATATGTTAAAGTGGTGAGTTCAATGATTTGCTTTTATTATAATACGTAATGTGGCTATCTGGTCAGTACAGAATCTGTTTGGCTGAAAACCTGCCTGTTCATCTCTTAGCATTTTATCAATAGCAGTTTCTTGTTTTTCTAACGTGGTCATCCGTGCTGTATTATTATAGTTAAATCATTAGTGTATTCCTTTCACTGGTCGTCCTAGTTATACCCCCCACACCTTCCCCACCCCCTTTTATTCTTCAGCCCGACAACAGCCACCCTTTATTTTCGTTATCATTAACCGGACCTGTTCACGTTTCCATGCCCAGGACTAGAGTAACTTCCCTTGCCATTCATGCAGCCTTAGGTCGCTGGACCTCTCCTGTGTTGCGGGGGTGTTATAATAGGGCTTGGTTCGGCGTTCGCTGGGGTATGTAATTTTTATATTAGGTTGTGTTATTGTAAGTCTTTCTCAATAGCCTCAGGCGCCTGTGTACAAGTAAGAAGTACTGCATGGGGAAGCGCCGCAGGCTCGACAATTCTTGGCTAGCGAAACTGGGATGGTTTTTTTTGTGTGTATTTTTACGTTCGGCCCCCCTCCCATTTCCCCTGAGAGAAAGAAAGCAGTTACAGGGAGCGTAGGGATAGAAAAATATTGCTGTTTCTATACTCCCGAACCGTCACGCAGGAAGCAGAACGTCAAAATGATCACGTAAGCGAGCGGCGAGAGGACGAGAAAAGAAGCAACTGTTACACCGTTCACAATAAGGAAAACATGACTCCCCTGCCTAAGAAGGCATGAATGGCAAGGGAAGTTACTCTAATCCTGGGCATGAAAACGGGAACAGTACCCATTAACCTATTGTCATGGGCAGCTGTGGGCTGTTAGGTAATACTCCCCCAACCCCACCCTATTTAGTAGGCTCCATAGCCGCAACGTTCACGTTTTGTTTGTTTTTGTTACATTGGGGAAGCTTGCTGATATACTTTTCGTTGGGTTTTATATCTTTCTCTGAAATTTAGTAGGGCATGTCATTGTTGAGTGCAGTGTTCCTCTTGACTCGCAAGTGCCATGAGTTAATTATTCAGTTGCGCGGATACCCCGCTGCAGTCTATGAGAGACAGTAACGTTGGCGGTACGTTTTGTCTAGTTACTCTGGAACACATGATATAACAACGGAATCCGTACTTTATGCCAAAATCCATATGTATTTATGAGTTTCATTTGTATATGATGGAATCACCCCTACAGTGTGCTAGGGCACGGTGGCGTCCACCGCCTCCCCTTCTTTCCGTGTCCACAACATTGAGAACCTCTTCTCTATCTACGCCACTCCAGTCCTGCTCAGTAAAGAAGATAAAGACAGAGGGATCGCTCATTCCACATACAAACTACTGGGGTATGTGTTGTACGTCCCAGAATTACCCCCCATGGCTTCATTCTGTATGTGTTCAAGTTCCTTCAGCTGGCACTTTGATATGGTAAGCATGCCAGATCCATAATCTATCACCGACATGATCGAATGGAACATTGTGAACAACATTCTTTGTTCCATGTCCATTGCTGACATAACCCTAAGTGCATCGGGTCCTTTCTGGCATTTCGCCGAAACTACCTCCACATGAAGGACAGGCTTCTATCGATAGTGATACCCAAGTACCTCAGTTTGCTTTCTCTTTTTATGGTTCTATCATTATTTGTAAGACCTGAAACATCAGTTCTTACAATTCCATTGTCCAGAGAACACCATAAACAGCCGCCTTTTCTTGCTCGATGACAGCACCAATTTCTGCACACCAGTTAGTCACTTTGTCTACAATTACCTGTAGTTCTTGGGCTGTCGCTCCCTACCTATATGCAGACACAGAGGTCGACCACGCAAAATATGGACCGCAGAAATATCAGAGACACTGAAAAGTACTATATACGAAGCGAACAGAAGGGCCTGTTCTAGAGATCTCTTCCTTCCCTGACGCCGCGAGGCATTCCTGGAGTAAAGAAAAGAAGAAGAAGAAGATAGTTATTAGTGATCACCATGTGGCTTCCGGAGCCGCGGTGGGGGGGGGGGAAGGGGGGGGGGGGTTTCGCCCCAATCCCTCAAACATGTCGTAAACGGATACTAATTAGGGGTGTACTTCGAAGCCGAAGTTCATCTGCCTGCGAATCAAGGAACCAGCAGTCTGCATATAAATAAGCCACTTCTGTAAAATGGACTTGCAAGTAAAACTCAAGTTCTGAAACAAGACTAAGTCCAGAAAGTGGAAAAACAACCAGAATTTTCCTGTAGAGTTTACAGTGGGCAGCGCGTAGAAGAAAGATTACAGTGAAATAATGAAGCACGATTCACTGGCACTCAGGGGACAAGCTAACAGAATTCCGTTGGTCCAGTGAAGAAGTCCATCGGTTTCTCCAGTGAGAAGTTTGTGTCATTGGTAGAGATAACAAATGCCATCTAATAGCTACTTCCCATGATTTCATGTGAGCTCACTGAATAGTTATGTGTACATTTATGTATACATTTATGTCTGTTTTACTCATTTCTGTCTGTTCTTGCCGTGATGAAAAGTTGACATGCATGCGTGTATAGCAGCCTAGTGTTTGTGCGCACGTAGTAATAGTGGTGATAGTAGTGTGACCGTCGGCTCTGTGGCTAAGTAGATGCGAATTCTTCGTAATGCCCGGTTCGATCCCAGCTGCGGGCTATGCGCTTTGCGTTGGTTTCGACAGTGGTATCAGGGAGCCGACCGTCCAGAGAGAAATGGCAAACTACTGGACGTAAATTTGCATAGAGAAACCACACAACAGCCAGGGGCTGCTGGGGTTGGTTCTGCAACGTCCTGTAAAGGATACGCAACTAACCTAAAGTAGTGTGACAGCGGGGTTTTTCAATGAGTCAGACTTGACCCACTACATCTAATATGTAGGCACGATTCGAACAGTTGCACTACACGCAGAGCACGTATTGATTTCCATTGACTGAACAGAGGCTTTACTCGACAGTTCATTGATTTCTTACCCTAGCTACTTTGTTTTGCTAATGCTCATAGGTGTCAGACCATCGAGATATCAGTTGTGTCTCGCAAGCAGGTTAGACTAACCAAGTCTTGACATTGTACACGGTTGCAGGAATCTAATAGGGATGGAAGACGATAATCAGGTACGGTTCGTGTGGTTTGGTTTTCACCATGAAGAATCGTTGGGTAAGAGCTGCGAGTACTTTGTCGTTGTAGTGTAGCGGAATTTCTCATGCGACGAAGGAAAATAGAACACGTGTGAGCTGGTGGTATGACTCACGCAGAGGCTAACGTTCGGGTGTGTCGGGAATTAGTAATTCATTTGCCGTGCATTGCAACGTCGCCTGGGCTCAACCTGTTTCCTTACATTGAACTAGTAGAAGACTCAGATTTGAACTTTTTTGTTTTAAACAGTATGGGAGTTAGATTTAAACTTTCCATACAATGAACTGTAATGGAAGACTCAGATTAAAACGTCTTAAACAGCATGAGAGATTTAGACTTTCCACACAGTGAGGTGAGGGAACCGCGTTAGTGTAAAAGCTAGACCCTGGCCTGAATGTCTATGGTTCCTGACTGTTGTGCTAAACAACCAAGCGGTTCCCTTTGTCTCTCATGTTTACAAGTATAAACCCAGTGGTCATGCTTGTGAGCGTAGGTCTTTCTAACCTGTATCATCGCCAGCAGCCATCCTAGTATTATTCATCCTCGTCTCTAGTTTTTTTCTTCGTTGGTTTTGAGGTCGCTGTGTTGTTTGCCCTGAAGGTTTAAGAGAATTAACTTTCTGGTTGTACAAACGGGTTTTTGTCAGTGCCTACCCTACCCACTCAGCCCTCCATTTCCTCCCATCTCACCCCCCCCCCCCTCCAACTTCTTGTTTCACTTGAATATTTTTCACAGGTTTTGCACTAGTGACTGTCTTAGAATTTTAATGTTCTAACACAGCACGAGGTCATACATTTTTATAGTTTATTGTTAGTAGTTTGTCTTTCTCCGCCTTTCTGATCTAGACAGCTGTACCGATTTGACGTTAGGAGTTGAATATTCTCAGTTTGTAGTAAATTTAATTTCCTTTGAACCCTACGCAGGTCATAGATGTAAGCAGTGTTAAAGCTCATCTTTTATTTTTATCTTTGCGCCCGCAATCCTTCTTTTTCTTCTTCTTCTTTTACTGCTACTACTACAACTGCTGCTTCTTCTTCTTCTTCTTCTTCTTCTTCTTCTTCTTCTTCTTCTTCTTCTTCTTCTTCTTCTTCTTCTTCTTCTTCTTCTTCTTCTTCTTCTTCTTCTTCTTCTTCTTCTTCTTCTACTACTACTACTGCTGCTACTACCACTACTGCTGCTGCTACTACTACTACTACTGCTACAACTACTACTACTACGCCCGTTATACCCATATACACATTTTTGTCCTTTGCAATCTCGTAAGCCCCTCCCCCTCCCCCTTTATTTTCTGTTAAACTGTGTTCCTCATTAATTGTGTTTTATGCGTTCTTGTACTTACTAATGTCTTAAGTCCTGTGTGTTTCAAAGTGCCGGGACTAAATAGGTTACTAGGTAACCGTCTAGGACCCCAGTACAACCTTGCAGTTGAACGTGTCTTATCAGGATTTGTAAATGTAAGGTTGTCACTTCATATTATAGACAACATTCAATATAATGTCATGTGTGTGTGTATACACGCACATATATATACATATATATATGTCCATATATATATATATATATATATATATATATATATATATATATATATATATATATATATATATACATACATACACACACACATATATATATATACACACACACGCATATACACACACACACACACACACACACACACACACATATATATATATATATATATATATATATATATATATATATATATATATATATATATATATATATATTAGGGCTTTACCTAATATTCGCTTCAGGGTTGAATAGTGGACCTAATAACTATTCAGTATTTGGCTGAATAGTTGCGGTCGGGCCGAATACGAATAGTGGTTGCCTTACTCCCGTTTCTGCATACACTGTGGTGGACTGAAATAACTCTCTCATTAACACAATAGTTGCTGTTGCCTAAGTCTGTCGTAGTGGGGGAAACTGCAACCCGGTTGCATGGTACAAACTGCATAAAATGCCAACCGCAGAGTGTGTGTGTTTGTGAGAGAGGGGGAGAGACATAGAGATCATACATGTTTCGTTCTTACAGGGTGTCTTCGCCCACATCAAATTTGAAGATATTACATCGAAGGAACGGCCTAGCGAACGATGGTTTTGAAAGAGGCGGGAGCCCGAAGACAACTATTCACAGACATCAGAAGGAGCAGTCATCATTTTTCAGCCATGTTATGAGAAGATGGAAAATGGAACATTTGATGACCACTGGAAAAATCTGTGGAAGGATGGATAGAGGAAGACAACGACAGAAGATTCTTGACAGTCTTGTTGCATGGCATGGAGGTGTGTCAGCACACGAACTGATACATGCTGCAGGAGATAGCAGATTGTGGAGAGGCATGATCGCCCACGCCAGTCGGCAAGACACCTGATGATGATGATACACTATTCGTATTCGGCCGAATAGTTGGTCCCACTATTCGTATTCGGCCGAATAGTGAAAATAAACTATTCGGTACAGACATATATATATATATATATATATATATATATATATATATATATATATATATATATATATATATATATATATATATATGAATGTGTATATATATATGTGCGTGTGTGTGTGTATATATATGTATATATGTGCGTGTGTGTGTGTAAATATATATAAAATGACAGTGTATAATGAATAAGCTTAATGTCAGTAGCCATCCCCTGCCTCATAAAAACAACTGTAGTATCCTGGTATGGAACTATACCTATGACACTTACTTCCAGCAACACCGTTTGGTTTTTGTGCACATGTTCCAGATATGAAACTGCACATCAGGTAGAGGGTCCCTGGTGCAGATGCAGTGTATGCCTGTTGTGGAAGTGTTAGAGCGTATACTCTTTTTAAAACCTGTTTGTTAGAACAATTTAGGCTATTAGTTTGAAAAAGATATTTAAAAAAGGATTGTATTTAATTTTAAAGAATAGCAAACAGCTACCTAGTTCTTTCAGTAACATCTAGTTCTTTTATAATAATCACAGTTAATGCATTTATATATTTCTTTGTTTATGCTGTTAAAACTGCCAATGACTGTCTTTATTATACCACTTTTGCGGGGGGGGGGGGGGGGGGGGGGGGGGGGGGGGGGGGTATTTGTGCTCAGGGTTTTACGACCGATAGTGCTCTAATCCTGTCCAGTCTAGATTGGTGGATATGGAGGTGCAGCATGGGGTTGTCAGACCAAAATTTCTCTAACGGCACAGGATGTTTGATTGTTATTAGCTTTTATTAAGTTCGGTATTGTTGTTTGTCTGGTACAGTTTTTGCGTTCAGTTTTTAATACTGTTTCCTGCTAAGCTATCGAGCTGACATTTTGCACACACACACACTTTATGAATGACAGTGAAATATGGTGAAAGAATATTTAAAAAAAAAAAAGCAACCCCACTGAGGTAATTAAATTCAGAATGTACTGTCAATTATTGTTTAATTCTCACAGAAGGGAGCGGCTAGACGCTCGCCGCGGATCGGAAGGTCGTGGGTTCGCTCCCTGACGGAGACGGACTTTTCTTCAAAAATGACCTTGGCTCCCAGGTTGACCTAGCCTTGAGTGGGTACCGGGTGCAATCCCGGGAAGTAGAGGCGGCCGGTGTGATGCTGACCACATCACCCATCTTGTGCCGTTGGTCTATAAAAATATAGGTCTAGCTCTATATGCCCTATACGCCTAAAGGCGTGGAAAGGGTCCTTTACTTTACTTACTCTCACAGAAGGACAGCAAAGACAAATAAACAAGAGGAGCACATGGAAGAAATGAATTTAATTAAATGCACAGTCAAGTATCTTGCTTGCTGTATGTGTTGAAATACATTTACTTCTTGGTCTTCTAGAAATCTGTACACAATGATGCTTATATCTATGAGTTTATAATTTCCTAGTATAAATTTCCCATCTTTGTCTACATGCTCTCCATCTGTTATCTAAAATATTAGCTGGTATGTTTGATTGTAGTCATTATTAAAACATGTTTCTTGCTGCATGAAAATGGCGGGGGGGGGGGGGGCAGTTAATTTTGTCTGGTGTTTGAGGGCATTATTTGGCACTTTTATTCTTTTAATGATTGGCTACTTTGTGTCTGCACTCTTGTGGGGTAAGAATAGGCTGGCTACTTTATTGATCAGTTGGGTTGTTCCTTATGGGCTGCACGAGGCAAAATAAATCTCAGACTGGATGGCAGATGAACAAGGCAGATCCGAGATACCATGTTCAACCTTCTAAGACATAATTAGGGCACCCGTGACATCTACACCAGCCTGGTGTAACATGCAGTCCTGGGTGGGTAAGGATGTTGTTACTTTAAAGACAGTCTGTACTTTTATCATCAGCTATATGTTTCCCCACATTTTTTTCTACATATTTCCTTTTGGCATTTGCCATATGGATTGCTATCAGAGGACAGATGCTGTTCATATCCTCATTCAAGAGGTTATTTTCCCCAAACGTCAATACAGAGTGAAAGTAATTGAGGGACCTGGTGGAGCCACATGCTACGACAGGAAAGAGGCCAGATTACCCCTTAGTGCATCTGCTGCTTCTCCCATGCTATGCTAAAACTACCAGTGTTCACAACAAGTTTTCAATGATGCCCAGAGTTAATGCCTCATTAATTGTATACATTTGCTAACAAAAAACTGTTGTTTCATCAACAGAGTGCTCAGTCCAGAATTTTTATCAGGAATGGTTTGGTTGTCAACGATGACCAGTCATTCTATGCTGATGTCTATGTTGAGGATGGAGTTATCAAGTAAGTTCATTTCTACAAATGCTTGTGTAATCATGGCTTCCTACTCCTTGTTCTTCTGTCTCTACACCTCCATCACTGTTAGGCTTTTAGCATCACATCAATATCTTTTCGTCATTAATTTAAACCTTGATATAGGAACTTTTTCATAACAGAATTAGCGTGGGAGCTTTGTAGATTATGCTGCAACATTGATGTACACAGAAGGGAGCTAAAAGAACAATGGAGGAAACAATTGGAGAGAAGAAAATAAAAAGGAAAACTGATCACCTAGATCAGTATGCTTATTGGAACTGCTGAATAGTCATTATCCTTCGCCTTAGAACAGGGCACAATCGACTTCGCTCCCACATGTACAACAAATTTAAGATTGGCCAATCAGCCTTGTGTACTTGTGGACTGGCACCTGAAACAACAGATCACATCCTTCAAGACTGTCCCAGATTCAACGCTTTCAGGCAAAACCTTTGGCCAAAAGAGACACTTGTGGAAGTCAAACTTTACGGGCCGCTTAGTGAATTACAAAAGACAGTGAAATTCATACTAGAGACAGCTTTGCAGATATAGACAATTTATTTCATGTGAACGAAAGAAGAAGAAGAAGAAGGAACTGCTGAAATGCCTTGCAGCACACAGGTCATTGAAAATATCAAGTTCTGGTATTTTGAAGCTCCAAAAAAAAAAAAGCTTCTAAAGAAGAGACAGCTGCATCCAGCAGGGGATGGACACAAATGATAGCAATAATGAGATGTATAGTTAGAAGCAGATGGTGTAGCTACAGCAAATCAGACATGGATAAGTGAGACAATTAACTTACATGTGGTGCTTTATAAACCTGAACATCTAGGACTTCTTGGAAAAATTGCTAGTCTGATCAACAGTGCTATATAGCTGGCGATTTCTAATGATTATTCGAAATAGTTTTGTTTTTAAAATGTCACACACAATAGACGGGGGATTGCACTGAGCCAGGCATCACTGAATACGGTTTAGTTTGTGACTACCGTACACATTTACAGAAATATATTAAAAAAAACTTTTTTATATGATACAGTTTTATTTAAAATGCATACAATAATTAATACATTAGAAAGGCAAAAAGCAAATGTATCATATAGTTAAATATATAGAAAAATTGAAATAATTCTTTTTAACAAAATTGGTGAGGTTCTTTTGGATTAATTTCCTTGAAAATAGATATTTTGCTGCTTGTCCACGTAATGTCTTTGACACTCAAAGTTATAAATAAAACCTAACTTTTGGGGGAATATTTTTGCACCACATTGCATTAGCATGGATAAAGTGGGTGTAAGCAGAATTTCTGGCTCAATCTGCTATCAGGAAATAGTCTATAAATCAATTTTGCCCGCCTGACATGTGTGTGAGAGAGTATGCGACACGCATGTGTGCAAACACACACATGCACTCACCCGCCCCCCCCCCCCCCCCACCCCACACACACACACACACACACACACACTATGAACTTAATAACTTTTAAAAATATTAGCACAGATATATCATTTTCTATCGCCACCATGAAATCTTGTTCTGGAGATCAAGCCACATGTTCCTCTTTGGAAAATTTTCATATTCATAGTTTAGGATTTCTGAGCACAGCAATAATCAGTGTTCAGCCTATCTTTAAATCAGTTTCTCAACCTCTTAACACCCACAGCCAACCAAAAGGGGGGAAAATTGTTTTGCAGCCCATCTGACAGTAACCGTACATGGAAACAAAAAAAAATGTAGTTGCCAGTTTATTGATTAAATCCGATGTCACAAAATTAACATTTTCAGCTAATGTGATATCTGATGCTACTTAAAGGTTTAGAAAATATGATATACATGGAGCATTAGTTCTGATTGGGGAAACATGAGAGTAACTGTAACATTCATTCGGTTTTTCTGTTTTAGTTTTATTACTGACATGGGAGAATTAAACATCTTAACATGCACAGTCCGTGGTGACAGCCCTAGCCAGGCAGCCCTAAATCCTCAGGCTCAAGGCCCTCTGTCTGCACCACCCTAAACAGTGGTCAAACAGACAGTAGTGACTGACATGGCAGAGAAAGCTTTTCACACAAATAGGAAGTGGTAAATCTGACCAAGAATCCGAAAGCTCTAACTCGGACATGGATAGTCCTTTCAAGTGACATACAAAACTCAGACAATGAGTGCATTTTATGTCTCGACACAAGACTGATATCAGAAGACAACTGGGTTAGCTTTTCTTTTTTCATGATAATCAAGTGTGCATGATTTAAATCTTCCAAGAAGCGAATATTAATCAATAGGATGTCTTTGCAAGGATCCTCGTTTTCAGAGGAATTGTGTGATTATTCTTGTGTGTTTTCCCTCCTTCCCACTTCATTAAGCTTCTTAGTCACAGTTTCACAGTTGAGTGGATTCATTTCTTGATATCAGATTGACTACAGTTAAACAAGAGAAAAGATCAGATTGACTACAGTTACACCAGAGAAAAGATCAGATTGACTACAGTTACACCAGAGAAAAGATCAGATTGACTACAGTTACACCAGAGAAAAGATCAGATTGACTACAGTTACACCAGAGAAAAGATCAGATTGACTACAGTTACACCAGAGAAAAGATCAGATTGACTACAGTTACACCAGAGAAAAGATCAGATTGACTGCAGTTACACCAGAGAAAAGATCAGATTGACTACAGTTACACCAGAGAAAAGATCAGATCAACTAGTTACACAAGAGAAAAGATCAGATTGACTGCAGTTACACCAGAGAAAAGATCAGATTGACTAGTTACACCAGAGAAAAGATCAGATTGACTAGTTACACAAGAGAAAAGATCAGATTGACTACAGTTACACAAGAGAAAAGATCAGAATTATCTGGTTTAAAATCATTTCTCCAAAGCTTGTTCTGCCTTTAAAAAAATGTACTGACTTGTTGTGTCATGTATTTATGCAAGATGAACATCGAAGAATTCTCAGATTGAATTTGTCTTGTACCATACAAGTTCATAAAGAACTGTATTACTGCTGGTAGGCTTTAGAGTGCTTCACCTAAATATTATTTTGCTGATGGTGTGTATCATGATTATTAATTATAAATTTTTGTTTTAATTTGTCTATGATTTCTTTCCCAGGCAACTGGGAACTAACCTAGTTATACCGGGAGGAGCGAGAACTATTGATGCTCGTGGGAGGTTTGTGCTGCCAGGTATGCTTTGTTTAATTGTTGGTGTTTCCGAGGAGTTGTAAATGAAAACATTTGTGTGTGCATTGCACAAATGCCTGTTTCTTTCTGATGTTTTTGATAAGTTGTCTCTTTCCAAACATCTGGATTGCTCTTTCTGGCTGACTGAAACTATGCGTGTATATATTACGTCTTTCCATACCTTTTTGTATCATTGCATCGGTACGAGTTTCATGGCACTGTTCTACATATCGGAAAGATGTTGCCTGAACCTGTCAGCTAGTCCTAGCCCTGTTTTGCCATTGTACTTCATACCACATATTTTGTAAAGGATGGCATAAATTATATTGTAGCTCATGCATTAGAAGCTTCACATATGTGGAAAGTAGCATTAGGGAATGCCAGACTATCTGCCAGGACCACATAAGGTCAAGTCTTGCATTTGATCTATGGTAGGATACCATGCATAAGTTGATTTCAGAGGTGGGATGTAACTGACTCTTGACTAAAACATCTTGAGGTTATGATCCTGTCTGTAGGCTACTAGGGGAAAGTTCAAGGAAAAAATACTGGTGACAAGGTCAACCCTTAGGGTGGAGAGATGCCTGGGGATAATTTGTTTGGCAAGGATGTTGTGAGAGGTTTAGGCTTGGAAGTGAGGGCCTCAGCACAACTGATAGACGACAAGTGGTGAAAGGCGGGGGAGAAGATACGTTCAGGGAGACTTGGAGCTGACAGAAATCCAGCATTTCCAGGGCCCTATAGGGAAAGCCACCATTCTCTTGACACAGTCGGTGGTGGTGTAGAAGTTGGGGAGAAAGGAATTCAGTCCTTGCAGGAAAAAGAGTGGGAGGGTGTATACAGGAGAACTAGTATGGGAAACAGCAGGCTTGTAGTATACTGAGGTACTAAGGCCTTTAGATTTCAAGTGAAAGTGAGATAAAATAAATGCACAGACAACAACGAAATGCTGGAAGTGAGTTGAATGCTGAGGTGGAAGTTTCAGAGAAAACAAATTAGCATTTCACAGGCATATTTTGAGACACAGATGCAATCATCAGTACATCTCCTGTAGAGCTACGGAAGACTACCGTTGTATTGATGATGTTCTTCTTCTTAGCATTCACTAGTTGTAAACTCCAGTGGAAAGTTCTTGTTGTTCATCCACTTTTGGACTTTGGTCGTGTTCCAAAACTTGAGTTTTGCATCAACATTCTTGAACAGATCTGGTTTATTTGTATGCAGACTGTTGGTTCCTTGCTTCTCAGGAAGATGCACCCCAGCTTCGAAAGAAACATTCCTAATTAGTCACCTTTTATGACATGCTTGTTGGGGGGGGGGCAGTGTTTCCACCATACCCCCCCCCCCCCAATCCTCCCCGAAATGGGGCCCTAGAATCCACATGAAGAGATGATGTATCTACTGTTCTAGATAGCCTGTGGAGAGGCAGGCATGGATAGGTTCCATTTTGGTGCCCATAGCTACGCTACTGATCTGGTCATATAGTGACCATTGAGCTCAAAAGAGTTGAAAGCGAGCAATAGGTCAGCCAGATGTGCCAAGGGATTATTGGCTGTAGCTGGACTGACTCCGCGATGCAGAATGAACCACAAAGCCTGGAGTCCGTCAGAAAGTCCAATAAGTGCGTAGAGAGAAGTAGCATCTAATGGTGAAGATGTGCTATCTGGAAGGAGAGTTTAATTGAATTGACAGTAAGGTGAATATAGCATAGTTGATGTCCTTGATATAGGAAGGCCATATAGATTCACAGGAAGGGTGTAAGGGATGAAAAGACTCAGGACAGATCTCTCGAATGTGAACAGATAGAGGTCTGGAAGTATACAGACCACCAGATTATTCGCACCTGTGGTAGGAGAAGTAAGTGGGAGGGGTAGGACCAAGTTTGGGGAATTTATTGTGCTTAGCAGTGGAAAGACATCACTTGTGGTTGATGCTGCTAATAATATACCATATGGCACAGTAAAAGAAGTAGTTGTGAGAAGTTAGTTGAAGTAAACATCTATCAAGGTGGGCGATGGGAGACCTGGGCTCAAACATTTGGTGCACATTATAGTCAGCTACACACCCCACTGTTCCTGAGCCTGGTACAGACATTAGCCACCATTAACATTTAAGACAGGAGGGCTACATGGTCTCAAGGAATGGTGTCCGCCTTGAGTGCTATAGGCTCAGGGTTCAATCCCCAATAAGGGCTGGGATTTCTTCATGTGGACTTGGACGTCTAGTAATTCCCCCTGGTTTCTCAGTAGTGAGGTCAGACATCTGTGTGCATTGTTGCACACTTGAAAAAATCCCTTGGCAGTCGGAAATCGAAAAGAGTAGCCTACTGGTACTGGCCGGGCAAAATTTGAAGTTAAAAATCTACCCAAAGTATTTCAGGATCCTCGCCGGTGCTACAGAGCCTTTGCACTGTGCTGAGCTTCTTCGGACTCAGACTTGAGTTAGAAGAAGAGCGGAGCACTTATAGGTTACCACCCAAGTGCCATGATGTTGGTCCGTTGATCAAAACCTCAATAGCATTTAAGACCCAGGATCTTGGTAGTGAAACCTTATGGCAGTTTCTAAGGAAATTAAGATGGCACCTGGTGCAAATACTTTTATATATGGTAAAGACCAGATTTGTGGCTGTGGATTTGAGATCAGATGGTAACACACTGAAACAGAAGAGGATGAAAGACTTGTTTGGTCGAGTACAAGACATAAAAGAGATGAAGAGGAGAATATCAAAGATGGAAGAGATAGGAAATAGAAATGGGTGGTTGACAGAGGGTCTAAAGAACATACAAGTCAGAGCAGATGAAAAATCGAATCCAGATATCATTAATATGCAGATAAGTAAATTAAAATATATACAAATATTGTGTTTTGTTATTCTGGTCAGCTAATAATTTCATTGTTGATAATGTCAACAACCACCACAGTTAGTCTAGTCACCTATCAGCTTAAGTGTTAGTCTCTTTAACTATCAGCTTCACTGTTAGTCTCTTCAACTATCAGTTTAACTGTTAGTCTGTTTAACTATCAGCTTAACTGTTAGTCTGTTAAACTATCAGCTTAACTTTTAGTCTGTTCAACTATCAGTTTAACTGTTAGTCTGTTAAACTATCAGCTTAACTTTTAGTCTGGTTATCTATCAGCTTAACTGTTATTCTGTTCAACTATCAGCTTAACTGTTATTCTGTTCAACTATCAGCTTAACTGTTAGTCTGGTTATCTATCAGCTTAACTGTTATTCTGTTCAACTATCAGCTTAACTGTTATTCTGTTCAACTATCAGCTTAACTGTTAGTCTGGTTATCTATCAGCTTAACTGTTATTCTGTTCAACTATCAGCTTAACTGTTATTCTGTTCAACTATCAGCTTAACTGTTATTCTGTTCAACTATCAGCTTAACTGTTATTCTGTTCAACTATCAGCTTAACTGTTATTCTGTTCAACTATCAGCTTAACTGTTATTCTGTTCAACTATCAGCTTAACTGTTAGTCTGTTTAACTATCAGCTTAACTGTTAGTCTGTTTAACTATCAGCTTAACTGTTATTCTGTTCAACTATCAGCTTAACTGTTATTCTGTTCAACTATCAGCTTAACTGTTATTCTGTTCAACTATCAGCTTAACTGTTAGTCTGTTTAACTATCAGCTTAACTGTTATTCTGTTCAACTATCAGCTTAACTGTTATTCTGTTCAACTATCAGCTTAACTGTTAGTCTGTTTAACTATCAGCTTAACTGTTAGTCTGTTCAACTATCAGCTTAACTGTTATTCTGTTCAACTATCAGCTTAACTGTTAGTCTGTTTAACTATCAGCTTAACTGTTATTCTGTTCAACTATCAGCTTAACTGTTATTCTGTTCAACTATCAGCTTAACTGTTAGTCTGTTTAACTATCAGCTTAACTGTTAGTCTGTTTAACTATCAGCTTAACTGTTATTCTGTTCAACTATCAGCTTAACTGTTATTCTGTTCAACTATCAGCTTAACTGTTAGTCTGGTCATCTATCAGCTTAACTGTTATTCTGTTTAACTATCAGCTTAACTGTTAGTCTGGTCATCTATCAGCTTAACTGTTATTCTGTTTAACTATCAGCTTAACTGTTAGTCTGGTCATCTATCAGCTTAACTGTTATTCTGTTCAACTATCAGCTTAACTGTTATTCTGTTCAACTATCAGCTTAACTGTTATTCTGTTCAACTATCAGCTTAACTGTTATTCTGTTCAACTATCAGCTTAACTGTTATTCTGTTCAACTATCAGCTTAACTGTTAGTCTGTTTAACTATCAGCTTAACTGTTAGTCTGTTCAACTATCAGCTTAACTGTTAGTCTGGTCACCTATCAGCTTCACTGTTAGTCTGTTCACCTATCAGCTTAACTGTTAGTCTCTTCACCTATCAGCTTAACTGTTAGTCTCTTCAACTATCAGCTTAACTGTTGGTCTCTTCAAGTATCAGCTTAACTGTTAGTCTGGTCATCTATCAACTTCACTGTTAGTCTGTTCACCTATCAACTTCACTGTTAGTCTGTTCACCTATCAACTTCACTGTTAGTCTGTTCACCTATCAACTTCACTGTTAGTCTGGTCATCTATCAACTTCACTGTTAGTCTGGTCATCTATCAACTTCACTGTTAGTCTGGTCATCTATCAACTTCACTGTTAGTCTGTTCATCTATCAACTTCACTGTTAGTCTGGTCATCTATCAACTTCACTGTTAGTCTGGTCATCTATCAACTTCACTGTTAGTCTGGTCATCTATCAACTTCACTGTTAGTCTGTTCATCTATCAACTTCACTGTTAGTCTGTTCATCTATCAACTTCACTGTTAGTCTGTTCATCTATCAACTTCACTGTTAGTCTGGTCATCTATCAACTTCACTGTTAGTCTGGTCATCTATCAACTTCACTGTTAGTCTGGTCATCTATCAACTTCACTGTTAGTCTGGTCATCTATCATCTTCACTGTTAGTCTGGTAGTCTATCAACTTCACTGTTAGTCTGGTCATCTATCAACTTCACTGTTAGTCTGGTCATCTATCAACTTCACTGTTAGTCTGGTAGTCTATCAACTTCACTGTTAGTCTGGTAGTCTATCAACTTCACTGTTAGTCTGGTTATCTATCAACTTCACTGTTAGTCTGGTCATCTATCAACTTCACTGTTAGTCTGGTAGTCTATCAACTTCACTGTTAGTCTGGTCATCTATCAACTTCACTGTTAGTCTGGTCATCTATTAACTTCACTGTTAGTCTGGTCATCTATCAACTTCACTGTTAGTCTGGTCATCTATCAACTTCACTGTTAGTCTGGTCATCTATCAACTTCACTGTTAGTCTGGTCATCTATCAACTTCACTGTTAGTCTGGTCATCTATCAACTTCACTGTTAGTCTGGTCATCTATCAACTTCACTGTTAGTCTGGTAGTCTATCAACTTCACTGTTAGTCTGGTCATCTATCAACTTCACTGTTAGTCTGGTTATCTATCAACTTCACTGTTAGTCTGGTAGTCTATCAACTTCACTGTTAGTCTGGTAGTCTATCAACTTCACTGTTAGTCTGGTCATCTATCAACTTCACTGTTAGTCTGGTCTATCTATCAACTTCACTGTTAGTCTGGTCATCTATCAACTTCACTGTTAGTCTGGTCATCTATCAACTTCACTGTTAGTCTGGTCATCTATCAACTTCACTGTTAGTCTGGTCATCTATCAACTTCACTGTTAGTCTGGTCATCTATCAACTTCACTGTTAGTCTGGTCATCTATCAACTTCACTGTTAGTCTGGTCATCTATCAACTTCACTGTTAGTCTGGTCATCTATCAACTTCACTGTTAGTCTTGTCGTCTATCAACTTCACTGTTAGTCTGGTCATCTATCAACTTCACTGTTAGTCTGGTCATCTATCAACTTCACTGTTAGTCTGGTGGTCTATCAACTTCACTGTTAGTCTGGTGGTCTATCAACTTCACTGTTAGTCTGGTGGTCTATCAACTTCACTGTTAGTCTGGTCATCTATCAACTTCACTGTTAGTGGTCATCTATCAACTTCACTGTTAGTCTGGTAGTCTATCAACTTCACTGTTAGTCTGGTCGTTTATAAATTTCACTGTTAGTCTGGTCATCTATCAACTTCACTGTTAGTCTGGTAGTCTATCAACTTCACTGTTAGTCTGGTCATCTATCAACTTCACTGTTAGTCTGGTCATCTATCAACTTCACTGTTAGTCTATCATCTATCTATCAACTTCACTGTTAGTCTGGTATCTATCAACTTCACTGTTAGTCTGGTCATCTATCAACTTCACTGTTAGTCTGGTCATCAACTTCACTGTTAGTCTGGTCATCAACTTCACTGTAGTCTGGTCATCTATCAACTTCACTGTTTACTTCACTGTTAGTCTGGTGTTAGTCATCTATCAACTTCACTGTTAGTCTGGTGGTCTATCAACTTCACTGTTAGTCTGGTTATCTATCAACTTCACTGTTAGTCTGGTCATCTATCAACTTCACTGTTAGTCTGGTCATCTATCAACTTCACTGTTAGTCTGGTCATCTATCAACTTCACTGTTAGTCTGGTAGTCTATCAACTTCACTGTTAGTCTGGTAGTCTATCACTTCACTTCACTGTTAGTCTGGTCTGTCTCTATCAACTTCACTGTTAGTCTGGTCATCTATCAACTTCACTGTTAGTCTGGTGGTCTATCAACTTCACTGTTAGTCTGGTAGTCTATCAACTTCACTGTTAGTCTGGTAGTCTATCAACTTCACTGTTAGTCTGGTTATCTATCAACTTCACTGTTAGTCTGGTAGTCTATCAACTTCACTGTTAGTCTGGTAGTCTATCAACTTCACTGTTAGTCTGGTGGTCTATCAACTTCACTGTTAGTCTGGTGGTCTATCAACTTCACTGTTAGTCTGGTAGTCTATCAACTTCACTGTTAGTCTGGTCATCTATCAACTTCACTGTTAGTCTGGTCATCTATCAACTTCACTGTTAGTCTGGTGGTCTATCAACTTCACTGTTAGTCTGGTGGTCTATCAACTTCACTGTTAGTCTGGTCATCTATCAACTTCACTGTTAGTCTGGTCATCTATCAACTTCACTGTTAGTCTGGTCATCTATCAACTTCACTGTTAGTCTGGTCATCTATCAACTTCACTGTTAGTCTGGTCGTCTATCAACTTCACTGTTAGTCTGGTCATCTATCAACTTCACTGTTAATCTGGTCATCTATCAACTTCACTGTTAGTCTGGTCATATGTCAGCTTCACTATTAGTCTGATCAAATGTCAACTTCACTGTTAGTCTGGTCATATGTCAGCTTCACTATTAGTCTGATCAAATGTCAACTTCACTGTTAGTCTGGCTTGCTGATTTTTTTTAAAGTTTTGAAATAGGCAACTATCTAAACAGTTTCCTCTAACAAATATTATTTGACTCAAAGGCATTTGAAGACTGTTCCCTCAGACAATCTTTTAGAAGAATCTGTGATTTCATACCCCGTCCTAATCTTTGAGTAGTGAATCAGCAGCCTTGCCTCTTTGAAAAAAAAAAGACAAATAGCATAGCGTCTTTACAAAAATTCCCCAGCACAATGATCACAGCAAACACTTTCCCCACAATGCAGCCTTGTGAAGAGAATATTTGCTGCCATTTTCTATGAAAATGATTTTCTGGGGCCCCCGGGAATAGGTTGGGATTAGCATTTTATAGTACACTTTGACAGTAGCTATTTGTTTGTTATTATTTCCATACAAGGCTATCAGTTATTGTACAGGGTATAATTCTTTTTTTTTTTATTTGCAACAAGTGTTTTTCTTAGAAATTATAAATATGTAGGATATCCTTCGAATAATGGTCCCAAATTACGAGGCTGAAAATATACCCTAACAGGGCCTCAGTCAGATACAAATTGCGGACCTCTTTCCGGCGGCTATACCGCCACCGCCGAGAGTATCTTCCGCGCCTCGTGGGGCTAAGCTAGATGGCTGGGACTCACGAGCAAATAAAATGAAGGAAGCTCCATGAGTTGTAGCTGCTGCTAGCGGCGCAGGGAAAACTCTCAACAGTGACTTTAACTTGGGGGAAGCTTTTTCCGCTGTATGCTTTGTAGTCGCCGGAAAGAGGTCTGCAATTTACATGTGACTGAGGCGTTGTTAGGCTATGTTTTCGACCTCGATAATTTGGGACCTTTATTCGGAGGATAGCCAATATGTATAATATTGTTCATTAAATATTATTTCTGATAGACTAAAATTGCCATAGAGCATTCTAAGAACATTATAAAGAGTTCCATGTATCACAGAACATAACATTTTCCTATAACTGTTTCTGCCAGGTGGCATTGACACACACACACACTTTCAGTTACCCTTCATGGGTACGGTAGCAGCTGATGATTTTTACAGTGGCACAAAGGCGGCGCTTGCAGGTGGCACCACTACAGTCCGTAAGTATTTTACTGTAAATTAGTTTTAAATACATTTTCATTCTTGTTTCGTTTTTACCCTCAAGGCCTCAGGGTATTTACATATTTATGTTTCCCCTATCCTCTTTTTATCAAATCTTGCTAGTTGTCACCAAGGTCTTGGGTCTGTTCCTTGCCTTGAAATATAGCTTTTGTAATTGAACAAAAGAAATGATATAGTGGCAATTTTGTTTTGTATCGTGATTAGTAAAGATATCACAGCATCCAGACAGATCCATAGGTGCTCCAGTCTCCTCCTCAAAAGCTCTATAAGTGTAAAATGACTGATGACACCTGTTCTGTGTTGATTCATGAAACATCTTGTCCCCTAAGTTAATTTCTTGCAGCTCCAGCCTGCACCTCCCATGTCCATCAGTCTAGACAGGGATACGGAGTCATGCCCTTTAGCGTGCTCGTCATCGCGGTCAGTGTGGCTCATGACATTGATAACGTCACTTCTGTCCTGTACTGGACAAGCAGTAGCAACCGCAATGTCTGCAAGATAATCTGCATGCTTGTTCCCTTGAACACACACATGACCTTGCACAAAGATGAAGGTTAGGGCAGCCATTTGCGAAGTGCTTAGTTTCTTATGTGGTGAAACTAGCCTGGATTTCTTTTCAGCATATTCGTCGAGTCTTTAACCCACTGACTGCCATAATTCACACGTTATGAGATTCTGACATTTGTGCCTGGCTACTTCGATCACACCCCTTGCAATCGTAATTTTGGACTCTCGCTGTCATTTTTGTTAGTTTATTTATATTGTTGTTAGATTAAAGATTTTTCGGTTGCCTTTTTTGCACCAATCTACAGCCATTTGATGATAATAATGGTCAAACAAAGTAAACCCAATTTGTTTTAATGTGCTCTACATTCAGTTTTATGCAAAAAATTCAAAATACAAGTGAACGTTGAACAATTGTGAAGCTGTGATATATTTGTTAGTCTATTTTGTTGTCTGATAACAGATTTAAAATGTTGCCTTCTTTTTTTGCACCATTCGACAGCCACATTGTGATGATGTAGAACAAAATAAACCTTTTCCCCTTTAAATTTTGTGCAATAAATCCAAAATATGATAAGTGTATGTTAAATACTGTAAAGCTATGGTATTTTTTGTACATATTAAATAACATGGTATCTAGGAAAGTGCAAGGATTAACAGGCACGGTAGTCAGGGGGTTAAGTCTGCACACTCTTGAGTACCAAGCCATGCTAATGCCCTTGTTACAACTGCAGTTTCTAGGCTACTAGTTGTAACATCAAAGGTGCCGTTATTCTCTTTGATGGTGTTCCTTGAGCTTACTGTGAGTTGAGTTGATTCAAGAACCGACATCACAGCACTCGGGGCATTCCCATAATCACTCTATCCCCATCTTCAGCAACCAGTGCAGAGTTCCAATACTCATGGTGCAGCAGTAGCATTCTGATTAAACATCCGTCTTGCCTTTCCTCTGAGCCTCAAGCATCAGTCATAACCCATCGTCTCTTCCCGCTGCATCAATCTCACCAGACTATGGTGATCCATCTGCTCATCCGAACTGTACACACTCTCCCATAAGGCCCTAACCACGTCTGCCTTCGCATGAATCAGTATTCCACCAAGTTGTTCAGAGCCAGCCAGTCTGTCTGCCTGTTCATTTCCCATCACACTGGCGTTTCCCGGAGAGAAAAATCCAGACAATATTCCTCACCCGTGTCCTCCGCAGCGAAGCATGCCACTCTGCTCTAAGCATGCCTGTCCTGACATTCCTCAGCATGCTTTCTGAGTCAGTTACAATCACAGTGTGTGTGTGTTGTGTTCTCCAACCAGCAGTAAGCTGCCGTGACCACCTCCACCTCCAGTCTTAAGCTGGATTTTGTGGTATCATATGCTAGGCTCTCCTGCATGAAACATCCACCATTAACTTTTGCTAAGAAACACCAAGCACTTCTTTTGCCTATTGACACTGAACCATCTGTATAAATAATCAAATCCTCTGAGGGAGCATTATCTTAAATTAATTGCTGAACTTCCACTTCCAAGGCACCTGCAGGCCAGTCTCTGCATTCCCGGCTCAATGTGTTTATGACCCTACACGGGTCTGAGTTGGGGTGGCACTTTGACCCACTCCTAATGATCTCCAGGATGCAAACATGTCTGTGTCTTCTGCTTGAGCCATCCGTGACTTCCCTCTTATCAGCCACTGACCCTTAACTGCGCCCAGAGCTTCATGCAAAGGATGATCCGTGTCTGCAACTACCCTGAGATATGACTTTGACTGCAGCACCTTATGTCTACCTGCAACAGTTGGCAAACCAAGGATGTATCGCTTACACATCACTGGGGTGGGGTGTCTCTGGTGCAATCCGAATGATGGTGAAATGATATTATTAAGCAAACATTGGATCATCAGGATGGCAGGGCAAGCTCATTCACTTGACCTTTCTCCGACTGAACAGCTCTGGGTTGTCTTTGGTTGATGATTGTCAACACACACACAAAATCACCTCCACCCAGTGAACATTGCTGTTGTCCATTATCTCTTGTGGGACCTTTGAAAAAGTGGATGGCCCATTCACAGCTTTGTTATGTTTAAATTTATTTTTCCATTTCGTTACATGTTTGAATGTATTTTTTTCATTTTGTTATGTGACAAGTCAATTTAGTATTCAGTAAATTTTGTTTGAACAGATATTACTTATGTTTATATCAGATTTTTTTTATGTTGTCAACCAAGATTTTTCTAAGTGACCCTTGACCTTTGATGAGTAGTATATTTTATATATAAGCAAATCTGACTGAATTACAAGGAAAGATAAGAAAGAAAAAGAAAAAAGGCATACAGTAAATTAAATCAGTGCTTATTTTTTTAATGTGAAAAAAAAAGAATAACAGAGGACTGCAGAGAAAAATATACAGTAAGATGCTCAGATATCCTAATACTCCTATTCGATAACAACCGTTGATACTTATATCGTTTGTAACACACACACTCTGTCTGTCTGTGTGTCTGACTGTCTCTCTCTCTCTTCTCTCTCTCTCTCTCTCTCTCTCTCTCTCTCTCTCTCTCTCTCTCTCTCTCTCTCTCTCTCTCTCTCTCTCTCTCTCTCTCTCTCTCTCTCTCTCTCTCTCTCTCTCTCTCTCTCTTTCTCTCTCTCTCTCTCGAAAACAGCGTTGCATGAAAATGTAAAAGCAGTCTGTGAAGAACTTTGGAGATTAGCTATTGCAACCAACGGAAATTTACATTTTTATTATTATAGATATATGCATGCTCTAAAACTAAGTGAAACACTTTCTATTGTTAACATCTTTATCACTATGTCTAATTTACAGTTTTATGAATGGATTCCCTAGAATCTTGTATAGATTTCTGCTATGTCCTTACCAGCACCTACTTGTCTTTCTGTAGTTGATTTTGTGGTCCCTGAGAAAGGAGAGTCTCTGCTGGATGCCTATGAGAAATGGAGAGGTTGGGCAGATGCAAAAGTGTGCTGTGATTATGGTCTCCATGTTGCAGTGACTTGGTGGAGCGATCAGGTGGCCAGGGAGATGGAAGTGCTCAGTTCTGAAAAAGGTAATTTCTATATTCATTTCCTGATATGGCATGAATAAATATAAAAGCAGTTACTAAGAATCACATATGCAATTGTGCCATATTGTAAATTTGCTTTTTCCCCCATTTTATTTCTTTGTCAGAAAAAAAAAGCTAATAACCTGACGATGGGGTTATAGCAGATAAACAGAGGATAAATTCTGTTTTTAAATCGGTAATTTATAGTAGTTTGTCTCAATTTGCTGGCCATACAGCTTGCATTTTAAAAAAAACTATTCTAATTATGTTTCATATGTATATAGTAAGCTTATCCTCACTGCCTGCTGTTTGGGTAGAAATACTATGTTTTGCCACTTGACTTCTGTATTATTATGCTGATGCTTGAGTAATGAAAGCAGTTGGTAAACTGACTTTTGACATTTTGTTGCAGGAGTGAATTCCTTTAAAGTGTTTATGGCATATAAAGATACACTGATGCTAGAAGACCCTGAAATATATAGCTGTTTCAGACGCTGCAAGCAGCTGAAAGTTCTTCCAATGGTTCATGCTGAAAATGGACATCTGATTGACATTGTAAGGATATATGTTTGGTTTTGTTATTTGAATGTCTGCAAACATGTGTGTTATAAATTGAAGTTCTTAGCATATAGCCAAAATATTTATGAATGTTCTTGGGTTATCTTAATTATGAAACAGTTACTGTCAGAGTAAAATGGAAGTAGTCATCATTATCAATTGCCACTTCTGCTGTACAATATCGCGGGGAGGAAAATTTTGGAAGGGTAGCAGTCGCTATTTCTCTTTGTGTCGATGTAGAAGCTCTTTAATGTCATCAATCCATCTTCTCCCAGGGCAGCCTCTTGCTTTCTCATTAGATATTTTCATGTGCAGCACCTGTGTTGGTAGTTGTTGTATCTGCATTCTTACTAGATGACCAAACCATTTGATTTTCTGTTTCTCAATGAATTTGCTGCATGATGTTGTCCCCACAGTCTCTTTAATAATATTCTTTCTAACTTCATCTTGGATGGTTAAGTTGTCACTTGTTCAGGCACCCCATTTCTCGGTTGTTAATTTTACATAGCTAAGCCTTTGATAATGTCCAAGTCTGGCACTGGTAGCACAGTGTTGGTATGAATATGCTGTTTATAATCTGTTTCTTGGTGTCAGACTTATGTTTGAATGTCTTAATAACTGTGTCAGTTGGTGTGATTGGCACCTTTTTGTCTTTCCAGATGATAGTGTTATATTCCGCTATGTGGAGGCATGGGACTCACTGCCTATGGCGATGGCGAGTGTGACTAGCAAGACCCACCCGTGTCAAGAAAAGTCTTGGTAGTTGGTATAGTGCACTATGAAATGGAAGTAGCAAGCCAGTTTGGAGTCTTGGCTATTTGTTTCAGATGCTTGTGGCAGTCATCTCCTGTTCTGTAGACATGGTCAAAACATACTTTCATCTGCAGTAGTGCACGTGCAATCTTTGGGTGTGCTTGGCTCATCAATTTTAGCTGACTTTTTCAAAATTGCAGGTTTTACTACATTTTGCTGTTCTTGTTTATTTGCTATGATAATAAGCATGGAGGTAAATTTAATTTCCCTCCTTTATCAGACCCTTTCATTACGGGGGAAATGGGTACAAGAAGGCAGCAAGACTTTCTTATATAATGGCATGGACAGTGTTTGTTATTTTTTTAAAAACCAACATTTTATTACTCTTTTGGGAATTTGCAGCTTGAAATTGAACCACCTAGTGACTCAAAAAGCCGCATTTCAAATGTGAATAAAACAGATTGTGTTAAACAGTAACTTTGGGGCACTGCACGGTTTTGACGTAACTTCCTGTCCTTTGTTGGTGGCATATGAATGCATTCATACTGCTTAGAAAACAGAACTGAAAGGCATGATGGCAAGATACCAGATGATGATAACAAATACACAAGAATATTTTATGTTGAAATAGACTATGACCTATTTCAGTATAGCCCTGCATTTTTAAAATGTCTACTACACATGTGCAAAAAAGGGAAAATCATGCTGTCTGTTGATATCAGTATTCTTAAGTGGTGTAACACAATAAATTATTTTGTTTGATATCACTAACAGAAATCTAGAGAATTACTTCAGCAGGGCGTCACAGGTCCGGAAGGACACTTACAGAGTCGGCCAGAAGAGGTCAGTATATGAGATGTGAAATTTGAAATTATAGAATATTATTGTTGTTTTATTTTTTAAAGTTCTCATTGAATGAGCGAAGAACTGACTAACATCAACGCACTTGGGACATTCTCATAAGTCAGGATCCTCGCCGGTGCTACCGAGCCCGTGCATTGTGCTGAGCTTCTTCGGACTGAGGCTTGAAGAAGAACGGAGCACTTGTGGGTTACTACTCATGTGCCATGATGTTGATCTGTTGTTCAAAACCTCTCATAAGTGCTGACTGAGAAGATACTTAATTAATACCAAAAGAACTACTACTTGTGCGTTGTCCTACAAGTTGGTTTGTCTGTTATTGCTGCAGAGGTCATCAGTCAGTCCTAGCATACATTCATAAGTGGCTGATTAGAGAAAAAACTCTTCCTTTGGGGGGGGGGGGGGGGGGGGGGGGGAATTCTGGTGGGTATAGCTTTTGACTTTGGAACAGTATGCCTCTAGCTGACTTATGTAACTGATTATAAACCTCTTTGCCAGCAGTCTGGCTGCAAAAGGTAGCGATGTTCTCCAATTTTCAGAGCCAGACCTGCAAATCTTCATTAGGCTTTCAGGATATTGTGTTTCATAAGTGTTTCATTCCTTGATTCCACAGCATCCTTGCATGTCAAGATTTCCATTGGAAATCATTTGCCTTCTTGTACGTTCTTTATAGTTTTTATTAGTGTTTTGTCTTTTAATCCGGTTGAAATATTTAGCACACTCTTTTTTATATTTATTTCAGTAACTGTCTTTATACCCATCTCCCCAGAACTTCTGTATTTGACTGTATTTTGTTTTCCACTGAAACATGACCTGTTCTACTGAAAGTCCACATTTGAGAGACTCACTTCAACCCGACTACTTGTTCAGTGTCTAGGTTTCTCCACTCCACAGTTGGGTTGACTGCACACAAATATACACCTATAGTTATTGAAATGGTTTCACATCGAAATGCATAACATTTACCAGGGCTAAATTCTCACTGGGTCTGTAGGGGAAAAAAAATTGTTTCATGTTCTTTAGAAAGTGTTAGGATAGACTGTGGACGAGATTGGAGCTTCACCATGTCATATTCATATAATCAGCAGTGGATACATTGCAACCAACCTTAATTATGGAAATGGCACAATGTTTTTTTTTTTAAAATACAACTATTTTTAAACTATCCAGTAATGGAGAGGATATATAGATTGCTTTTTTTATGTGTTCATTGCTGGATACAATTTTATTTGTGGCTGTATTGTCATTTCGGAAGCTGAAATATTTTGGTCATATCAAACACCTCGACGGATTGGAAAAAATTATAGCAGAAGGCATGGTACCAGGAAGGAGGGGCAGGAGCCAACCGACATGAAGATGGGCACAGGATATAAGTGATTCCTTGAGTATGAAAGTACATGAGGCGGGAGAACTGGTGAGAGATCGAGTTGTTTTTTTCAGGCAAACTGTGATGAGAGTGACATTCTGCAAAGGACCTGCTACATGATGGATGATGGATTGTCAGTTAGTTATACATTGATGTGTCCATTAAACATTGCTTTTACATCTGTAAAAGGATTAACTGTTGAGATTAAAATCTTACTTTTGTTTTAAAAACATGGCCTGTCATAAAGCATGTCTTGTTTGGCCAACAACCAAGGATTTTTTCAAATTCAGTCTTTGGCTTCATAACGCTAATTTTTTTTAACCCATTTTTATAAATAAAAATACAGCTAGAAAAAAATCATTTTAACAATGTTAAAAAAAAAAGTTTGTTTTCCCCATTTATGAATTTGAATGCAGTGGAATTTATCACAGTCTGTAGCTCTGTTTTAAGCAGCTTTGCTTCTTCTCTGTAATTTGTGTATAATCATGTTTTTAAAAAAAATCTGAATACTAGTGTGAAGTGGAGGCAACCACACGGGCCATTACAATTGCTGATCAGGCTGGAGCTCCACTTTATGTTGTCCATGTCATGGGAAAAACTGCAGCAGACGTCATATCTAAGGCTAGGAGGGAAGGTAGGCTACTGTACTTAATGTTCAAATTGGGTGCATTGGAATTTTTTGCTGTGTTCACATCGCTTTCATTAGCTAAGTGTACTAAACACTTCTGGAGGATTGTATATATATGTGTGTGTGTGTGCACTCACGCGCAGCCATTGATCTTGAGGATGCATACAACTGTGTTCCCTATGAAGACCCCATGATATTGCCATTAAACATGAATATGGATCCAGCCCTGATCAACTGGGTCAGTGGCATTCTTCTTGAAAGAACGGAAGTGATTCAGGGCGGGATATAAATGTCAGAGCAGTGGACCATCATGCCAGGGGTTACCGTTGTCACCTTTTCCATTCAACTTATACGCAACAAGGGCATCCACATCCAGATTATGGGACTGATAATGTACTGACGTATAGACAGGGGGAGACAGCTAAAGCTACGGCTACAGTGACATGGTTCTCACTAAACAACAGAATTGTCAAGATGTGCACGCCCATTGTCAGTATGTGTGGAGATGATATTTAAAGGTCAATCAATCAATCAGGTGCCGTCTCCACAATGAAGGTTGGCTGCAATGGATCTCCAAGCCCTGTCTCTTGCCCTTGATGTACACTCACCCATACTGCAATTCGTCCATCTCTTGATGTTATCCTCCCACTTGTAACGCTGTCTGCCTTTTGCTCGCCTACCTTGAACCTTTCCCTCTAGGATGATCTTTACAATAAAGGTCACAATACCTTAAAAATCTTGGTATCCACTTTAATGATGTCTGTCCTTCCAGTATCATGTTGCTGATGAGACCTAGCCGTGCTCAGGATGATGGTAGCAGCCAAAATGAAGTGAAGATGGCTGCTTTATTACAGTTTGGTGATGTCATTGATTGACTGTTCCCTTGGCCTCCACCGTGTCAGCAGATATCGGCAGGAAAGACAAGAGAAAATGCAAATTGAAGCCATGAGTCTGTTCCTCGGATGATGCCTTCACGAGATACATCCTCAGCCTGCCAGACATGGTCACTAGATACAAGGTGACCCAGGCAGGCACAAGCGTACCTTTGTTTCTGCTGACATAAAACACACACTGCACAGCTGCCGAAATGTGAACAAAGATAAGCACTTAAAGAGGGAGCAGTCATGGATGGCAGAAGCAGAGGATACTATTAGACAAATTTGTCCAGTAGAACATGTCAAGCTGAATGATTATAAACACCAGAACAATTACGGAAGCACAATGAGGTAATAATCACCCTAGGTAGATGCTGCAGGGAGTGGAGCCAAGTAACCGCTGATGCTAAAACAAGGGCCCTCATTCACAAGCACACTCGACCAGATGATGTTATCATCTATACAGATGGCTCATTGATTCATGGAGTGCAATCTGGGTCAGCATACACAGCACAGTTGAATGGAAAGAGTTTTTTTTTTAAGTCATTGAATTCAGTTATTTCTAGCACGGCAATGGAGATAGCGGCTGTCACTTGCATGGCTGGTGGATCAGAAAGCAACTCATTCATTGAAAGTGACAGACTCGATGAGCATGCTCGTGAAGGTCAAAACTGGCAAACTCTAACTAGACTGGGTTGACGTATCCAGAAGTTCTGCCTCAAGAAACCCTCTTCGCTGTACACACCAGAAAGGGGGGGGGGGGGGGGAGGAGGGGGGGGGGGGGGTTGTGAAAAAGATGACAGATTGACACCATGCTTGCAGTGGTTGGTGGAGAAGTATGGACAGAGCAGACATACTGAATGCAGTGTGTTCTAAAGACTTTGAGATGAAATATGAAACAATGAACCTCGATTGAAATGGGATTAAATGGGGACAAGCCTGCGGCATGGAAACACTAAGATGGCTGCTGCATCTGGAGCACGAAGGGGTCGGACGGATGTGCTAGAATGTTGATACGGACAAGTAACAAGGGAGCTATATGTAGCAGACAGATGCTGTCCTGCCAGCCTGAACACCTTGGGTTTGAATCCCCATCAAGTCTGATTTTTTTCTTCAACATGACCTCGGCTCCTTGACTTGCAGGGACAAAATTGTCACGTTCGGCCAGCATCCGTGGAGGGGAGCTTTATGTTATAATTGTGACTAGGTTATATGTGCCACATAAAAGGTCTCTTACAGTGTTGATGTACTCTAAGGAGACAGAAGATACTGTCCTGAAGTCATCTACAGGCCAGTCAATGGGCAACCTGGATACCGATATAAACCTCGGCTTCTATACCGACCCAGCCTAAAGTGGAAATAGGTAACATCCTGGGAAGTAAAGGCGACCAGCATGATGTTGACCACACTGCCCACTGAGTGCTAATTGGTCTGCACAAATTGTCTAACATCACATGCCAGAGATACACCACTTACACGAAAAGGGCCCTAACTTTTGCATATCATTTTAAAAAAATGTCATGTTGTTTTAAAGGGTATTTATTCTCTGCCACCACCCCCCCCCCCCACACACACACACACACACACACTTCTGTTTTAGTGACTTCAGACCAGAGAGAGCCTCTTTTCAGGACATATAGAGCCTTTCTTCCTCTCCCAATTTCTACCCTTCCTTCCTCTCTCTCCCCCTCTGTCTGTGTGTGTGTGTGTGTTCAAACCCCTCTTATTCATATCTCTTCCTCCAACTCTCTCTTTCTCTTTCATGCACACACACACACTCACGCATTCTCATTGAACATCCAGGCATTGTCACTGTTTAGCAGACTCTGAAATAACAGACATCATGTCATCAGCTTGATGTAAGATAAATTCTCAACTGTACATACTAGAAAGACAACACACCAGGGTTTGGCAGGTGTGATGCGCTGGGGATAAGAAACATGGGGAAAAGTTATGTAGTCAGTATAAATAACATGAACTGTGCCCCGCATTCTAGAATATTTTATTTTACAACAGGCACAAAAGACAAAAGACTAGAAGTGAAATAGTCTTAAAGACAAATAATGATTGTGAATGTTTACATTTAACAGATTTATCAGCAGTCAGAGAGACGATATTTTCCAGTTGCTTTAAAAAAAATTAAATAGTAACTTTGAATATAATAAATGAAGAAAAGAAATGACAAAATAATAAATATACACTTTGAAATTGAATCTTCAACTGGGAAGGCTAACCCAGTTAACAAATGCCTGCAGAGGTCAGATGTGTCGGCCATGCTGTAAATGGGCACAATGCAGTTACATCTTTTGTTGAACCCAGAAGAAATTAAATCTTCTGCCAGAGCAGCAGAAACATTAATTAGGTAATTGCAGTTTCATAGCAAACAGGTCATGCCATAGTTGTTCAGTTCCTGTGCCAAAGGAAACCACACAGAATGTCCGTCACTATCTCTTGTGGAGTCTCAGCAAATCCAAAAGCATACACATGCATTAAACATATAAGGCAGTCATCAGAAGTTGTAACAGAAACAGTCCAACATTAGAAGTACAGTTCATCGTCAATGGAAGCAGCAGTTACAACAGATAAGTAGTTGCACATGCGATTAATCACATGACACCAGTTAGTTCTGTGGCAATAGGCTGCCGACCATTTTCTGAATCTACAGTTTATAACATAAAACATGTTGGTATCAGCTGCCGACCATTTTCTGAATCTACAGTTAATAACATAAAACATGTTGGTCACAGTAAAAAATCATTCCAAATGTTATCCTCAGCTCAAATAGTCGTGTCATGTACTCAACTCAGTAGCTGGGTGACAAAACTTTATCCTTTCAGTTTACCTTCGGAGGAAAATGCAGCAGTCAACTATTATTGGCAAAGATTTGCCACGACTAAAGATGGTAAACTTGCTGTTATCCATATTGACCGAAAGTCACACCTAATTATTCACATTTTACAACATACTTCTTAGTGCATGAGTCTTATTCTTTCTTCCCCCAAAATGGGGCCCTGGATCCCACAGGGGAAAGAAACGTTAATTCAATTGTTTGCTCATATTTCTACAGGTAAGATTGTATTTGGAGAAACATTAGCTGCATGTCTAGGCACAGATGGAACTCATCACTTCAACAAATGTTGGCGCCATGCAGCCGGCCATGTTATGTCTCCACCACTCCGTGATGATGTATCCACACCTGGGGTGCTCATGGACCTTTTGGCCAAGTAAGTTTCCCCCCTTTTTCTAACCATTTGGAATATGTTGACTAAGCACTCATTCATATCATCTCTTCATATTGCAGCACATCATTGTCAGTTTGTATTATCTGTTTGAGACAACAGTTTATGTCCTACAAGACTGTCCCAAATACAACATATAAGGGCAAAACTTTTGGTCAAGAGAAACATTGGTGCAAGTCAAACTTTACGGGTCGCTGAGTGAATTACAAAAGACAGTGAAGTTCATACTAGAGACAACACTGCAGATATAGAAAACTACTTCAAGCGAACGAAAGAAGAAGTTTGTATTATGAGCATTCATTTGAAACACGTTTGTGCTGTACGGTGCATAATTGCATGGGTCGAACATGATTATGTGATAGTCATGTGGTGAGTACTGACAAATAAATAAAAGAACACATAGTTATCGTCCCACGATGCATAGATTCTGTTTCTGACCGTTGAGAAAATGATGAGGTTGATCCAAAATCAATCCATAAAAAAAGCTCAGAGAGCAGTGGTTCAGTTTCTTTCATTCGAAGGATTTTGACCAGTTGACATTCATTAAAGAATGCCGGCACTGTACAGTAACAAATGTGTGTAAAGACATCAGTGACCGACTGCGCACGAATGTTTTGAAAAGGACATGAGCTCCTGTTAGGTCCTTTCACAACCAGGTCAAGTGCGTACTGTTGCAACAAAGAAAAAGAAAAACATATTGCCAAAAATGATGTAGCAACACAGGTGAACCGTTGTTGAAGAAAACTTTTGCTAGTGACAGAATTTAGTGTGTCAGTTGGGACAGTTTGAATGGTTCTATGTAAGACTACAATATCAGAAGATGTGTTCACAAAGGTACCATAGACGTTAACTGATTACCAAAAGCAGGAACACATGGGATGGTATTAGTACCACTGGCTGCAGTCCAGAGTGGATGATGAGGGATTTTTGTTCTGCATAGTAGCAGGCATTGAATCATGGTAACACTACTTTGAGCCGAGCAGAAAAAAAGAGAGAGCATGCAGTGGAAGCACGTCGGATCACCAAAAAATGCAAGTTACAGGTTTCCCTTGAGAAGGCATTTTGTGTGTGTGTGTGAGCGCGTGCGTGCAATGAAGGGCAGTTGGCAGACCTTTAAGGAACTGGTGTTAACATCAACTCTACCCACTACTTAGAAACACTAGACAAGCTGCATAAAGCCATCCAGAATAAACATCCCCGTATGCTTTCTCACTGCGTGAGTTTGTTGCATGATAATGCTTGTTCGCATTTGCAAAGGCGTAGGCAGTGTCGGCACAAAAGTAGTGGGAAATTCTTCAACATCCAACCTGTCCTGATTTGTCACCATGCGATTTTCATTTGTTCTGACTTTGAAAGAAAAAAAAGCTATCAAGGGGCAACACACGTACAGACCTAGTGAATGCACTGCACACTTGGTTCAATGAGTAGCCATAATCATTTTTTTGTGGATGGCATTTCCTTTTAGCTCACAAAATACCCACTAGTGTCTGTAACAACCCTTTAGTACTGGTAAATAAGCCGGTGTCCAAACATTATCGTGGGCATGGGGAACCACACCGAACTGGTGCTAAATAAGCCCCCTTGCATAACAAAATGTGAAGAAAGACCCATATCAGTCTTGTAGCCAAAAGACAATATAACTGCCAACAAATGCACTGTAACAGGTAACTGACTCGAGAGTTCTGGAACATCAGAAACATCGCAACGGTACAATGTCTGTTGAGTCAGAACACTCAAAGCTTAACACACACACAGAATAAAGTGACTGGACCACAATACTGGCCAGCACAAGGAACTCAATGGTTCTATCAGTAGGATGGCTCAAACAGACATAGTCTGAAGGTTAAGTCTCGAGTTCGAGACTGTTCAGGTTACACGTTAATTTTGAGGAATATGTGAATCCAAGTTACCTTCAGCGGGTCTCTGGGGATTTCCCTGTGATGGAAATAAATAAACAATACATAACCCTGTGTATGACCAGTATTGTTTAACTTTGAATATTATTTTTTTAATTTCATAATTAAAATGTATTAAATGTGTTTTGCTTAAAGAAAAGCTCTTATGGTTTGCAATGTTTGTTTGTCTTTAACTAGCAATGATCTTCAACTGACTGGCTCAGATAACTGCACGTTTAATGCTAATCAGAAAGCTCTTGGCAAGGATGACTTCACCAGGATTCCTAATGGAGTTAATGGTGTCGAGGATAGAATGTCAGTCATTTGGGAGAAAGGAGTGGTAAGACCTCAGCTTGTCAAATTTGGTTATGTCATTTTACTAGTTGAAGAGCACAGATATAAACAGTTGTTGGAGTCAAGATCCTTACAGTATAGAAAGTGCTCAGCAAACTTGTAACAAGAAATAGATAGGTTTAAAAAAAAAACTGTCATCATTGCTTTTTGATTATTGAAATTAGAAAATAAACATGAAAACCAATCTAGAACCCCTTTCATAGCCTAGAATACCCATTGCATCGATGGACAAGTTGGAAAGCTTTGGAATCTGCCACTTGCCAAGAATTTAAAAGAAACCCTGTATTGTCTTCTTTTTAGTTTTTGAAAGTTATAACTGGCAAATGTTATTTTAGTACAGTGACCAGTGAGGCTGCAGAGATCTTACTGGCAAGATAACAGGAAGCTAGAAGTTTCAAAGCAATAATCCTATATTCTAAGGCATCTACCTTCTATCCCCATCGCTAAAGTACTATCTCGACTTGTATCAACCTTATCAGTCACCTATTTATCTCCCTTGTTGATGAGTGTCCTTATTTCTTAAGATAGAAAAACATTATTATCCTTTTTAGATATAGACTGATGGAAAGTGCAGAATAAATGCTTGGGAGGGATATTTCTTGATGGAAACTGAAAGTTATTTCTCCAGGATCTCCTTTTTTCTTCTTTCAAAGAAGCCTATGGGATAGCGTGTCACAATGAATGTGTCTATCATCTGGGTCTTTTTTATCTTCAGCAACAAGTGAAAGTCTTTTCATTTCAATATCATTTTCATTCATCACTGTTATCAAATATTTTTTCCTAGTCTATATTTTCCACATCTAACTTAATGGAAAGGTTTTTTTCCCCTATAGAATTGAATGGCCAGTTAAGACTTTTTTTTTTATTGTTCCTAATTAGACATTAATTTTACAGTCTGTTTGTTACAACTATTATGCACTTTTCTGTGGGAAACAGTAGAAATGTTTGTCATCAAAAATTCATTTGTAGCAATCCAGTATATGCTGTTGTGGGGAAAAAAAATTAAATTCTTTTGTTCCAACTGGAATGCAAATAATTTGTCATAATTAACATTTTAAATATTTCTTTGCTTATTAAGAAACTTCGAGTTTGTTCTATCTTTTTTTCTGTTACTATTTATCATCAAATCGTGTTGGCCTCATAAGAATGGATTTTGTTAATGTACCTCCTATCTTATTTGTCCATTATTTATCTATATTGTAAATGTTCAGACATTGATAGAAAGTAAACATTTTAAAATATAAAATTTGAAATCTTGAGTTATCACAGACATTTTGCTATAAATTATGAACCCTTTGATGTATCTGACATTGTAGTTATATTGCAGTACCCCAGTACTTTCTTTAGACATTTTTGTTTCAATATTTATTTGTATTTCTAGTACTCTGGCAAGATGGATCCATGCAGATTTGTGGCCGTCACTAGCACAACAGCTGCTAAAGTTTTCAACATCTATCCAAAGAAGGTCAGATGCAGTAAATAATTCACATTTGACTTACGACATTAATGAAAGTCTTGAAATTATTGTACGATTCATTACAACAAATATTCATGTATTTCTTATTCTTAGTTCATCTTCTTCGAGATAAAATAAATAGAGAACAGATGCAACAACAACAAAAAGATAAACATAACAAGAAAATTAATCATTGTCTCACTAAATAAGAAAAGAGAGGAATGTAATATGAGAAGAAAAAAGAGTTGGGGCATGAGATTGAAAAAATTAAACCAGTCATGTACCTTCATTGACAAACATTTTTTAAATACTCAGCAGAAAATGGTTGGACTGGGTGGTAGTTGATCAGCGTGCCTTTTGACCCTTTGGCTAAATAATGCTCTTGGTTTCATCATCTTCACATATCTGGCCGAAATTATCTTCATCTGACACTAAAGACAACTCTGACAGTTCTATCCAAAACATGCTTAACCATCAACAGGTTCTTCTTTGAAAATGCAATCCATATTGGGAGCAAATCAAAAGTCCTGGCATTCGTGTTTTGGAGTTGAAGAATTAGATGAAGAATGACCAGCGTTTTCTTTTTAATTGATTTGTGTGTTTCTTCCAAACGAAGCATCAACATAAAAAGTCATCCATGTTACAAACGTAGATATCAGTTTGCCCTGATTATTGTTAGACTATTTTCTCTCTGTTTGAGTTCTGGGCCAACCTGATTATTGTTAGCCTGTCTTCTCTGAGTCTGAGTTCTGGGCCTAATTTGTGAGGAAGAAAAAAAAAGAGTAGACCCAGTCTGGGGGATGTTGTATTTAGATGCTAGAACTACATTTTTAGACTATTCTGAACTCCCTGGATGAGTTAGTTAATATCTCCTCCAGCATACTTGTCTTCCTAGGTATCCATTTATGATTGGGTTGGCTTGAAATCCCATCAGTGATTAAATTTCAGTTGAGGGGATTTCAATACATGACTACCATGCTGACATGTAACCATATTAGTCACTGTACTGCCACAGCGCCTGCAAAAATAATTGCCTGTTATCAACATAATTGCTTGGACTGAATGTCAGTGGAATACAAAACAGTCTAAGATTAGATAAAACACAGTGTTACTAGCAGAAAGTTAGCAAATGTTACAAAACCTAGTGGAGCAAGTAAATAGGTGAAGTTGTGAGCATGGATTAGATATTAATTTACACACAAAAAAGACCATAATAAAAAACAGTGGAGAAGAGCAGCAACAGTGAAATCACAATAAGTTACAAGTGTCTCTATCTTGGACATGTAATAATAGACAATAGTAGCAGGTGAAACAGAAGTCAAAAAAGAGGTTAGGAATAGCCAAAAATATTTTCAACAGCAGGCACCAATTACTGAACTCTAGGGACATAAACAGCACATTAACCATTTTGCCCCATACAAATCTTCAACAAAAGACCCATTTTTAAACCGTCATTATTTTAAACTATCATCAGAAAGAAATGCATCTACCCTTATAGACTAGAGAAAGAGATGCATCTACCCTTATAGACTAGAGAAAGAGATGCATCTACCCTTATAGACTAGAGAAAGAGATGCATCTACCCTTATAGACTAGAGAAAGAGATGCATCTACCCTTATAGACTAGAGAAAGAGATGCATATACCTTTATAGACTAGAGAAAGAGATGCAAATACCCTTATAGACTAGAGACAGAGATGCATCTACCCTTATAAACTAGAGAAAGAGATGCATCTACCCTTATAGACTAGAGAAAGAGATGCATCTACCCTTATAAACTAGAGAAAGAGATGCATCTACCCTTATAGACTAGAGAAAGAGATGCATCTACCCTTATAGACTAGAGAAAGAGATGCATCTACCCTTATAGACTAGAGAAAGAGATGCATCTACCCTTATAGACTAGAGAAAGAGATGCATCTACCCTTATAGACTAGTGAAAGAGATGCATCTACCCTTATAGACTAGAGAAAGAGATGCATCTACCCTTATAGACTAGAGAAAGAGATGCATCTACCCTTATAGACTAGAGAAAGAGATGCATCTACCCTTATAGACTAGAGAAAGAGATGCATCTACCCTTATAGACTAGAGAAAGATGCATCTACTCTTATAGACTAGAGAAAGAGATGCATCTACCCTTATAGACTAGAGAAAGAGATGCATCTACCCTTATAGACTAGAGAAAGAGATGCATCTACCCTTATAGACTAGAGAAAGAAATGCATCTACCCTTATAGACTAGAGAAAGAAATGCATCTACCCTTTTAGACTAGAGAAAGAAATGCATCTACCCTTATAGACTAGAGAAAGAGAAGAAGCAAAAAAATGTGGGAGCCTTGAGTAGTTTTTCATGGGGGTTGAACCCTAGATCACAAGCAGACAGGCTGGTGTGGGCCACAGCTACATCCTGTCCTCTACAGTTTTTGTAACCCTTTTCTTGGAATATTTGTTTTAAGTAGTGGAATTAATCACTAAATACAGACAGAGCAAAGTGTTAACTGCTTTCTTTCCCTTTGACCTTCAGAATTTTTTTATCGGTGTAAATATATATAGTTTCCAATTCCGATTCCTTTTGAGAAAAAAATTACAAGTTCGACCATTTATATACAGTCATATCCAGATGTAGATGTACAGTAGAATAAGTGTGAAAAGACATACTGAAAAAAGAGAGTTGCCAACGGAAATAAATAAGACCGCAAATATTTTGGTCATATCAAAAGACTTTACGCTCTTATAAAAAGCTTGAACAGCAATCTGAGAGAGTTTATATCCAATGCGAAAGAAAGAGCTTGTTGGTGATCCATTGCAGCCAACCTCTATTATGAAGATGGCACTTGATTGATTGATAATCATCATCCTGTGTTCTATTTTAAATCTATCCGGCACCATTCTTTTGATGTGATGTCATGGATGACGTGCAGACCAGCACATTTGTTTCAGAGTTTGTTTTGGGCATCTTCATTTTCTGAGCTTATTTGTTTCCTATTTAATTTCCCATATGGTGATTCTCTACATTTCTTCTCATAATGTGCCCCAGTTTGTTGTTGTTTTTTTTTTTTTTTAATGTCTAAAACTGTTGATACCAGAAAATTGTCTAGTCATTTCTCTTATTTCCTCAACTTTTCTTGAATTTGTCCCATCTAATGTTCATTTATTTTCAAATGCATTTAACTTTCATTATTGACTCATATCACAAAATGCAACTCAAAGTTGGCAAATTTATAGAAAAATCTACAAAACTGATAGAAAAGATATTGTAGTGAGAAAAAAGTATACAAATATGTATTTTTTGGGTGCATGTTAATGTGATACTAAGCAGACAAGCGAAGCGATTTATGGTGGCCCCAAAATTATGGTTTCTGGAGAAACTCCAAATAAAACCATGGGTGGAAATATAAAACACAATAATTGAGAAGTTCCTCAAGAAATATGAAATATATAAAATAGTTATGGTTACATGGAGACTATCAAAAGTGTTAAGGTGAAAAATCTAAAAAGTTGGCAGACTTGATGGGAAAAGAGGTAATTGGACCAGATATTATAAATGGGATAATAATGCAGACCAGATCCTGAGTTGAGATAAGGTAATCTGGTAATCCTAGTTTCAGCTTCATAGCAAACAGGTCACCCCAAAGTTGCTCCGCTCCTGTGCCAACAAAAAACACATGTAGCTCACAGTGTCACACCATGCACTCAACTCGGAAGCTGGGCGACAAAACTATCCTTCCAGTCTACAAATGGAAAAGATAAAGTAAAGTAAAGGTCCCTTTTCCAGACCTTTAGGCGTATTGGGAATATAGGGCTAGACCTATATTTTTTCGAGACCAATAAGCACTTGCTGGGTGATATGGTCAGCATCACGCCGGCATAAGTTTAGATAGCGTACCAAATATCATACAAGCTTATCAAAAGAGCTTATGAAGATGATATGACATTCACAGGTAAATCATATTTACCTGTGCAGATTGTTGCACATTTCAATTTAATTTGTTCTACACATTTCATTCACTGCATGTTTCTTGTCTCTCGCTCGAATGTGCGGGAAATAAAATTTAAAGTGTTTGCAATTTATTTTTCAGGGGAGAATAGCCGTAGGTTCTGATGCTGATATCGTCATCTGGAATGGTGAAGCTACTCGCACTATCAGTGCCAAAACCCACCACCAGGCTGTTGATTTTAACATCTTTGAGGGCTTAACGTGTCATGGAGTGCCTGAATATGTCATCACTGGCGGCAGTATTGTCATGGATGAAGGCCAGGTGAGATTGATTACATTACTCTTGTATTTCCTTATTCACCTGGAAAGGAGTAAGAATGCTGAGCAGTATATCTTCGATTCCAGCAGGTTGTATATCTTCTTATACTACTGTTTTTTTTTTTTAAACTTATTTTCCTCCTTTTGTTATTACTTCTTCCCATGATGTTACTACTTTTACTTCTGATGTTGTTTCTACTTTTACTTCTCCTGTTACTACATTTACTTCTTCTCCTATTGTTACTACTTTTACTTCTTCTTTTCTTGTTGTTACTAATTTAACTTCTTTCCTTTTGTTACTACTTTTACTTCTTCTGTTGCAACTGCTTTTACTTCTTCTCATGATGTTACTACTTTTACTTTTCCTGTTACTACATTTACTTCTTCTCCTATTGTTACTACTTTTACTTCTTCTCTTGTTGTAACTACTTTAACTTCTTTCCTTTTGTTACTACTTTTACTTCTCCTTTTGTTACTACTTTTACTTCCTCTTCTTCCGTTGTTACCACCTGTACTTCTCCTGATGTTGCTACTTTTACTTCTCCTGATGTTACTACTTTTACATCTTCTCCTGATGTTACTACTTTTACTTCTTCTCCTGATGTTACTACTTTTACTTCTCCTGATGTTACTACTTTTACTTCTTCTCCTGATGTTACTACTTTTACTTCTTCTCCGGATGTTACTTTTTTTACTTCTTCTCCGGATGTTACTACTTTTACTTCTTCTCCTGATGTTACTACTTTTACTTCTTCTCCGGTGTTGTTACTACTTTTACTTTTTCTCCTGTTGTCACTACTTTTACTTCATCACCTCCTGTTATAACTACTTTTACTTCTTGTCCTACTGTTGTTACTACTTTTATTTCTCCTTGGCCAAGTGATCAAGCCGTTTGTCTCATGCTTTGAAGGTCATGGGTTCGTTTGACTGCAGCGCCTTTCAGTTTACGTGTACAATTTTTACGGAGATCTTACTTTTACTTCTCCTCCTGTTGTTATTACTTTTATTTCTTCTCCTGTTGTTACTACTTTTACTTTATCTCTGTCCTGTTGTTACTACTTTTACTTCATCTCTTGTCCTGTTGTTACTACTTTTACTTCACCCTGTTATTACTTTTTGTCATTGCTTTCTTGGCTGGGCTGCCAGGTCAACACAGCCTAAAATGGATACCAAGGAATTGTGGGTAGTACAGATGTTTGGCCTTATGTTGACCACATACTGTCCATTGTATTTTTGAAATACTTTTTCTTATTTTATATAATAAATTGGCATTTCATTTAGTCGTTATGGTATTTACTTTGTTATTAATCATAATATATTGTTCATACTTTTTAGGATTTTTAGATAAGGTTATTAGATTATGATTAATATGTTTTAGTTTTTTTTTTCATTTAAATTATAGTTTTGCTTGCCTTTTCTGGCACTGTCCCCATTCTTTATATTGAAACAAGGGATGACAGCTGTCAGACTATTATCAACAATGGAGGGGATACAGAATGGGACTAGTAAGCTCGGCTAAAGGAAAGTCACACAAATACAAACAGAAATCTTAATCCACAAATAAAACTTTAAATAATGCAGAAAGGATAATCCATATTAAAAACAAATGCAGAAGAGAAGAATGCCAATAATGCCAGTCTTTCATAAATGTAAAACTGACCATCCAAATCTATCTTACAGCTGAAAGTAACCCAAGGACTTGGCAGATTTGTTCCCACTGCACCCAACTCTCAATATGTGTTTGGCCGTGTGAGCACCAGAGATCAGGTACGTTTTTAAATGTGTGCATTGCATTAATGGAAACAATTAGTAATATCTCTCTTTATGAACAAAAATGAATCAGTGTGGATCAGCTGGAGAAAAATCATGAAGACATTACAGATTGACTCTCAGTAGGCAAAGAAAATAATTGGCATTATTGATGGAAACATCTAAGACTTATTGTTTGCTTTCTAAGCAAAACATCTAAGACTGACTATGTTTGCTTTCAAAACACAAATTGACTGAAAATGTTGTTTTTCTTTAATGTTTGTGGACTGCTAGATGATGATCACCTCATCCCCCACTTCTTTTTAATATGGCTGTAGAGAAAATCAAACAGAAGGTTAGAGGAGATTGTGCTATAGGAGAAACAACAAGCATACTTGGTTATGCAAATGACAGTGTGTCCATAAAGTCATAGTGCCTTTTTGACAAAACACACTGAACTTTCCTCTGCACCGTTCACATCTCGACTGGCATGGGTGTGGGCTGATCTGTTGCTGCGCAGTTCGTGGTGTTGCGTCATCGCCTGTGTGCGCACACACTTGCACATCATACTACGAAACTTGGAGAGTTTTCCTTTTATTTGGTGCCGATTTCACATTTCTATCTTCTTTTGTTGCTTTCCTGTGACCGGTCAAAAGTGCACCATGACTTTGCGGACACTGTGTAGTAGGAGAAAATGAACTGGAGACAGTGAAATCAGTTGCTCTCTTAGCATCTTCTTCTGCCTCTCAACACAAAGCCATATGTATAGATAGTCACATCACCCAGGTAGGAATTGTCACAAATAATTTTTTGAACTTTTGATTCTGCAATGCCCACTGGGCAGTCCCTACACTCATGGCATAATGTTATTAGAACCCTACACAAATCTGATTGGGCTGCAACATTTTAACCCACTCGTATCCTAACCTAATATTCTCAAGCCTGACTCATCCAAGACCTTCCTCTTTTCAGCTGGTGATCCTTAGATCTATCTAGGGCTTCACTCTGAGATATGACTTTGCTTGCAACACTTTGAGCCTATCAGTACTGGTATATATATTGCATACATACTACTGAGGTCTCTCCTGTGCATCCCATAATTATCTTCAATCCGTTTGCATTTACGTTTTATCAGCTGTCTCTTAGATATGTTAAGTTGATAATCCGTCGCCAAGCATATAGAACAGATGACACCAGTAATTACTTACATGTCATCAAACTGTTTTATTTCTTCTCATTTAATAACAGCATTATTTGCTACAGCATTAGAGACAAAGTTGGAACAAGAGCATGCATGGAACATATTGAAAAACAGAGAATGAAGTGGGTTGGTCATTTAGTAAGAATGCAACCAGATCAGATTGCCTATAAGGCCTTTTACAATAGAACATAGGGAAGAAAGGCCAGAGGAAGACCCAGGAAAAAATGGATAGATGGAGTAGCTGAATACGGCCAGAAGATCCAGAAAACTGTCACTCAAATCATGCGAGAGGCACAAAACAAATATTTTAAACCACGACACTGGGCTGCAACCCGGTAAAAGTGAAGAAGACAATAGATTAATTGCTAAACTTTAATTTTTACTTTTTTTTTCTATTGGTGGTTTAATGAAACATTATTTATAAGTGTATTAAAATGTTTATTGTAGGTTTGCAGTTGGGTTTCCTCTTTGATTAACAATCAGCTATGAACAAATTTGTGTTGTTCCAGTGTGTTCAAGTCTGTGTTTCATTGCACTTGTTTGTGTGTATATTTGTAGGTGCTTGCACCCCAGGTTGTGGACAGAGAACCCTACAGTGGCCCTGTAGTGGAGATCAAACCTGAATATGCACCAGTTATTAGTCGGCATGCAGACAATCAAATCTTCCCTGACCATTCAGCTGAATTTCACAACAGGCCACCTACTCGTGGTGGTGTGCGCAACATGCAAGACTCTTCATTCTCACTCAGTGGTAAATATCAATGTGATTGTAGTAGAGTTCATACCAACAAGTGTTTTGTTAAACAGGAATGTTTGATAGTGTCAACCATGTTTGTAGTACTGTGAATAAAGATTGTCAGAAAATGGTGTGCTTATTACTGTTGTGAAAGCTAATGTTTTAACGTACATTTGAATTATTTGATAACATTTTTTGTATTTTGTAATTCTGTACCATCATTACAGAAGACTATTCTTCAAAGATGAAGCCACCTTACCTAGAAATATATTTTCTCTGTGACATTTTTCTGTAATAATTGTTAAGATACTCACTGTATTGTTTTCATGTTCGTGCATTCTTTTTTTCATGTGATCATTCATAAATAGCTTTCATCTTGTTTTTTTACAATTCTACAGTGACCGCTGTGGTAAAATTGTAAGTTAATTTTACAGTCAGTATGCTCAGGAAGATAGAGCTGGGCTGGGTCCGAAGACGGGGGTTAAAGTCTCTGAGGAGGTTGGTGCTGACAAATAATCAGTTTAATGTTCTTGCCAGGGCACTCAAGCATGCAAGGAAATGAGCAGGCTTGCAGGTAAAGCTACTGTGGAGTTTGGACAAGCCATGGACCAGGCTGATATACTGAATGCTCTAGGAGAATTAAGATGTTTGCGAGAACCAAGTGATGACTGTGAATCTGCACCCATGACCAGACTACAAGAACAGCATGTTAAAAGGTGTGGCCAGACAAGAGCACCCTGCAGGAAGCCAAAGACGATACATTTTGCCTGTTCCAATGACAATGAAGTCGCAGCTGTATGGTACACATATATTTGCACAATAGGTTTTTTAAAAGCCACTTGACACCATAATTTGCCCGTAGCATTAGTGTTAGAATTCTGGTGAAGTCACTGAGTCATAGTTTGTCACCCATTATATTATTTTAGTCTGCCAGAAATGTATTCTATTTAAAGCTTTGCTTGAAATAAACAAAATAAATTTATTAGTAACCAGTGCTCAACAAGTATTTTTGCATGATTTTTCAGGAGCTCCGGGATTTATGGTCTTGTTTTTTTTTTTTTTTACAGCTTTTCTGGAGCAGAAAGAATAGCAATTTTGTTATATTTCTATAGGACCTTGCCCTTATTGCTTTTTTTTTTAAATCTTCAAATAAACTGTTGTTATTACTGTCATAAACCCCCACGTACATACTCGTGTGCACACACACACAATTCCCCCCCCCCCCCCCTTTTTTTTCATATATTAATACCAAAGTCTGTATCAGTAACATTTTTACCTGACTAAGACCAAAGCCTGTCAGTATCAGTAACCATGTTTGTTCCTCACTAGAATCTAAGTTTCAGCTTATACAGTTTACATGTTACTCTCTTTTAAAATGGCGGTTATCATTTGATCCTTCTGTTTGGTCAGTTTTAACTTTGCGTGTTGTTGTAAAACAGCTTTCAGTATCTCTGAAAGGGACAAAGCACTTATGAATTTGTCTTGTGTGCAGTCGAAATGCTTGTGTTAGCCAAGAGAAACTATGATATTTGTATTCATATAATTTTTGTATCCCTAAGAATTAATGTATTTTTTTAAATTTTGTATCCCTAGATGCTCTGTTTACATACAGTTTTGTATTGAAGAAATATTAGCACCACTGAAGCAAGATCAATTCTTTTATATATTTCAGGTCACCAATATGATGATAACCAGCCTAAGCGATCGGGAACAAAGGTTTCACACCCTCCAGGGGGGAAATCAACAGCATTTTGGTAAAAGTGTCCTGCCCATTTAAAGATCACAAATTTGGAAAAGCTGAACAGATGCAGTCCAGATTATTTTTCTTGATGTCACAACCTATTTGTGCATTGATGTTGCTTCATTGTTCATTTTAGTTTGAGTGCTCAGTTTGTTTGTTTTTCAATTTTAAATAAAATTAGTTTTTAGCTTACAAAAAATATCCAGTAGAAATGTTCCTAAGATCTCTGTTTAGAGCGCTAACCTTCCATTTTGCCTAATAACTTTATACAGAGCTGTGTCGCATCTCTGTAAGTTTTTTTTACATCTATGCAGTTTGCTTACATTTGGGGGAGGGGGGGGGGGATCCAACTGCCTATGCCGTAAATTGTCACAGAGAGGTGTTAGATGATTTAGTTTCCTTTCCTTACTAGTTGCACAGCTTATGTTAATGTTTTATTGTGTTCTGTCGTCTTTCTTTTACTGCCTCCGCTTATCTCTTTCTTGGTGGGCCTCTTGCCTTGTAGCTTGCTGTTCTCATGTAGTACACTCTAGTTGCTTGCTGATTTTGTTCCATTCTGACCAGATGACCAAACCATTTGAGTCTTTGATGTTCTGTGAAATCATTTACCGTTACTGTGCCTACCATTGTTCATAGTTCTTTATTGGTGACTCTCTTTTGTTTTTCCCCACTGCATTTCTTATACATCTCATCTCATCTTTTAATTTTATGTGTTTTTAGGACTGTCCACCTCTGGCATTGATGGCATACATTTCTTACGAATAGTTAATTTTTCAGCTGCTTTTTGTGTGTCCCTATTGATATTGTGATGCCTCAAAAGTGGGGCTGTTTGGTAATTTATGTTGTTGGCCTTGTGGATTCTGTTTTCTGTTTCTCTGTCCAGTCCTCCATCTTGAATAAATACACTGCCTAGGTCGCTTGATTTAATGTCTCTCCTTCAACAGTGATGACATGTTGAACTGTTGTTCTATTTACTGTTGTTTAAGAAGTTTTTTCTTTCAGTATTTTGCTTTCATAATTATATTTTTTGCAACAGGTATTGAGGCTGTATATGTGATGTCATTTTCTTTGTAGAACACGGCACGATCGTCAGCAAATATCAGCTCATTTCAATCCTGCTGCCGGGAGTTTGCTTCGGTAGCTATCTTTATTTTCTCCACATCAATAACAAACAAAAGTGGCGACAGTAAACACTCTTGTAGTGACAAATAAGTACTTTCAGTGCACACATTTCACATTGGTAATTTACCACTACCATCAACTTTTCTAAATATTAGGCATTTTTTTCTTTTGTCATTCTAAGACTTTGTTTACCTTTTGTGACGGTGTCTGGATTAACATTGTCATGGTATCCAAATACAGGTTTCAGAAATAATAAAAAGTGTGTTATTAGCCGTACTCCTTTCTTTAAACAAAAAGTGTGTTATTAGCCATACTCCTTTGTTTAAACAAAAAAGTGTGTTGTTAGCCGTACTCCTTTCTTTAAACAAAAAGTGTGTTATTAGCCATACTCCTTTCTTTAAACAAAAAGTGTGTTATTAGCCATACTCCTTTCTTTAAACAAAAAGTGTGTTATTAGCCATACTCCTTTCTTTAAACAAAAAGTGTGTTATTAGCCGTACTCCTTTCTTTAAACAAAAAGTGTGTTATTAGCCGTACTCCTTTCTTTAAACAAAAAGTGTGTTATTAGCCATACTCCTTTCTTTAAACAAAAAGTGTGTTATTAGCCATACTCCTTTCTTTAAACAAAAAGTGTGTTATTAGCCGTACTCCTTTCTTTAAACAAAAAGTGTGTTATTAGCTGTACTCCTTTCTTTAAACAAAAAGTGTGTTATTAGCCATACTCCTTTGTTTAAACAAATGTTTCACAAGAAAAGCTTAACAATTTGACATCTTGATACATGATCCTGTGTTTGTTAAAAGAAAAGAAGTGTCGCAGTTGTTTAGTTTTTATGTTTGAAAATGAGGTCTGAGTGTGACATAGACAGCAGGGATATTTAAATTCAGCTATTTTTTTTTAAAAATGAGGTCAGTTTATTAGGAACATTTCTCAATGGTTCGTGCTGTAGCGTTAACAACTACATAACTGTGTGCATTTGGAATTTGCTTTAGTGTAAATGTAGTTATATGTGACACATAATCAGCATCATAATGAACTCCTGTCATATTGTGACCAAAACTAGCATAATCTGATGCAATTGTCAGTTATGTTTCAAATGTCATTATATATGTATATGTGCACTCAAGGAAGACAGGAAAAGCTATGTATATTATCTGTTTTTGTATAATCTACTTTGCTCTGTAGAGCATTCTCTACAGTGAATTTGTCAGGTCACTAGGAATTTGTTAAGGCTAATGAAAGTTCATTCTGTTGTTGTTCAAATGGAAGGTTCTTCTTTAATATCATCACGCTAAATCTATAAGCTGAAACACTTGATTGCTTTCATTGGGATTGTTTACTTTTATTCGCAGTAATATTCTTTGGTTGTTGGTGTTAAATGTGCGTATGCCATTATGCTATGTTGTTTGAAGCACGTCATTACTTACTACTAAGTAAATTATTTATATGTCTGTTGCATAGAGATTTTTACAAATATGGTATATCAGAGTCCATTGTGTGAAACAAAGTTTGTATTCTTAGTCATCTTTTACCAAAATGTGAGATTTCTTTCAGATTTCCTTCATTGCACACCTCTGTAAGGATTTCTTCCCCCACTGAATACATAGCTCATACAACAAACTACATGAACTTCATAGCACTGGTGATGACCCTGGTATGTGTTGACCAGATTCCATAGGCACTGTACATTTTCTGTCGAGTAGAATTCTAATTTTCTTGACGAATCCAAAACTGGTATTTGCATTATGCCTATAGGACAAGAATTCTCTGTTGTATAACGCTTCTGTGAGAATATTATGCATCCAGTCAACTAGTTAGAGATCAAGTGCATTTTAACTTCAGGTTTTTCTAGGAAAGAAAAATATCCTTTAATTAACCCAAAATCTTTTATTACAATTTGAAACAAAAACTATATTAATTAATATTCTTTCCTAAATCACAAGTTTGCAATTTCTATGTTGTATGTTAATACATTATGTAAGAGGTGCTTGATTGTCTTCATTGAATATGGACTGCACTGAAGGAAAAAATGAATGTTTAAAATTAATATCAGTGCTGGTAATGGATTGTGAAAACCGAACACAGAAACAGTAAATGGGGTTAAATAACTGTTAGGTGCTAATATAACTCTTTTATCCTATACATTTTTGCCTGCATGGAAGAAAGGGTTTTCTAAACCTGTTTCTCTTTTATAAGCCATCACTTTTTATTGTTAAAATTTATCTTCAGTTATATTGCATTACTTAAATGTTACCTCAGTGTACCTGCTGTTATTTGTTAAGGTGATATATCCCTTGTAAGTGTAAAAGTAATATTTCTCTCTAGTAAATTCATTGTAAAAAGGAAATTCTTGTTTATATGTTTGTAGAGTTAATAACTTTTATGAAGTTTATTTTTGTGGTCATGGTACATATAGTTTTTTCATTAAGTCGCTTTATAAGTTGAGACATTAGTGTGGCAGTAGTTGACTTCTTAGCATTGTGCTTTAAAAAAATTTTAATATTAAAAACACAATTGAACATGAATCATTTAGCTTTGGGTTTTTGTGTGCATGTATGTGTAGTTTACAAAAATCCAGTGATGTTATAGGTGGATAGAGTCATATGATGAAAGAGGGAACCATTTTCACTTAAAAGTCAGTCTGTAATGTCTTAGCAAATTATACTTGACTGACAGAAACAAAAGTAGTAATCATAGAAATGCTATTCAGTGGGTTTTTGTTTAATGACTGTTTAGATTATGTTTTGACTAAAAATGAAATCAGAAAAATTTATGCTAGCAGTGACACAAACAAGGTGTTACTTTGAAACCTTAGGGGGGAGGAGGGGGGAGAAGAGAACTATAGACGTAGAACCACAGTGGCTAGCATGCTTTCCTGCTGGTCATTGTTTGCAGTTCCCCACCAGGTGATTATTTGTTTCAATGACATGAGCTCCCAAGTCAGCAGGGCCTAATATAGTACCAAGAAATATCCTGTGAAGTAAATACGGTCGATGTTGTATCAACCAAACTCATCCACTGAATGCCAGTTTGTCTGTACAACAAATCTGGAGCCAGCACCATATGCCTGCCTCAAGTCATGAAACAGGGTCCCGTACTTTTTACATCATTTTATAGAAATGCTGTTTTCATTACAACTCAAACACTAGTCAACAACAGAAGGAGTTTAATGGCATCACTGGGTACCATAAAAAGGGCAGCCATATTTGAATTTACAGCTTTCTCCTTGACAAGTTTATAGCTTCATTACTTTGTCAGTTGAAAAAGACCAGACTTTTTGAGGTTCTGTTTCATTACAGAAAACGTAGTCTGAATATTATGTCGATAGCTTTGATATATTCAGTGTTACAGAAATGTGAAACAACTAATATTTATTTTGAATAACTCAACATTTTAACTGATTCAGTACATAATTTCTTTTCACTTTGTCAGATATGTAATTTTGTTTTTGTTGAATCCAAAAGGTCAGCACATACATGAAAAACAGTATTTTACAATACTGCACCTTGTCATCAGTAAAATATAGCTGGCACATTATGCACCAAATTAACGAGAACTGAGGAACATTACATATGTGTTCACTTTTTTTAATTATTATTAATGTTTAGTCACAATTTTTAAGAAATAATGTTTGCTTTGAAGAAAACTGCAACAATATTTGTGCAGTGACCCCCAGTTTGTTTTGATACCTTTTGCTTTAATGGGATCTCACTTCTATATTTTATAGTTCATCCATTCATAAATCCAGAAAACACTAATTGGATCACTAGTTTCATATAGTGTTACATCAGCTCTGAAAAACGTGTTTGCGCCTATGGCTAAGGTGTTGAAACAATATGCTTCTTAATGCCAGAGTCTGGGTGCGATCCCAGCTGAATGCAGTTTGACCGCACCCATTCTTGTGTTGTTTCAACACTAGTATTGAGAGCCAAGCATTTAGAAAGCAGTGGCAAACTACTGAATGTAAAATTGCCAAGTGAAAACACAAACAACTAAAATGTATGTTGGAGCTGGTTCTGTAACTTACTGTAAAGGATAAGCAGCTAACTTTTTCAACTGAGAAAATGTGACTAAAAACTATTGAACTCCAGCTCAGAATAACTGGGGAGTCCTCATGGTAGAGCGGCTAGACGCTCCCCGTGGATCGGAAGGTCCTGGGTTCGCTCCCCGGCTGAGCCAGACTTTTTTCAAAAATGACCTTGACTCCCAGGTCGACCCAGCTTTGAGTGGGTACCAGGTGCAGTCCCAGGAAGTAGAGGCAGCCAGCGTTATTCTGATCACATCACCCGTCTTGTGCCGGTTGGTCTATAAAAATACAGGTCTAGCCCTATATGCCTAAAGGCGTGGAAAAGAGTCCTTTACTTTACTTTTTTCAGAATAACTGACTTTAATTGTGAATGTGGCTAAACTGGAACAGCCAAGGAGTCTAATCATAATTAGGTTGTCATTTAGTTTTGAATAGACATGACAAAATTAGTCACCAGTTTATCCTATCTTATATGGTATAAACTGGTTAGGTAACGTTTTACAGGTAAACTACTTAACCACAAAAATGTTCTTGAGATCTTCAAATATTCATATAATAACGATGGGATTTATACATTTACGAATCTAGAATCAGGAGCTAAGTTAGCCTAGAGATTAGTGCACTCTCCTGCCAGCCTAATGGGCCTGATTTAAATCCCCCGCAGGTGGCACTTTGTCATACCAAGCACTATATTCTGTTTACAACAGTGGCTGATGATCATTTATTATTTATTGAGTAGACTTATCTTAAAACTAGCTGTATCATCTATCCTAAGACTATCTGTATCATCTATCTTAAGACTATCTGTATCATCTATCTTAAGACTATCTGTATCATCTATCTTAAGACTAGCTGTATCATCTTAAGACTAGCTGTATCATCTTAAGGCTAGCTGTATCATCTTAAGACTAGCTGTATCATCTTAAGACTAGCTGTATCATCTTAAAACTAGCTGTATCATCTTAAGGCTAGCTGTATCATCTTAAGGCTAGCTGTATCATCTTAAGACTAGCTGTATCATCTTAAGGCTAGCTGTATCATCTTAAGGCTAGCTGTATCATCTATCTTAAACCTAGCTGTATCATCTTAAGGCTAGCTGTATCATCTATCTTAAACCTAGCTGTATCATCTTAAGACTAGCTGTATCTTAAGACTAGCTGTATCATCTTAAGACTAGCTGTATCATCTTAAGTCTAGCTGTATCATCTTAAGACTAGCTGTATCATCTTAAGGCTAGCTGTATCATCTTAAGACTAGCTGTATCATCTTAAGACTAGCTGTATCATCTTAAGACTAGCTGTATCGGTTTATGGGTAAAAGCTTACATGTCTGCATACATCTGATGTGTGTTTCCTGATGAGTCAGTGTGCTGCTTTGCCCTTCAGCATTGTTTAAACTTATTGTAAAAAACATCATTGATGCATGTTGGCCACAGACATTTATAATCAGATCACTATTTGTTTCCAGTGTGTCTGTTGTGATCATTCAGTTGTTTTAGTATTGATAAATGTTCACTTAGTTTCACTTCCAGACATTATAAGGAAATTATAATAGAAGTAAATTGGTTGTGTTATCGATGTAATTTCATTATTGATCATTAGGTAATTGCTTTAATTTATATTCCAAATTTACCAGTTGAAATAGAAATTTGTACTTCATTAAATAAAAATTGTGGTTTTGAATTCCCAAGTGCAAATTGAATTATTCATGTGAGAATAAAAGTGTGTGATGTTAGACTAGAAATTAATTTAGGTCTCATCATTGCCAGTTTGTAATTGCCTTAAAATAAAATTTAACATACTTGAATCCACAAGCTAAGTAATTGATGTAATCAGATAGATTTTAGCATTAACTACTGTCAGAACCTTATCTGTGACGAACTGTGCACCAGTATCTTTGCAGTTAGGCAATCTTTGTTCTTTTTTTTTTTTTTAAGTAATAAGATTTGCAAGGATATGGATTCTTTCATCATTACAATGCAGCAAATATATTATAAATGGATGTGCCATTTTATAGCATTTATGAATTTATACATTGCCGCTTCTAATTCTCAAGTAATTATTCATTTTTTTAAAGAAATTAAAAAATGTATTTGTAAGTCCAGTGTCATTTTCTGTTTCTGTTGCACATTCCTAAGTTTTTATGTTGTCATTGCATAACAAAATGTTTTTAAAAAATGTTTAACTCTTTTAGTCTAATCTTAATGACTCTGGTCATTATGGTGAGGTTAGGTGTCTTAACAAAAACAAGTATTAACATTTTTTTCTGCATTCTTATATCATTAATGTGCCAGTTGTGAAAACAGGATTTAGTGAAATAAATGTTGCTTTCAGCTGTAATTGGCCGACTGTGTTTCTTGAATTCATACATTTACCAGAAATAGATCGTCAGTTGCCTGGTGGTCATTTTAAATTGATTATGTGTAAAAAAAATTTAGATGAAATAAGAAATCGGGTACAACCAAAAGTTTGAGACAAAGGAGTATCTTGATCCATATTATTATACTAGCTTGAATATTCATTACCATTTGAATATAGTCTTGACCTGTTTAATTATTTACTGATGTCCTTAAAAGGTGGCAGGCATGGAAACTGATAACCTTCAAGGAATGTGCCCCAAAACAATGTAACAAGAGTAGAATAGCACCAAAAAAGGCCCTCAGCTTTGATGTTGGTGAGCACTTCAATCAATAACCATTTCTTCCTCTATTTAGGGACAGGTAATGCATACCAAATATATGTGGACATAATTTACTGGATGCAGACATTTGATGTCAGACAACAGCATGTGTGTATAAGAACACTTTACAACAAGTAACTTCTAGGTCTGATTTGCTAAATTCATCATCTGGTTTCAATCTGAATGTTGGTGCTTAAGTTGTTCTTCTTTAGATGGTTTCTCTTAGCTGATATCCAGCATGGTTTCTGCAGGCTGATGTTTCCTTTGGAACTGGTCAATGTAGAATAGAAGATCCTCAAAGTATTCATCCTGTCTGCTAATTTGATCTTAAATGCTGATGAGAACTTTATCATCATTATTGTTGATCAGTCCAATTTGTTGATTACATTCTCCAGATATTCTCTTTGTGGTGCTTCTGCCTCTGCTTCATTGTTATATAAAACTTGTCTTTTATCCACTTTCTTTCTTTGTTAACTTCTTTGTATTTTTTGCAAGCTCTGATTTTAGTAGGTGGTACTGCAGTTATTTAAATCTGCTTTTCTTTTACTTTTGTTTTCTCATTGTTTTAAGTGATCTTTGGATTTTATTGATTTTTGGATATATCCATTCTTTATGGTTTGCTTCCATTTCATTTTTTTCATGGACCTCTATACATGATTTGCAATCAGTATTCCAAACTTTTTTGGGACATCAGGATTTGGTAATTATCGGAGACTGAAACCATAAATTGCTGTTGAATTTCTTGATTGCTGACGTATCTGACATTTTACTAATTTCCACGTTTAAAAATTGTCGTATATTTCTTTGGTTTAGTTTTACTGATCAGCAGATGATAACCTGAATCCACATCTGCACTTCTGATAACCTGAATCCACATTTGCACTTCTGATAACCTGAATCCACATCTGCACTTCTGATAACCTGAATCCACATCTGCACTTCTGATAACCTGAATCCACTTCTGCACTTCTGATAATTTGAATCCACATCTTCACTTCTGATTATCCGATTCCACATCTTAACTTCTGATAACCTGAATCCACAACTGCACTTCTGATTATCCGATTCCACATCTGCACTTCTGATAATCTGAATCCACAACTGCACTTCTGATTACCTGATTCCACATCTTCACTTCTGATTGCCTGTCCACCAGGCAGAGATGATGTAAATTATTCTGTCAGTTTGATTTGAATGTCAAGAAAGTTGTGAAATTTTTAGCACATCATTAACAAAAAGCAGCTTTCAGGGTGGTTTAAGGTACTGTCTTCACAGAAGAAAAGTCAGTTTTCAACATTGCAAAGAAAAAAAAATAAGTCGTCGTGGCTAGATGCTCCCTGTCGATCAGAAGGTCGTGGGTTCGCTCCCTGTTGGAGCCGGACTTTTAAAAAAAATGACCTTAGCTCCCAGGTCGACCCAGCCTTGAGTGGGTACCGGGGGCAATCCCAGGAAGTAAAGGTGGCCGGCGTGATGCTGAACACATCACCCATCTTATGCCGATTGGTCTATAAAATATAGGTCTAGCCCTATACACCTAAAAGCATGGAAAAAGGTCCTTTACCTCAAAGAAAAAAACAAAACATGCTCAGCTAGGAGGCATAAAAGTATCACTATATTGACTACCCTGATAATAGGAAAAAGAGTTGTAATGGATTCTGTCACGTGCATCATAATTTTTAAAAAATTTTGAAAACAAAGAGGCTGGTGTATTGATAATGCATGCCAAAGACTACTTTATTCTGGAAGTGAATTTAGCATCTCAAAAGGCCAAGAGGATTATTAGAAGCACTTGTTGAACTAATTTACAATTGGAACATCCAGGCTACCAGAAATACTACCAGTTTCTCCGAGAAACTAGAGGTTTAACTCCCTGGGTTTTTATAAAAGCTGTCCAACACAAAAATTTCTGCTGTGTCTTCTTTACATGTAATTGTGTAGGGTGTCGGACTGTTTGTGTTAGCACTTCGGGTGGCTGCCATATGCTTTAATGCGAGTGTATGCTAGATATGCTGAGACAGCAGTCTGTCAATCGTTCCACAAGGGACTGTGATAAACATTCTTTGTGTTTTTCGTTGGCACGGGAACGGACCAAAGATGGGGTGACCCGTTTGCTATGAAGCTGAAACTAGAACTACCAGACCAGTAGGGTGCAATTTCAGACAATTATAATGATGCATTTTTTTTAAAATGAATTTTAGAAATAGGTTGTTGTTTAAGATTTTTACTGGGCAAAAGTGTTAGAATGAATGAGAAAACTTCGGCTGCTTTACAACATAAACATGAAAGTGAACAGGAAGGGTTAGGGATTCATATTATTAAACTGCTACAGTATTAATTGTGATTAAACAGTAAAATCCTCATTAACACAAACTTGAAGGGACAGAGAAAAAAAAGCAACAAAGTTCGTGCTAACCAAGGACTCCAATTCCAGTGTTGCAATTTAAAAAAGATTAAAAAAACTATCTGCGGCCTCTATGATGAAGACTGGCTACAGTGAACCATTGCTGTCTTTCTTTGAGAATATGACCTGGTGAGGCCCCGGTCTGTTCCACAGTAGACTCTCTTTGGTTAGGCCCCAGTCTGTTCCACAGTGGACTCTCTTTGGTGAGGCCCCAGTCTGTTCCACAGCGGACTCTCTTACAGCCGATTCAGAACACCATGATTCCCTTCCACTAGGATTTATATTTTTTTTTTGTGTAGTTTTACTTGCAGATCTATGCCTTTCTGCTTCCTCGTGGTCATGCCTTCTCTCTCACTGCTTGGAAGTGTTCATCTTGGTGTTACTCCTACTGGCTTTGTTTAAAAAAGCAACAACAAAAGTGAGTTGTATATCCTTTTGCAGAACCAACCCCAGCATTTCTTGGATATTCTTTTGTGTGGCAGTTTTACCTTCAGTAGTTTTCCATTGCTCCTGAATGATTGGCTCTCAATGTCCCTGGCTAATTCAACGCAAGGCGCTCAGCTGCCAAATCGCCAGCAGCTGAAATTGAACACAGTACCTCGGAATTACAATAAACATTCCAACACCTAAGACACAGGTGATGTTTTAGAGAATACAAAAGCAACTATTTCTGGCCAGTGATCTTAAAACAAAAAAGCCAAATTTCTTTTTTATAGAATTTCTAGGGGACAGTTTTATGTATATATATATATTTTTTTTTTCTTTTTCTTTTAAATGCGATTTTACTTGTCATAAAAAATGGTTATCAAATTTAAATTTTTAACAAACAACCAAAAATTTCATAAATTAAAGTGCGCAGCAGACAATCCAAATGGGTTTCATCTTTCTGAGGCTGTAAATAATTCCTACAATGGATTATGTTTGACCACCTTTACTATGATGAATTGAAAATTACCATGTGGTAATTTCTATAAATAACAGCCAGTTATTGATAAGAAAACCCCCATATAAGCTCATTTTAGTAAATGTAATCATTGAATGGTCTAGCAGTGCTTTAATTTCTCACATAGCTAGCAGAGGCACAACAGAGAAACAATCGTGAACATCTTTCAAGTTCAAGTTAAATGAAATCTAGTGAGAAAGTAGGCTGACGAAAAATTTTCATAATTTGTTTTAGCAGAAGTTCACGTTAACCGACAATTTTCTACAAGAAATATTACAGTTCTGCTGGAGTCTAAAAATGTGTCCATCTTAATCAGATGTTCTTCTTAAGTGAGTTCTTATTAAAGAGGCTTTATTTTTATTTATTGGCAAACACTTGACATGCTAAGATTAATGACTAAATTGAAATGCTTCACCCACCCTTGCCCCGGCTACCCACCCAACTTACCTTCAAGATGTTAATACAATGAATCCACATTGAATCATAGATGAAAATAAACCACTTTGTAATCTTATATTTAAACAAATGTAATTTTCCGTTGGTTGTAATAGCTAATCTCCTAAAGTTCTTCACCGATTGTTTACAAATTTTCACACAAGGTTGTATTCGACTGCGCGCATGTTTTTATGTAAAACTACGTAGCTACAGCAACAATCACATCGGTTTTTGTTTAGTTGCCGGCCCGGAATTGTTTTTAGTTCTGCTGGTGGGTGACCTTTGACTGTTGACCTCAGACCTCTGCATGAAGATATGCCCAAAGGTTTTCACAGAAAACTTTGAAAATTTCACATAATGTTGCATTCGAATACATGCATTTTTATATAAGAGTGTTGCACAAAACATGAACTACGTAGTTTCAGCAACAATCACATCGGCATCTTGGTTTTATTTTCGGATGATCCGATTTCTGGCGACCTTTGACTGTTGACCTCAGAAATCTGCATGAAGCTGCTCCTGATGGTATCGAACAGTTGTTGACAGAGTGTATGGCAATATGGACATTTCTACGATGAGGGAGAGAGGAGTAGTCGGTGCATTTGGGAGGAAGGGGGTGGGGTTACAGTTCATTTTAGCCTGGGTGGACACGTATGCCAAGGTTAATTAAAAATGGTCAGGTGATGAATTTAAAAACCTTCAGAGAGGGAAAGAGGAGTATTTGGTGGATAGGGAGGGGTGATGACAGTCACTGTTAACTGAGAGAGCTTAAAACATGATTTTAATTGAGCTTAAAACATGATTTAAAACTTCTCATTTTAAAAATTATTAATATTTTAATAACGCTTCCTCTGCTATTCTAATATACATTTTTTTTTTGGAGTCTGTCGGTCACTTAGAAATACAGTAATAAGCTTTATTTTCAGCTGTTGAAAAAAAGTCCTAATAATACAGTTTTAACTAACTCTGATATAAAGACACTTATATGCTGCGTGTTCTAGAGTCTGTATATCTGCACAAACAAGAATTGTGATATTAATCATATTAGACACGTGCGCGTTCCATTTTTTTTTCTATTTTGCCAGACAGCCACAGGAAAGCGTGGCCGGGTACTGCTAGTAGGTAAATAAAATGTTGAGACTCTTAATTAGTTTTTGCTCCAGAGAAACTTTCAGAACAATGTCACATTTGTCCCATCTCTTGCCACAAAAAGTGACTTTCCAACATAGTATCTTCATACATCTCATCTTATCACTCTCTTATGTGACAATGTTATTTTCTCTGTCCATATTTGCATGGTCAGCCTCTTCTTTGCGTCCTGCTTAGTCTGAACATCATTGCTTGATGTGGTTTAAAATCAGTCTATTTATATTTCTTCTGTTTCTCCAAGTAGTTTCTTCAAGTTATTTCTCTTTAAAGTTTTTGCTGATTGTATTTCTTCCACTGTTTTTTTGAACATAACATCCCCTGACTAGCTTAACTGAACTCTGCAACATATTTAACTAGACTTACTCAAATTGCTACTGTAGCACAGTAACTGGCACACATTTTTGCAGGCCTAATAGTCATGTGTTCTAGTCTCCATCGAGGTATGGGACTAAAAATAAATAATCAAAACTTCCAAGTCGGCCACACCAAAATTGATACAAGAAAATATTCTAGGGAGCTTGTATAATGCTTACATACTTACATAATCCATTACCACTTGGTCTGTAGAGAAATAGGACTATATTTATAATCCTACCTTGTATTATTGGGACCCGCAGCCAGGCACATCATAACAGGTGACTTGGGATGGTTGGTGTATGACAGCCTCATTCCATCTAAAACAAAACCCCCTCTCCCCAAAAAAACTTCATTTTAAAATGAAGGGGGGTCATTAACTCATGAAGACTTAATAAACTCAAACACAACGTGAAGACATCAACTGAAAATATTAGACTGCACAAAATCAACGTTAACAAATTACATAGTAGGAATAACAGCCGCTGACAACATAAAACTGAGCTTACACTCATTGAATATATAATCACATTTTCTGGACTGCAGTCCTGTTCCAGAACCTAAGTGTTGCATGTGCATCCGTTTTACAGATTTGACTCATTTGTATGCAGACTGCTGGTTCCTTGCCTCTCAGGCAGATGCTCTCTGATTTTGAAGGAAGCTCCCAATTAGTCGACTCTTATGACATGCTTTTGGGTAGGCAGTGGGTCTATTCTTGTTTTCCCTTCAACAGGGCCCAGGAACCCACACGGGAAGCTAAATATAATGACATTAATTGATCTCATGAAAGCAGTTTTCGCCTTTACTTGATATGTCACACTACAAAAATGGTGTCACCAAATGTGGTAAGTGCCACTAAAGAAATTGACTCTTAATATCTCATTTGCATTGCAGGCCATGCTTATGAGGATAATCAGCCTAAACAACCTGGAACTAACATGTATAATCCTTTGGATGGGAAATCCTCAGAAGCTTGGTAAATTACCCAACATTCCTGGTGGTAAACCATCTCGAGATTTCCGGAGAGAATCCAGAGTTGTTTCTTCTTACCAGCTTGCGTAGATGTTGCTTCACTTGTGTAGTTTGTTACAGAAAAAGAGTTGAAACATAGAAGTTATCAGAAAACAGAATTGTCAAGCCAGAAATAATGTATCGTAACTTTATATGTGTAGACCTGGATATGCCACACTGTGTATGCTATGGTACTGTTGGCTCGATCCTGGCTTCAGTTCAACTTTTCTATTCACTAGAACTATTTGCAATGTGTGTATACTCAGAATGGGAAATATTGGTATGAAAGTAATATTTTGAGTACATGTTGCATTCCCAGTACTTTTGTGTTCCCTATCCTATTCCCTGCAAATAAATAAGCATTTTTGGGAGCAAGTTAAAGTGGACATCAGCTTCACTGTGCAGGGTTTTATCCCATACGGCTCCGTTTCTCTGTCTACACAATAGCTAGTACCCTGTCTAGACAGTCACACAAAGCACTCCCTCCATAGCTCTGATACCGATCACCAGGGATCTCGGTAAAAATTGCACTTGGGAATTGAATAATGCAGCTATGAAATGAATCTACGACCTTAAAAGCACAAGACAAACGACAAAGCCACTTTGCCGAGCAGACCACCGGATTTAACAACAAAATATTGACCAGTATCTATCGCTTCCAAATTAACTTCAACAGGCTGAGATTGTTAGAGCATCTATTCATACTTGTTATCTTGTTATGCCATTTGAACTATTACAATTCAGGCTCTTACAGATCTAGAAAATGATCATCAGTTAGTTAAAAGCAGTATTTGTGTGTGTGTAATATGCACGTACCCACGCACACACATACACATGCATGCCCACACACGGAATTAGAGGAGGAGAGAGAGAGGAATACGTTAGTAGTGAAAACATTCAAGCTGATATGTTTTCTTATATTGTTTATCATCATCATTTATTGAGTAGCTCCTTTGCTGTTAAACACAGCGTATAAATGATCAAGAACCTTGTAGTTTCTTTCCTAGCTAATTTTTAAGTAGCACATTTTCTGGCGCCAGAATCTCGTCAGCGGCTTTACTTTCCAGTTCCTATTGTTGATGTCATATGTCTGCTTGGCATTCCCACACGCATGTTATTACCACTCCGAAAGGCACATGTTAGCAATGATAAGCTAGAGTTTTATATTTGGTCAGCACAGTGTTGTCAGCTATTTGTATCTATTCTCTTTTGTATCTGTAAGTATGTGTGTGTATTGTACCTGCAAAGTAAGCTTGTCTAGAGAATAGCAAGTCTGAAAAATTAAGTATTGTATCCATTTATTATTTTTTTTAAGAGAAGTACAGAAATTTAAGTATCTAGGCAAATGGATAACATCCTACGGAGGATGTGTCATAGAGACACAGAACATAACAGGTCAGGCCAAAGCTGCATTTTATAAAGCAAACAATGTTTTATGCACTAAATCAATCTCAATGGATATTTTAAAAAAAGAATTATTGCATGCTATATATACATCACTAGAATCTCTTTGCATTGAAACACACAGGGGCATAGGAATAAAGGAAGGCCAAAAAACACATGGATAAGAGAGCTGGAGAATGAAGTTAGAAAGATGGGGAGGATATGGGGAGAGCTCCATGCAATGGCGAAGGATAGAACGACTTGGCATGAGTTGGTTGAGGGCCTATGCTCTATTGGGGGATAGAAAGGCAGAAGAAGATATAGAGCCAGTTTTAACATATGGCTGTGAATCCTTAACGATTAATTAACAGGCTGGACAATTTCTTGAGGCCTCGGACATGTGGTTTTATAGAATTCCTTGGACACCTAACAAGAGCAACCAAGATGTTTTGAATGAGGCAAGGACTTGAAGACAGCTAATAACAAACATCAGAAAGAGACAGTCATCATTTTTGGTCATGTTATAGAAGAGGGAAACTGGAGCATGTGACCACTGGAAAGATTTGTGGAAAGAGAGGCAGAAGATGACAGCTCAAGAAGATTCTTGACAGTCTTTTGGCATGGCATGGAGGGGTGTCAACACACCAACAGATACATGCAGTTGCAGATCACCCACGCCAGTCAGAAAGGCACTTGATGATGATCTGTTTATGCTTTTTTTATTATCTGGAAGCTTTTTCATCATGTAATTTAGTTTTAATTTTGATCTTTAACCTTTTTAACCAGCATGAATAATATTTATATTAAATATTGTGAGTTTTGTCCAAGAAGAGACTTAAGCATGGTTTGTATGGGACTGTATAGAAGTGTAGATTTAAAGTCTAATCAACTGGGGAACAATTCTTCTTCGGTCTTTTTGTCAGAAAACTTATACCAGGAGACCGGTAGCCTTTATGAAAGCTATAGTGCAGTCTATACCTTCTCGTGTATCATACAGTTTTGTCTTCACTGTGGTTGGAACAGGCCAGATTGAATCTATACTGGTAGCATACAGTCAAAAGTGTTGGAGTACATGCTCAGCATTTTCAGGTGCCAAGTTGCAGGGGCACGTCTCCATGTTTCCCCTTTACCGAAAAGTTTGAACATATGTTGACGAAATCTGTCCTTAGTCTAAATATGATGCCTTGTTCCTCTCAAGAAAGGCAGTGGAGTCTCTTGGTGGGTTAAGCCACTATTTGATTTAAACATGCTACTGAAACTTTTGCCGTGTGACAGTGTCTGCTGAAAGTGACATCAGTGTGATAATGTCTGTTTAAAGTGACAACAGTGTGATATTGTCTGCAAGATAGTGACATCAGTGTGATAGTGTCTGCTGAAAGTGACATCAGTGTGATAATGTCTGTTTAAAGTAACAACAGTGTGATATTGTCTGGAAGATAGTGACATCAGTGTGATATTGTCTGCTGAAAGTGACATCAGTGTGATATTGTCTGCTGAAAGTGACATCAGTGTGATAATGTCTGCTGAAAGTGACATCAGTGTGATATTGTCTGCTGAAAGTAACAACAGTGTGATAATGTCTGTTTAAAGTGACATCAGTGTGATATTGTCTGCTGAAAGTGACATCAGTGTGATAATGTCTGTTTAAAGTGACATCAGTGTGATATTGTCTGCTGAAAGTGACAACAGTGTGATATTGTCTGCTGAAAGTGACAACAGTGTGATATTGTCTGCTGAAAGTGACATCAGTGTGATAATGTCTGTTTAAAGTGACAACAGTGTGATATTGTCTGCAAGATAGTGACATCAGTGTGATAGTGTCTGCTGAAAGTGACATCAGTGTGATAATGTCTGTTTAAAGTAACAACAGTGTGATATTGTCTGCTGAAAGTGACAACAGTGTGATATTGTCTGGAAGATAGTGACATCAGTGTGATATTGTCTGCTGAAAGTGACAACAGTGTGATATTGTCTGCTGAAAGTGACATCAGTGTGATATTGTCTGCTGAAAGTGACAACAGTGTGATATTGTCTGGAAGATAGTGACATCAGTGTGATATTGTCTGCTGAAAGTGACATCAGTGTGATAATGTCTGTTTAAAGTAACAACAGTGTGATATTGTCTGCTGAAAGTGACAACAGTGTGATATTGTCTGGAAGATAGTGACATCAGTGTTATATTGTCTGCTGAAAGTGACAACAGTGTGATATTGTCTGGAAGATAGTGACATCAGTGTTATATTGTCTGCTGAAAGTGACAACAGTGTGATATTGTCTGGAAGATAGTGACATCAGTGTGATATTGTCTGCTGAAAGTGACATCAGTGTGATAATGTCTGTTTAAAGTAACAACAGTGTGATATTGTCTGCTGAAAGTGACAACAGTGTGATATTGTCTGGAAGATAGTGACATCAGTGTTATATTGTCTGCTGAAAGTGACAACAGTGTGATATTGTCTGGAAGATAGTGACATCAGTGTGATATTGTCTGCTGAAAGTGACATCAGTGTGATAATGTCTGCTGAAAGTGACATCAGTGTGATATTGTCTGCTGAAAGTGACATCAGTGTGATATTGTCTGCTGAAAGTGACATCAGTGTGATATTGTCTGGAAGATAGTGACATCAGTGTGATAATGTCTGCTGAAAGTGACATCAGTGTGATATTGTCTGGAAGAAAGTGACATCAGTGTGATAATGTCTGCTGAATGTGACATCAGTGTGATATTGTCTGGAAGATAGTGACATCTGTGTGATAATGTCTGTTGAAAGTGACATCAGTGTGATATTGTCTGGAAGAAAGTGACATCAGTGTGATAATGTCTGCTGAATGTGACATCAGTGTGATATTGTCTGGAAGATAGTGACATCTGTGTGATAATGTCTGCTGAAAGTGACATCAGTGTGATATTGTCTGGAAGATAGTGACATCAGTGTGATATTGCCTGCTGAAAGTGACATCAGTGTGATAATGTCTGCCGAAAGTTATATCAGTGTGATACTGTCTGCTGAAAGTGACAACAGTGTGATATTGTCTGGAAGATAGTGACATCAGTGTGATATTGTCTGCTGAAAGTGACATCAGTGTGATAATGTCTGCTCTAAGTGACATCAGTGTGATATTGTCTGCTGAAAGTGACATCAGTGTGATATTGTCTGCTGAAAGTGACATCAGTGTGATATTGTCTGCTGAATGTGACATCAGTGTGATATTGTCTGCTGAAAGTGACATCAGTGTGATATTGTCTGCTGAAAGTGACATCAGTGTGATAATGTCTGCTGAATGTGACATCAGTGTGATATTGTCTGGAAGATAGTGACATCTGTGTGATAATGTCTGCTGAAAGTGACATCAGTGTGATATTGTCTGGAAGATAGTGACATCTGTGTGATATTGCCTGCTGAAAGTGACATCAGTGTGATACTGTCTGCTGAAAGTGACAACAGTGTGATATTGTCTGGAAGATAGTGACATCAGTGTGATATTGTCTGCTGAAAGTGACATCAGTGTGATAATGTCTGCTGAAAGTGACATCAGTGTGATATTGTCTGCTGAAAGTGACATCAGTGTGATATTGTCTGCTGAAAGTGACATCAGTGTGATATTGTCTGCTGAAAGTGACATCAGTGTGATAATGTCTGCTGAAAGTGACATCAGTGTGATATTGTCTGCTGAATGTGACATCAGTGTGATATTGTCTGCTGAAAGTGACATCAGTGTGCTATTGTCTGCTGAAAGTGACATCAGTGTGATAATGTCTGCTGAATGTGACATCAGTGTGATATTGTCTGGAAGATAGTGACATCTGTGTGATAATGTCTGCTGAAAGTGACATCAGTGTGATATTGTCTGGAAGATAGTGACATCTGTGTGATATTGCCTGCTGAAAGTGACATCAGTGTGATAATGTCTGCCGAAAGTTATATCAGTGTGATACTGTCTGCTGAAAGTGACAACAGTGTGATATTGTCTGGAAGATAGTGACATCAGTGTGATATTGTCTGCTGAAAGTGACATCAGTGTGATAATGTCTGCTGAAAGTGACATCAGTGTGATATTGTCTGCTGAAATTGACATCAGTGTGATATTGTCTGCTGAAAGTGACATCAGTGTGATATTGTCTGGAAGATAGTGACATCAGTGTGATAATGTCTGCTGAAAGTGACATCAGTGTGATATTGTCTGGAAGATAGTGACATCAGTGTGATAATGTCTGCTGAAAGTGACATCAGTGTGATATTGTCTGGAAGAAAGTGACATCAGTGTGATAATGTCTGCTGAATGTGACATCAGTGTGATATTGTCTGGAAGATAGTGACATCTGTGTGATAATGTCTGCTGAAAGTGACATCAGTGTGATATTGTCTGGAAGATAGTGACATCAGTGTGATATTGCCTGCTGAAAGTGACATCAGTGTGATAATGTCTGCTGAAGGTGACATCAGTGTGATAATGTCTGCTGAAAGTGACATCAGTGTTATATTGTCTGCTGAAAGTAACAACAGTGTGATATTGTCTGCTGAAAGTGACATCAGTGTGATATTGTCTGCTGAAAGTGACATCAGTGTGATATTGTCTGCTGAAAGTGACATCAGTGTGATAAAGTCTGCTGAAAGTGACATCAGTGTGATATTGTCTGCTGAAAGTGACATCAGTGTGATATTGTCTGTTTAAAGTGACAACAGTGTGATATTGTCTGGAAGAAAGTGACATCGGTGTGATATTGTCTGTTTAAAGTGACATTAGTGTGATATTGTCTGGAAGAAAGTGACATCAGTGTGATATTGTCTGCTGAAAGTGACATCAGTGTGAAAGTGTCTGCTGAAAGTGACATCAGTGTGATATTGTCTGCTGAAAGTGACATCAGTGTGATATTGTCTGCTGAAAGTGGCATCAGTGTGATAAAGTCTGCTGAAAGTGACATCAGTGTGATATTGTCTGCTGAAAGTGACATCAGTGTGAAAGTGTCTGCTGAAAGTGACATCAGTGTGATATTGTCTGCTGAAAGTGACATCAGTGTGATAAAGTCTGCTGAAAGTGACATCAGTGTGATATTGTCTGCTGAAAGTGGCATCAGTGTGATATTGTCTGCTGAAAGTGACATCAGTGTGATATTGTCTGCTGAAAGTGACATCAGTGTGATAGTGTCTGCTGAAAGTGACATCAGTGTGAAAGTGTCTGCCATCAACAATGGACGTAGGTCAACCGCAGTGAATTTAAGACTGTCTTTGTGAATATAACTTGGGGATGCCCCAACCTCTTCGACAGAATGACCAATAAGTATTATTTAGGGAAAATTCGGTAGCTGCATAATATCTAACAAACGTGACAATCAGAACTTGTAAGGTACCGACAACATGAAGAAAGTGTCAACATTTAGTTGTTCACTCACTGTCTCTTCTCACTACAAAGACCTACAACGGTTAATAAATGCATTTGGAATAAATCGTCGGTACTATTCAGCTTTTTCACCCTATCTCGTCTGATGAGAGATTTTGTAAGGAATTCCCTGGGACAGTCCTATCGCTTACCTACGGGGTTAGGGTCAGGGTGTGTCTTAGTCACTGTTCATTTAACACTTACCCTAAAAGACTACAGCTCCTAAATTCTAGGAGTGTGATGTGTTTTCACCGTTGTATTTGTATATTGCGTCATCATTTCGACTATGTTACTTTCGTTCGTTCCTCGCTCTCACTCTGCCCTGTGTGGACACGCTGTTCTCATTTCGTGACTTGGCCTTTGACATGAATTTCCTTGACCTGAGTGTTGTCGGCGTCTGAGTCCGTCAAAAAGTTTCTGACCGGTAGGTTTTCCCGTGTGAAACCCCAGTGGGGTGCCTATCCCATAACGGAGAAGACAATTCTGGAAAACGTCCGCAAGGATACATTCTTTGGCCTGGTAGAATGTGACATTTCTGTTCCTGACAAGTAAGAATATGAAAAGAATGGAATGATACCAAGCCAGTTAGGTGTTGATCCGCCACAGCTTGTATGTTTCAATGGGAGCTTGAAGCTAGGACAAAATCCGAACTGCAGGCTGTAAAAACCAATGCACTAGGCAATAAAAAGAAACATAACCCCAAGCTTCGATTTGGCTCTTGGAAGGTGAGGACCATATGTCCTGGGTTTTCCACTGACCTGGAAAATATTAATGATCAGTTGAGTCAAGAAAGGACATCACAGCACTCGTGGCATTCCCATGCATGCTCCGTCCTCATCTTCAGCAACCAGCGCAGAGTTCCGGTACTGATGGTACCGGTCACAAACTGGTTTAATGATGTGAGAAAAACGGCTATCATTCATGTCGAACTCAACAAACCTGACATACATATAGCTGGCCTACAGGAAACTTGTCTGCCAGAGGATAGATCCATTAGGGAAAATAACTATACATTCTTCGGGAAAGGCGGAGGTCATGAAGAAAGTCGGATGTATAGATTTGCAGTAAATAATTCACTGTTGGGATAAGTTGAAAGTCCAACTGAAGGAAGTGACTGAATACTGTCCCTACGATTGTCTACCTGAAGCTGTTTTATCACCCTTGTTACTGCATATGCACCCACTCTAATGTCAACAGAGGACGCAAAGAATTCTTTTTTATTAGGAACTGGATAATGCAGTGAACGTAATTCCTAAATCTGACGGCATCTATTTACTTGGTGATTTGATAAATTGGTCGGTCCTGCACCACTTGGTTCTGAATTAATGTTTGACAAGCTAGATTTTGTAAGGGCCCTTTGGGATCGAGTGAACAGTACTGAAGCACAGATCTGTACGATCTGAGGAGAATGGCGCTGCGAGGAGTTACCAGGGGATCTAACCGACGCTCAACATTCAAGGCACAGTTACTGGTGTCATCGAAACTGGAACACTTTCTTGCTGCCGAAGATGTGGACGGACATCAGATGTTCCTTGAAGTACAGTTTTTGCAATTGATTTATGTGTCACACGTACCAAAACTAAGGTAGCTTGTGGTGTTTAACAACAGCCAAGAGTGGCTCTTGATGTCCTACAAATCTGTTTATTTCGTCTGACATATTTGTTAGTTTAATATCCTAAATAACTTATTCGTAAAATTTGTCCATAGCATTTATATTCGAAAACATAATTCTTCCTTTCCATTTTCACAGTGAGTGGACGCTCATATGTTACAAGATTAGTTACGTCCTTTTCAGGACGAAATTTTTTGTCATTTGAAGCCCTACTCTGGCTTTTGCCAGGGGCCGCAATATAGGCAGGCCATAAAAATGGCCAAATGTCTGAACGCGGTTTCTGGGACCTCTCCACGGCGATCCTCATCCGCATGGTGGCACTTTGTGTCATCGGGTGTTTGTCGCTTGTGTGATGTCCTGGTGGGGTAGAAAGTCAGTCAGTCAGTGAGTGTCCAACTCCTACATCCGTATTTAAAAAAAAAAAAATACTTGTGATTTGTGTATATGGACCTTTACTGCGATGCTGATTTTGCTCTTCCACTTCGTATTCAGCTTGGATATCGCAGCTGTTGTCATATCAAGTCTTGTTCTGGCCTCTTTAGTACAGCTGAAATCATTACATATATAGGATATACATCAGTGTATAGACGCTGTTTAACAGTGAGACGGGGCTAATATGGGGTTGTCCTGAATACTGTGACGTCGAATCTTTACCCCGGTGAATCCATATGATATACTTCTGGAACTTTGAAGGATACGTAAGTAAATTTTTTTATACATTGCATGTGCCCGGCTCTCTAGCGTAGTTGGCTAAACCTTGTGGTCCGGGTTCAATCCCGGGGGTAGGCAGGAAAGCCACATTTCTCCCAGATTTACGGTATTTACAATGGAATCAAGGCCGAAAGGTTGCGATATCCATAATACCGAGCCTAAGGGTTAACAACTCATGGCTTCTGGATACTAAAACAAACAAACAAACATACATTGCGTGTGGTCTAGGGTAAATATAGAGGAATAGAGGACCTCACAGTGAGCGGCAGCCATATTCTATCGGATATTCAAGGAGCCTATTTGGTCCCCATTTCTTCATCTAGCTCATGTATGGCTCCACGAATGCCGCCTATGCAAGGCGGTGGCTACACCACAAGCAACAGTCTTGGCTGACTGGCCACATCAGTGAAGTGGGAATGTCCATCCCTAGTGCACGAAGACTGTGACGATGAGCAAGATGGAAGATTCTATAAAGATCAACGGCTTGTAAAGCAAAACAGCAAAGTGCATGGCACACACAAGGCGTGTTCAGGGCACAGTAGTGAACACGGCTTGTCATCTGGAAAAGATTGGAACTTCATCATTTAAAATCCTAAAGTTAGCTATAGAATCATAATGAAACACAGATACAACATAAACAGCGATACGGGCAATTGTCGCCCCCCTGGAGATGTGCATGTTGTAAATACAACCAGAGAAGAAAAATCTCCTTTAGTAGATAGGATAGAGTATAATGACGACTGCATCCCGAATTCTGTTGAAAGGGAGCATTCTAACAACGAATACCTAAAAACAAAGTAGAAGGAGATGTCTACATATCGGTACGTGGATCGTAGTATCTTGCATCAAGCATTGACGTTTTATTTACTAACTTCAGAGGCGAAAATATGAACTTAGACATGTTGCGAGTATGATAGACAAGATAGACAGATACTAACCTCACAAAGAGTGACGACTTTATGTTTTGTAATTCTGTAGGAGTGAGTCACGAAATTTACAGAGAAGTATTTGTGGATTCTATGCTAAGAGACTGATCTTAATCAAAATTAAAGCCAAATCTTTTGATACAACGATATTACAGACCTATGCATCAACAAACGATTACAATGATGAACAGGTGGAAGAATATTAAAAAGACATACAACAAACACTAAAAGTGCTAAAATCATCTCAATTGTCATGGGAGATAAGAATGCAAAGTAGGAAAAATGAAACACAAGCAGATTGTAGGGCAATATGGCAATGGAAACAGGAATGGCTGTACAGTTTTTTTGAGTAGAACTAGATCATTTTTTGTACTATATTTCTTCAACATCCACCTAAAAAAATGTATAGAAAGGTTCTGGAACGAACGAATTTATTTCCAAACAGTTACAAATTGTGCACACAGGACCGCCCTACATTCGGCTCCTGCAGGCACTCATCTTTCATCCGACAATTGTTAGCCTACCTTGGGGGCCGTGTTTTAGGGCGCTCAGTATGCGGAACTGTTTGTTTCGTGGCGGTGTGACTGCGGACTGACTTGGTGCTAACACAGATGAACAGTGCAAAAGCTAGCGAATAGCCAAATAAACAGGAACCAGGCCCCTCAGAACCAGAACTTAGGCAACAAATGAACAAACTCAGGTGAAAGTGCTCACCACAAAGGAAGAAAAATAAATAAGATAGCAAAGGAACCGTCCTTGAAAAAGCAGGCCATCAGGCGGCTAAAAAAGGACCAAGCTTGGAATTTTTGTTTGATTTTATACGATACGATACGTTAGCCTACTTCTTCTCGTCTTTTTTAGGATGCAATTTTTCGTTTTTTTTTTAAGCTCAACTCTGGCTCTTGCCAGAGGCCGCAATATAGCCTAGCCATAAATATGGCCTAAAGGCTGAACGCGGTTTCTGGGACCTCTCCACGGTGATCCTCACCCACATGGTGGCACATTGTGTCTTGTCCTGGTGGGGTAGAAAATCAGTCAGTCAGTCACGACAATTGTATTTTGTATATTAGGCATATTATGTTCATATCAACATTCATTGTATGAATGTAAAGTAACCATAAAAAAGCATGAATTGCAAATTAACACCATACATGCATGCAAAGCAAACGCCCACGCAAGGCAGACGTACAAACACACATACATAAAAAAGTAAAGATCCCTTTTCACGCCTTAGGCGCATCGGGCATATGGGAAGAGCATCCAATATTTTTACAGACTAATCGGCACTAGGTAGGTAATGTGGTCAGCATAAAGCCGACCGTCTTTACTTCCCCAGGGCAGCCATCATGGTACCCATTTTAGGCTTGGTCGAACTGCGACGCCCCATACAATGATACAAATCAACGCAGCCAGCAGTGGGTTTCGATCGCGGTACGTTGGAATTACGAGTCGGACTCGCAACGCCTTAACCACGGACGCCACTACACATACATAAACACACATACATAAACACACATACATAAACACGCATACACACAGACGCACACACGTACCACACACACAACCGCATTACATAAAAAGGCATAGACACGACACATAAATACAGACGCAACACATACACAACACATATACACTTACAAAAACACACAATCACAACACGTTTACACAGACTCTACATACTTTAGTCCTGTTCCAGAACTTGCGTTTTGCGTGCACATCTGATTTTACAGATCTAAAATATTTGTATGCAGCCTGTAGGATCCTCGCCTCACAAGCATATGCATTCCAACTTTCAAGAAAACTCATCAATTTAGTCGCCTTTTACGACATGCTGCTGTGGGTCTGTAATCAGTAAGAAGTTTTCACTCTTCTTTGACAGCAGTGCAAACACTTCATGTTTTTTTTTTTTTGTGTGGCAACTATTTAGAAAACTCTTCATAAACATTCTGAATACTACATCTAAATATTAATGTAAGTGTTATATATATATATACTAGTATATATAATGGCCCTCTTCCCCCGGGATAGTGTAAGAAGTCTTATTTCCCGTCCTCTCCCTCATCTTGGTCTTCCCCGCTGCCCTATGTGTAGGCCTAGTCGAAGTAAGTGTAACTAAAGGTTAGTTGCGTATCCTTTACATGACGTTGCAGAACCAATCACAGCAGCCCCTTGCTGTTGTGTGGTTTCTTTAGGCAAATTACGTTCAGTAGCTTGCCATGGCCACTGGACGGTCGGCTTCTTAATACCACTGTCGAAGCCAACACGAGCCGCATGGCCCGCAGCAGGGATCGAACCCTGGTACCCCGACATTACGAAGCGTTCGCATCGACTTAGCCACAGAAACGACGGGTGTAACGAAAACCCTATATAAATTGATATATCCCGTCTTCTACTTTATCTTAGTCCCAAACGCAGCCATTTCTTTAGTCATTGCCCCTAAGTGCACCCGAGGCGTCTCCTGTAATAATGACATCAGTATTTACCAGTTTTCATCATCAGTTCTCGTTATGCCCAGTGGCACATGAGGCTTCAGAGAGGACTTTCCATGCTTTCCTGTTCTGTGCAATCTTCGGTGCAGTTTTCCATGTCAAAGATGCCGCACTCAGGTCACTTTCCATCGTTCGTCTCCATGTTGTTTTTGGACGCCCCTGTTTTCTCTTTCCCTCTGGTGTCCACGTGAGATCTGTTTTGGCAGGTATATCAGAAGTCATTCTCATAACGTGGTCAAGCCATTTCCATCTTCTCTTGGTAATCATACTGTCTAAAGTTTCTTGGTTTGTGGCTTGAAGTAGTTTAGTGTTTGAGATTGTACCTGGCCAGAAAATTTTGATAATTCTACGTAGACATGTGTGGTGGAAGGTGGACAGCTTGTGTGCATCCTTTTTGGTCATTCTCCAGCATTCCGCTCCATAAAGAAGAACTGGCAAAATGATGCTCTTGTAGAGTCGGAGTTTCGTTCCTCTGCAGTAATTGTTGGATTTCCAGATTTGCCTCATCCTTCCAAAAGCAGCTCTAGCTTTGTTCAGGCGTGACTGTAATTTACCAGTCTTGGAGACAGACAAATGCATTATCTCAGACACACACAGGTAAGTAGTTTCAAGGAGCCGCTCCACTGCAGATTTTCTAGTTAAAAATTGGGCGTTCTGGTTGTGACCCCCCAACCCTATTAGGAAAAGTTTGGACAGAGGGTGTCAGTCAAAAATTGGGTGGCAGCTCAGACCCTTAGGCCCCCTACCCCCGCCCTTCCTTAAATGTGCCTATGTTGTATGTCATCAACGAGTAAAATGAGCACGTAGTAAAATACGCAAAAAAGTCTGCTAATCAGCCCAATTTGTATAGCTGACATCAACTATTTTTCGAACCCCCTTTTTCTTCACTTCCCTACAATTTCCGACTTAAAAAAAAAAAAAAAACTATGAAACTGGGGTACTGTCGAGCGTACTTACAGCCCCTACATACACAATATATGTTATTCATGTTTGTAATCGCCGACAGTTTGGAGATCAAGGGTGAGGTTATGGACCTGTGTATGACTATCACCTCTACTGACATAAACGTTCAAGGCCGGGCAAGGAGGCGTGAGATAAGCGTAGTAATATGTAAGAGACAGGTAATCGTTATCGTGCTCTACTTAGATAATCCGTCGTCTGTTTCAGTTTTAAGATTGCTTTTGTTAATTTTCTAAAGCAAAACAACTCATAAAGTTATTTTATTGGTAGATATTTAAGACTCGTTGAAGATCCGACGAGAAACAAAGCGGGAGAAAGTTCTGCTATTTATTTCCATTACTGTAGTTACATCAATCTTTGTTTACGGGTTTGTTTAAACTTGTCAATGAATCATATTCATTGTGTGTCTTTTTAATTTTAACACAGTTGTATATGAAACTTTTCTTTGTGTGTAAACTTGCAAAAGTTTACATTTGAAAGAGTTGTGGCTGTTATATTACAGAGACTAGGTTTAATATTAGCTTTATGCGGCTGGTTTCGTATCGAACTCTAGGAATAAATGAGCCCAGCCAGCCAACCAGTTGCCACTTTTCATTGACAAAAAACATCCAAAACGGAGTCAAAAATATCTAAAACAACTAAATTTGCATGGAAAACATCTAGAAAAAAACATCTAAATGGAAAGAGTCACAAATTACATAGCAATGGATATGACTTACCCTATAGAATCATGTCCTCATCTTTACTGAAGTCTGCCTTACAATATCCACAGGATAAACTTAGCTTGGATGATGAAGTTGAAGCTTCAGATCCAAAATAACTCTGGTATGCTTGAGCTGTTCCAATTTCTTTAAATACCCAATCAGGGAGCTGATAAGTGGAACAGCCGTTTCCTACTTTTATCAGGCCGCATTTTATTTTCAAGATAGCATTTAAGAAGTCAAATTTCATTCTGTTTCTTAGGTTAGATTTGATAAATTTACTCCAAATAAAAACTTCTAGAAAAATATCTACCATCTAAATGTCAAAAACGCCATCTAAATGCACAGGAAAATATCTAAATCTGGATGTAAAACATCCAAAGTGGCAACACTGCAGCCAACCAGCCAAACTAACTAGCGTTGGGCTGCTCGAGTCTACTGACCAGGGCTGCCAATGATGGGTTTTACCCCCAGATGTGGTTTTTTTTATTTGACGCCTTGGGTTCAAATTTTAAAAAGCTGGGTTTAAAAAAAAATTCTTTATTAAAAGAATGTAAATGTTTCGTTTCGTAACTTTAAAATTTTACTTTTGAACAATCTAGGTTTATTTTAATCTCTGCTTATGTTTTGCTTGGGTTTTCGTTCAGCTTAGCTGGGTTGTTTATACACACACACACAAAACCTCATTGGCAGCCCTGCTACTGACTAGAGTGAGTCATCTTTGTTAATTTGTTCTTTACTGTAATCTGTAAAGTGTTAATAAACACACTCAGTCCGCTCATAACTTCTGATATTATCTTTATTCACAAAATCACTCTTTTAATAACGAGTTAAATCGGTTTTACTTGTGCATCAGTGACTTGTGTTGTAACTGCAGACTCGGGGTTGCAGGGAAGACTTGGCGCTGCCGGCGGTACTGGAGTTTGTTGAATCTTGCATAACTTGCTTGTCAGCTTACCGGCGTTGGAGACTTGCTGCTTGTCGACAGGCAAACTCCCAGTTATTGCACCCGTTTACAATAAACCTCAGTCTTGAAATCTTCCAACGGTAGTCACCATCACAATGACAGATCATAAGCAGGTGAACTATTAGTTACTATACTATTATTTATTATGATTAATTTGTTTTAAGTGACCCACTCATTTTAACTTTCTACTCAGAAAATGTAATATTTTATAGAGAGGGGCATACCAATAACTGCTTATATAAATATAAGTATATATATTATATTCATTGGGATTGTGTTACTTGTGTGTAAATCAAAGCAGTGTGTGAGGGTTTAGTGAATGTACAGTGTATGACTCGTTATTACTCAATCCTGAGGATGGTGAACACTAAGTTTGCAGTTGAAATGATTTGAATTAGTGAAACAGAAATATATTTTATTTCCTTTGTTATTTGGCATAACTACTGAATGGGTTAACTACTGAATGGGTTAACTACTAAATGGGTTAACTACTGAATGGGTTAACTACTGAATGGGTTAACTACTGAATGGGTTAACTACTGAATGTGTTAACTACTGAATGGGTTAACTACTGAATGTGTTAACTACTGAATGTGTTAACTACTGAATGGGTTAACTACTGAATGGGTTAACTACTGAATGGGTTAACTACTGAATGTGTTAACTACTAAATGTGTTAACTACTGAATGGGTTAACTACTGAATGTATTAACTACTGAATGGGTTAACTACTAAATGTGTTAACTACTGAATGGGTTAACTACTGAAGGGGTTAACTACTGAATGGGTTAACTACTGAATGGGTTAACTACTGAATGTATTAACTACTGAATGGGTTAACTACTGAATGGGTTAACTACTGAATGTATTAACTACTGAATGGGTTAACTACTGAATGTGTTAACTACTAAATGTGTTAACTACTGAATGGGTTAACTACTGAATGGGTTAACTACTGAATGGGTCTGAATGGGTTAACTACTGAATGGGTTAACTACTGAATGGGTTAATTACTAAATGGGTTAACTACTGAATGTATTAACTACTGATTGGGTTAACTACTGAATGGGTTAACTACTGAATGGGTTAACTACTGAATGGGTTAACTACTGAATGGGTTAACTACTGAATGTTCCAGTATGTTATACTGGAATGAGCAGCATCCACTGGATGGAACACACATAACTGTAGAATCTTGATTTTGCAGATCCTCTTGACTGGCACCTCTCTGTCTGTGTTATATTGTGCTTTAGGCAGCCATGGGAATCAACAAGACCCACTTATGATCAGACAAATCTTCCATCATTAGAGCACAAAATGGCAGGACCATTGATGCCATTGCATGCATTTAACTGACTTCTGCTCAGATGTTCAGTTGTAAACCTATCTGCAATTGTTTCCCTTGCTGATTCTCCTTCTCCATGACATCCTGGTCCCATGAATCCACTTCAACTCCTGTATCATTCATATCCCACTTTCACACATCTTTATATTGTTGTAGAGGCTGACCTCCACATCTTCTGCCCATTTGTAATTCACCATAGAGGATGTCCTTTACGACTCTATAATTCTTCATCCTTCAAGTATGTCCTAGCAATCTGAGCCCTCGAAGACTGAACATTGAGATAATTGTTGTGACACCTGCTCTTTCCTTGCCGATTATTGCCAAGTGATCTTCATGGACATCTCATGCGAAAGCTATTTAGCCATTTCTCCTGTGTGAATAAGTTAATCACGTTTCACAGCCATAAAGAAGAGTGCTAACAAGCTTGCTAGTCATGGTTTTGACTGTAAGCTTTCTGTTCTCCCAAATTCTTCATTAATTTGTTGCTGCTGCGGTACCTAACCCGTTGTTGATTTTTTTGGGTCCAGTGATGTTTTATTCTTGACTGAAAATATTTATTTATTGGTTCTAGGGGATTGGGAGTGGGGGGAGAGGGTAGACCCGCTCCCACCAAACAACCTACTCCCACCTCACAACCCACTCCCACCTTACAACCCACTCCTACCTCACAACCCACTTCCACCTGACAACCCACTTCCACCAGACAACCCACTCCCACCAGACAACCCACTCCCACCAAACAGCCTACTTCCACCTGACAACCCACTCCCACCTGACAACCCACTCCCATCAGTTCAACCCACTCCCACCAAACAGCCCACTTCCACCAAACAGCCCACTCCCACCAAACACACTCCCACCTAACAACCCTCTCCCACCAAACAACCCACTCCCACCTAACAACCCTCTTCCACCAAACAACCCACTCCCACCTCACAACCCACTCCCACCTCACTATTCACTCCCACCTCACAACTCACTCCCATCTCACTACCCACTCCCACCTCACTACCCACTCCCACTTCACAAACCACTCCCATCTCACTACCTACTCCCACCTCACAACCCACTCCCACCTCACAACCCACTCCCACCTAACATCCCACTTCCACCTCACTACCCACTCCCACCTAACAACCCACACCCACCAAACAGCCCACTTCCACCTAACAACCCACTCCCACCTCACTGTCCACTCCCACATCACTGCCCACTCCCACCTCACTGCCCACTCCCACCTCACTACCCACTCCCACCTCACTGCCCACTCCCACCTCACTGTCCACTTCCACCTCACTACCCACTCCCACCTCACTACCCACTCCCACCTAACAACCATCTCCCACCTCACTACCCACCTCACTACCCACTCCCACCTAACAAAATAAGCATGTCATTAAAGAGGACCAGTCAGAGGTTTTTCCTTTGAAGTCAGAGTCTATCTGCCTGAGAGGTGAGGAATTATCAGTTTACATCCACGTAAGGCAGATCTGTGAAATGGATATGCACACAAATAATCACAGAGATGGATGATTTCACAGAGGGCGGATGATTTCACAGAAGGTTGATGATTTCACAGAAGGTGGATGATTTCACAGAAGGTGGATGATTTAACAGAGGGTGGAAGATTTCCCAGACGGTGTATGATTTCACAGAGGGGTGGATGATTTCACAGACGGTGTATGATTTCACAGAGGGGTGGATGATTACACAGAGGGTGGACGATATCACAGAAGATACACACAAGATGCCAGTGAGGTATATAAAACCTAGTGTAACACTAAGTCAACAGTGGTGGACAAAGTCAACAGTACTACACAAAACAACAACACAGCTGTAACACACCATGTAAAGACATCTGACCTCAGATGCTTTCTCAGCATATTGAAAAGACTAGTTCATGAATCCAAGGGGGCTTTCTTGACATTATTGCCTGCCATTTACAGTGAAGGGGCTGACTAACCTGGTCGTGGTCATTGTTATTTTGGTCACAAGGACTTATGTAGCAGATGTAGCCTACAAGGATGGATGTAGCAGATGTGGCCTACAAGGATTTGTGTAGCAGATGTGGCCTACAAGAATGGATGTAGCAGATGTGACCTACAAGGATTGATGTAGCAGATGTGGCCTACAAGGATTGATGTAGCAGATGTGGCCTACAAGAATGGATGTAGCAGATGTGGCCTACAAGGATTGATGTAGCAAATGTGGCCAACAAGGATTGATTTAGCAGATGTGGCCTACAAGGATTGATGTAGCAGATGTGACCTACAAGGATTTATGTAGCAGACGTGGCCTACAAGGATTTATGTAGCAGATGTGGCCTGCAAGGATTTATGTAGCAGATGTGGTCTACAAGGATTGATGTAGCCGATGTGGCCAACAAGGATTTATGTAGCAGATGTGGCCTACAAGGATTGATGTAGCAGATGTGGCCAACAAGGATTGATGTAGCAGATGTGACCTACAAGGATTGATGTAGCAAATGTGACCTACAAGGATTGATGTAGCAGATGTGACCTACAAGGATTGATGTAGCAGATGTGGCCTACAAGGATTGATGTAGCAGATGTGGCCTACATGGATTGAGGTAGCAGATGTGGCTTACAAGGATTGATGTAGCAGATGTGGCCTACATGGATTGAGTTAGCAGATGTGGCCTACAAGTACTTACATAGCAGATGTGGCCTACAAGGATTGATGTAGCATATGTGGCCTACAAGGATTGATATAGCAGATGTGGCCTACAAGGATGGATGTAGCAGATGTGACCTACAGGGATTGATGTAGCAAATGTGGCCTACAGGGATTGATGAAGCAAATGTGACCTACAAGGATTGATGTATCAGATGTGGCCTACAAGGATTGATGTAGCATATGTGGCCTACAAGGATTGATGTAGCATATGTGGCCTACAATGATGGATGTAGCAGATGTGGCCTACAAGGATTGATGTAGCATATGTGGCCTACAAGGATTGAAATAGCAGATGTGGCCTACAAGGATGGATGTATCAGATGTGGCCTACAAGGATTGATGTAGCATATGTGGCCTACAAGGATTGATGTAGCATATGTGGCCTACAAGGATGGATGTAGCAGATGTGGCCTACAAGGATTGATGTAGCATATGTGGCCTACAAGGATTGATGTAGCATATGTGGCCTACAAGGATTGATGTAGCATATGTGGCCTACAAGGATGGATGTAGCAGATGTGGCCTACATGGATTGATGTAGCATATGTGGCCTACTTTGATTGATGTAGCAGATGTGACCTACAAGGATTGATGTAGCAGATGTGGCCTACAAGGATTTATGTAGCAGATGTGGCCTACAAGGATTGATGTAGCAGATGTGGTCTACAAGGATCGATGTAGCAGATGTGGCCTACAAGGATTGATGTAGCAGATGTGGCCTACAAGGATTGATGTAGCAAATGTGACCTACAAGGATTGATGTAGCAGATGTGACCTACAAGGATTGATGTAGCAGATGTGGTCTACAAGGATTGATGTAGCTGATGTGGCCAACAAGGATTTGTGTAGCAGATGTGACCTACAAGGATTGATGTAGCAGATGTGGCCTACAAGAATGGATGTAGCAGATGTGGCTTACTAGGATTGATGTAGCAGTCACAGTCTGAGCATTTAATATTCTCACCATCCATCCTACTATTATTATGAATTTTTGGGGGGGATGGGAGTCATGAATATTTTCAAAATTACGTAGCACTTTTACATGAAATTAAAAAAACATTAATTTTTTGCAGAGTGCCCAAACAAGAATCTTTATCAAGAATGGTTTGGTTGTCAATGATGACCAGTCATTTCATGCTGATGTTTATATTGAGGATGGGTTTATTAAGTAAGTTCATTTGAAATGCTGCTATGCACCTAATGTATTAATATACTTAATGAGAAATAGTGTATTATTGTTGTTGACACCTTTCTTGCTGTCCAGCCGATAGTGTAGTGTTAAATTGTGCCATAGGGAGACATGGAATTACAGTGCATGGGGATTGTCAGAGTGACTGAGATTACCCGCTCATCCATGTACTCAGCCAGCTCTTCCTCAGATGCTCAGCTCTTGACCTATCCATCATTTTTCTCCTTGATCCCTAATACTTTCCAGATTTCCCTGCGGTGCGAGTCCACCAAGTTTCACTACTGCAAACAAGAGTGCTGAAAACACCAGCTTGATATACAAAGATTGTTGTTTTAACTGTCAGTTTTCTGTTGTTGCAAATGTTTTTGTGTGGGTGTATGTATATACATACCTCAGAAGAAAGGTTTTGATTTGAACAGTGGAAAAAACACAGACATTTTGGTTACTATGAAGAAAAATGGTTCCACAGAATGCACTGTAAAAATAAAGGGGACAAGTCTGAACAAGACAATATCTTTAATACTTTCATCTCTTAAGAATCTTCAATAATAACCTTTTTCAAAATTGTATTATTATGAAACATATTGTTATTATTCTCTGAAACGCTACCCTAAGAAACTAAAGGAAAAGAAAAAAAGGCAGAAGAAATTTTTAGTCTTGGACAGCTTTATAAAATTCTAGGAGGGTTAAAACGTGATCTACATGCAGACAGGCAAGCAAGATGGCCCCTGTGACATCGGCCTTCAAGTCGCTAAAAACAGTAAATTAAATTTGTGATATTTGTTGTCGTTATTTGTTCCCAAATTTTGAGCATAAATATAGGTGTTTTTTTATACAGCCATGTGTGGTAAAGTGATGTCATTATGAGGTTATTATGTGACCCAAATAAATCCACTTCCTGCTCCAAATAATTTATATTTTGTGAATGTGTGCTGTAATTGTAATCATATCCACCATGTCTACACACAGTGCAGTTGCAACCAGTACCGAAGATATTATACAGACATGAGCACTGCCCAAAGACACCATGTCAACTACAGTGCAGTTGCAGCCCGTACTAATGATGTTATATAGACATGTGGGCACTGCCCAAAGACACCATGTCTACACACAGTGCAGTTGTAACCAGTACTAAGGATGTTATATAGACATGTGGGCACTGCCCAGAGACACCATGTCTACACACAGTGCAGTTGCAGCCAGTACTAAGGATGTTATATAGACATGTGGGCACTGCCCAAAGACACCATGTCTACACACAGTGTAGTTGCAAAGACCATTTTGTTTTTGGAGATTTTTTAGATAAAGTTTTAGATTTTTTAAAACAGTTGAAACTGTTTTTCAGGCAAGTGGGAACTAACCTTGTTATTCCCGGAGGGGCAAGGACTATAGATGCTCGTGGCAAGTTTGTCATTCCAGGTAATATTTATCAGATCTTTATTTTTGTATATAATATTTCAGTATGACAATGTAACTCTAAGGCTTTTCTTTGTAAATTATGTTTTTAAGTCATGCTTCTTCCTCCATCGACCCGCACATGTACCTGGTTGTCCATGATGTTTATTACTCTGTGTGGTTCGACATTGTATCTTGTGTTTCTGGATTAGAAGATCAGGAGTAGGTCTCACAATGACCTAGACAGAGCACTTCTACAAAGTACATCTGGCTTATCCACAGACTTGGTCCTCAGTCTAGCTAGCATTCTAACGATCATCATCCCTCCTCCATAGCTGTGAAGTTTTTGTGCTAGTCTTTCATACAACATTTTTCCTTCTTAGCTTGGAGAGGGTCTAGAGAGCTCTGCATCACAATCTGCATGAAGATCGTACTTTGTTACAATGTTGTAGTGGTATTTACATGAACCTCACTGTGACATATGCAAGTGTTTCTCAGGGCTTAGATCACTTGAATGACAATTCACTGGACTTGAAGAATTAAACTTATCTTCCAGTGGATTACAAAACTAAGCAATCAGTCAACAATCCTTTGTTTCTTCACTATGCTATGCCATTCTTAAATGGTATGTATTAGCTGTTTAAATCTAGATTGTCAAACCCCATTCCTCATGCCTATGAGTATTATCAAAAGTAGTCACTGTAACAGAACCATATGTCCACTGTTCAAACATACTGATCTGATCAGCTCTAGGGTTCATTTATATTGTGCCTATTCTGTCAGCATTTAGACCCTTACAACAACATTGAGTGTTCTCCATTTTTCTTGGCTTCATTAGTATAGTTTCTTTTATGACTCAAATAGTCAAAATAAAATAAAATAAAAGGTAGCAACATTTTAGGAAATAAAAAAAAAACAAACTAATATTTGTTTTATTTCATTGTGGTTGCCTGCACTACATTTTTCCTGTGTGCTTGGGGGAATGGATTTCCATCGTTCAGCAATCATCAGTCGACAACAGACTTTGTTTCTTTTAAATTTAAAATATTCAGCGGTCTTCCAGTTGTGTTGTTTTTATGCAAAGTATGTAGGCATTTCTGCATGCCTGCATGAGATATTTGATCATAAACCATTGATGTTTCCAACTTGTTTTGCTAATGTGACTAAATATGTTGTCCAGACACAAAGTATTATAATCAGTTTTTAAAATTATATTTAAAGCTTCAACATCTTAGGTTGTGTCATCTTGTTTTTTTTTTTTTAGTAACATGTAAGCGGATATACAGTTTTTGGATTGGTTGGCTCGCACAAACTGTTTGTTTTGGTAGCTGATAATACTGCTACCAGGTTCCGCTCATATATAGTTTGCATGTTTGATTTTTGCATATTTCCTGGGGTCTGTCTGTTCCTAAAATGTGTAACTGTCATGTATTAAATATTTTAAATTTGCAAGCCTCTGTGAAATTGACCTGATATGTTATGTGGCTTGTGAGTTGATTATATAATTCCTCACCATCTAACTGTAGCTTGAAATCTTGTGAAATCAGAAACAAGAATCAGTCTAGCTTGAAATCTTGGGAAATCAGGAACAAGAATCAATTTAGCTTGAAATCTTGTGAAATCAGAAACAAGAATCAGTCTAGCTTGAAATCTTGGGAAATCAGGAACAAGAATTAATCTAGCTTGAAATCTTGGGAAATCAGGAACAAGAATCAGTCTAGCTTGAAATCTTGGGAAATCAGGAACAAGAATCAATTTAGCTTGAAATCTTGGGAAATCAGGAACAAGAATCAATTTAGCTTGAAATCTTGGGAAATCAGGAACAAGAATCAATTTAGCTTGAAATCTTGGGAAATCAGAAACAAGAATCAGTCTAGCTTGAAATCTTGGGAAATCAGGAACAAGAATTAATTTGGCTTGAAATCTTGGGAAATCAGGAACAAGAATTAATTTGGCTTGAAATCTTGGGAAATCAGAAACAAGAATCAGTCTAGCTTGAAATCTTGGGAAATCAGAAACAAGAATCAGTCTAGCTTGAAATCTTGGGAAATCAGAAACAAGAATCAGTCTAGCTTGAAATCTTGGGAAATCAGAAACAAGAATCAGTCTAGCTTGAAATCTTGTGAAATCAGAAACAAGAATCAGTCTAGCTTGAAATCTTGGGAAATCAGGAACAAGAATCAATTTGGCTTGAAATCTTGGGAAATCAGGAACAAGAATTAATCTGGCTTTATTGTAATCTGATTCACATTTTCCTCACTCAGATGTTTATTAGATTCCATTTAAATTCTATATGGAAGTAGTCATGAACAAAACTTAATTACTGTCAGTATCTGAGTACAGCTGTGGCTATAATTCTGCTGTCTGCCACTCGGCAAAGTAATTTCTTGGATTTAAAATGTCTTTCCAGTATAAAGACAGTGAACAAATTTCAGGTTGTCTTTGATGTATGGGCTCAACCTTCTGCTTTAACATTTCTATGAGACAATGACAGAATTGAGATGCTGGGATTATTAATACACTTCTGTACTTGTCCATGATCTAAGAGGGTTGTCTGAGACTTTGAGTAGATTTTGTTTAGATAGAAATCATGAAGGCCCAAATTTATCAGATACTTTAGACTTTGGATACTCAGACTGCTATGTTGGGTAGTAGCAAGGGTATGCTTGCTTACCCACTTAGCATTTTAAGGTGATACCTCTAGTAGATGCAGAATTGAATGTTTCCAACTAAAATGTGGCTCTGGTGTCCGTTTAGCATGTAACAGATTCCAGATAATTTTCTGAGAAGGAAAAAAAGAGTCAAGGAAATGAGTTAGTCAACCAGTCTCTGTTTGCACTGACCTACTGTATGTGAAATCCAAACAGTTCAGAGCCCTGTGGCAGTCCCCGACATCAGATTAGCATTCTTTGTATTTTGTAGCAATGGAGTTATGCCTTGATATGAATGAAAACAAAATCTGCCGTTTTATTTTTATTTTCCTATCAGCTAGCCAGAGCTTTACTTTTATATTTATTATTGCTGACAAATATATTGTTTTATGAGTATTTATTGCATCAAGTGCACTAAACTATGTGTTTCATTATCTTTCTTTTACTGTCTCTCTATAGAGATCATTTATGTCAGCTGTACATTAGTACTTTGTTGTGATGGTACACATATATTCTGCGTTAACTTAGATGTCACTGTGTGCTTCCAGGTGGCATTGACACACACACACACTTCCAGTTGCCCATCATGGGCACAGTGACAGCTGATGATTTCTACAGTGGCACAAAGGCAGCACTGGCAGGGGGCACCACCATGATCAGTAAATACTTGTCTATAAACATGTTACCGCTGTGATTGTGTTCTCTCTTTGTTGCTTTATTTTGGAAAATGTTTGAAGAAAGTAAGTTTTCAATAAGGCAACCCCTGTTTCAAGTGATGCCATATCTACATTACTGAATGCTTTGGAATATAATCAAATAGTAATAGTAATAGTAATGTTTTTACATACAGTTTGTGGAATTTCCTAAAGATAAGTAAAGTTTCACATATCATTTACTGTTTTGCATTTACTAAAGAAAACAATGGCTTTTTAACTTAAATATTACAGAAAATGTTTTGGATTACCATGGATGAAGAAGAAAAATAGTAGCATTTCACAAGATCTGAACAATGGTGATAGCTGATCCATAAACATGTCAGAAGTTGAAATTTTTTAAGTCTTATTAAATATCACAGTGGCTAAGAATGAACAATAACAGTAGTCTGCCAACATTAAGATAGACACAGAACATTGAAGACCTCATATGAAAAATAAATGTAGTTTCACAAGAAGTAAGAAGTAATTGATAAGTATTTCTTCATATGTATCAGGTCTGTAGAGGTTCAGTCTGGCTAACAGATTGAAAGCCTCAGTTGCTTTAGCAAGAGTGAAACATTGGAGTTTCTTTCTGCATGTTTTACACATTAAAAATATCTTGGCATTGGAAACTTTAAAAAAAAGAAATTCAAAATTTGGGAAGTTCTTATAGTAAATATCTGATGTTAAATTTAAGAGTGAAGCTAACTCAGTCCCAAAATGCTATCTATGCTGAAGAACTGTGTGTCGGTCAGAAGATACACTTTTGCAGCATCACTGTACATGCACACAGCTGAATGTCCTTTCTCTTGACAAATGAGAAAGGGAAAGTTACATGATGAGTAGCCCAAGCCTCATGTTTAAAAGCAGCTACTCATTTTTTCTGAAGCAAAGTTGTCATAAAGAAACCAACTACATGATAAAAGTCTTAAGACCCACATGTGCAGAAAAGGGTGTTAAGCATTATGGTGCTGTGGCATAGGAACATACGATAGGTAATTAATACATACAAAAAGGCTTACTGTTTTTGTTGTTGTTGTGATTAAACAATTGAATCCTGTGCTGTTTGTAGTTGCACATATTGGCTGTCCAAAACCTGATTGATACATTTGCTGTCGTTGATTTTTTAATGATAATGTTTAAAGCTGTGCTTCTATCAGTGTTAGGTCATATTCACATAACCTGTTTTGTTCTGTAGTTGATTTTGTGGTCATATATTCACATAACCTGATTGTTTGGTTCTGTAGTTGATTTTGTGGTCCCTGAGAAAGGAGAGTCTCTGCTGGATGCCTATGAGAAATGGAGAGGTTGGGCAGATGCAAAAGTGTGCTGTGATTATGGTCTCCACGTTGCAGTGACTTGGTGGAGCGATCAGGTGGCCAAGGAAATGGAAGTCCTCAGTTCTGAAAAGGGTAAATCTTGCATTACACTAAAGTATTTGAAATGTAGATGTGTAGTTGTCTGAAAGCTCATGTCAAAGCAGCCCTGTTGTTAGGAATAATGATCAGTAATATTACATGTTTGTGGTTTTGTGCACATGCATATGTATCTCTCTCTCTCTCCCCCCCCCCCCCTCCCACTCTGTCTCTCACACTCTGTGTGCGAGAGAGAGAGAGAGAGAGAGAGAGATGTTCATTACCCATATGAGATATATTACACTAGGTTAAGAATACCTGAACCAACATAACCTTGTCAGTGAAATGTGGGCAGTTATTTAGAGCCAGTCCTGACGTATAGAAGCCTAAATTGCGTGCCAGGAATAGTCATAGGAAATAAAGGTTACTGAGTGCTGATTGACCTATAACAATTTTGGTTTAGCACCATATACCTGATTTCATAAGAATGATTCAAAACCTGAATTGTTCAACTGATGTACAAAAGAGAGCCATGAGCATTGAGTAGCATAGTTCTGGAAGAAACATCCGCATAATGCCGTGGACAGATACAGTAGTCATTCAAATGACTTGGAAGAAACCAACCCCAGAAGTGAACTGGTTACACACGTAGACATCATCCTAAAGAGCCTGGATGAGTGATGAAGGCACCCCTGCCTCTTGTGCTGTGTACAACACCATGTCTCATTCTTGTGCTGTGTACAACACCATGTCTCATTCTTGTGCTGTGTACAACACCATGATTCATTCTTGTGCTGTGTACAACACCATGTCTCATTCTTGTGCTGTGTACAACACCATGTCTCATTCTTGTGCTGTGTACAACACCATGTCTCATTCTTGTGCTGTGTACAACACCATGTCTCATTCTTGTGCTGTGTACAACACCGTGTCTCATTCTTGTGCTGTGTACAACACCGTGTCTCATTCTTGTGCTGTGTACAACACCGTGTCTCATTCTTGTGCTGTGTACAACACCGTGTCTCATTCTTGTGCTGTGTACAACACCATGTCTCATTCTTGTGCTGTGTACAACACCATGTCTCATTCTTGTGCTGTGTACAACACCATGTCTCATTCTTGTGCTGTGTACAACACCATGTCTCATTCTTGTGCTGTGTACAACACCATGTCTCATTCCTGTGCTGTGTACAACACCATATCTCATTCTTGTGCTGTGTGCAACACTATGTCTCATTCTTGTGCTGTGTACAACACCATGTCTCATTCTTATGCTGACCCCTCTGCCTTTCATAAGGCTGTCTAGAATTTCCTCTCGTTATCTTTATATTTTTCTCAGTCCTCTGTTATATCTTTCATGTTATCACGTTCCTGTTTTTCTCTCTCTCTCTCTCTCTCTCTCTCTCTCTCTCTCTCTCTCTCTCTCTCATAATGTGGTACAAAAAAGGACAGCTGCATATTTGTGAAGATATTTATAAATTACTTTTTTTTTTGACATATTGTAAAATTATATATTATAAAATACAGTCGAGTATGGATAAGTAGGAGTTGCAGGGACCTTAGAAAATGCTTCCACTTATCAGGATTTCTACTTATTCAGACAGCACACACAATTGAGAAAATTGCCGGGGCTAAGCAGGTCATTCGACTTAACCGAAATTCGACTTATCCGAGTTCGACTAACGTGGACTCTGTATACTGTAACAGATTGCAATCTTAATAAGCATTCAAAAACTATTGGGATATGTCATGAGAAAGGGAACACTTTTCTAATTTAGAGTGATGAGAACTTCTTGTATAAAATTTCTGTTCTATGAAATGCAGTTTTGGCAGGTTCTTTAAAAATGTGTAATCTAAAATAAAAAAAAATAAAAAATATAGTTAGTAGAATGTTAAACAAACAAAAAAAGGATTATTATGGATATTTTATTGTTTCATGATTGTTTATTGTTTAATTTTAAATATTTTGTGAATTTCACTTCTGGATATTTCTTTCAGGAGTGAATTCTTTTAAAATATACATGGCATATAAAGATGTGCTGATGCTAGAAGACCCAGAAATGTACAGCTGTTTTAAACGCTGCAAGGAGCTGAAAGTCCTTCCCATGGTTCATGCTGAAAATGGACATCTCATTGACATTGTAAGGATAGTTTTTTAATTATATATATGTTTTAATAATATATTTGTGACAACATTTGGCTTTTCATTAACAAAATTTGTGTCAGCAATTTAAAAATCATTATTGATACAGTTGTTTGCCCATAAATAATTACTTATACCTCATAGTATTGCAGAACACATTGTTTTATTTAAAATTTTCCATGTGTATAAGATTGATTAACAGAAGACCACATTTATGAAGAAGATAATACGGATTGTGGGCATTTTAAGTAAGTTGAGTTAAGAACGACATCACAGCACTCTGGACAGTCCATAAGTGGTCTATCCCAATCTTCAGTAACCGGAACCAAGTTCCAGTTCCAATGATATCAGTAGCCGTGTGATTTTTTGTCGGTCTTCTGAGTTTTGGCCAGAACCCATGATGACTCCCTGCTGCATCATTCTCTTCAGACCATGATGTTCTGTTTGTGCTTCCACACTGTTCACTTGCTCCCAAGGGAGCACTTGCTCCACACAACGCTTGTCATGCATCAGTGAGCCGGAGTAGAGTAGTGACTAGACGCTTGGCTGCCGATGTAAAGGTTTTGCGTTGAATCTGCTTTGTGCCAGATATTTTCTTCATAATTTACCTTGGCTTCCAAGTCGACCTCAACCTAAAAAAAGTAGAAAACCCTGTTAATTTTACTCATTCATATGTAAAATTAACAGGGTCTTTTACTTTTTGAAAAAGAAAAATTTAAATAAAAATAACTATGAATTTTAATATGTTATATACCTGCTTGTGTATTTGGAATAATAATTCATTTTCATCAATTCAGTTCTACCCATGTAAATATAATCATGTGTTGATATTTATATTTCTAACTATACAAATGAACAAAGTAACATGATTATTGTTGCAGAAATCTAAAGAATTAATTGAACAGGGTGTCACAGGTCCAGAGGGACATTTACAGAGCCGACCTGAAGCTGTAAGTTTATAATAACACATCATCAGATAGTATCATTGTTGCAACTTCACGGTAAATAGAGAAGTAAGGTGTTTAAACCTGACCATTTGAAATCATACATAGATGTTGGATGTTTCTTATTCTTCTGCATTCATTAATGATGGTTGGCAGGTCATGTTCTGGTTGACAGAAAGGCTGCAGTATCTTTCTTCCAGCAAATTCTTAATTAGTTGTCCTTTAACACATGCTTGTCAAAAAGAGCATTGATTCCCGTCTGTTTTTCTCCTCCCCAGAATGGGGTCATGGAATCCACACAGGCATTTTGGATCTTTGAAACATTTCACAATGGGGCCATGGAACCCACACAGGAATGTTGGATCTTTGAAACATTTCACAATGGGGCCATGGAGCCCACACAGGAATGTTGGATCTTTGAAACATTTCACAATGGGGCCATGGAACCCACAAGGAATGTTGGATCTTTGAAACATTTCACAATGGGGCCATGGAGCCCACACAAGAATGTTGGATCTTTGAAACATTTCACAATGGGGTCATGGAGCCCACACAGGAATGTTGGATCTTTGAAACATCTCACAATGGGGTCATGGAGCCCACACAGGAATGTTGGATCTTTGAAACATTTCACAATGGGGTCATGGAGCCCACACAGGAATGTTGGATCTTTGAAACATTTCACAATGGGGTCATGGAGCCCACACAGGAATGTTGGATCTTTGAAACATCTCACAATGGGGCCATGGAGCCCACACAGGAATGTTGGATCTTTGAAACATTTCACAATGGGGTCATGGAGCCCACACAGGAATGTTGGATCTTTGAAACATCTCACAATGGGGCCATGGAACCCACACAGGAATGTTGGATCTTTGAAACATTTCACAATGGGGTCATGGAGCCCACACAGGAATGTTGGATCTTTGAAACATTTCACAATGGGGCCATGGAACCCACACAGGAATGTTGGATCTTTGAAACATTTCACAATGGGGCCATGGAATCCACACAGGAATATTGGATCTTTGAAACATTTCACAATGGGGCCATGGAATCCACACAGGAATATTGGATCTTTGAAACATTTCACAATGGGGCCATGGAATCCACACCGGAATGTTGGATCTTTAAAACATCTCACAGTGTGACAGTGGAACCCACACAGGAATGTTGGATCTTTTAAACATCTCATAATGGGGCCATGGAATCCACACAGGAATGTTGGATCTTTGAAACATCTCACAATGTGACAGTGGAACCCACACAGAAATGTTGGATCTTTGAAACATTTCACAATGGGAACATGGAACCCACACAGGAATGTTGGATCTTTAAAACATCTCACAATGTGACAGTGGAACCCACACAGGAATGTTGGATCTTTGAAACATTTCACAATGGGACCATGGAACCCACACAGGAATGTTGTATCTTTGAAACATCTCACAGTGTAACCATGGAACTCACCCAGGAATGTTGGATCTTTAAAACATTTCAAAACCAAATTCACAAACTTGTTCACAATACTGAAGATTGTCATGGGACAGATACTGTTTGATTGTTAATAAATTAAAAGTGGAAAAAATCAGCTTTACTAAAACACCATCATATATTACAGAGGGCACACTGTAGCATTTATCGAGGGAAGGAAAGTTCAGGAATCTCTTTGTTCATAGTAATGTTATAGTAAATGGCCCTTTGAACCTAAGAAGATGTGTAGGTCCATAGAGTTGATAAATGACGAAGAAATATATTGGAATTTTTTTTACAGACAACACAGAACAAGTAAGTGATAATTTTCACAAGCTCAATATGGCGCTTTGTGGAAACAACTGTAATACTAGAGGATTTTCATGCAAAGATTAGAGTAAAGAGAGAAGTTAAGATGTTACCCATGGATATGGCCTTGCAGAGAGAAATAAGAGAAGAAAGAAGCTGGTTGAATGGGGTTAGGGCACAAAGTGTTTTCACTGGCATTTTAGATGTTTTTGTACTGGGGAAGCCCAGGAAATATTTTAAATGTTATTGTAACCAGATAAGATAAAGGAATGCTGAACTTTGATTGCTGCTTAATTGAGAATGTTTAATGCTGAACTTTGATTGCTGCTAAATTGAGAATGTTTAATGCTGAACTTTGATTGCTGCTAAATTGAGAATGTTTAATGTTGAACTTTGATTGCTGCTAAATTGAGAATCTTTAATGCTGAACATTGATTGCTGCTAAATTGAGAATGTTTAAACTATGAATGAGGTGATTTTCTAAGGAGAAACACCTGTAATATTGAGAGAGACCAGTTTTGGAGCATCCTTGTGAATGCCCATAAGATGTTTATTAAATGATTCGCTGATCTCCTACTAGTTTCCCTGATATATTTTTAACTACAATACAGTGTAGAGATGGTAATGTTAGTCGTTATAAAAGCATATCACCAGATTCACAGAAACAGCATTCCTGTATTTTTTACTGTTGCGGTTGTGATGAGTGACAGTAACATTGTGAGTGTTCATGTTGTGACAGCTCTTGATCAACCTAACATTAGATGGAACAACAGTGAGTGTTCATGTTGTGACAGCTCTTGATCAACCTAACATTAGATGTAACAACAGTGATGGTTCATGTTGTGACAGCTCTTGATCCACCCAACATTAGATGGAACAACAGTGATGGTTCATGTTGTGACAGCTCTTGATCCACCCAACATTATATGGAATAACAGTGATGGTTCATGTTGTAACAGCTCTTGATCCAACCAACATTAGATGGAAGAACAGTGAGTGTTCATGTTGTGACAGCTCTTGATCCAACCAACATTAGATGGAACAACAGTGAGTGTTCATGTTGTGACAGCTCTTGATCCACCCAACATTAGATGGAACAACAGTGATGATCTGCATTAGTTTATGTAAACACAATACAGTAAAACAGTTATCCTTTAAACAAGTTACCTTATTGTATAAAATATATGTGTAGTTTCACATTTTGTAATCTCATGTATGATTGTGTCTAGTGTGAAGTGGAGGCAACCACACGGGCCATCATAATTGCTGATCAGGCTGGAGCTCCACTTTATGTTGTCCATGTCATGGGAAAAACTGCAGCAGACGTCATATCTAAGGCTAGAAGGGAAGGTAGGCCACTTTACTCAATGTTGACAAAAAATTGAAAGAACAATTTAATGTGTATGCACACTTTTTTTTTTCTGCATTTGACCTTAAAAGGGCTGCAGTATGTGCTCCGTTTTGCCCAACATATCTGGTTTCAGGACAGCCTTTATTAGTGGCCTTTTACGACATGCATGGGGCAGTGCGTCTTTTTCCCCCTCCCAAAATGGGGCCCCAGAACCCACATGGGAAGAATGCACATATAGTACTTAAATAAATTTGTAAATATGCACTACAACTATTGTAAAGTCAAGCAGTTGAAAGATCGGCACGAAGTTTGCCCAACAAAACACTGGGAAAATATTAATATTATATTATTATTTATTTTAGACAGATTGAGAAATGCCATTGACAAATAATGAAGGCATGAATAGACCAGTTTTCAGCCAAACAATCCTGCTTTAACCAGATTCCACATCTTGGATAATAATAATAAAACACAACATTGACCTTAACTCGTCTCCCTTTCTAAGACTTTGCCAGCATTGGCAGGAAATCTCTTTGCAAATTGAAGAGGCACTGATCACACAGATAATCGCAGTTCCAACATCGCAGTGAATGGGTCACCTTCGTATCTCATCGCACAGACAATAATGAACTTCCTAAAGCCAGTATAAAGACGTGAAGTTTTCAGCATGACGTTGAACTAAGTTAAATTTGGAGTAAGACAAGAATGCCACAGTTATGCCCATTTTCACCTTTAGCTGTAGACTTGGTTAAAATATTTACTAATAAACTACTACAGTCCATTATCTGGTGCCTATACACAACTTAGGGAATTATATTATACAATAAAAGCTCATTTGCAGGGCTTTAGGAGAGAAATGGAACAAATATAAATCAGTCAGGACATAAGGAAAAGACACTGGAACTAGATAGTCCGCACTGAGTGCAAACCTGAGATCATATCATTAGAATGTCCTTGCACTGGAACCCAAGTGGTCAAAATATATAGGAGACAAAAAGCACATGGTGAAGGTAACAGAGATAAGTGAAAAAGATGAGGACATGGGATGAGCTGCACATTTGGGCAATGGAGCAGACGGCTTGGTGCAGGCTGGTTGGGGATCCTAGTTCCATTTGTGGATAAAAAGCAGAAAAATAATAGTCAGGATACAGGATATAGCCTGGATATTTCAGCAACCTTTGTTAAGTCAGTCAGTTAAGACATCTAAGGAACAAAGTCACGCATAATAGAAGAGGCAGAGAAGTGAAAACAGTTGCTTACAGGGCAGGTTCACTAACACATCATCTGACAGGATTGCTACAGCATCCACATTGTTAAACTGAAAATACAAGAATCAACAGTAATTTCACACCAACAATTTGTCACCAGTTTCAAGCATGGACTTAAGGCCCAGAATGAAAGGTGACAACTTGTTAAATAAGTTGTTTAACAAAAGTGGCTGGTTTTACAGGAAGGGAGTAGATAGTAAAAATTAAATGGTTTATTTATCAAACAAGAAAGCCCTCACAGCCCCAGCGTAAGGTACAAACCTTACATTAGTTAGTTAGTTAGTCTTTCCTCTTGTGTCGAGTGCGGCACATAGGGCAGAGGTCGTGACTCTCCATGCACGGCGGTCCGTTGCAATCCGTTGTAGGTCTTGGATGTTTGAGTGGCCCATGAGCGAGCCTTCCCTGATGATAGTTCTACGTAGGGTTTCCCTTGGTCTTCCACGACCTTACATGGCCTAGCATAATCGTGACTATTTATTTGAACCAGTAGGGAAAACCCATCTCCACAAATATTGAAAGAATGATCAGATGCATCATTGTTTCCATAGATGATTAGTAAATAAATAGAAAAGCTAAAAATTATTAACTTTTATGGGGGTTTTCCATTAAGGGATACAGTAATTCAAAGTTGGTACTATACTCTTGCTCTCCCTGTAGCGCAGTGGATAGACACTTACTTACTGACTCAAAGGTCTAGGTTTGAATCCACATTGGTACAGTTTTATATTTGACCTAGGGCTGCCAGAATGACCAAGTCTAAAATAGTCATCAAGAAATATCCTGGGAAGTAAAGACGGCTGGTATGATGTTGATCACTTGACCAGTCAAGTGTTTTATGGTCTAGCACCATATACTGAATGAGCCTGTAGCATGACACTGAGAAACCAAAGACTATGGCTTGAAGGGGGCTGCGTGGTCTAGAGGCATGGTGTCCGCCTCGAGTGCTAGAGGTTCTGGGTTCAATCCCCAGTAAGAGCTGGGATTTTTTCACATGGACTTGGGCTTCTAGTAATTCTCCCTGGTCTCTGGGTAGTGAGATCTAATGCCCGTGTGCATTGTTGCGCACGTAAAAAAAAATCCCTTGGCAGTTGGAAATCAAAAAGAGTAGCCTAACGGCGCTGCTCGGGCAAAATTTTGAGTTTAAAATCTACCCAAAGTATTTCAGGATTCTCGCTGGTGCTATAGAGCCTGTGCACTGTGCTGAGCTTCATCGGACTCAGACTTGAGTTAAAAGAAGAATGGAGCACTTATGGGTTACACCCGTGTGCCATGATGTTGATCGGTTGTTTAAAACCTTAAACCAGACTATGGCTTGCACTCTGAAGTTAAAGACGCAATACCACTTTTGCAGAACCTCAGAGGAAATAATACCTTATTGTTACAAACTACATATATCACAAAAATGTAGATGCCACTAATATAAGGTAGTTCATTTATAAAAAGAGTTCAGTTTGCAGCAGGGGACTTCTTGCAGCAGAAGGCTAATATTATTGAATGTTCTTTTGTAGGTAAGATTGTATTTGGAGAAACCTTAGCTTCAGGTCTAGGCACAGATGGAACTCATCACTTCAACAAATGTTGGCGCCATGCAGCAGGCCATGTTATGTCTCCACCACTCCGTGATGATGTTTCCACACCTGGGGTGCTCATGGACCTTTTGGCCAAGTGAGTTATTCTCGTCATCATAAAATGTAACATATGACAGATTTGGTCCTTAACTCTCTGAATCCTAGGGGATTTAGCATCACAGGCCCAAGGGGTAGTCAAGAAAGACGTAAAATCAGCACATCTTGCGTTCATTGGGCTTCTAGGTAGGAATCTATGAACATATGATGCTTTCCTTGGGACTCAAAGAGTTAGTAAATGACTTTTTTATTTTCATCTGGGCACTGTACACAGTGATAAAAACAGGGCTGACTTGTCAGGCGCTGTACACATTATTGATAAAAACAGGGCTGACTTGTCAGGCTAGTATCAAGAAATTAATATTACTAAACTGTGATCAAAAGCTCAGCATAGGTGGAAAGGGGGGAAAATGTACACACACACACAAGAACAATCGGTTCCTAACTGTATTACAGCAGGATTTTCTTGGCTTTGTACCTAGGTTCTTTACTAGGTAAGAATTCTCCAGCCGCTTTTGCAAATTGTTACATTGTTTTGTTAAGATCGCTAATTGTCCACATTGTGACACCAAACATCTGTTGAGGCTCACTATCAGAATAAATTAAAGTTCCTTGTCTGCTGACTTATTAGGACCGGTGAGAATTATAAACTTATCTTCCGTGAATCAAAATGGCGATGACAAAGACCATATGGAAAGTCTACTTTAACAACTCTTTACAGTGAAGATGTCGTATTTTTCAATGCAAACATTGTTTTATGGGAGGAAAGGGGGGGGGGGGGGGGGGGGGGGGGATTTCTGATTTCACAGTAACAGCAAAGCATCTATTGCATTGATCGAAATTCTATTTTGAAAAATGGTATGTACTTTATATTCTATTGTCTAAACTGCTTTTTTAAATTGTACTTTCCTTGACTTTAGCAATGATCTCCAGCTGACTGGCTCAGATAACTGCACTTATAATGCTGACCAGAAAGCTCTTGGCAAGGATGACTTCACCAGGATTCCTAATGGAGTTAATGGTGTCGAGGATAGAATGTCAGTCATTTGGGAGAAAGGAGTGGTGAGACCTCAGCTTGTAAAATTTTGTTAAGCGTATACTGTATTTAAAAAAAAAATTATTCACAACTACATCTCTGTAATTTATATGTAGATGATAGGCAGAGTCAACTGACTGAAAGGTGTGTCTTTTGGTCTTGGTCTTGGCATTGGTAAAAAAAAAAAAAAAACTTTGCGCCTCTTTCAACCGGCTCCTAGATTGAGCAGTGGTTATATCGAAGGCTGTGTTTTTGTGCCTGAAATTCGGTTTCCAGTTATCGTCAAGTTTCTGTTGCGGCATTTATATTACGCCTGAGGTTCGCTGTTGCATTCAGAGTGTAGGAAGGGATCTCGGTCTGCCCTAAAAAGGGCCTGGATCGGGTAGGGTGGGAGTCAATTTGGCAGTGGACATCATGCCTGGCTGGTTGCGAGCTGTGAGGTTACTCCGGGCTGGTGTACGGGCTTGTTCAGCTGTCATGGCGGCTTGTTTATGGGCTGTCGTAGTAAGTAGGCCCTTTGTATTCGAATATAAACGGTTTGCTGTTGGTCACTTTCTTGAGCGCTTCTTTCGCTTTCTCTTGTTTGGCTAAGTTTTCTGCTGCCAGTTTCTTTGCTTCTTCTCTGTCTGCTATTCTGTCTTCCTCCTCCTGTATTTTTTCTGCTGCCTTTTCTTTTTCTTCTTCTTCTTTCCTTGCGTTGTCGAAAGATTCCAAAAGCAGCTTTGTTCTTCTTTCCTTTTCTTTCTTGGCGTTTTCTCTGGCATTGACAATTTTGTTTGTGGCTTGGAGTGCTGCTCTCAGTTTGGTACATTCTTCGCTTGATCTTGTTATCTTTTCTTTGGTTTATGTCAAGTCTTTCTTGATATTGGAGACATCGGATAGTAAGCTTGCCTGATTGTCTTTCAGTTCTTTGGCTGCTACTGCATTTGCTTCCTTCATCTTCTTGAGGTCGATTAGATTTGCCATCAAGTCGATTTTGAATGTCATCATTTCTGCGTTTTCCTTCTCTAGTCTCCTCTGGATCTCAAGTAGTGACTGCAGGATACTTCTCAGGTCTACCAACTCGTGCCTGTCTTGTGTCCTGGGTGCCTTGATTTTTGCGTTCTCTTCACGCAGGGTCTTAATTTCATCCCTCAGATGTGCAATTTCGTTGTTGTTCTTGGGTGCAACTGTCGGCCTGGGCGCCTGGGATCTTCGTTTCGGCTCTGGGTTGTGAGTGGTCCTGGTGGTGGTATTCGCCATAGCTCTCTTGACTTCCTTTAGCTACGGGCATCCCATGTACCTGGCGCTGTGTGCACCGGAGCAATTAGAGCATCTTCTACTTGCGTTTGGCTTCTTGAAGTCCGGATCCACTTTCGCTTTAGGGCATTCCTTGAAGAAATGTGGACCGGAACAGTAACGGCACAACGGGCTGTTGCAGCATGACGAGGCAGAGTGCCACGCCTTTTTACAGCGAGAGCACTGCAAAAATTCTGTAATGTGGGCTCCCGGTCGCTGCTGCTGCTGCCTGAGTGGGTGGGTGTTGGTTGGTTCCTGCGCCACGACTGGGGCGACTTCTACGTACACTGGTGCCTTGATCGGGGCTACATCCAGGGCTGGCGGCGTCTGGGTGGATGAGGCTGGCGTCTCTTCAGGGTCGTCAACCGGTTCTGGCATCGTCGGCTCCGTTGGGGCTGGTGCGACGACAATCGCTTCCTCCTTTTCGGCTGAGGTTGACCTGGTGTCTCGGCGCTGGGTCGGAATCTTCTTGCCACGTTCCATGATTAGTGTGGCTGTGGCTAACAAAGCTGTACTGGCCGAGCTAATCAGGTGCTTGGCGAAAGCTTTCAACTGACAGGTCGGCAAGGCTTGTTAAGTATAATAGAAAAGGACACCAAGCGTGCTCCCCAGACAGTATCCAGACAATCGTTTCAACAATGGTGTGTTCACGGGCTGCTAATAACCCAAACGCAGACGACCCCGATAGCGTAGTCGAGACAAACTCAGCTGAATATCAAGCGAGTAATTGTCCAGTATCTAGCTATCGAGAATCAGGCTACGAATGGGTAGTTAGCGGGCGACGAGTCGAGACACATGTGGCTTATCGGACGGTTGAGCGAGCGAGTGACGCGATGATGTCTTTCCAGTAATTGCATAAAAATTTATGCAATTTTGAGTGGATTATGTCACGGCTATTATAGTTTGAAATACTGGCATATAGTACATTGGTGATCTGATACAGAAGACTTGTGTCAATGTTTAACATTTAGGTTACTGGAATCAGTATTCAAGACACAGCAATAAGTGTTCAGAATTCAAGATCCTATAGTTATTGTTCTACATTCAAGACACAGCAATAAGTGTTCAGAATTCAAGATCCTATAGTTATTGTTCTGCATTCAAGACACAGCAATAAGTGTTCAGAATTCAAGATCCTATAGTTATTGTTCTACATTCAAGACACAGCAATAAGTGTTCAGAATTCAAGATCCTATAGTTATTGTTCTACATTCAAGACAGCAATAAGTGTTCAGAATTCAAGATCCTATAGTTATTATTCTACATTCAAGACAGCAATAAGTGTTCAGAATTCAAGATCCTATAGTTATTGTTCTACATTCAAGACACAGCAATAAGTGTTCAGAATTCAAGATCCTATAGTTATTGTTCTACATTCAAGACACAGCAATAAGTGTTCAGAATTCAAGATCCTATAGTTATTGTTCTACATTCAAGACACAGCAATAAGTGTTCAGAATTCAAGATCCTATAGTTATTGTTCTACATTCAAGACACAGCAATAAGTATTACGAATTCAAGATCCTATAGTTATTGTTCTACATTCAAGACACAGCAATAAGTGTTCAGAATTCAAGATCCTATAGTTATTGTTCTACATTCAAGACAGCAATAAGTGTTCAGAATTCAAGATCCTATAGTTATTGTTCTACATTCAAGACACAGCAATAAGTATTACGAATTCAAGATCCTATAGTTATTGTTCTTCATTCAAGACACAGCAATAAGTGTTCAGAATTCAAGATCCTATAGTTATTGTTCTACATTCAAGACACAGCAATAAGTGTTCAGAATTCAAGATCCTATAGTTATTGTTCTACATTCAAGACACAGCAATAAGTGTTCAGAATTCAAGATCCTATAGTTATTGTTCTACATTCAAGACACAGCAATAAGTGTTCAGAATTCAAGATCCTATAGTTATTGTTCTACATTCAAGACACAGCAATAAGTGTTCAGAATTCAAGATCCTATAGTTATTGTTCTACATTCAAGACACAGCAATAAGTGTTCAGAATTCAAGATCCTATAGTTATTGTTCTGCATTCAAGACACAGCAATAAGTGTTCAGAATTTAAGATCCTATAGTTATTGTTCTGCATTCAAGACACAGCAATAAGTGTTCAGAATTCAAGATCATATACTTATTGTTCTGATTTCAAGATGCTAGACTCAATATTCATCAGCATGTTTCATATTCATCACAATGTTTCAGATTCATCACAATGTTTCATATTCATCACCATGTTTCATATTTATCACCATGTTTCATATTCATCACAATGTTTCATATTCATCACAATGTTTCATATTCATCACCATGTTTCATATTCATCATCATGTTTCATATTCATCATCATGTTTCATATTCATCACCATGTTTCATATTCATCACCATGTTTCATATTCATCCCCATGTTTCATATTCATTACCATGTTTCATATTCATCACCATGTTTCATATTCATCACCATGTTTCATATTCATCACAGTGTTTCATATTCATCCCCATGTTTCATATTCATCCCCATGTTTCATATTTATCACAATGTTTCATATTCATCACCATGTTTCATATTCATCACAATGTTTCATATTCATCACCATGTTTCATATTCATCATCATGTTTCATATTCATCACCATGTTTCATATTCATCACCATGTTTCATATTCATCACCATGTTTCATATTCATCACCATGTTTCATATTCATCACAATGTTTCATATTCATCACCATGTTTCATTCATCACCATGTTTCATATTCATCCAGTGTTTCATATTCATCATGTTTCATATCCCCATGTTTCATATTCATCACAATGTTTCATATTCATCACCATGTTTCATATTTATCACAATGTTTCATATTCATCACCATGTTTCATATTCATCACCATGTTTCATATTCATCACCATGTTTCATATTCATCACCATGTTTCATATTCATCACAGTGTTTCATATTCATCCCCATGTTTCATATTTATCCCCATGTTTCATATTCATCACAATGTTTCATATTCATCACAATGTTTCATATTCATCATCATGTTTCATATTCATCACCATGTTTCATATTCATCACCATGTTTCATATTCATGACCATATTTCATATTCATCTCCATGTTTCATATTCATCACAATGTTTCATATTCATCTCCATGTTTCATATTCATCTCCATGTTTCATATTCATCACCATGTTTCAAATTCATCACCATGTTTCATATTCATCACCATGTTTCATATTCATTACAATGTTTCATATTCATCACCATGTTTCATATTCATCACCATGTTTCATATTCATCACCATGTTTCAAATTCATCACCATGTTTCATATTCATCACAATGTTTCATATTCATCACCATGTTTCATATTCATCACCATGTTTCATATTCATCACCGTGTTTCATATTCATCACCATGTTTCATATTCATCCCCATGTTTCATATTCATCACCATGTTTCATATTCATCCCCATGTTTCATATTCATCACAATGTTTCATATTCATCATCATGTTTCATATTCATCACCATGTTTCATATTCATCACAATGTTTCATATTCATCACCATGTTTCATATTCATCACAATGTTTCATATTCATCACCATGTTTCATATTCATCACAATGTTTCATATTCATCATCATGTTTCATATTCATCACCAGGTTTCATATTCATCACCATGTTTCATATTCATCACCATGTTTCATATTTTTTTTTTTTTTATCGATCACCGGCTGTGAATTCCAGTGGAAGGTCCCGGTTAATCGTCCGCTTGGACTTTTGGCTTTCACCTGGACCTGATTTTTGCGTGTACAACCGTTTTTCATTTCCCTGCCTCGTGGGCAGCTGTACTCGGACTTCGAAGGAGGACGTCAGGCCTATTTCTAGGGTGACTGTGGCCATTGTTTTGTGTGGGTCGAGACGTTGCCTGATTTGTGTGGTGTCCACTTTGTCTCCTTCTCCGCAGGTATTGCCCCCGGAGTACCCCTTTGGGGCAGCCCCCTGTGGAACAGTTAGCCCTCAAGGGAAGGCAGGGGCAGATCATGGGCATTCCCCGCCATCCAAGGAGGCTTCCATGCATGCAGAGCCGGCACATGGCGCTCTGGTTCTGGGCTCACCCAAGGAATCGTCACGTCCTGCACATGCCTGCTTAACCTCACAACCGTATCAGGCCTCCCGCTCGACAGGGGCTGCACCCTCTGGAAGTCAGCGGGGAGCAGCCCGTGGGTTTTGGGCTTTTGTGACCACACAGATAGGTACATTCTTTTTTCTTCGCACGTTAGATTTCTTTGACGAGCCGTTAGCCCGACAGAATTTTACATCCTGCATCAGGCATATCGTTATCAGTTTTGTCCCAACACTCGGGCGAGTGGGGTATTTGGGTGTGGACATTCGGTCTTTTTCAGTTCAATACAAATTTTGATGGTCAGATTTTGATCCGTATGATCTGGTTTTGTCGGGCATTTAGGCTTAGCCATCCGATGGATGGTTGCTGTTCTGGTGTACCTCAGCGCGGTGACGACGACACTGAGGGTTAACCGAGGATGTACAAGGATAGCCAGCCTATGGATGGTTGCTGTTGTGGTGTACCTCAGCGCGGTGACGACGACACTGAGGGTTAACAGAGGATGTGCAGTGAACAATGTTCTCTTTACTCCGCAGTCTTTTAACCAAGGTTGTAATTTTGGCTGTATGTTTGGCAAACCTACTCATGTTCCTAATGAGTTCTGATAACATTTTTCACCCAAGCGTTTGGGGGCGGGCTGATGAGAGCCACAAGGACACATCACCTCTGGGGGCCGCCGAACTCCGAGATCCCCTGACAGCTCTGTTAATGCTCATTTGAGACATTATCCGTGGCGCACGACGAGGACGTGCTGCAGGGGTCTTGCGTGAGGTTCCGTACAACCAGGATAGTGAAGGACTGGCGCCCGAGTGACGTACGGAGTATCTCCTTATACACATCATGTTGGACTTGACTTCACCTCACGCCTGTGACATAAATCACCGCGCCACTGTTTCATATTCATCACCATGTTTCAAATTCATCACCATGTTTCATATTCATCACCATGTTTCATATTCATCACCATGTTTCATATTCATCACCATGTTTCATATTCATCACCATGTTTCATATTCATCACCATGTTTCATATTCATCACCATGTTTCATATTCATCACCATGTTTCATATTCATCACCATGTTTCATATTCATCACCATCGTTTACCATGCTGTTAGGCAAAGGCAGTCTTTGTTTGTTATCACACACGATCACCAAAGTCTTGAGTTGAGTTGAGGTTCAAGAACTGACATCCCAGCACTCGGGACATTCTTATGTGCTCCATTCCCATCTTCAGCAGCCAGTGAAGAGTTCCGACTCTGATGCATGCCCTGAAGAAAATATCCAAAGGATGCTAACTACCCTGGACCTAAGAAGTGAGGCTTGCCACTCTGCCCAAAGCATACCTGTCTACGCCCTTCTCAGCATGCTTGGTGAACCCATAACAATCACAGCATGTGTAGCCAGCTGGTTCTCAACTCAGTGGAAGGCGGCAGTGACTGCCTCTAGCTCCATTCTCAGACTAAATGTTGTTGTGTGTGGTATCATATGCCAGGCTTTGTTATGTCTTTTCTATGCACTTCTTATGCCTTTCAACAGAGCTATTAGCATAGATAGTCACATCAACTACTTGGGAATTGACATAAATCATTTATTGATTGAACTTCTGATTCTGCAGTGCCCACTGGACAGTCCCTGTACTCCTGGCCCAGTTGGATTAGAACACCAAAGTTTCATGGATCAGACCTGTCTCCATTATGCCATGTGGATAGTCCTTTCATTTATTTGATCTTTTTGTCTTCTCTGTTTCTGTTCAAGTTTGCTGTTTGTCACTGAGTATCCAGGATTATATTGCCATTAGTTAACTAGTTCGTCGACAGATTATCCTCTTTGCACGTCAGACAGTTCAGTCCATAAGTGCTCAGATCCCCTCCTCAGTAAATCCTGCAGCATATAGCGGCTGATGAAACCAGTTCTGTGTTGGTTTCTTATTCTTCTTTGGCTTCCTGCATGCTGCTCTTGTCTGGCCACACTCCTTTTAACATGTGATTCTTGTGATCTGGTCATGGTTGCAGATTCAGTCATCACATGGTTCTCACATAAGTCTCACACTAGTAGAGAATTCAGTATATCAGCGTGGTCCGTGGTATGGTACATTTGCCTGCTAAGGTAGCTTTACCTGCAAGCCAGTCATTTCCTTGCACAAATATGAAACTGCTATGCTTCAGCCCTGACTGCCTCAGAGACTCCAACCAGGAGGTTTGATCCAGCCCATCTCTGTTTTCCTGAGCATATGCATTGAGTCATTAAAAATATGCGTGGGTAGAGGTTTGCATCTCCAGTCATGTTATTGCTTTGGTCACTGCAATGACATCCATAGTCTTAACTTCTTGTAGCCAAGGCGAAAGCAAGCAAATCTTTCTTCACAATTTATTCTAACACCAGTCTGAGCTGTAAAAATCCACAAGCTTCCCACATGACAAACCACAGACCCGTCTGTGTAAACGACATCGCTCCCCTCTAGAGAACTCATGATAATCACGGACTGCACTTCAGACCTCCATACAAAAGACATCTATGACGCTGCTTACAGTTTGCTGCCGCCATCACTCTCATCGCAGCCAAGCCCTGCTTGGCTTTTATGTACTCAGTATAAGCCAAGCTTCGATCAGATCAGATCTCCAGGTATTTTATTGCCTGCGTTCTTTTCGCGTTTTCTGAGCATAGACTTACAGTTGGTGTTGGAGTGCTAGAATGTTGAGCATAGACTTACAGTTGGTGTTGGAGTGCTCGAATCTTGAGCATAGACTTACAGTTGGTGTTGGAGTGCTAGAATGTTGAGCATAGACTTACAGTTGGTGTTGGAGTGCTAGAATCTTGAGCATAGACTTACAGTTGGTGTTGGAGTGCTAGAATCTTGAGCATAGACTTACAGTTGGTGTTGGAGTGCTAGAATGTTGAGCATAGACTTACAGTTGGTGTTGGAGTGCTAGAATGTTGAGCATAGACTTACAGTTGGTGTTGGAGTGCTCGAATCTTGAGCATAGACTTACAGTTGGTGTTGGAGTGCTAGAATGTTGAGCATAGACTTACAGTTGGTGTTGGAGTGCTAGAATCTTGAGCATAGACTTACAGTTGGTGTTGGAGTGCTAGAATGTTGAGCATAGACTTACAGTTGGTGTTGGAGTGCTAGAATGTTGAGCATAGACTTACAATTGGTGTTGGAGTGCTAGAATCTTGAGCATAGACTTACAGTTGGTGTTGGAGTGCTAGAATCTTGAGCATAGACTTACAGTTGGTGTTGGAGTGCTAGAATGTTGAGCATAGACTTACAGTTGGTGTTGGAGTGCTAGAATCTTGAGCATAGACTTACAGTTGGTGTTGGAGTGCTAGAATCTTGAGCATAGACTTACAGTTGGTGTTGGAGTGCTAGAATGTTGAGCATAGACTTACAGTTGGTGTTGGAGTGCTCGAATCTTGAGCATAGACTTACAGTTGGTGTTGGAGTGCTAGAATCTTGAGCATAGACTTACATTTGGTATTGGAGTGCTAGAATGTTGAGCATAGACTTACAGTTGGTGTTGGAGTGCTAGAATCTTGAGCATAGACTTACAGTTGGTGTTGGAGTGCTAGAATCTTGAGCATAGACTTACAGTTGGTGTTGGAGTGCTAGAATGTTGAGCATAGACTTACAGTTGGTGTTGGAGTGCTCGAATCTTGAGCATAGACTTACAATTGGTGTTGGAGTGCTAGAATCTTGAGCATAGACTTACAATTGGTGTTGGAGTGCTAGAATCTTGAGCATAGACTTACATTTGGTGTTGGAGTGCTAGAATGTTGAGCATAGACTTACAGTTGGTGTTGGAGTGCTAGAATGTTGAGCATAGACTTACAGTTGGTGTTGGAGTGCTAGAATCTTGAGCATAGACTTACAGTTGGTGTTGGAGTGCTAGAATGTTGAGCATAGACTTACAGTTGGTGTTGGAGTGCTAGAATGTTGAGCATAGACTTACAGTTGGTGTTGGAGTGCTAGAATCTTGAGCATAGACTTACAGTTGGTGTTGGAGTGCTAGAATCTTGAGCATAGACTTACATTTGGTATTGGAGTGCTAGAATGTTGAGCATAGACTTACAATTGGTGTTGGAGTGCTAGAATCTTTAGCATAGACTTACAGTCGGTGTTGGAGTGCTAGAATGTTGAGCATAGACTTACAGTTGGTGTTGGAGTGCTAGAATGTTGAGCATAGACTTACAATTGGTGTTGGAGTGCTAGAATCTTGAGCATAGACTTACAGTTGGTGTTGGAGTGCTAGAATGTTGAGCATAGACTTACAGTTGGTGTTGGAGTGCTCGAATCTTGAGCATAGACTTACAGTTGGTGTTGGAGTGCTCGAATCTGTGTTTAACATTTAGGTTGTGAGAATCTATATTCAACATTAGGGTTCTAGAATCAGAAATTACCATTTAGGACACAAGAATCGGTTTTCAGCATCATGGATACAAGAATCAGTTTTCAGCATCATGGATACAAGAATCAGTTTTCAGCATCATGGATACAAGAATCAGTTTTCAGCATCATGGATACAAGAATCAGTTTTCAGCATCATGGATACAAGAATCAGTTTTCAGCATCATGGATACAAGAATCAGTTTTCAGCATCATGGATACAAGAATCAGTTTTCAGCATCATGGATACAAGAATCAGTTTTCAGCATCATGGATACAAGAATCAGTGTTCAACATTTAGGGTACTAGAATCTGTTTTATTTGCAGATTATCATTTGCAGATGACCAGGCCTTGATAGCAGATACAGCCATGAAATTGCAACAACATCTAACATCCATGAATGAAGAATGTAAAACAAATAATATGAGAATCAACACTGAAAAGACAGAAGTAATGTCAATAGGAAAAAAGAAGACAGATCTAAACATAGCAATAGAATACAAAGGCATTAAACAGGCATCTGAGTTTAAATATCTGGGAACTACATTTACCGAAGATGGGAAATTGGATAAAGAAATTGACATTAGATGCAGTAAAGCAAACCAAGTATTGGGACAGCTAGCCCCCCTCTTACAGCATAAGACAATCCCAATCAGCACAAAGAGACATCTTATTCAAAGCATATTTATTCCAACTCTGTGCTACCAGTGCCAGACATGGTCACTCACAACAAACCATAAAAGAAAATTAGTAACCACGGAAATGAGATGTCTGAGAAGGGCTGTAGGAGTGACCATAAGAGATAAGATCAGGAATGAGATCATAAGAGAACAAGTCGGCACAGAACCAATTCTGGATTAAATACAAAGACAGCAAGTGAAATGGTTTGCCCACTTAGAGAGAATGCCTTGTGACACCATACCATACAAAGCATACATGGAAAGAGAAGAAGGACGTAGAGCACAGGGTAGACCAAGAACAAGATGGAAGGATAACATCAGAGAAACTCTACAACAGCACGATGTGCCTATGGTCAAGGCAGCCAGAAGAGCTAGAAACAGAACCTTATATCTCCCTCAACACCCACAGCGGTAAAAGAGGAAGTGAAGAAGAAGAAGAAGAATCTGTTTTCAGCATTATGGACACAAGAATCTGTTTTCAGCATGATAGACACAAGAATCTGTTTTCAGCATTATGGACAGAAGAATCTGTTTTCAGCATTATTGACACAATAATCTGTTTTCAGCATTATGAACACAAGAATCAGTGTTCATCATTTAGGGTACTAGAGTCTGTTTTCAGCATTTTGGACACAAGAATCTGTTTTCAGCATTATGGACACAAGAATCTGTTTTCAGCATTATGGACACTAGAATCTGTTTACAACATTATGGACACTAGAATCTGTTTTCAGCATTATGGACACAAGAATCTGTTTTCAGCATTATGGACACAAGAATCTGTTTTCAGCATTATGGACACAAGAATCTGTTTTCAGCATTATGGACACAAGAATCTGTTTACAACATTATGGACACTAGAATCTGTTTTCAGCATTATGGACACAAGAATCTGTTTTCAGCATTATGGACACAAGAATCTGTTTTCAGCATTATGGACACTAGTTCATTGAGGGCACTTGAATCAGTGTTCATCATTTAAGGCACTAGAATCTGTTTACAACATTATGGACACAAGAATCAATGTTCAACATTTAGGGCACTACCAGAAGGGATGGGAAAACTAAATATAGCATCAGCAAGAAATGAGAAGGGACAATGTTGAGTTAATAGTCTTGAGAAGACACTGGTGTAAAACATTGAATACTTCTATTTAAAACATGAGATAAGAAAAGAAAATGAGAACTGCTGACAATTTACTGCTTTAGAATGGGATTGATTCTCAATGGTATAAGATTTACAGTGTTTGCAACAAATACTTCTGCTGACTACCTAACCAAGATTGTAGTTAGTCTGTCAAACGACCACACATTTTGAAATATTTTGTTCCGGCATAATTGTGATGTACTTATATGTTTGTGTTTTTAGTACTCTGGCAAGATGGATCCATGCAGATTTGTTGCTGTCACTAGCACAACAGCTGCTAAAGTTTTCAACATTTATCCCAAAAAGGTCAGTGTTGCCATGTTTATATGTTTACTCTGAATGTCAAGTAATTATAATTATATATCATGCATAATTTTATTATTATAACTTTTGAGAAAAGAATCGCTGACCTTTAAAGTTGAGCATTCATTTTTGTTTTCTTTCAGGGGAGAATAGCCGTAGGTTCTGATGCTGATATCGTCATCTGGAATGGTGAAGCTACTCGCACTATCAGTGCCAAAACCCATCACCAGGCTGTTGATTTTAACATCTTTGAAGGCTTAACGTGTCATGGAGTGCCTGAATATGTCATCACTGGCGGCAGTATTGTCTTGGATGAAGGCCAGGTCAGATTGCAGTTGCTATTTATGTATTATTGTGATATATCCATTTATGTTTACCTGACATCATCTTCAATATTTTTGTTGTACCGACAATTGTGTCAAGCACAGATCACATGCTCCGTTTCTCTGGCGACAATTCTTATGAAATGAAAAATTAATGTGATAAAATTGTTGCAGGAAGAAGCCGGTCACCCTAGTAGAGCCTGCCTGCTAGGGAAGAGGCAATGGATGTCCCTATGGAGTCTGTGTGCCTGGCGCCGCCCCTCCTGCGGACCAGACGTCCACGTTCACGACTGACTATCCCACAGCCATTCATCCTCCCAACACATAGATCCACTTTAGGCTTGGATTTTTTTTTCGAGGTTGTCTCCTCTAGTTTTTTCTCCCCAGCACTCTTCTGTAAAACGATTTCTGCTGCTTCTGCAGTAATTAGTGGATCATCACTTTAACCCCCTCTCCAAGTTTACATCTAATCTCTTATTATGTAGCATTTCTACTTATTATGAACATCTGAAAAGTATTATGTCTCAGTATTTTTCCACTGTATGATTTTCAACAATTACTGATATTCTGTCTGTTATTATGTTATGAAATTTTCAAAACAGTGTTTTCTTTTAGTGAATTTTTGAAATGAGACAGAAAACAATACATTACACAATTCAATACTAGGCATATGTAGCTATATGTCATCAGGTACGTTACTACAGCATTATATCAACATATAATAAAGCACAAAACAGAATTAATTCCACTGAAATACAAATGGTCTCTCAATAAGTTGTTTATCTAATCACTGTAAGTTCACAATAGTCATGCGACTTACCCGGGTAACTTCAAATTTCTAATGAATTCCTTCTGTTTACATAAGGGGGATTGTTCATTTTTATTAACGCTTTGGCTAGTTTGCAGTATTTACATTTTTGTTGCATGGTAAACTATTGTCCTTCTTGGTTACATGTCTGATATCAAGTATGTAATGTCCTAAGGAAGAGTTCCATTTCGGTTAGTTTTGATACTTTTGTGGAATCACTCCTCTGTCCACACCCAGATGACACGATTGCCTGACATGGGAGTAAAGCATCGTGAAGCACGTCTATGCTGCCTTCGAGGCTGAGATAGGAGACATACCAACTTCTCATTGGAACAATTAGTAGAAGTACCTTGAAGGAGCTGCTGCATCAGAGGAATGAGCACGCATGGGATGCCCAGTGTGCAGTGACGTCGATTGTGATAACATAACATAGCTCATCTGTTCATGGAGCCATTAGGTTCAGCTACTGTGTTTTCAAGTTATCTCTTCAATCGACCAGTGTTAGTCAACTGGCACTTACATGTAAGTTGATAAATACAGTTGGATTTGGTGTATAGAGACACTAGTTATTTAACAGGTTGGATTGAAATGGAAGTGGTCGTGTGTCTCACCACTGGCACAGCAGCAAAGAATTTTGGCCGAAAGCTGTTTTTAGTCAGATATTTATTTCTTAAGATATTTTTAAGATAATAATTTATTGAGACCTAAAATGCATGTTTCTTGTGATTTATCTTAAAATCAAAGATTATCAGATTTTAGTAACATTTTACTAGCCTGTTCCACACTTTAGATTATATTTATTATCCTTTTATTTATTATCCTTTTTTGGCCTTGTCTTTGTTTATCCATCACCCGTAAAATGGCATTCATTGTCCATTTTTCTGTGGTAGTTCTATGTTTATATCAGAACAATCACCTTTTCAATGTCTGTGTTCATAATGAAAGAAGATGCTAACGCTTTAAAGAAAAAAAATGAGCAATGTCATGAAAAATTTAAATATTGGAGAACAAATATTGTCTTGCTGTAAAGTTATGCGAGGCTCGCTTTCATTGCGAATGTGAATAAGGTTGAAGAAACTGGAATTAACGAAGATACAGTTTTCGGAGAAGAACATTGTGAACATAAAAGAATTTTATGAACGGAAATAAAAGCAAAGGTCCACTAATAATTAGCTGCAAAAGTTACAAGATCAGATATAAGAACTATATTAATGCGACAAAGAAAATCGCTTTGGGGATGATGGAGTAATTAGTCTTATTTTGGGGAAATACTGGGCAAGAGAGGCAGGCAAAAATGTATGTAATCATTTTAAGTTTTTTTTTTTTTTTTTTACTCCCAGACACTTGTTAGTTTTACACTGCTATTCCCAAATTATGGGTAAATTAGAACAACAGCCTGTGAGAGATAGGCGTTTAACTAATTCAACTACAGGACTGAATGGGTTAAAGTAATATGTGGAATAGAATGGATTATCCTTACAGAAAAGCTGAAACAGATGAGTCAAAAAATGTGTACATTCTGTAATTGATAAACCTGTGGTGAGTCAGTCAGCTGGTACTGAGAGTAATTAGATGGGCAGTATATTATTGCATAGATAGGCATCTCATTCAAGTAGCTTCATGCAAAGATCAGTTGAAACAGGAGCATAGTCATGATCACCAGTATCTGATTCAGGCACCTAGAGACGAACATGTATGCATTAACCAATGTTAGATCCAGCTTGATGTTCTGTGAGGTTTTCTTTATCATTCATGAGAATAAATGCATTACAACTTGCAGACAGCTAACATTTCAACTGTATTCTACAGCTGAAGGTGACACAAGCCCATGGCAAATTTGTTCCCACTGCACCCAACTCGCAGTATGTTTTTGGTCGCATAGGAACCAGAGATAAGGTAATCTTTCCCTAACTTTGTATTCAGTGATCTGTTTTCAGAAGTTTTTAAAGTTCTGTTTCTTGAATATGGCTTTGGTTAAGAAACCCTTTCCTTGCATGTGGCTGTCTCTACAAAAGCTGCCCTCCCATAGATCATACAGGGAAGATTCCAGCACAGTACACAAACTGTAGAGCCAGCAGGCAATCATATGTGTCCTTATTGCAGTCACCATGTACTGTACAGTCCTTCTTGTGAGTCGGTTTGTGTTCTAGAAATTGAGCTTGAGCAACTGCTTATTCGACCTCTTTTCCATTTACAGCTAGCTGCTAAAAAACTTTACAGTTTTTCATGATTGTGTTCGTTCAAGAAGGATAGATAGATGCCCACCTCATAGCCCAGGATGAGAGGAGAATATATGCTGCTTTGCTAATTTTGATAAAGCAAGCCACACATTCAGGACTGAAATGAACTGGATTTACATAAACCCCGGATGTCCAGCCATTCCAGCCCTTAAACAAGTCGTGATGGTTTCCGCTTCATGGCATTTCATAATTGTGCTGTTTCTGTGCCAGTGAACACCGCACAAAATAGCTATCACTGTTCTTCAACATTACAGCCCTTGAGGTTCATTGCTGCAGATATTACTTGCCTGTATTAATCTCTCTGACTGGCCTTCCCTTTTCAGTTGGTGACACCAAATGTTTGTAGATCGGCCTGAATATTATCTCTTTATCGTCTTCTTGGGCTACCTGGTGGTCTGCTGTCATTCAGCTCTTGTTTATGCAGTTTTTTCCTCTCTCTTTATCTGCATTCTCTCGGCTGTGGCCCAGACATTGCAAATATTAGTTATCATGATAGAAAGAAGATGCTTATGATTGTTAATGGGCTAATTATTTGTTATATTGTAAGGTAATACAGCGGTACAAATTCCGTTAGCTTAAAAGAACCACTGTAAGTAGCTTGTAATCATCTCTTCATTTACATATTTATAATTTTTAAAAGTTTCTGAAAGTGATTTCAATATTGTTACCTCACATAGTGGACCATGCCTTCTTGAACCTTTTATCCCCATCAGAGCATAGGCTCCCAACCTCTTCCACTAAGCTCCTTAGCTTGCTCTTCCTTTAATCTTTTTCTTGTGTTGCCCATCTCTGTCTCTACTTTCTCTTCCTTGTGTTTGTGCTTTATTCTTCTGTATTGTTTGCCTAATGGATACTTTCTAATGTTTCTCTTTGTCTGATCCAGCATTAGCATGTGTTTCTGCTGCATACATTTCTACTCTTGTATTGGATAGAGCTGGCACTCCTAGCATCAGTGCTATCTTGATGCAGTCACAGATTTGATGGGCAGGTCATGTCGTACGCTTGCCAGACCACATAACAGGTCGTCACATGGAGTGCGTAATATGCAAGACTCTTCATTCTCACTCAGTGGTAAATAATAGTTTTATTGTAGCAATTATTTTGTTTGTTTCAAGTTAATACTGTTGGGAAAAAATTTCAACCATTGCATGAGTAATATGTGAGAAAAGTTGCTGGCTTTACAAAAAAAGAGGCAAATATAATTTATAACATTATAAATATCTTAGATAAATTCTGTATTGAGTTGACAAGTAACAAATGGAGAAGTTCAAACAGTTTGAAATGAAGCCCAGTCAGTTAATCATTAAAGATTCAACTGAAAAAAATCTTTCTGAGATAGAGGCAAACTAAAGGTTAGATGGATAGATGAAATCAAAATATGCAGTTCAAACAGAAACAACACTGTCCCTGCAGCTCAGCAACATAAACTCCCATTTCGCTGGGTCCCAAGTCATTCACTAATGAAGCATGTGAGAGACGTGTTGTAGTGGCACAGCTTAGTATCCGCTGTAGAAAGGTTTCTCAAGATGAATTATTTTATTAAGGCTCCTGCTCCAGTCTTCCCAGTATTTATAATCTGCCTTTAAGCAGAGATAATTTTCATGAATTTCACACAGAATTTTAATCATAATAATTTATAATGGTCTGTCTTTTTTTTTTTTAAAGTTTTGTTATATGACTGCTGTTTGTCATATTTTTCAAAGACAGCACATGTCATGACACTTGAGGATGTAGTAAGCGCATATCTTGAAGACTCTAATGTGGTACAACACAGTTGTTTAATTGTGGCATCAGTTCTGTCATCGTGGCCCCCCAAAAAAAAAAAAAAATTTAAATAGCATTTTAACAACAATTAAGTATCAGTAATATGGTACCAGATGTTTTTATAGCAGTCAACACTCAGCGGTTAAAATGGTCAGCGTCACCAGGTGCCTTTGCTTTGCTTCCCATGCCATTTCCTGGTATCTTTATAAGGCTAGATCAAAGTGAAAGCCACAGTAAATTTTTAAAAAGCTGCCACTGAAACCTGCAAGAATTCTGTAGCAGCTTTCATTGATAGTGCTCAATAAATGTTACATCTGCTGTAGATTTCTGCAGATGTGGAGTCAGCTGTACAAGGTGGCAACAGATAGGATTGGGAGGGGGAGGGGGAGGGGTGAGAAAGGGCAGTAGAAGAAGAAGACTTCATCATCATATAGTAGGCCATTTGTAGAACAACACTGTCATCATAGATGGTATCTGAGACTGGTGAGATAAACAACACTGTCATCATAGATCATATCTGAGACTGTTGAGATAAACAACACTGTCATCATAGATGGTATCTGAGACTGGTGAGATAAATAATGCTGTCATCATAGATGGTATCTGAGACTGGTGAGATAAACAACACTGTCATCATAGATGGTATCTGAGACTGTTGAGATAAACAACACTGTCATCATAGATGGTATCTGAGACTGTTGAGATAAACAACACTGTCATCATAGATGGTATCTGAGACTGGTGAGATAAATAATGCTGTCATCATAGATGGTATCTGAGACTGGTGAGATAAACAACACTGTCATCATAGATGGTATCTGAGACTGGTGAGATAAACAACACTGTCATCATAGATCATATCTGAGACTGTTGAGATAAACAACACTGTCATTATAGATGGTATCTGAGACTGGTAAGATGAACAACATTGTCATCACAGATGGTATCTGAGACTGGTGAGATAAACAACACTGTCATCATAGATCATATCTGAGACTGGTGAGATAAACAACACTGTCATCATAGATCATATCTGAGACTGGTGAGATAAACAACACTGTCATCATAGATGGTATCTGAGACTGGTGAGATAAACAACACTGTCATAGATGGCATCTGAGACTGGTGCGATAAACAACACTGTCATCATAGATGGTATCTGAGACTGGTGAGATAAATAACACTGTCATCATAGATGGTATCTGAGACTGGTGAGATAAACAACACTGTCATCATAGATGGTATCTGAGACTGGTGAGATAAACAACACTGTCATCATAGATCATATCTGAGACTGTTGAGATAAACAACACTGTCATCATAGATGGTATCTGAGACTGGTGAGATAAACAATACTGTCATCATAGATGGTATCTGAGACTGTTGAGATAAACAACACTGTCATCATAGATGGTATCTGAGACTGGTGAGATAAACAACACTGTCATCATAGATGGTATCTGAGACTGGTGAGATAAACAACACTGTCATCATAGATGGTATCTGAGACTGGTGAGATAAACAACGCTGTCATCACAGATGGTATCTGAGACTGTTGAGATAAACAACACTGTCATCATAGATGGTATCTGAGACTGGTGAGATAAACAACACTGTCCTCATAGATGGTATCTGAGACTGGTGAGATAAACAACACTGTCATCATAGATGGTATCTGAGACTGGTGAGATAAACAACACTGTCATCACAGATGGTATCTGAGACTGCTGAGATAAACAACCACAATTCCAAAACAATACATTGTAAAATGCCATTGAAATACTTTTGTTTTAGTAGCGCTGAATACATTGCAGTACACTGAAGAATGATTGGTATCACTAAACAAGAAACTTGTTTTACATTTCAGGTCATCAGTTTGATGAGAAACAGCCTAAAAGACCTGCAACAAAGGTTTCAAACCCTCCTGGTGGAAAGTCATCCGGATTTTGGTAAATGTATCCAGCCATTCGTGTATCTGGAAAGGCAGATCAGATGCAATTTAAATTGTTTTTCCTAGGTGTCATAACCTGTTTTTTCATTGTTGTTGCTTCATTATTCATTTTAGCTTGCTTGTGTAGATAGATTGTGGGTGAAAAGGACCAGAGAATATGTCACCATCATAATGTTACCTTCTACTATGACCAGAATTAGCATTATGAGATGCAAATTGTGAACTTAATTTTACAATTTTTACTGCTGCGTGTTATGTATTATTGTTGAAAAGTAGTTAGAAGAACTCTTGTCCATGAATTTGCTCTTTCTACTTTTGTCGGCTTCTGATAACCTGATATGATTAGCTGCTCCAGATGGGTCTTCTGGTTTTGTTTTCATCTTCATTGTCAATTTCTTCTTCGACATCAGTCAAATATTGCCATTCTTCAGTGATGTGATCATCATCTCCATTGGTCTTGAGTGTCTCATGTTCTGCTTCCTCACATTTAACTTGCTTTGCCGGTTAACAGCTAATTGTTTGTTCTGTGATGTGAAAGTGAAGTATGTTGTGAAGAGAAACAACCAGCACACACTTTTCATTCTGTACCTCACAGAAATGTCTGTGGCATGTTCTTGGTCACAGCAGAACCTCTTATATGAGAACGTATATGTGTGTGTTTGAGAGGGACAGAGTGCGCCGTGTAAAAGCTGATCATTGACTATTCATGCCAAGGTCACATCATTATGTATACAGATGGTTCTGTGGTGAGAGATAAGAAGAGTGGCTGGGGTTATAGTGCAACGATAAATGGACACTGAAAACAAAGAGCCTTGCATACAGTGTCGCTACATCCAGTATGAGAATGGAGATATAGGCAGTAATGTCAGCTCTGATGGCTTGAGAGCAACACAGTCTGACATGTTGTAAATGTCACATAGCATGCTTCACGAAATTAAGTGGCATCTTGCATGTAGAATTTGATAAGACCGAGATCAGAAGTATATCATGGATTGTTTGTCCAGGATATTCAGGTGTGCGAAGTAACGAGCAGGCTGATAGGCTGGCTTTTGCTGCTCCTCTGGGTGGTGAGCTACTTTACGATAAAGCAAGATCTGGTGAAGGCTCACTGGGATCAAATGGAGATTGCCATAGAACAGATAGTTGAGTTGAGGTGAGTCAAGAATTGACATCACAGCACTCAAGGCATTCCCATGCATGCTCCATCCTCCTCTTCAGCAGCCAGCGCAGAGTTCCAATACTGATGGTACCGGTCACAATCCGTCTTGCCTTTCCTCTGAGTGTAGTGAGCTGAACTGATGTATCAATCCACCTGGTTTGGTTTGTAAGGAATCACTTTCATTGCACTCGGATACCTCCATATTGCTTCTGTCTCCTCCAACAGTTCACCCAAAGAGAGTCTTGGCATAGTGTTCAAACTGCAAATCCAGTGAGAATTCTGATGTATGTTTACTAGAATCACACACCTTTATATGGGCATGTTTCAAATTCAAGCTTGTGCAACAGCCTATTCAGTTGTAACAGTTAACAAGGTGAATAAGTCTAGCAACTGTTAATTGTTACGAGATGAATGAATGCACACATTCCATGTGTTCTTGTGGGTGGCATTTCTGTACATTCGTCTAGAGTTCATGGAAACGTTTATGAACAAACTTTAACATTCATGTTATGCTTAGATCATTTACTGTTTCAGTTGGCTTTTTAAAGTGTTTTTTTCATCAGAATAAGCTTTACAGGAGATCTTTTGAAACAAAGTTGGGAAAGAAAAGACTTAAAGAGTTTATTAAACAACATGTTTCTGGCATTCCAACTTGTCTTGCAGATATTGTTTACATATGTAGTTATTCCAGAATCTCTTTCTGATGGCTGCTATTGAAACATGACTTCTGCATGGCCAAGAATGACTGTGTTATAATGCAAAAGTGGCAGTGGTAGTTTTTGGTATATGTGGCTTATCCGTTATGAATGCGCTTTCTGCCACTTTAGGTATTTCTGAATAAAGCTGTCAGAAACAAAAATATAAGGCTTGTTTATATTTCACTGCAACCAGTTGCAAGTGTCAAAGGTCATCTTCAAATCAAAATTGCCTTGGTGTTGGGTAGGACACACATTGAGAAAACCGGAGAACAGCGTAACCAAAATGTCTTTGCATTGGAACCCATAGGGGTATAAGAATAAAGGAAGGCCCAAAAAAAAAAAAAAAAAACATGGAGAAGAGAGCTGGAGAATGAAGTTAGAAAGATGGGGAGGACATGGGAAGAGCTCCATGCAATAGCGAAGGATAAAACGACTTGGCGTGAGTTGGTTGAGGGCCTATGCTCCATTGGGGATTAGAAAGGCAGAAGAAGAAAGAAGAAGAAAAAAAAGTGACAGAGAACTCTATTTAACCACTTGTGATCTTTCCTTCATGCTTTCTCAGACTGTTCTTGGTCAGAGGGGTGTCATGTTGTCTTGCCTTCAGTTAATTCTACTTGAAACTCATCTTGATTCTCTGTATCGAAGTATAAATTACCTTTTTTATTAATGCTCAAGTCACAGGGGCATAGAAATATGGGCCGACTGAAAAACACAGAGAAGGGAACTAGAGAGTGACGTTGAAAATTGGGGAGGACATGAGGTGAGCTGTGTGCAATAGTGAAGGGTAGTGAGTTGGTTGAGGGCCTATGCTCCGCTGGGGGATAGAATGGAGAAGAAGAGGAAAAGCATGGAGAAAAATTGCTAACTAGTATTTCAACGAGTTGTGTTATTCATTATGCTGGTTTTTTGTGACTTATATAAAAACAGTTTATCCACACATTACCCAGTTTATCCACTTTTTTTTTAAAACTAGATAATCAAACTTTATTTTGCACATTACTTATATTTATTTCAAATAATTTTAATAATGTCATGACAATGTACAGTCTGCCATTATTATTTGAGATTTACTTTATTCAAAAATATATACATACTTGTGTGCATGGTGGGCGATTGAATGTTGAATCCAACAATTTTTACACATCTGACCTTTGAATTATGTGTGCCTGCATTCGGTGTCCAACCAGTGTATGTGTGATCAGAGTTAACTCAGCTTTTTACCTACAGCTTAGTTGTTTTTGTGACTTCATTTTAAATGTTTAAAACTTTTCGTTGACATACATGTCAACACTGCTTCGGATAGCACCTTTTGTTTCTTTGCAATACTTCATAGTTTTTAAGTCAATAGTAGTCCCATTTTCATGCATTTAGCCTGTTTTTTTTTTTTTTCTACACAAAAAAGGCATTCTGTGGATGATGTAAACAGTATCACATCACCTGCCTTTACTTTCCATGACATTTTCATTTTAGGTTGGATCAATCTAGGAGCCCATGTCAGTTACAAACAATTCATCACAGTACGAGTTTCAACTTTGAACAGCCAGGCTGGCAAGTGTCAGTCACTGTGTGACCAGATTTCCCAGTTGTTTCATGGTTTATATATTTATTTTTATGTGACAGAAAGGAGAAATCAGGAGACGTCTTCTACAGTGTACAGTGGGAATTTTGGCCATTCACTGCAAGGGACACAAGGCAGACAGAAAATTTTAGGAAACATTGAACAGCCAAATCAGTAAATTTGGGAAAACATTTTCAACAAGTATTGTCTGTCCACATTTAGACTTAAAGAAAATGACACTTGGCAGTGGTTTACATTTTATCACGTACAAAATGTATTAACAATTTTATTTGTCAGTAGTTTTGATTTCTCCATGAATAATTTGCAAGTACAACCTTTCAAGTCCAAATTGTTACAGTTGTTTAATTTTCATGTACAACTTTTAAAAATTAACATTTGGATACGTTTTATTTCACTTTTTGTTGTTGTTGGTATTTTGTATGTTTTGTAGAATTCCTTTAGTCTTGAGTCAGTCAGTGACCCTATGATGATTTTAGAGTAGTTTAGTATTTTAAAAAATTGAGTATTTACATGTTTTTGTCTAATAACTTGAGTGTGACAATTTGTGGTAACATGACAGAGTGAAATAAATGTTGCTTCCAGCTTGAACTTTCAGAGTTTTGAATTCCGTAAATTATCTGCAAACAAGCAACTCTCTTTTTATTCTTGGTTTAGCTTTTAGTCTATAAGCATTGTAAAGGCGGCCATGCGAGCCAGGATGTATGTACCATTCTCCCAATCTCAAACAGATTGAGAAGAGGGTAGGTGTGAGTACACAGCCTTGCTTTAATCCGTAAAATCCTTTGATAATATACTGTTAAAACTAATTGCGCCTTTCATGCCTGTGTGGAATGAAGACTTGGCAAAAAGAGACAAATGTAATGGCCACATGCACGAGGAGGGGTGGTGGTGTGTGTGCATGTGTGTGGTACGATATGGATGGTTTAAACAGGACAGGAATTTCTAACCCTGTCACTCTTTGATCAAATTAGCATTTATTGGTAGGACATCTTACAAAATACTCAGGTGCATTTGGTGGCCATTAAAATATAGGGGCTCTTTTTGAGTTTCAAGTAGAATCAGTTAATCAGCTTAACATTAATGTAAATGTTTTTCTTGGATTTTGTGTTAATATTCTGATACTTTCAACACTGAGTGGAAGGTGACTTGAATCAAAATTTCTGCAAGCAGAAGTTTACAGAATTACTATTCGAGGATGACCAGGTACTCATTGCAGAAAGTACAGAATGCCTACAGAACCACCCAAATTGAATTAGTAACAAAGGGGAGGAATATAATTTGACACTTAACACTACCAAGACAGAGACAATGGTGATTCAAAGACAGAAAGACAATTAAGAAATAAAATTAAAAAACAGTGCCTTAAGACAGACGGAGGAATTCAAATATTTGGGAGCAATTTTCACATCCGATGGAAAACTGGACAGAGAAATTAGCTCGAGATGTGACATGCTAATCAAGTAATAGGGCAACTATCTCCCTTGTTGACACACAAGCAGATACCTCAGAGTACTAAAGTGAATCTTATCAGAACAATTTTTTTGCGAACACTATGCTGTCAGTGCCAAACATGGACACTTACATAAACGTAGAATTGTGACAACAGAGATGAAATGCCTTAGAAGAGCTGCAGGAGTTTCAAGGAAAGACAGAATACAAAATCACGAAATCAGACAAATACTAGGAATAAAGCCTGTCTTACAGGTCATCAAAGAACAACAAATGAAGTAGTTTGGACACCTAACAAGAATATCCTGGTACTATCTACCAAAGCAAGTCACACTAAAACGTTAAAATGGGTATAGAGCGAGCGGAAAACCTTGGAAGAGATGGAGTGATGGCATTAGGTACAGTCTACAGAAATGAACATCAATCTTGACAGAGCTCATCAACGAATGTTACATCTCGCCCGACACTTCACTGAGGTACAAGGTGGAAGAGACGAAGAAGAAGAAGAAGTAGTAGTTTCTCAAAACATGTGTTTTTGAATAAGAGACTTTCTGTAACAATGATGTGATAGGACTTATCTAAAGCCTCTTCTGAAAGTCTCTCAGAGCAACTTTACTGACATTACTAAATGTCACTAGCAAGTCTCCAGCAGCCTACATATACGACAGCTATATAGAACAAATGCTCATTGCTAAATTTGTTGTTTAGACGTCCATTGAAAACACCCCAACAGCTTCCAAAGTAGAAAACTGGACAATGAGTTTGGGTCTAAAACTTTAAGTGATATCTTTTCGTTTTTTAGATGACAAAGAGTTACAGTTTTGTGTTACAGAGAAGCAAAGGAGCTACACCTAATTAAGGCCAGGGATAACGTTTCTGCTCTCAAAGCCTGTGCAGTATTTTGAGACTGGGTTGCCCATGAAGCATGATCTCTCTCTCTCTCTCTGCCTGGCTTTTGTGCTCCAAACGAAAGGTAGCTACATATGGAATACAGCATGCTGCAGAAGCTGCCGGATCAGATTAGCAGTGCTCTGTTGGCCTGAGAGAGCCTCTCTTCTAGACTAGTACCTAGCCAAGGCTTTCAGCTCAATCTGACCCGCCATAACATTGTTTTCAGGTTGCATTTCCTTGTCCTAGGGTAATTAGAGCTAGCTTTGACTCCAGTGCACTCCCCCACCTGAAATCGTTGGCGCATTATAGGATGTCAGGTTTGGTATACACCATCTAATATTTGGCGTATTAGAGACAGTATTACATGATATTGTTGTAGCGTAGCTCAGTCAGATGAATCTAAAACTATAACAAAACAGCTGTCTTGAATTTCATAGATAACACAAAACCCTCACTAAATCTGAAAAGCCCAAAAAGCTTTAAAAATCCTAAATTACAAGAGGGAAGGAAGAAGTATGAATCATCTTGCAAGGAAAACTTTGACGTTACCTGCAAATATAAGAACTGACATAACGATGTGTGAGGCTCTAACCCAGGACTATAGACTGGCTGTTCAGATTTATCTAGTATAGTTCTGGAAGTCCCAGGAGTCATCTCCAAAAGAGAACAAACTGAGGCAGAGCTAAGAACTCTTTATACAGCAGGAATTAGTATCCTTCCAGTATCTGCACACATGTGTGTTCATAGATGGTTAAAACAAACTTGGAAGGGGCTGGATGGATCTTCATAACACCTAACAGCAACAAAGAGACACATTCAATAGCGGCACGTGGAGCTTGCACCAACTTCAGAGCAGAGACAGCAATCATGCCTTCAGCTATGCAGACTCTCTGCAAATCCATTTTAACTAAATAAAAAGTGGTTATTTTTCAATACCTCAAAATCAGCCATCTCATTCAGGACAGTATCTATGAAATGAAAAGTAACAGCACGTTCTGCACAAGAACAGAACTAACTCAGCAGTGAATTCAACCCCAATATGGTACTCCTAGAAATAGAAAGGCAGGTGAACTCATAAAGAATACAGGGAACCTCTTGCAGCCCCAGCTGCGCTTAGGGCATAATGAAATCTTAAAACAATCCATGAACTGGAGAGAAGAAAGAAAATTCCAAACCAGAAGAAAGATTACAAATATTTTTTTTTTTAAATGTCATTGCATAATTCCATTTGTTCAATAAAAGTATGTTTAAAGACAAGAAATAGACTCGAAAACTAAGTGACAGCTATCAAGATTGATTTAAAGAGAGCAAGGGGGATAAAGAGATAAATATCTTGATAGCTTGGCTACATGTACAGGGCAAGAGCACTGGCCTGATCTGTGATTTTGCTGATTGTGTCACTGCGCCTTTTTTTCAATTTCATGGCGCATTAACTTAAGTAAAAGTATGACTATTTGTATATAAGAGATTTAAAAAAAAAAACTTGTGCATCTTTGAATATTTTGCAGCACACAGTTTGGGAATCACTGGTGTAAGGTGATAAATCATGACTGCCTGTGCTTCTTGGCATGACATATGATGTTAATGTTTTCAGGCAGAATGGGACACTGAACGAATATTTCATTGAAAAAGGGGGAGCTGTGGACCGAACAGTTTGGGAAACACTGACCTAAGCAGAAAACAGATCCGTGCAGTGATGTTGTTATTGCCCATGTATATGTGGATTTCCAGTCATGCTTTGAGATAATGCAGCAGCAGTTGATCTTGAAGATGTATACACATCTTTATGGTTCAGCTTCTTGGACTCAAAGAAATCCAGAGAAATGTGACTAAAAAGCTTAACCTAATGGGTTTTTGGGTTACCTCTCTGATATTGACAAGACACTTAAACCAATCCCTCTCCAATTTTAACAGCTCTGACCACAGAGGTAAAGATGATATATCTGTCACAGCATTAAAATCTTGCTCTGGTGATCATACTACGCGTCTCGCTTTGGAAAATCACCTCATCCACAGCCTAGGCATTTTTAGTCCAGGTGGTATCAATATCCAACATACCTTCATCTAAACAGTTTTACTCTTTTCAAATTTTAAATTTTAATTATTTTCTTTTCTTTTTTTATATTTTATTTCATATTATTACTTTATTCTATCTCTTATCAGTAGCTTTCCCATTTGGTTAAGCTTTTTAGTCAAATTTCTCTGGAATTTTTTGTATTAGCTTGACTGTAGTCACCCCCATATTTCTTGGACTTAAGGTCACTCCGTTGTTCCATAACTGGATCTCTGCAGCCCTCCTCTAGTGACAGAAAGTGGTTAAATATGGCAGCTGCACCTCTCAACAAGCAATGCGTCCTGGCCTTCCAGAGGAGTCAACATTGTCCACAGTGCTATTCGGTGCTGGAGAGCTGCAGGCAAAACTCGGCTGCTTATGGTAAAGCTGGAGAACTAGAAAACTCCATGACGGCCGCAGTAAACAGGTTCTCTGTGAATAATCATATCAATACTCCGGCTTCAACTGTACGTCTCTGCTTGGAGACTGTGGGGCAGTGAAATATCTAGTAGTATGATCTGACACAAGTCTTATTTATACCGATCACACAGACCAAGTGATCAATAAAGCCAGGTGGAATAAAAATGATTTATTGAAAGCAGTAAGAGAAAACTGAAATATTGGCCACTTTAAAAGACAACACTAAAAAACCATACTGGATGGAGAGATCAAGGGCAAGATAGCAAGAGGTAGACAATGATACAAGTGGGTGGACAACATAAAGAAATGGACAAACAGCAGTCTGAGAGAGCACAACCAAGACAAGAGACAGATCATGTTGGAGATTAATTGCAGCAAGTTTTCATTGTAGAGATGGTACCAAACTGATAAAATTAGGATAACAAATAACATTAATTCAAGATTTCGTGAGAACTGACCAATAAGACGTTTGTGACAATCAAGTGATGACTTTGAAATTGCAACCATAACCAGACTGCAAGAACATCGTGTTAAAAGGGGTGTGTCCAGACAAGAGCACTATACAGGAAGCTAGACAAGATTGAGAAACCACCACAAGTCTGGTGTCGTCAGCCGCTACACGCTGCGGGATTTACTAAGGAGGGGATCCGAGCACTCATGGACTGAATAGTTTGATGTGCAGTGAGGCTATCTGTCAACTAACTAACCAGCTAGCTAACTAACCAGCTAGCTAACTAACCAGCTAGCTAACGAACTCAAGCTCTTCCTTGATTGGGAGAAGGTGAGCCAGCTATTTTCTGTCTCAAACTGCTGAGTGATCTTTTTTTTTAAATATTTTTTTATTATTTTTGTTTTACCCTTGCAAGGATACACAGAGGTCCTGCTAATTATCTGCATTTAGTTCAGAAGTCGAGCATTGGTTTGGTTCACCACTGCAAGTTCATCGACGACATAAGTCTGTTTATGATTTCCTAAGAATGTGCTGTCTGTATCATGAATCATATCAGGTCTGCTGGGGTTAGATGTGCATATCATATGTGAAAACCAGTTGACCAAACACCTCATAACTGACATTTTCTTCTAGTGCTGTCTTCTACCAGGTGTCTAAATAGCCTTCAGGTGAATCTTCTGTGTGCAAATAACGACAAAATTACTCCATACACATTCTGAGAGCCTGGTAGCACACCATTCAGAGGGCAGGGGTCGACAGCATTACACCATACACATGTCTGAGAGCCTGGTAGCATACCATTCAGAGGGCAGAGGTCAACAACATTACACCATACACATGTCTGAGAGCCTGGTAGCATACCATTTAGAGGTCAACAACATTACACCATACACATGCCTGAGAGCTTGGTAGCATACCATTCAGTGGTCAACAACATTACACCATACACATGTCTGAAAGCCTGGTAGCATACCATTCAGAGGGCAGAGGTCAACAACATTACACCATACACATGTCTGAGAGCCTGGTAGCATACCATTCAGAGGTCAACAACATTACACCATACACATGCCTGCGAACCTGGTAGCATACCATTCAGAGGTCAACAACATTACACCATACACATGCCTGAGAACCTGGTAGCATACCATTCAGAGGTTAACAACATTACACCATACACATGTCTGAGAGCCTGGTAGCATACCATTCAGAGGGCAGAGGTCAACAACATTACACCATACACATGTCTGAGAGCCTGGTAGCATACCATTCAGAGGTCAACAACATTACACCATACACATGTCTGAGAGCCTGGTAGCATACCATTCAGAGGTCAACAACATTACACCATACACATGTCTGAGAGCCTGGTAGCATACCATTCAGAGGTCAACAACATTACACCATACACATGCCTGAGAACCTGGTAGCATACCATTCAGAGGTTAACAACATTACACCATACACATGTCTGAGAGCCTGGTAGCATACCATTCAGAGGGCAGAGGTCAACAACATTACACCATACACATGTCTGAGAGCCTGGTAGCACACCATTCAGAGGTCAACAACATTACACCATACACATGCCTGAGAGCCTGGTAGCACACCATTCAGAGGTCAACAACATTACACCATACACATGCCTGAGAACCTGGTAGCACACCATTCAGAGGTCAACAACATTACACCATACACATGTCTGAGAACCTGGTAGCATACCATTCAGAGGTCAACAACATTACACCATACACATGTCTGAGAACCTGGTAGCATACCATTCAGAGGTCAACAACATTACACCATACACATGCCTGAGAGCCTGGTAGCATACCATTCAGAGGTCAACAACATTACACCATACACATGTCTGAGAACCTGGTAGCATACCATTCAGAGGGCAGAGGTCAACAACATTACACCATACACATGTCTGAGAACCTGGTAGCATACCATTCAGAGGGCAGGTGTCCTAGTATATTTCTAAATTAGGTATCAGTCTGTGGAGGTAAGTTGTGCTTCAACACTGATATAACTTGCTAACATTTACTGAGATGACATAAAGTGGTAAGATCTTTGATCAGATTCAGAGGCATGTTTTCATGCCTCAATAACCCTTTTGCCAGTGAATTTTTATAAGTAAAAAGTTCAATAAACCCTGGATTCCCAAGAATAAACAGAGACACTACTAGTTTATACAGTACATAAGAAAGAGTACATCCATACATCACCTGAAGAAAGTAAAGAATAACAACTTGAGAGCCTAGGTAACTTTTTATTATTTTAAATCTTGTCTCCATGGGGGTTAGTAACCACCATACACTAAATTCATTGAGAAACATTAGAATACAGCCAGAAGGACCACCAACACAACTGCTGCACATGAAAAGATCTGATGTCAAAGCAAGAGATTGCCCTAGGAAAAGATGGATCGGGATGACATTAAAGACTTTATACATCGATATGGAATGACAGTAGTGATTGTTACCCATCAAGCAATGCACGCCATCGTTTCTTCAAATTGTTCCCACTGTCCCACTTTTTTTCACTGCAGTTCTCTTTGCCTGTTCTACTTTTGGAGTCCACCATAGGGGCTGTAGAAAATTAGCTTTGGCAGTTTTTTTGCAAGCTCCCTGTCTGAGTAGTCCGAGTAGGTTGTTGGTCCACTTATACCCGAAGGTCTTGTGTGCTCTCCCAGCCTTAACCTTACTGGGTTTAGCTTCGAGTGTCTATGTTTATACTTGTTTTTTATCTAGTCTTTGGATAAATAACTTGATGTGGCTATTGTCCAAGTGGATACTTTAATACCAACAGGTTAAAGAGAATGTCTGGTTATTCTATACATCCTCTTCATGCCACTGTTGACACACTGGGCATCCACAAATCTCCACTGCTACTTGTCTGCTACTTTTCTGCCTATGGTATCACATGCCATTTTACATTCCTTCATTCTCCTCCAGGTTTCCTTAGGTCGTCCACATCTCCTTGTTCCATGTAAAGTCTTGTTAACCTCTTATTAAATTCAAATAGATATCTACCGTTTCCTACTCTTGCTGGTCCCGAGTGAGGCTGCTACTGTTTTGTTCTATGGGCCACTATGACTGTTTTCTTGGATATTCATGATTATGTCTGGTACCAATTTAACTAATATATTGGTCCAGTTTCTCATGCGGATGCGCACTGTTGATATTCAAACACACACACTCACTACAAAAGCATATATCCATGTGTATGACGTGTGACAGTGAGTGTATCACTGGTAAACATACAGGTAGAGTATGAAACACATATGCACCATCGTGGAGAATGGTCAGCATTCCATACTTGCATACTCAATGACTGAAACACTCTATTTTACTCTGTGAATACATTAACATCAACAATAATAAATGAAAGGCATGACGAAATAAACAAGAAAGTTCTATAGAATGTCTCAGTGAAGAAATTCTGTATTCTTACTGAAAGGATAAATATTACATTTTCTGCATTAAAAAACCCGGTAACAAATATTCAAAATGCGTTACAAGCAAAACTATGTTGTCTTGAGCCAACTCTACACCAGAACAGCTCTAGAGACATATTTTTGCTAATTCACAGCTTCATACTGAAATACAAATGGGTAGACATGCAAACTCATGCTCTAGAAATGCGTTATTTCACAAATAAAAGCAAGACACTATTGTTTGTGCGCCAGAAATCTTGTCCTGAGAATCTCTGTCCTTGCAATGTAAGACTGGAGATTTTAAACCAAAAAAACTGCTGATAGCACTAGTATACTTATCAAACTGGTCCAATTTATGCAGTCAAAAAGCAAACCAAACCAAATACACTCACAATGTTTCAAATACCTTTCTTAATCCAATCCAGTCTGATTTAGAATGTACAACTTTTGACATTTGTTTTGATGTTTACATTTAAAAGCAGTTACTAAGTTGTCTAAACTGTTTACAAAGGTAACATATCCAATTGGTTCACAGAAGGAAAAAAACACACTCTTACACAGACCAAACTGCCAGAAGGGATAGGAAACTACTCCAAGAGAAGTATCATACACTGTAGCAATGATCAGTACAACAAAAAGCTACGTGGGCAGCAGTTTATATGTGCTTTGTTTAGCGACTGATAGCAACAGTGGTGCCAACAGGCAACAGTGGTGCCAACAGCAGCTATAATAATTAAAATAATTATTAGGTAATGTTTACATGCATACATGTAAGTTTCTGTGTTGTTCTTACAGAATTTCCACCCATGGGTGGATAAACTAACACCCTTATTAAGACATCCAAACAGGCTATCTTCCGAATAATGGTCTCAAATTATTGAGGCAGAAAATATACCCTAACAGGGCCCCAGCCATGTGTCAATTGCGCACTTCCGGGGATTATACCACCACCGCCGAATTGCGGAATGCTGGGGACTATATCGCTACCGCCGAGAGTATCCCCTACGCCGCTCACGCGGCGTTGATTGGGGCTAAACTAGATGGCTGGGACTCATGAGCAAATAAAATGAAGGCAGCTGCAGGAAATGCGGTAGCTGCTGCTCGTGAGTCCCAGCCATCTAGTTTAGCCCCAATCCACGCAGCATGAGCGGCGTGGGGGATACTCTCGGCAGTGGCGAAAGTCACGGGAAGTGCAATTTAAGTCCCCGGAAATGCGCAATTGACACGTGACTGAGGCCCTGTTAGGGTATATTTTCTGCCTCGATAATTTGGAACCGTTATTTGGAAGATAGCCTCCAAACATTAGTGTGAACACCAAGAAAAAGATAATAAACAGCATATTCATACCAACGCTGTGCAACCAGTGCCAGACTTGGACATTATCAAAGGCTTACCTAGGTAGGTAAAATTTATACCTGTTAAATGAGATGCTTTAGAAAAGCCACCAACTTGAACTAACATCCAAGACAAAGTTAGAAACGATATTAACAGACAACTTCATGCATCAAATTCATTGAGAAACAGAAGATCAAATAATAAGAATTCAGCCAGAACAACTAGCAACACATGAAACAATCTGAAGGGAAAGCAGGAGGCTGTCCTAGGAGTATATGGATTGATGACATTAAAGAGCTTCTACAGCGACACAGAAGGACAGAAGCCAATGCTGTCCATCAAGCAATGAATCGCAAAACTGTTCCTCCCCACTTCACTTAAAGGCAGAAGTTGAAACTGATATTCATTTTAAATTTCCATGAATTGATTATGAACTGATTCCAGAACTGATGAATTGGTTAAATTACATAAAATTCCCCACAAAAGTCATGCAAATGCTGTGCAACATCTGTATTTAGCTGTAAGATTACAACAGATGATGTAGCTAAATGTAAGCTTTAGCTAAATCATATCAGAATTAATTTTGTTACAGAATTTTTATCTGACTACTAATGAGTTAAAGAGATGCTACACACAATTTGTTTTTGTTTTTTTAAAACAGCCATCAAAAGTGTCTTAGGTAGAAGCTATAAGTGATTGATTATGTCTACATCATACCTGACACACATGCCCACACACACATTTTTCTGTCATTCTTAATTTGTCACAAAATGTGTTTCTCTCAAAAAAGCAATTGAAAAAAAAAAACTGTGTCACACAGAAGACTGACGCCCATTCAACAGTGACTGTATATTTAGTGTAATCAAATATTTAGTAAGGTCACAAACTTTTACAAGAATATTTTGTTTATTAAAAAGAATATAATACCCAGATTAATATGCCCCTGCAAACCAAATATTTTAAGCAATATTAAACAGACATTCAAATGAAAATAAAGCACATTCACGGGTGCGGAATGCTAGAAGCTATCTGGCAAGGACAGTTTTCTAATTTAAAAATGTTTCAGAAGTCAAACCAGACACTGGCCAGTTTTTTTTAAATGACTAGTTACAATCAGGAAATGACAGAAATAAGTAAATGGCAGTCTCAGATGATAAAATTCAATAAAAAAGTTCATTAATCAATAAGTTAACATTTAAACAGATCACTCCCTAAACAGACAGTAAAATCTAACCACTGTGTTTTGTTCAAGTGAAAAGAATTAACACCATTTATAAGAAATCACACTTTCTGTTCAACATTGAAAAAGACGAACAAATACAGATTTAAAGTTAGGTGCATCAACTTCATTACATTGGATTTTATTTCATATGGCTTGGCCTCTCTCTGCAGGATGCTAGCCATCTGCCAAGAGTACCAAACAAAGCACAAACTCAGTAGCTCCAGTGATGATCCCCCAGGGTTTCTGTACAAATGCTTTCATAAACTGAATGAGTGAACCCGCTACCTTCGTAGCACAAGGTAAATGGTTTAACTACGGCAACTAATATACATATAAATATCAGTTCCTCGAATACTGTGTCCAAATGTGTAAAACCATAGATGAAAATTGCCAAAACTTTAGATGAAATTTGCCAAACCACAAATGAAAATTGCCAAGCTATAGATGAAACTTGCCAAGCTATAGATGAAACTTGCCAAGCTATAGATGAAACTTGCTAAACTGTAAATGAAACTTGCCAAACCATAGATGAAACTTGCCAAACCATAGATGAAACTTGCCAAACCATAGATGAAACTTGCCAAACCATAGATGAAACTTGCCAAACCATAGATGAAACTTGCCAAACCATAGATGAAACTTGCCAAACCAAAGATGAAACTTGCCAAACCATAGATGAAACTTGACAAGCCTTAAAGTTAAACCTCCCACACCATAGATGAAACCTCCCACACCATAGATGAAACCTCCCACACCATAGATGAAACCTCCCACACCATATCTGAAACTTCCCAAGCCATAAATGAAACTTGCCAAACCATAGATGAAACTTGCTAAACTGTAAATGAAACTTGCCAAACCATAGATGAAACTTGCCAAACCATAGATGAAACTTGCCAAACCATAGATGAAACTTGCCAAACCATAGATGAAACTTGCCAAACCATAGATGAAACTTGCCAAACCATAGATGAAACTTGCCAAACCATAGATGAAACTTGCCAAACCATAGATGAAACTTGCCAAACCATAGATGAAACTTGCCAAACCAAAGATGAAACTTGCCAAACCATAGATGAAACTTGACAAGCCTTAAAGTTAAACCTCCCACACCATAGATGAAACCTCCCACACCATAGATGAAACCTCCCACACCATAGATGAAACCTCCCACACCATATCTGAAACTTCCCAAGCCATAAATGAAACTTGCCAAGCCAGAGATTAAAACTTGCTAAGCCATAGATGAAAGATGCCAAGCCATAGATTAAAACTTGCCAAGCCATAAATGAAACTTCCCAAGCCAGAGATTAAAACTTGCTAAGCCATAGATGAAAGATGCCAAGCCATAGATTAAAACTTGCCAAGCCATAGATGAAAGATACCAAGCCATAGATGAAAGATACCAAGTCATTGATTAAACTTGCCAAGCTACAGACGAAACATGTCAAGCCATAGATGAAACCTGTAAACAAAAACCTCTTACATGACTGCATAGATGAAACAGAAACCAAGCAGTCATATAACATACCTGCATCATTCATCATCACCTCTGCAATGGTTAACTGTAGAGAATCTCCTAAACCTTTCCTGTGTCTTCAAGGTGCACACCAGCAGACTTTAGGTCCAAAGTTGTATGCTGTTATCCACCAGCACACTCTGTCATTTCTAAATAAACATACATCTAACTTGACACGCTCCTTCATCAAAGCTCACTTATTTGCACAGACCTTTGGGTGGTTTAACTCCCCACCCAAACACACAGTTGTTTCTGTGGTGATATAATTATGATGTTGGTTTGCTAACTTTGTCTAGGATCTGTAGAGCATAGATTAAGTTAGTATTAAAATGTAAACTGACCTGAACATTGCCTGTTTGACCATTTTCAGATGTTCATCAATTTCTGGAAACTTGTCTTGTTCCAGAACTTGAGTTTTGCATGCACATCCGGTTGATAGAACAGGCTAATTTGCATGCAGGCAGTTGGTTTCTCACCTCTCAGGTAGATACACTCTAGACTTAGAAGAAAACACCCCTAGCTAGTTCCCTCCTACAACATGCCTGGTAGGCAGTGGCTCTATTCTTGTTCCCTCAGAATGGGTCCCTGGAACCCACACTATGAATAAATTGTGAATAAATAACTGAATTAAATAATGAATAAATAAATCAGAAATGGACGCTATGTGAGGATATGCTTAACTCTTTGAGTCCCAAGGAACGCATCATACGTTCATAGGTTCCCGCCCAATGAAAGCAAGATGCGCTGATTTTACATCTCCTTTGACTAGCCCTTGGGTCTCTGATGCTAAACACTCTGGGACTCAGAGTTAATCTTTGACATCAATTTTTTCCCACCTCTTTTGAGGAGGGCTTAACACGGTTTTTAGTGTCGTCAAAGTTTTATAGGAGTAAGACTTCTTAGCTTATTTGGCATACTGCTTCTCCAAGAACATGCTTCTCACACTTCTTGGTACTTACTCTTCTGGTGATGCTTTAGTCCTGATTATACATCAACTTTAAAACTACTTGTCGATATCTGTTGAATCAAGAATTGACATTACAGCACGCGGGGAATTCCCAGATGCATTTGTCCCCATCATCAACAGCCAGCGCAGAGTTCCAATACTAATTGTTCCAGATATGGACTGGTGGTATGTCTGTCTTGCCTTTCCTCTGAGCGTAGTCTGCCAGCCGAACCCACTGGTCACACCCATGGGCATCATTCTCCAGTTCTTCTTCACTTCCTCTTTTACCGCTGTGGGTGTTGAGGGAGATATAAGGTTCTGTCTCTAGCTCTTCTGGCCGCCTCGACCATAGGCATATCGTGCTGTTGTAGAGTTTCTCTGATGTTATCCTTCCATCTTGTTCTTGGTCTACCTCATGCTCTACGTCCTTCTTCTCTTTCCATGCATGCTTTGTATGGTATGGTGTCACAAGGCATTCTCTCTAAGTTGGCAAACCATTTCACTTGCTGTCTTCGTATGTAATTTGGAATTGGTTCTGTGCCGGCTTTTTCTCTTATGATCTCATTCCAGATCTTATCTCTTATGGTCACTCCTACAGCCCTTCTCAGACATCTCATCTCCATGGTTACTAATTTTCTTTTATGGTTTGTTGTGAGTGACCATGTCTGGCACTGGTAGCACAGAGTTGGAATAAATATGCTTTGAATAAGATGTCTCTTTGTGCTAATTGGAATTGTCTTATGCTGTAAGAGGGGGGCCAGCTGTCCCAATACTTGGTTTGCTTTACTGCATCTAATGTTAATTTCTTTATCCAATTTCCCATCTTCGGTAAATTTAGTTCTCAGATATTTAAAATCAGATGCCTGTTTAATGCCTTTGCACTCTATTGCTATGTTTAGATCTGTCTTCCTTTTTCCTATTGACATTACTTCTGTCTTTTCAGTGTTGATCATTCTCCTCAGCCCATAATAATCTAGTTTCTCTTCTGACTTTGTTACTTGTTCCCAAAGGGCTCTGATGACATCTGCCTTGTCATGTATCAATTCACCCCCAGCAGTGCAGATCTAGCCAATCTGTCTGCCTGTTCATTCCCCACTAGGCCGGCATAATCTGGAAAAAAAAAGATCCAAAGATTGCTCACTGCCCGTGACCTTGCAAGTGAAGTTTGCCACTCTGCTCAAAGCAGTCTTGTCTTAACCTTTTTCAGCATGCTTTTAGAGTCTGTTGCAATAACGACATGTGTATGTATCTTGTTCTCTAGCCACCGGAAAGCTGCAATTACCACCTCCACCCCCATTCCATGCTAGATGTTGTGGTATCATATACCAGGCTGTCCTGCACTAAAGATTTTTCACTGGTTTTCGCTACAAAACCCCAGGCATTTCTCTTCCCTTTCAAAACAGAACCACCTGAGAAGATAAACAGATCATCAGGACGAGAATTGCTGTGAATAAACTGTTGGACTTCCACCTCCGTAGCCTCCACTGGCCACTCTCTGCCTAATGTGATCATGACCCTACACAGGTCAGACTTTTCCTCTGGTAATCCGACCCACTCCTCTCCTCGCCCCATGTTCTTCAGCATGTATATTTGTCTTATTGTGTCTTCTGCTTGAGCCATCCATGATTTGTCGCTTTTCAACCTCTGGCGCTTAACTGCATCTAAAGCTTCATACAGAGGGTGCTCTTTATCTGCATCTACTTTTTGTGTGTCTATATCTGTCCCTAAAATCCCCACAACGTATGTAATCCAGATCTCATCAGAATGTTCTCCCACCTCTACATATACTTCAGGATTCATGAATTCAAAATGACTCAATCATGTGAGCACCTGTGTTAAACTACAGCTGCCATTAGAATGCGAACATTGATGTACCTTGTGCAGCTGACAATGCCAGTCACCTGTGTTGATCATTGTTGCTCACGTTACTATTTTCAACTGGGCCACAAGCCAGAATAATAATAAACCCTGCTGACTTATGCAAGGCTGGAAATACATTACTGCTGACTTATGCAAGGCTGGACACACATTACATTACTGCTGACTTATGCAAGGCTGGACACACATTACTGCTGACTTATGCAAGGCTGGACACACATTACTGATGACTTACGCAAGGCTGGACACACATTACATTACTGCTGACTTATGCAAGGCTGGACACACATTACTGCTGACTTACGCAAGGCTGGACACACATTACTGCTGACTTATGCAAGGCTGGGCACACATTACTACTGACTTATGCAAGGCTGGGCACACATTACTGCTGACTTATGCAAGGCTGGACACACATTACTGCTGATAACACCAACAATCCTAAAAGAGTGAGAAACCTGGAGCACAGAGAGCATCAACTATAACTTAATTTACATTAAATCAAAACTGTGTAGTCCACAACCATAAGCAGACAGAGCAGCAGTCGTATATTTCATAGCAGACTAAACAAATATCATCAAATTAAACTGAATAAACACGTACAACACATTTTTTTTTAAACAATAGCACTTAAAAATGAAATGCAAATTTTAGAGAAGACTAATAATATATAATTCTGCATTATTTTTACCACTAAAACTGAAATTTGAAGAAACAGAACAAGTTGTTTATAAAAGTTCAACACACTTTATCTGAAAGATAAAACAGTCTGTATCTATTATGAATAATGAAAAGCTCAATGTCAAGAATCCTTGCCATTCACAAGAGTCAACATGTTCAAATGCCTACTGCATGTACTTAATCATATGGGTATATCCCCTGTGTGGGTTCCGGGGCCCCATTGTGGGGAAAACAAGAATAGACCCACTGCCTCCCCAAAAGCATGTCGTAAGAGTCGACTAATTGGGGAGCTTCCTTTGAAGACGGAGTGCGTCTGCCGGAGAGGCAAGGAACCAACAGTCTGTATTCAAGAGAATGAGATCTGTAAAACTGATGCATACGCAACACTCAGGTTCTGGAGCAGGACTGCAGTTCAGTAGTAGACGAGCAACCAGAACCTTCCGCCAGAGTTTACAGCTGGTGAACGCGAAGAAGAAGAAGAAGAAGATATGGGTATATGGGTATACCATCACTGAGCACTGACAAGCAAAAAACAAACCTATTTTACCAAAAGGAAGTGCACAAAATGTGCATGATTTCAATAAATTACTTCATGATTTTTACAAATTAAATAATTGAAAACTAAAGGTGTTTCAGGCACATAAACACAAAGAAAAAAGTATGATTCCAAAAAGAAATATCATGTATGAAAGTCAATATTCCCAAAGGATCTTTGTATAACAGGTATCCAATCTATTTAACCCTTTGGAGACAGTCTTTTTGGAGTTTCAGTGCCAAGAAGATGGAGCTGTCAGGAGGGGATTCTCTTAGTACACACACACAAAATTATTTACAAAAAAAAAAAAAAAAAAAAAGCTTTTAAATAACATATACAAAAACTATACACATTCATGTAGGAAATTGAATGCACTAACACAATCTTTATGAATCACTCTGACATCTCAACATTTATTCAAATTAGCTATAGAATTTTCATATTTATGAATGGATTTTTTTTTTTAAATTACTTAAGATAAAAATGACTAAATTGAACAATTTGGCTAAATGTTCCTGTGAATGAAGCCTGAATAAGTCCTCAGACTTGTGTTTTGGGAAGTAAGGGAGGAAACTGGCCTCCAGGACAGAAGCAGGTATTAAAAACATATCTTGTGAGGGAAGCGAACAGACATGAAATTCCAGTTGCACAGTGCAGAGAAATACAATTTGCCTGTATTGCCAACATAAGGAGCTTAAGATATATATAACTGATTGTTAATACAGTTATGCAGGGATGAAAACCAAAGTGTGATGTCAAAAAAGTCACTTAGCAGTCGGGATGAAATGACAAATATGGCGCTTGCAGAAGTGTGAGAAAACAGGACATCTGCAAATGGTAGGCAGGTCATGTCTAAGAGAAGGATTAATATATTGTTCTTTTTTGCAATCTTGGAACAAAAAGCAAGAACATGCATTTGCAAATGTTTAAGGTGTCTACATAATTATATATCAGGAGATTAACATATTGCATGTCTCTAGTCACTGTTTGAGAATCAAATGGCTTGGATCATGCAGTATTCATAATTTATCGTGAACTATGAACTCTGTGAAATCTTTACCTGCTATGTCATTGTTGCTATATTTATTTATGTACTTGTTGATATGATCAAGAGATCAGTGTGCAAGTATATTTACATAAATGCATTTATAAGTTTTTTTTTTTTTAGTATCCAGAAGCCAGAGTTGTTAACCCTTAGGCTCGGTATTATGGATATCGCAACCTTTTGGCCTTGATTCCATTGCAAATACCGTACATCTGGGAGAAATGTGGCTTCCCTGCCTACTCCCGGGAGTGAACCCGGACCACATGGAGTTTGTCACCCAGTCACCGTGCAGTCCGGTTTAGCCAACTACGCTAGAGAGCCGTGCATGCATTTATAAGACAAATGCTTTGTCTGTTAACTCTTAATTGAGCTGTGCTGTAGATGTTCACTATATGTCTGAGGAGTATGTTCATGTTCTCACTGAATTTCAATACATAATGTTGGGGGATGCGAAGATGACCTCAGAGTGATAGCATGAAAGAAATATTTTGTTTACAGAGATAAGTACTAGCTGAAACATCAGCAATATGTATTATATTATATAACTTCTGTATGAAGTACATAGAATTGCACAATTTAGTCAGATATTTGGCTTTGATTCAAGGGCAACTCTTTTCGAGGGCCTACAAAGTGAATCTTATCAGAACTATTTTTTTGGCATACACTATGCTATCAATGTCAAACGTGGACACTTACATCCTCCAATGAATGTAAAATTGTGACAACAGAGATGAAATGCCTTAGAAGAGCTGCAGGAGTTTCAAGGAAAGACAGAATACGAAATCATGAAATCAGACGAATGCTAGGAATAAAGCCAGTCTTACAGGTCATCAGATAACAACAAATGAAGTGGTTTGGACACCTAACAAGAATGCCCTGGTACTATCCACCACAGCGAGCCACACTAAAACGTTACAACGGGTATAGAGCGAGTGGAAGACCTCGGAAAATATGGAGTGATGGCATTAAGAACAGCCTTACAGAAATGAACATCAGTCTTAATAGTGCTCTTGACAGAGCCCATCAACGAACATTACATCTCCCCCCGACACTTCGATGAGGTAAAAGGTGGAAGAGAAGAAGAAGAAGATTGTGGTCTGGACTCTTTATTAACGTATATCTCTTGAGATTCCAGACTTTGAGGAGAAAACTGGAAAAGTCTGTCAAAGTGGAGAGGTTCTATCTTGTGGTGAGGATCTGAATATGCTGGATAACTCGGATATAAATATGACACAATGATTCATTTATTGCCGTAAACCATTCGAGACAAAGAATGGATAATATCCAGATTTTGTTATGTTGTTACAGGCATGAGGGTGGTCCCCACTGGCTGGCTGCATTAATGCCAGTCTATGATCTGCCAAATACTGGGTGTATATGAAGGAGATTTCAGTCTGTCTGATCTAATAGATGGGCAGACTCAGACCTAGATCCTGAATCCACTGGCTGTTGACTTAACCAGTCTTCAATCAGTCCTCGGATGAGTGTTACCTATCACCAACAAGTGATTCAAAAGGCAGAGACAAACTCTGGATAACCCTGGAACAGATCCTGAACCCACCAACCTATTGGCTGGTTGCCTTAATACCAGTACCTTATCTGGCTTCTGCTGTATGTGTAAATACTCCAGTCTGATTCAAGAGAAGAGCAGAACTCAAAACCTGAACAAATTGGCAAGTTGCCTTAATACCAGTACCTTATCTGGCTTCTGCTGTATGTGTAAATACTCCAGCCTGATCCAAGAGAAGAGCAGAACTCAAAACCTGAACAAATTGGCAAGTTGCCTTAATACCAGTACCTTATCTGGCTTCTGCTGTATGTGTAAATACTCCAGCCTGATCCAAGAGAAGAGCAGAACTCAAAACCTGAACAAATTGGCAAGTTGCCTTAATACCAGTACCTTATCTGGCTTCTGCTGTATGTGTAAATACTCCAGCCTGATCCAAGAGAAGAGCAGAACTCAAAACCTGAACCTGCTGACTGTCTGAATGACAGTAAACTCGCTGCTCATGATGCTGAAGTGTATCCAGAATCCTGTGAACTACTATCTAGATGTTCATTCATAAGCCTATAACCGGAACTTCAACTGAGAGAAGCAATGATGTGAGCCAGATTAACAAGATCATTAATTTGCTATAATTATAGCAGCAATTTTGTCAAGCTCTTGATTTGTTTGCCTGTGCACTGAGCTGAGCTTCTTTGCACTCAGACTTCAGTTAGAAGAAGAACATAGCACTTATGAGTTACTACCCGTATGCCTTGATGTTGATCGGTTGTTCAAAATATCTAAAAAAAAAATCTCAAAATGTTTTCTCTTTTCTGTAGACTTGTGAACCATAAGGCCCTGGCACTGTATTAGATTTTTGGCCCCGGTTGTAGTTCATAATAAATGATGTTTCAGTTTCTGGTCAATAAATTCTTATTATTTTAACTATGAGTGTGTACTGTGGTTCTACAAGAATGCTTCTTCATCTTTACTGTGAAACATAGTTGGGGTTACATATATTGTGGGAGGGTCTTTGACTTGATATTACTCTGATGTCCAACTCCTCTATTTCAGTGGGTCCCATTTACATCTAGTTCCCACAACATGAGATGCTGTCTGCTTATATAATAATATCCTGGACAAAATTCTTAGATAAAATTAGTCTTGAGCCACTTCTGCAGTTTTGACATTCCTGAGATAAAGAGTGATGGCTTTCTTATAAGTCTATCCCTTTCCTAAAAAGACCTGATGTCATTTTATGACTCACCAATGGAAAAGAAAAAAACGGGAAATTTTTAAAAATGTTTAATCTGAATATTTTGACTGTTCATATGATCAGAACACAGCATGGATATGAAGGTGACTGCACAATGAGGTGTAGTTTATCAACTTGCCCACTCACAGCCTTTCTGTCACAAAAACAATGAAGAAAGTTATCAAAACTCCATATCTGCTCATCCCAGAACTTTTACTTGTTGGAAACATAACCTGCCACTAGTGAGGAATGGGCCTAAGTCGCTGTGTTGTAATGCAAGCGCTATCTTCTATAACATTATAGATTCCTTGACAAGCCAACAAAATCATTGTGTTGTTATGCAAGTGCTATCTTCTATAACATTAAAGATTCCTTGACAAGCCAACAAAATCATTGTGTTGTTATGCAAGTGCTATCTTCTATAACATTATAGATTCCTTGACAAGTTAACAAAATCATAAGTAAATGATAACGAAACAAATCAATAACTGGAGACATTACTGAGATCAAGTGGTTTGAGAACAGAAAGAATAAAATATGAGAATTTCAGTATGAAGATCAGAGATAATAATTACTTGAGCTCCTTCTATCTGCAACATATTTATGATGATTCAACTTCACAGTCACACTGCAATTTTAACCAGCTAAACATCGGAGTTCAATTCTCCAGACTAAATGAGTGGAGCTCATAGATACAAAAACAAATCATCAATATCAAATGAAACTTTACAGAAATATAGCAAAGAAAAAGGACATATACCCATGAGAGAACACCAAGCACAAACAAAACCACACAGGACTGAGACCTAGATATTAACAACATGATAAAACAACATGAAGAATCTGGGGGAACACTGGCACAATTTGTTTACACAGACAGAGAGTAATGTAACCTGCTGACCAGCAATGTTGTACAGGGAATGTTATCAATAAAGGAATAAATTATATCCAGACAATGCAGAATAGAATTCTTGAATAAGTTCATCCAGTCTGAAATATGCCAGTAGCTAAGAGGACAAAAAGAGTCAAATAAAAAACAGTTTCATCACAGCTTAGCTAGATGTAGTCTTCTGACCTTCTGTCATTTGTTGTGTCCCTCCTCTTTGTATGTATACTTCCTTTAATAAAAAAAAAATCAATATTTACAATTTAAAAAAAAAAGTATCTATTATGCACTTCACAAACAAAACCTTTTTAGCAATGATGTGTTGTTTATGAGTTGTTTCTCATTCTTTCACTGGTTTCTATTCATATTTAGTCTGAAACATTAGTTTAAACACTCGCCGCGGATCAGAAGGTCACGGGTTCGCTCCCTAGCGGAGCCGGACTGTTTTCAATAATGACCTTGGCTCCCAAGTCGACCCAGCCTTTAGTGGGTACCGGGTGCAATCCAGGGAAAGTAAAGGCGGCCGGGGTGATGCTGACCACATCATCCATCTTGTGCTGATTGGTCTATAAAAATATAGGTCTAGCCCTATATGCCCTAAACGCCTAAAGGCTTGGAAAAGGGTCCTTTACTTTACTTTTACTTTACTTATTAGTTTATAGAAAAAGATCTGGAGCAGACTCGCATGTATGCTTCCTGTGCAGTAGTATTCACAGCCTTGGTTAGTTTCATCACTCCACTATTTACGGAGAATCTCTGCTCCGTTTCCATTGTGAGTTCAGTGCAAGAAATCTCTCTATATGACTTTTACCTTTACTTTAGTGCAAGAAAATTTCTATTTGACTTTTACCTTTACTTTAGTGCAAGAAAACTTTCTATATAACTTTTACCTTTACTTTAGTGCAAGAAATCTTTCTATATGACTTTTACCTTTACTTTAGTGCAAGAAATCTTTCTATATGACTTTTACCTTTACTTTAGTGCAAGAAAACTTTCTATTTGACTTTTACCTTTACTTTAGTGCAAGAAAACTTTCTATATGACTTTTACCTTTACTTTAGTGCAAGAAATCTTTCTATATGACTTTTACCTTTACTTTAGCGCAAGAAATCTTTCTATATGACTTTTACCTTTACTTTAGTGCAAGAAATCTTTCTATATGACTTTTACCTTTACTTTAGTGCAAGAAATCTTTCTATATGACTTTTACCTTTACTTTAGTGCAAGAAATCCTTCTATATGACTGAATCATGTTACTTACTGTAGTTTCACACTTTATCAATCTAATTACACTTGGAATTTTTGTAGTAGACATTTTATTTCCATCATGTCGTATTTTTGTCATAAGTTTTCAAGTTAGTCATTAATGACATAATGTTCATAAGAAAACTAGTTCCAACATTGAGGTATTTATATTTTTGTCGTCCCTTTTGCTCCTGTTCCATTAAGTCAGCTGCCATTATATTTTAAAGTTTTCTTCTCATAACATATCGCAAAACTCTCGACTGTCGGCATCTAATTTCTCTCAAATATTTTAGGGCTTTCATGTGTATCTTTGAGACTGTCTCATTTGGTTCTGCATGTTCCTTGGAATTAACCTTAGAGAACACACGTACTCTGGCCGCCATTAGATGTTTCTTGGCTTGCCTGCTTGTTGTCTATGATTAACATGAACCAGTGCAGGTTTTATATAACCTTTTTTACACTCTTTCCTCACTTTAAATTCAAATCAACTCTAATATTTGACTGAGGTGTTCAAATGTTTATGAAGAATAATCTTTGTAACGATATAAACAAATAAAATAAATATGACAAATAGCATCGCAAAACCAAAATGACCAACTCATGTTTCTCCAGATTTACAAGGAAAGTATTTACAAATATAGAGAGCTGGGAGAGGAACACAAGTAGAGAAAACATACAGGCAATCAGGCTGAAAAATCTAAAATACTGATAACCTAATGTGATCACTTACTGTGCATTATCCTGTTTACAACAAGCAGTATTTTGTTTGGTATCAAGTAGAAGAATCAGGGTAACTGTATCATTTAAATTACAATGCAAAGGCAGTTTATGTCGGATGTTGGTACTTGCAAGGTTAAATAAAATCACCTTTCTACAATTTTATACTTCAGTTACTGACTCTCTGATAATTCATTTTCACTGAATCTATAGTAATGATGGACAATCAAGTCAACCGATAAAAAAATATTACAATGAAGTAAGAAGAATGGAGCAAGATGATCAAACCGTTTGTTAGAGAAAACCATACAAATAACAAAAACAGTATTATTTACAGAATATATTCTCTGATCACTGTAGAAAAAAAAATACACCTGTACTATAGTGAGTATCCTTAACAGTTCTACATCTACTTGCAGTTTTCAGCCATTTAATTTCACTTGTATCACTCCGTTCACAGCTGATACATTTCTGCAGTGCATTCCAGCAAATTATCACAAACTAATGATCACAGTGGGAAGTAGTAAGGTGCTCTGAGTCATTTCAGTGTAGTCTGATGTCTGTTGAAATATCAGAGTATCAAGCACTGTGGACAAGAAACAAGAAACAGTTATTCTTGTGTAATTAAATTATGGGCAATGAAGTTATATTTAAGTTGTAGGAGCTTACAACAATAACAAAATTACAAGAATCTTACAATCTATACATCACTTTTAAGATTTAACATTCTATGTGATACAGTTTTTGGAGTGGTTGATCTTTGTTTATAACAATAACCTACAAAGTGTATATATACAAAGAAGTCAGTCCTAACAAAAGTAACAGCACTAATCAATCCCTTTACACAGACGATCAAGCACTAATAGCAATTTAAACAAGAAAAGCTAATATAGATGATTTGTACCACATACACCATCTTAAAGTATCAACATAAATGTTGAAAACAAAACTGAAATCACATAGCATGAACAGAAACAAAACTAAAATCTGAGTGAAAATTAACATACAAGATGAGTAATGAACTACTTAATCAATCCTCATCCAACCCAGAGGCACATAAGGCAGAGATAAACTATTGCCTCTTAATTTGATCCTGAGCCATCCTCTCTATCTCCAGTTTTATCCTTCACGTAGCCTTGACTTCAGCCTCAATGGTTTGCCTCCAAGTGCCTCTGGGCCTGCCTCTCTTCCTTGTTGTCCTTGTGGTGTCCATTGCATTGCTTGTTTCTGCCATATCTCTTTCTTCATTCTGAAGAGGTGTCCAATCCACCTTCATCTTCTGACTTCTAAATTTAAATCTTTTAAGTCTGTCATTTGTTGTAACCTAGAATTGCTGATTTTATCTTCCCATGTGAACCCCAACAATCTACTGAGAAGTCTTCCCTCAAAACCTCTGAACATGCTCTCTATCTTTCTGTGGGTTTTCCAAGTTTCTGCTCAATAGAGGAGAACTGTCCTAACGCATGTTTTGTACATCATGAATTTGGTTTTAGTGTTGTAGATACTTGATCTCCAGACACTCTGAAGTGTATGGTAAGCAGCGTTTGCCTTTGCAGTTCTCTGCTTGATTTCAACTACATTTCCATCCGAGGAAATATTGCTTCCCAGGTAAGTGAAGTCAGTTACTGTTTCCAAACTCACATTATCTATTACTATAGGTCTTTTTTTTTTGGGAGGGGGGGGGGGATTTACCTCCAGCAATTTTGTTTTATTGACACTGATTCTTAACCCTGTTTGTTTTGCTATTTCTGTGATCTTATTTGTCTTTTGTTGCAGATGTTTTTTACTTTGATTGATGACACAGACATTATCTACAAAGTCCAAATGTCCAGGTTTTCGAGAAGGTTCCACTGAAGGCCCGTCCGTGTACCTGTGGTTGCTTTCTTCGTAACTTAATCTATCACTATGAGAAACAAGAAAGGTGACAGAATGCCCCCTTGTCGGACTCCTGATGTTATCCTGAGGTATTCTGTTTCCATGCATTCTACTTTCACTTTGCATTGGTATCCTTCATAGAGTCCTTCAAATATGTTTATAACTTTATCTAGTAACTCATATGTGAACTATATAAACCATAGTATTATATAAATATATATATTTCTCATTATATACCCTGACGATCTGACCTGAGCATACAAAACCAACAGGAAAGAAATTATATATCAGAATGAGTGATGAAACAAGTCATATGCACTAAGGAATTATATATCAGAATGAGTTATGAGACAAGTCAAATACATTAAGGAATTATATATAGGAAATTATATTTCAGAATGAGTGATAAAACAAGTCAAATGCACTAAGAAATTAAATATCAGAATGAGTTATGAGACAAGTCAAATGCACTAAGGAATTATATATCAGAATGAGTGATGAGACAAGTCAAATGCACTAAGAAATTATATATCAGAATGAGTGATAAGACAAGTCAAATGCACTAAGGAATTATATATAAGAAATTATATTTCAGAATGAGCGTTGAGACAAGTCAAATGCACTAAGAAATTATATATCAGAATGAGTGATGAGACAAGTCAAATGCACTAAGAAATTATATATCAGAATGAGTGATGAGACAAGTCAAATGCACTAAGAAATTATATATCAGAATGAGTGATGAGACAAGTCAAATGCACTAAGAAATTATATATCAGAATGAGTGATGAGACAAGTCAAATGTACTAACAGCAAAAGTATGTCTTTAAAAAAAGAGGATGGTTGGTACAATTAAAATAATGAACAACACATGGTGCAGGAGGCTAGAAGCTTGATGCAGAAGGATCTTTGTATTCTGATGCTATAAGGCAAAAAGAAAAGCAGTGATATAATATTAAATGGTTTAAAACATACTGTAATGGATTCGGAAGCAGCCTCTGTTAAGCTGTATATGCACAAACCATCAAATAAGCTATGTAGAAAGACACTCATAATAAGCCAAGCATCTGGGAGTGGTACACAAATTGTAATCGAGAACACTGAAAAGTTGAAGGCTCAGCTGTGCTCACTGATTGGTGGCATGAATAGTCTGTGTGTGCTCACTGATTGGTGGCAGGAATAGTCTGTCTTACATACTTGGTTAATCAAGTAAATGCAACACAGACTATGACTAGAAAGCTCAACAAAATAAAATATGTGAACAATACAATCAAACATTTTGACCTAAGTTGAAGCTACTTCTTAATATATGCTTAACTGTAGTCACCCCTATTTTTCAGTTTTTGTGTTACCCCTAAATTTGAATGATACAATTTAATTTAATTTAATTTAAAGATTTAGAAACTCTATTAAAAACAAAATGTACCCATGAGTAATCTTAAACAATCACAAAGCAAAGACAGATTATTAGAAACAACTTCAGTGATAAGATTCAATGACCGTACATCAAAAATATTTACAGCTGACACAAAAACTAAAAATATTAAATAATACAGACTGTTACTCACACTTTTATCTTCCTTTTCTTTACGCTCTGCACGTTCAACCCTTCTGCGTGGTCCTTCAGCAGGCGACGCACGGCCCAGATAATTACCCTGACCATGTTGTGAGGCTGTATCTGAAGCAGCTACCCCTGCTGTTCTTTCATGTTCTGCAATCTGCCGGTTTTCTTCTTCTTGCAAACGCATTGCATATTCATGACTGAAAAAAAAAAAAAAAAACCATGTTAGTAATGAGTTGAACTATTAGACTGTAACTAAACCCCCCAAGTTTGAATAGTTTAATGTGCAGCGAGGATATTCTGTTGACTAACTAACTAATTTTCCTACTAAAACCTGCAATTTAAGAAAGCTGTTAAACTTATGGTGGACAATGGGGGATGTGTAAACGATGGTTAACTACACTGTATTTCAGCTGCAGAATTTCATGAAATGGTTCTCAGTGCAGACCTATATGTTTTGACCATGTTCCTACAACCGAGGAATCAAAAGATTTAACCCTTTGACACCTTAAAAATGTGTATAAAATTAAAAAAAAATTTTTTTTTTTTTAAATTCTCCAATTTCATTTAAAAGAAATGCACTGTTATAACTGACTGACTGACTTTCTACCCCACCAGAACATCACACAAGCGACAAACACCCGATGACACGATGTGCCACCATGTTGATGAGGATCACCGTGGAGAGGTCCCAGAAACCGCGTTCAGCCTTTAGGCCATATTTATGGCCAGGCTATAGTGCGGCCCCTGGCAAGAGCCAGAGTAGGGCTTCAAATAACGAAAAATTTCATCCTGAAAAGGAAGGAAAGTTAATAAAATAATGCACTGTTATATTTTCTGAAAATCTAGTCCAAGAACTCAAGAAAGAGAAGAAACAGCTTAAACAAAAAAATTGGAGCCTTGGTCAGTTTTGACAAAAATCCAGGGGGCTGAAACCTGTGACCACCATGCAGGCAAGCAAATGTGATGTCCACTGCCAGGCTGCAGCCATCAAGTTGCTACAAAAATGTACTTTTATTATTTTAATCATTTATTGCGCGTAGTTTATTTTTTCCTTTATACGAAGGAAAGTAATCACTAAATACACACAGCGTAAAAAAGTAACTGCTTTCCTTCCCATTTTAACCATGAATAATGTGTTTACTGACAAGGCTAGTTGGAGCAAAGTCTGGTCATGAGGTTATGACATCATGGTGACATCATAAATAATAATAAAAAGCCTCTTTTTTCTCACCACATAATACCTATTAAGTTTAGGGTGCCCCCCCCCCCCTTATAATAATATATAATCTCACACACACCATATCTACTCACTACGCAGCTGCAACTAGTACACAAGCTGTTATACAGATGTAGTGCCTACAGCTGCAAAACTAACTAATTTTCAGCAACAGAGTTCATCTCAGCTGCTACTTTTTACAACAAGCTTTATCCTACTTTATGGTCAAAAAGGTTCAAACATCCACTACCAAATGTCACATCTGTTGCCATACCTAAAGTTTGCTTCCCATTATTGCCACAAACAGTTCCCAGGGCATGCACAGGAAAGGTGCTACCATCAAAGAGAGAAATCTAACAAGCTGAGGAAGTCACATGCCCATTTGAGCATGACAAGAGAGTCTCAGGTGTGCAGACTGCTTCTTTAGAGATCCCTAAAAGGGTGAAGCCCATATTGAGTGGAAGATTCAATATGCGGGATGTGAGGTTCACCAAACAAAAGCACAACATGTCAAGTCCTTGGGCGAGCCCAGTACTAGAGCACCATGTATCAGACTTTGCATTTAGGGAAGCCTCCTTGGATGGTGGGGAGTGCCCATACATGTATTTTAAATATATCGGTAAATATTAATTTGGTTTCATTCACTAGTGATAATTTGTATCACCAAACATTTCGTCCAGCGGCGTCCGTGGCTAAGGCGTTGTGAGTCCTACCCGTAATCCAGCTCACCGCGATTGAAACCAACTGCTGGCTGCGTGGATTTTGATCATGGTATGGGGCGTCGCAGGTCGACTCAGCCTAAAATGGGTACCAGGATGGTCTGTCCTGGGAAAGTAAAGACAGCAGGTATAATGCTGACCCCATTACCCACCAAGTGCTGATTGTCTGTAAAAATATGGGCGCTATTCCCATATGCCCGATACGCCTAAAGGCGTGGAAAGGGATCTTTACTTTTACTTTACTTTACTAAAAATTTTGTCCTCATCTGACATCCCTGTGAAGTATAGTGAAAACATCTGTACTTGTTTCTCGCATGCTTCTTCTGGTTGTTTATATTATGCTATCCTGCTGCAGTCAACATTGTTCTTATTTTTTACAATACAGATGAATATTCTTTGAAAATAAATGTTGCTTGTTGATTTGACTTCATGGCGTAATGTATACTTCTGACACAGAAATGGTTTCAAATTCCTTCCATTAGAGGCTCCACATAGTTTCATTAATCAACTGCTAAGCAGTGTTAAATATACTCAGCATCTGATGTGTTTCATTGTCAGCTCTTTGATATTTGTAGAGAATTATCTGTTTTGGGTTGCCACATGTGAACTAGCAAAAGATCTCAGATGACTCTTACACGTCCAGCTGTTACACTCAATACTGAGATGAACACTGTAGCACTGTGCACAACAAAGGCTAGTTACAGGGGAGATCAAACAAGTCTACTTACTCTGCGTCAGTGTAAGATGTCTGCTCCTGAGGAAGCCCACTGCCCCAAGCTTGATTTTGCAGTGAGGCATCTTCTTCTTGAAGAAACAACGCCACCTGATAACTGCAGAAGAAGTTTTCATTAAAAAACATATAATGAACTGTGAGGCATTATGGAAGTTCAAAAAGTAGGGGTAGTTCTGGAGCCCACTTCTTTCAGCTGTTAAGGAAATGATTGTGAGGCACCTGACCTTCCTTCCTGTAGGTCAGGGCTATTCAACTGGCAGCCTAATGTGGCCCGTTTAGGCCTAGCAAGTGGCACACAGATCATTACTAAGTGTATGGTGTTAATGATCTTTCTATGCTAGAGCTGCGGCATCCGTGGCTTAGACGTTGCGAGTCCGACTCGTAATCCAGCGTGCCGTGATCGAAACCCACTGCTGGCTGCGTAGATTTTTTTCATGGTATGGGGCGTCGCAGGTCGACCCAGCCTAAAATGGATACCAGCATGGGCTGTCCTGGGAAAGTAAAGACAGCCGGCGTAATGCTGACCACATTACCCACCGAGTGCTGATGGTCTGTAAAAATATGGGCACTCTTCCCATATGCCCGATATGCCTAAAGGCATGGAAAGGGATCTTTACTTTACTTTTACTTACTTTTATACTGGAGCTCGAGCCTTTGGTCCAGGACGATCCCTTTTTTCAAAATGTTGGCCCGGACTAACCTTAGCTGAACAGCCCTGCTGTAGATCATCCCCTTCCTCTGAGAGAGACAGAGAGAGAGCTTCCTCTGAGAGAGAGAAAGGAGAGAGAGAGAAAGAATCCATGTGCATGTGCATGTGTGTGAGAGAAAAAGAGAGCCTCAGTGGCTAGGCAGTTCCCTGCCGGCCTGAAGGTCTTGAGTTCAAATCCACACCAGGTTAATTTTGTTAATAATAACCATGGCTCCCAAGTCGATCCAGCCTAAAATGAGTACCAGTTAATGCCCTGTGAAGCAAAGGTGACTTACGAGATGTCGACCCTCATCATCCGCTGAGTGCCGATTAGTTCATAAACATTCAAGTCTAGCACCATATGCCCCACTGACATGAAAAGGGTTGTTATTGACTTGACTTGACTGTACACACAAATGACTGCGAGCAGAACCAGAACTGAACTGGTAGAGGATCTTGGACCTAGAGGACCCTTTAAAATGTCATGTGCTGAACTCAGCTGGCAAGTCACAAATACTGGCACACAGATGACACTACAGATGACACAGTAGAACACCTACTTAATAATTCAATCTTAGGATGATAGTTATAGTATGGAAGACAGACCAACAGGTGACCTAGATAGGTTTAGCCAAAAAGGGACAGCAGATCGTGTTCATGGAAAAAGTAACATCAAATTATAATTGGATCCCAAAATAATCAGAATGATACAGCAATCACACTAGCAAAAGATTTCCAAGGACTGAAATAGAAACTAATATTTTCTGTGAACTTCAGATCTGTTATACTAGACAAACTCACATCTATTTGGAATTCTGTTGTAATAGGCAATCATGTGTCTTTTTACATATCTGTTACAATAGATAATTTTGTTTCCGTAACAAATTTGTTATAAAAGACATCTGTTAAAATAGAAAATGTTCTGTCTGTATCTAGATCTAATAGAATAGATAACTGGGTCTGTATACAGGCAATCTTGTGACTTTATGCAGATCTGTTACAAGAGACAATCTAATGTCTATACAGATCCATTACAACAGATAATCACATGTTTATATACATATTTATTTCAATTGTTAATCTAATGTTTACTTACAGATCTGTGATACCCACCCCCCCCCCCCCCCCACAAATAATATTGTGTCGGTATATAGATCTGTTAAAAAAGACATTCTCATGTCTGTATAAAGATTTGTTATATCAGACAATCTTTATACACATTTATGTGTGGAGCTACTAGATAGCACTTAATCCAACGAGAAAACAAACAGCTCGAACAATATCATCTCATTACTACTTTGAATACATCAGCAGGCTGGACCTACTGCTCTGTTATAGTGAATGCTGAAACTTTTAATGTGCTGACACTTATAATGTGCGGGGACTTATAATGTGCTGAAAGAGTGTTTTATAGCAAGCTTCGGCAAGGGAAGAGGTCCCAGTGAGGACAGAAAAAGCGCTATAAGGACACTCTCAAGACTGCTTTCAATTCTTTTGGCATCAACACAGCATCGTGGGAGGCTGCTGCACAAGACCGTCCAGGATGGTGCATCAGCCTGCCAGGCAGCAGAGGTTGCACTGGCAGAGAAACGGAGGCAGACTAGAAAGAACCATATCACTAACCCACATTTACTGCAGCTTCCAACTGTTGTCTGCACTGCTCAAGAACTTTCCGGGTTCATACTGGACTAATCAGCTACCTTTGTACTCATAATCATTTATGCTTTGGATGAAAAGTAATCTTTATCACTCGTGATTGACGAAAAATAACAACCGCTGACGCTTATAACGTGCTGACCCTCATAATGAGTACAAGTTGAATGAAAGAAAACAATAAGCAGACTTACTCATGGTCGATTTGCTCTGGGCTACCAACTGGCACACTTGAATCAGGAACTGGAGTGGTGGCAGGTGCGGGCTTTGTGTATGTTCTGAACGTAGCATCTGTGAAGTGGCAGTCGCCATCCACAGTTGACAATGTCTCCCAGACTACATTACTCTCTGTCAGAAAGCCTTGGTCTGTTGCCAACAGAAACAACTCATTCTGAAAGAAGAAATAAAATGACTCACAAAACATGAATGCACTTTTGTTCCTTTTCTTGTCATATGAGTTGAACATTTTTAGCAGTTCAAATCGATCCAATACCCTGATTATCAATAGGCACATGGCAACATTATTTTAAGATAAGTACTGAAATTTAAGTGTCTAGGCACATAGAAGTCGGCTTTGTGGCTAAGTCGATGCGAACGCTTCGTAATGCCGGGTTCTATACCAGCTGCAGGCCATGCGCCTTGCATTGGTTTCTACAGTGTTATCAAGAAAGCCGACCGTCCAGAAAGCAATGACAAAATACTGGACGTAAATTTGCCTAGAAAAACTACAAAAAACAACAGCCAGGGGCTGGGGTTGGTTCTGCAACGTCCTGTAAAGGATACGCAACCAAAACAAAAAGGCACATAGACATCTGATGAAAGATGTATCACAGAGATAAAGAGCAGAAAATGAAAGACCAAAAGTGTCTTTTATAAAATGAAGAATATTTTGTGCAATACATCCATGTCTGGAGGTTAAGAAAAGAATTCTCGCATGCTATACAGAGCCAGTTTTAACTTACAGGTGTGAACCCTGGTTGATTAATAAACATCCCGAAAAAAATTTCTCAAGGCCTCGAAGATGTAATTTTACAGAAGAATCCTTAGAATTGCTTGGACAGGTAAAAACAGCAACCAAAAGGTTTTGAAAGAGGTAAGGGCTTGAAGACAACTGATACAAACATCAGAAACAGACAGTCATCATTTTTTTGGTCATGTTATGAGAAGTGGGAAATTGGAACATGTTGTGACCACTGGACAGATCTGGGGACAGAGAGACACGGGAAGACAGAGTGAGAAATTTCTTGACAGTCTTTTGTGATGGCATGGAGGGATGTCAACATACCAACTGATACAAGCAGTTGAGGATCGCAGATTGTGAAGATGCATAATCACCCACACCAGCCGGCAAGGCACTTGATGATGATGATGAAATGGCAATGGGACAGTAAATGCACCAACTTTTCATGTATCTATAGTGCAATCACTGAATGAAAATAAGGAGTGGATTTTACAAGGCACAAATGACTATTTGCTACGTGGTGATACAGGAAACCTGATTTTTGTGGAAGTGAGCCCAAGAAGCATAAACAGCCAAAATAATCAGTTGCCATTAGAGGTTAAAACACAAAGGAAATATATAGACAACAGAAGCTACTATGGTCTGAGCATGTGTTGAAAAGTAATTACATAATACAGATGTAGATGTGGTAGGGTTAATGGGAGCTGCTTTGAGCAGAAAAGTCACACAAGTCTTGTATTCTTAACAACAAGAGAAAGTCATTTGTCTGGAGATTTATGGTGATCGGATGGCATGAAGTTTTTGGCCATTATGCCTGTATAGCAGCTTTAGTACTAGCTGTAAACTGCATGGTGTTTAACATAGTGAGTATTGACCCTCCCCCCACTACACACACACATGCACACACACACACATGCACACACACACATGCACATACACACATACACACATGCACACACACATACATACACACACATGCACACACACATGCACGCACACATGCACACACACACACACACACACACATGCACACAGACAAAACCTCAAACAACTGTGAGATATTATTAGGGGTTAAAAAAAAATACATTTGTGTAAAATTGGGAAACCATCATTATGTCATAACAATGTCCTATGATGTCACTTTGTTTCTCAGATCAGAGTTTCATAAAGATGCACTTCTTTTTAAAAACATTTTGAACACACTCTTCTTTGTCATCTTCTTTCTTCTTCTTCCTGTTTACCAGCTGTAAACTCTGGCAGAAAGTTCTGGTTGTTCATCCACTTCTGGACTGCAGTCCTGTTTCAGAACCTGAGTGTTACATGTGCATCTGTTTTACAGATCTGACTCATTTGTATGCAGACTGCTGGTTCCTTGCCTCTCAGGCAGATGCACTCTGACTTCGAAGGAAGCTCCCAATTAGTCAACTCTTACGACATGCTTTTGGGTAGGCAGTGGAACTCACACAAGAAAATTTTGAACAAAGTCCTTTTTAAAAAAAAATCTTTTTTAAAGGAATTTTGAACTAGGTCTTTGTAAAAAGATTTTTATGGGATCAAAAGGTTAATATGAAAGATGCTGATATATTAAATGATATGCATAGACTAGAGAGACAGAGATGATAAAGAGACACTGAAAACTGACTATAGTGTTACCATACTATTTGAGTTTACTGTTGGATGAACTGACTACAAAGTCTTCCGGAATCATTTATCCTTTCATAAGAAAAGTACAATTTTATGTTTTATTTTGTGTTGCTGCAAAATGTCATGTTATATGCAAATGTGATAAACTTCAGCCGCAGCAACAGAACAATAAAAGCTAATGAAACATGACAATCTATGACCAGTAAAACCTGACTAAAGCAAATACACTGACCACTGACTGTTATTGCCTGTTAACCAGCAAAATTGTCATGAGTGACCCAAATAACACAAACAGAAATAGCCAAATGGCATAGCTTGTGACATGAGTTCCTGTTTCCTGGCTCAAGTAGAGAGAATATGTGTATTTGCACTAAGAGACCACACACTCAATGTTGGTTTCTGTTGTCAGAGCTTCTAGTCTAAACAAACTGAGAATGTTGACTCTTCCACTCTCCTCTGTGAAATGTTTGAGCCCATCATCAACATGTCAACAATTGCTTTCAGACATCTTCTTCACAAGATTTGAGACAACTACTTGAACTGTACAACTACAGTGTGTGTGCATATCAACTTCTGTGCTGTTAAAAATGTAAGTAAAGTAAAGTAAAGATCCCTTTACACGCCCTTAGGCGCATCGGGCATATGGGAAGAGCACCCATATTTTTACAGACCAATCAGCACACGGTGGGTAATGTGGTCAGCATTACGCCGGCTGTCTTTTCTTTCCCAGGACAGCCCATCCTGGTACCCATTTGAGGCTGGGTCGACCTGCGACGTCCCATACCACGATAAAAATCCACGCAGCCCACGCAGGTTTCGATCGCGGTACGTTGGATTACGAGTCAGACACGATAATACCATTTTCTTCCCAATTATGAATCATCAGACACATCTATTATCCACTCTTATTTAAAACAACTATTTACTTTAGATATCTAAAACAAAAACAATACAGTAAGTTAGTTTTACCCCACCAGGACATCACACATGTGATAAACACCTGGTGACACAAAGTGCCACCATGCGGATGAGGATCACCTGTGGAGAGGTCCCGGAAACCCTGTTCAGCCATTAGCCCATATTAATGGCCCGGCTATATTTAGAGAGCTCCCAGTGAAAGCAAGGGTGGGGCTTCAAAATAACAAACAATTGCATCCCACAAGGAGACGGCGCCTACTAATGATAAACAATTCAGACACACACACAAAAGCATAATAATAATTTTTCACTGTGAATTAAATGATAATACATGTAACTGATGAAATACCGCAAAATATGCCAGGCAATAAAATTTTGCAATATTTGTGCCCTAATTATTTTTAAAAATTCACATTTTTATAATACATTTACAACCACTTTACACAAGCATGGGACTTTAGGATGCTCATTGTGACTGCCTTTGTTTCTCTCTAGCTGTGTATAGTTCTACTTCTGTCTTATGAGTAGCTGAATTTCCCCATTTCATGTTTGCTGTTGATTCTCATAGCCTGTGCCAGTGAACTGGTGAAATACCGCAAAATATGCCAGACAATAAAATTTTATTTATTATTTTTTTGTGCCCTAATTATTTTTTTTAATTCATGTTTTTATAATACATTTACAACCACTTGGCCTAAGCATGGGACTTTAAGATGCTCAATGTGCCTGTCTTCGTTTCTCTCTAGCTGTGTATGGTTCTACTTCTGTACAATGATTAGCTGAATTTCCCCATTCCATGTTTGCTGTTGATTCCCGTAGCCTGAGCCAGTGTGATTTCTTGCCCAGGTGCCAGCAAACACTGGCTTGAACAGATTACATTTTGCATTCCCAGCTACCGGCCAGGGCAAACAACACAACCAGTTGCCCTCTCAATCATTTGGCCTGCGACATGGCTTCAGACAAGGAATCTATAACACCAAAATTCTTCGGTCTGAACTCTACAGTGATTTTTGTGTGCAGCTGACCTTACTGGTCTACATTAAAATTATTACACTCCAAAGTTTCAAATAATGAGGGTTGATTTTCTTTAAAAAAGTGAACAAGTGTAAATATACTCCCAACAACAATTGATCATACATTTGATTATTTTGTACTGCTGTGATTAAAAGATACACAAATAAACAAAGCAGCTGTTTTAAGTATAACAAATCTAATAAAGCAAATATGGAGCACAAATATCTGGCTGTGATGCTTTTATGTGTAGTGGCTTCACAGACTGTTTCTTTTGTTACAGGTAAGCAATTATTCTAATTATCTTATTGCAATTGTTTGATCTGCTTTTGTCAGATGAAAGTGACTATTCTCATAATTAATTAACTTCTTAATATCCGATTAAGAAAACAAGAGTGGTTCTAAAACTGTTGAAATCATGTAATCAGCTATCAGAGAGTCCTGCCACGTTGATTACTATTCTATTTTAAAAATTGGCTGCTGATCCTTCAAGATCATCTGCATCAAGATCAAAAATCAACTTGCCAGGTAAACAAGAAATTGATATGTTGAGAAAATCGATATCTTAGCACTCGGGACATACCATAAGTGCTCCATCCCCATCTTCTGCAGCAAGTGTAGAGTTCCAATCCCGATGGTACCAACCAGTAACAGTGCAACTGAATGTCCATTTCGCCCCTCCCCTGAGTGCTGTTTCGGCCAGATCCCCTGGTCTCTCCTTGCTGTTTCGGCCAGATCCCCTGGTCTCACTTTGCTGAGAGGCCAGATCCCCTGGTCTTTCCTTGCTAAGAGGCCAGAACCCCTGGTCTTTCCTTGCTGAGAGGCCAGATCCCCTGGTCTCTCCTTGCTGAGAGGCCAGATCCCCTGGTCTTTCCTTGCTGAGAGGCCAGATCCCCTGGTCTCACTTTGCTGAGAGGCCAGATCCCCTGGTCTCTCCTTGCTGAGAGGCCAGATCTCCTGGTCTCTCCTTGCTGAGAGGCCAGATCCCCTGGTCTCTCCTTGCTGAGAGACCAGATCCCCTGGTCTTTCCTTGCTGAGAGGCCAGAACCCCTGGTCTTTCCTTGCTGAGAGGCCAGATCCCCTGGTCTCTCTTTGCTGAGAGGCCAGAACCCCTAGTCTTTCCTTGTTGAGAGGTCAAATCCCCTGTTCTCACCTTGCTGAGAGGCCAGATCCACTGGTCTTTCCTTGCTGAGAGGCCAGAACCCCTGGTCTTTCCTTGCTGAGAGGCCAGATCCCCTGGTCTCTCTTTGCTGAGAGGCCAGAACCCCTGGTCTTTCCTTGCTGAGAGGCCAGAACCCCTGGTCTTTCCTTGCTGAGAGGCCAGATCCCCTGGTCTCTCCTTGCTGAGAGGCCAGATCCCCTGGTCTCACCTTGCTGAGAGGCCAGATCCCCTGGTCTCACCTTGCTGAGAGGCCAGATCCCCTGGTCTCACCTTGCTGAGAGGCCAGATTCCCTGGTCTCTCCTTGCTGAGAGGCCAGATCCCCTGGTCTCTCCTTGCTGAGAGGCCAGATCCCCTGGTCTCTCCTTGCGAGAGGCCAGATTCCCTGGTCTTTCCTTGCTGAGAGGCCAGATCCCCTGGTCTCACCTTGCTGAGAGGCCAGATCCCCTGGTCTCTCCTTGCGAGAGGCCAGATCCCCTGGTCTCACCTTGCTGAGAGGCCAGATCCCCTGGTCTCTCCTTGCTGAGAGGCCAGATCCCCTGGTCTCTCCTTGCGAGAGGCCAGATTCCCTGGTCTTTCCTTGCTGAGAGGCCAGATCCCCTGTTCTCACCTTGCTGAGAGGCCAGATCCCCTGGTCTCTCCTTGCGAGAGGCCAGATCCTCTGGTCTCACCTTGCTGAGAGGCCAGATCCCCTGGTCTCACTTTGCTGAGAGGCCAGATCTCCTGGTCTCTCCTTGTGAGAGGCCAGATCCCCCTGGTCTCACCTTGCTGAGAGGCCAGATCCCCTGGTCTCACCTTGCTGAGAGGCCAGATCTCCTGGTCTCTCCTTGCGAGAGGCCAGATCCCCTGGTCTCACCTTGCTGAGAGGCCAGATCCCCTGGTCTCACCTTGCTGAGAGGCCAGATCCCCTGGTCTCTCCTTGCGAGAGGCCAGATCCCCTGGTCTCACCTTGCTGAGAGGCCAGATCCCCTGGTCTCTCCTTGCTGAAAGGCCAGATCCCCTGGTCTCTCCTTGCGAGAGGCCAGATTCCCTGGTCTTTCCTTGCTGAGAGGCCAGATCCCCTGGTCTCACCTTGCTGAGAGGCCAGATCCCCTGGTCTCTCCTTGCGAGAGGCCAGATCCTCTGGTCTCACCTTGCTGAGAGGCCAGATCCCCTGGTCTCACTTTGCTGAGAGGCCAGATCTCCTGGTCTCTCCTTGTGAGAGGCCAGATCCCCTGGTCTCACCTTGCTGAGAGGCCAGATCCCCTGGTCTCACCTTGCTGAGAGGCCAGATCTCCTGGTCTCTCCTTGCGAGAGGCCAGATCCCCTGGTCTCACCTTGCTGAGAGGCCAGATCCCCTGGTCTCACCTTGCTGAGAGGCCAGATCCCCTGGTCTCACCTTGCTGAGAGGCCAGATCTCCTGGTCTCTCCTTGCGAGAGGCCAGATCCCCTGGTCTCACCTTGCTGAGAGGCCAGATCCCCTGGTCTCTCCTTGCTGAAAGGCCAGATCCCCTGGTCTCTCCTTGCGAGAGGCCAGATTCCCTGGTCTTTCCTTGCTGAGAGGCCAGATCCCCTGGTCTTTCCTTGCTGAGAGGCCAGATCCCCTGGTCTCTCCTTGCTGAGAGGTCAGATCCCCTGGTCTCACCTTGCTGAGAGGTCAGATCCCCTGGTCTCACCTTGCTGAGAGGCCAGATCCCCTGGTCTCACCTTGCTGAGAGGCCAGATCCCCTGGTCTCTCCTTGCTGAGAGGCCAGATCCCCTGGTCTCTCCTTGCTGAGAGGCCAGATCTATTCATCTCTCCTTGCTGAGAGGCCAGATCTCATCTCTCCTTGCTGAATTCTAGGGCATTTTGTCCTAGTTACTCAGGGAAGGGGGCGGGGAGGGGGGGGGGGGCACTGTCAATGTGTTGTAATTAAGGAATTCTTGAAAATCTCTTTTAAGAGACCCAACTATTTTACACAGGTCACACAAACAATTACGAAAATTCTATTTATCACCCAAAACAATATTAAATTCTATACACAAAACTGGAAGCCATCAATAAATATAAATGCAGCAGCGAATTAACTATGTAACATCTCTGAGTCGAAAAATAAACTATTAGGGTGACTCATTTCTTTCCCTGTTATCCGGTCGCAAGTTTACATTGTGACCAGTGGGAAAATTACGACATTATCATTTTTTTTAATTAATAAAGCCATAATTTTACAGGAAAAAACTTCTACATGCAATTTTTCATAACCAGTCATCATAATCCTAAATGTGTGCATAGGCCCAAGCAATAAAAGTGCTATTAGCTGGGTGCCTCGTAATCAGGCCACAAAAGCCAAGTCTGTAAAGTGACTCTCTTGGAAATTTGACCCAAATGGAAGTGTCAGTTTTCTAGCTTCTCTGGGCAACAGAGGAGTGCAAATTAAATGCCTTCAGGTTTGTTTGTTTGCAGCCTGTAGCCCTGACGATGTTGTCATGGCAATGACAATGTGCCAAGGAGTGCGACAAAGACTGTCCTATGCTAGTCAGACCAACGACACTGGTCAACTTTGCAAGTGAGTGGCTAGATGTAACAAATTCCTTCAGCCAGCATCTGTAACATTTGTCTTGACGTAGGGTCAAACGAGACTGTCCACATGCTCTTTCTAAGGCACTATATAATCTTCTGCCGCCCACATTATAATTATGCCCACATACGACTTTCACGTGTTCTCCAGTTCGCACGGGTTTCAATTGGTCAACATTTTCCCCGTGCATCTCGGCTTTGTACTCGTTACATTCAAATATCTCATTCATATTCATTACTTGACGTAATTCTTTCTGTAACATAACATATGGTTCACTGCAAAGTCACCAGTCCTAATTTTGTCTTTCGTGATTGTAATTGGGTCAGTGACGCACATCTGTATGTTGTCAAAAGAAAGCTGCAATCTCTAAATTTTCTGGCGTCAAGGCTACCCTGAACGCATCTTATCTACCGCCCTTCATGGGTCTCTATGTATCTATCACTTAGATGGGTTTAAAAAAATTTATTTATTTTAATTGTTTATTATTATTTTATATATTATTACTATTGTTATTATTATTATTATTAGTGACAATGAAATGATGTACAAATGAATAACTGTATGCAAAGACTGGACTGGAAGGGCAGAATGTTTGACAGGCCTGCGTGCCTAAATCTTAACCCTCTAAAAATAAAGTTTGTTTTTTCGTTCGTTCATTTATTCAGTGGTACTGAGGTCATCATCTCCAACATGACTGCATCTTTAAAACATTCTAATCAAGAGTAGGTTAAGTGCCACCTCTGATCCCACTAAGGCATGGCCTCTTGACAAGATATGTATATGCAGCAAAACTTGTCAATATGTGGTAATGACAGATAGTCTGGCATTCTCTCATGCTAGCTTCCATATACACAGGGGATTCAACTGCATGGGTCATAATGTAATTTACACAATCATCTGCCAAAACTGCGGTGAAAACGGGTGTTTAGTTAACGGGCTCAGGCAACATCTTTCTAATGTGCAGAACAGTGCCCTCAAATCAGTGCCTATCAATTTCATTTCTCAGGGTCACCAAAGTGTCCTCGATGTAGTAGTTATATACTCTCTAGCCATTCCAATGAAAAAGTCCTTAAATCTCTAGAGAACCATCTATCTGACTGATAGACTCTCTCTCACCTAAGGGACTTACCATCCAACACAGCTTTATGTGAAACACAATTTTGAGCTTTGACCCTTACCTACCCCTCTTCCTTTTCCTTCATCATTTGTGACTGTTCATAATGTTTAGACATGTTATGGATATTTCTGTGTGTTTTTTTCAGTTATTTTGAGTATTCTTGTTTGTATCTGTTAGGTTTTTAGATTGTTACATACTGAAGGCTTTCAAATTGCAATGTTCATTTGTTGTTAGGGAGTGTGATAATGCAACACTGACTAGTTCTACTTCTCATTTCCAATTATATCTTTCATGGAATTTCTGCACAGAAGTTCAAGGGATTTTAAGAGAGAATGCAACCTTGTCTTACTCTCCTTTACATCTCAAACTAGTTTGATATTTCACCAGCTACATTAACAACTGTTTATTGTTTTTAGTAAAACATTGTATGTGTCTACATAGGCTCAGTACAGCGTAGCATCTGAGATGCTCACATACTGGCCTGAAAGTCATGGGCTGCAATCCACAGTGGTCTGGTTCTTTTCAAGAACGATCTCAGCTCCAAGGTCCACCCAGCCTAAAATGGGTACCAAGTTATGCCTAGGAAGTAATGGCCACCAGCATACATGTTGAACATCCATCCAGCGCCGACTGATGTTCATTACATTTATTTTGAATCATTTGCCAGTTGTACCTCTGGCTGAATAGAGTCCTTTACTTTTTATATTTTACTACCAACATTTGAAACCAATGCCAAATATTCTTTCTGGATCACACCTAAATGTTTATCATTATTCTTTTATCTGTTGTATGAACCTGACCTCTGATTATGAAGTTTAAAGAAGGGTCTTTAAAATCCACTGGATGGAAAAGAGAATAAACAACGTTATCTAAGATGAACTTGATAGTGAAGATAAATAATAGCTAAGAAAAAAAAGACACAGAGGCTGGAAGCAGAAAATCACAGAGAGACGTCTTTCAGGAAAGCTTTAAAAAAACAGACTACAAAAACAGACTGGCTCATGATTTCAAAGAATTGTTGTCAGAGTATGGCTCTGTACAAGATAAGTTACAAGATGATGAACACTTTTTTGAAACTATTCTACAGAGCTCTTCGGGACTATTCTGACTGCATGAAACCACGTGTACAAGGTTGCCAGGGTCCTGCCAAAATGGCTTTTGATGTAATAATTAGCAGGTTCACAGGGGAACCTTACAACTGCCAAATTGAAATACAGTCTCAGACTACTGTTAATAACAGCAACGATAAAATCAACTGTAAGTAAATATACTAAGTACTCAAAAAGAATTCTTTTAGGCCTCTGCTGTGGGGGGGGGGGGGGGGGGGAGCATACGCTCTAAACTTGTAAATCATAACCTGTGTGAGTTCTAGGATCCTATCTGGGGCTTGGGTGAACCCCGCCCCCCAAAGCTTGTTGTTAAAGGCAAGTAACCAGCAGTCTGCACATTAATAAGTAAGTCAGAACTGTAAACAAAAAATTGATGTGCACGCAAAACACATGTAAGGTTTTCTGTGAAATCAGGTAGCCAAAATAATGCCAACTCTCCTAAGTCATCTCTTAGGAACCACATGGTAGGCTAGTGCCATTGTTTACTTCACTAATGAAAACTGGTAACACATGGGAGAGGATAGATAAGTATTTATGAATGCCTATGTTTGCTATTGAAGCACAGAAGTGACCTTTAGTATACAGCTAAAATATCTTATACAACTTTCACACAGCGCAGTAATCATAAATGGAGGTCTAGTGTCCAACATATTTTACAAAGTGCAACATTTTATTTAGGTTTATTATAATGTAAGACGGGACAAAGTCCGCAATCAGACAATACGTCAAGATCTTGATACCCAGCCCTTACTAACCCGAGTAGATCAGTCACAGTTACATGGTTTGGACATGTATGCAGAATGGGAGAAAATCGGCCACCATGGCAAGCATGGGAGGCTAAGAACCAGGGAACCAGACCTCCGGGACGACCCAGGGTGCGCTGGGAAGACAACATCCGACAGTCCCTAACTGACAGAGGACTGAAATGGAACAAAGCCAGAAAGAAAACTACTGATAGAGACCTCTGGCGATCTCTCTGGCAAACCTCTACACCCCAAGGTAGAAGAGGAGTGACTAAGTAAGTAAGTAAGTTATAATGTAAGACGGAGCAAGGTCTGGAAATAAAAAGTCTGAACTTCCTTATAACTATATTTACAAGTAAGTAAAAAGTAAGTAAAGGACCCTTTTCTATGCCTTCGGGCACACTGGGCATATAAGGCTGGACCTATATTTCATAGACCAATTGGCATTTGGCGGGTAATGTGGTCAACATCATGCAAGCCGCCTTTACTTCCCAGGACTAAGCCTGGTACTCACTCAAGGCTCGGTGTGACCTGGAAACCAAGGTCATGTTTGAAAAAGTCTGGTTCCAACCTATGACCTTCCAATCCTCAGGCGAGCATCTAGTCGCTACACCACGGCACCTCCCAACTGTACTTCTTCTTCTTCGCGTTCACCAGCTGTACACTCTGGCGGAAAGTTCTGGTTGCTCGTCCACTACTGAACTGCAGTCCTGCTCCAGAACCTGAGTGTTGCGTGTGCATCAGTTTTACAGATCTCATTCTCTTGAATACAGACTGTTGGTTCCTTGCCTCTCCGGCAGATGCACTCCGGCTTCAAAGGAAGCTCCCCAATTAGTCGACTCTTACGACATGCTTTTGGGGAGGCAGTGGGTCTATTCTTGTTTTCCCCACAATGGGGCCACGGAACCCACACGGGGGCCAACTGTACTGATACTGAGACTAACTATGGTACATTTCTTGGCATGCTTCCTGCAGTGTGCTAAAGTAATGGTTACTGAGGAAGACTAGCACATATAATGAGATAGCTGGATAGTGCCACAGACCTGCCCTCGTTTTAAATGTCATGGCCGCTACAACCCACAGGGATGTACTGGGGGAGATATTTCATTCATGATTTACCATGCATTGTCACCACTAAAAGGGGCAAGACCACAAAGCATTAAAGACCACAAAATGCTTGACAGCTCCTGATAGTTTGCTCACAATTAATCAAACACCCATGGCATCGTTAAACAATGCAGAATGACCAAGAGAATTTAACAAAGGAGGCATAAACCATGAAATGAAAATGAAACTACTGAAATACATAGAAAAACATCAATCAAATTTAAAAGTACGGTGGGGAGGGAAAAGGGGGGGGAGGGGACATCTGAGATAAGGTAGGAGGTGATCAAAATATCTATACACAGCTATTTGGGAAATCTCAGATGCAGCAATAAGGACCCAAAACAAAAAGTACTTAACTCCAATTTGGTTTGTACTGAAAGCCTGAAAGGTTAGGATGTGAATTCTCAGCTACAATGAAGGAGAAGATGACTACCGACTAACAATCACATCCATTATGAGAATGTGAATATAAAATAAAGGACTAACTGTAGCTCTTCAGTGACTGAGGATTGCTTCAATAGATTCATCAGAGATGGCTGTAATATGAGTGGTTGAATTAATAAAGTTATATCGTCTCTTTAAGATTCTGAAATGGATCAACTGTCCAGGTTACGTAGAAATTTCCAGTAATGAGAGAGAACTTTCATGACTTATAAGGCAACAATTGTGGAGACAGTGAGCACAGAGATACAAGGAAAAATCAAAGCATACACACAAACAGAATGTTACACTTGCTGGGAAAGGCAAGATGCCCACATGTTTGTTTGTAACAGGATGATGTCAATGATAGATCAACCTGTCACTACTAGTCTTGCAATCTGGCAAGCCATATCTGAAGCATGTACCCAAAGACCAGTTGTGGGCTGAGAATTAAATGCTGCTTGCTTTAGCAGTCATCATACAGTATGCAGGCTAGGATTCTATTTTTTCCTCAAATACCAAAACTCACAACAGATGGAACACACCAGTCGGGCATTGACGGATCAGTAAATGTTAAATATTATACTGATTCTCCATTACCTCCCAGACCCAACAAACAATTAGGTATGTTTAACCGTGGTCTATTTCAAAACAATTTGATAAGGGCTGCTCTCAAATGAACATGAGATGGAAAATGGGGACGATGACAACTTCAGAAAACAGAGAATGGAAATCAAGAAACATAAAATGACAAGGGTTACCACAGGCAGAAAAAAAAAAAAGACCTGCATCAATGGAGATCACTTGTGAATGCCTTATGTGTCAACAGCGACATGAAAGGGATACAAGATAGATTTCAATGTGGAAGGCTTAAAATATTATATGAATGTGGATAGAAATTGAAGAAAGAATACCCCCACACACACAAATGAACTCAAAACCTACTCATGAATTGTAGGAATACCATGATGTCAGCATCAACATTGAGTCTAGAATAACTAATGAAGTATTTCCAAGGCAATATATCAATCTGGTGGTGTCCATCTTCCGTACTAATATATTATACATTTTCTGCAGTATGTATCTGAACATGAAACTAATAGCTTATTTCCTAAACAAGGCCTAAATTATCTGACTGCAATAATTTATCTCACAGCCACTGCTACGACCAATGAAGACCATACACACCCAAGCTCAGCTGACAACTGGAACACTGATGATGCTCAAGAGACAACCAGTAATAAAACCACACTGTACAAGCTAGCCTCTACAACAACTACTATGTCTGTAGAAATATTAACAACAGTTCTGACAAATACTGTTTCAAGTGAGAATGTGACCACCAAAGACACAACAACAGCCAGCCTACAGTCTGACATTTGCAGCTCTGCAACATTTACAGATTTACAAGCGCATTCTGCAGTTTTCATCTCCTGTTTCATTATTCTGATATGGAGCCAAACTATGTAATTTTTAATTCTGCATGAAGCTGTTCAAATTATGAATGAATGTGCATAAAACAGATTTGTTTTTGTCAGCTGGGGGTCTTGTAAAAGATTTATCTTCTTAAATTCAAATACAGCTTTAATATGGCATCTATTTCACTGTGGTATGCCATACCTGATGTTAATACTGATCATCATCATCATCATCATGTGCCTTACCGACTGGCTTGGGCGATCATGCCTCTCCACAATCTGCCATCTCCTGCAGCATGTATCAGTTCGTGTGCTGACACACTTCCATGCCATGCAACAAGACTGTCAAGAATCTTCTCTCATTGTCTTCCTCTATCCATCCTTCCACAGTGGTCATAACATATTCCATTTTCTCTCTTCTCTAAACATGTCCGAAAAATGATGACTGTCTCCTTCTGATGTCTGTGATAAGTTGTCTTCGGGCTCCCGCCTCTTTTAAAACCTCTTGGTTGCTCTTCTTGACTATCCAAGGTATTTTAAGCATTCTTCTGTAAAATCACATCTCTTAGGCCTCAAGAAATTGTTTGACCTGCCTACCGATTGTCCAGGATTCACAGCCATATGTTAAAACTGGATGTATGTAGCAAGCAAGAATTCCTTTACTAACTTTCAATGACAAAGATATATTGCATAAGATGTTCTTCATTTTATAAAATGCAGTTTTTGCCTGTCCTATTCTGTTTCTTATCTCAGTAACACATCTTCCATCTGATGTTTTTCATGTGCCCAGATACTTAAATTTCTGTACTTGTCCTAAAATAACACCTTCGACCTTTAGGAATAATTCTTTTCTTTGATATCACCATTACTTCTGCCTTCCCATTATTCAAACAGAGGCACATTCTTCCACTTTCTATCACCACTATGTCTATCATTTCCTGTAGATCTTTCTGACTTGTTGCTATCAAGACTGTGTCATCAGCATAACGTAAATTGTTTATATTGTGCCCACCAGCCACAACTCCGGGCATATCAATTAAAGATCTCATTATATATTCACTGTATATTGAAAACAAATCAGGTGACAGTACACATCCTTGTCGTACGCCCCTCTTTATGCACCGAAATGTACCTAAACAGTTGTTTATTCTTATAGCTACTGTTTGCTGCCAATACATATTCTTTATTATTCGTAGATCTTTCCCATCAATGTTTAATTTTTCTAACAGTTTGATTACTTCTTCATGCTTCACACAGTCAAATGCTTTTGTATAGTCTATGAAGCATAAGTAAAAATCAGTCTTTACTTCTATAGCTCTTTCTGACAATGTCCTTAGGATGTATATGGCATTGTTTGTACCTTTTCCTTTTACAAATCCACATTGTTCATTGCTGACTTCTGGTTTAATTTTGTTTCTTATTCTTCTCATAATTATTCTCATTAAAATCTTAGTCATGTGACTCATAAGACTTATTGTGCGATGATCTTCACATATTAAAGTTCATGGTTTCTTTGGCAGAGCTATAAATATGGATTTTAAAAGGTCATTTGGAATATACCCACTATTATAAATATCATTTAAAAGTTTAGTTATTATTTCAGTTCCAAAATCTCCCGGTGCTTCTATTTCTTCCAGTGAGATGTTGTCTGGCCCGGTTGCTTTTCCTTTCTTCATATGAAGCAATGCATCCTCAACGTCTGCAGTCATTATTGTAGACCATCACTGTTGGTCTGCAGTTCTACATCTGGTCTGTTATCATCATACAATTCCACTATAGACTGATATTCTTCTCAAAAACCCTCTATAATCATACTATACTAAATAAATGACGATTTATCATTTGTTCAACATCTCATGAACACACTTATAAGCCATTTTCTTGAAAACTGCCTGTTAAAGCACAACGATTTTTAGCATGCAGCTTATAATATCCATGAAGTTAAGGAAATATTGTTTTCGCTAAAGAAGAATATCATATGTAGTTTTTTCTTCTTTACGATATAAATTTGTATCATGAAACTATCTTGGTAGACTTTTGGAAGGTTTACTTTCACTAGTGCCAGGAAGTAATGCACACTATGACTGGTTTAACAGTGGGTCAAAGAAAAGCTGTATAATTTCATGATTTTCTCATGCAAAGTCGCACTCTTAGTGATCAGACACGAAAATAAAACTTCGGTGATGGTTTTTTAGTCAAAGGCACATCCACAAATTAGTGTTGAGTAATTTATCATATAGCTAGCTTAAAAAAAGCGACATAGACATCAACTTCAAAATGAATTTGAGATGCAAATGTATAACTATGCAGAAGGTTACTGTTTTACTGTACCAGCACTTCCTCAGGGGAATCTAAGATAAGTCATTTAAACTGTGATTTTCATGACCTAGAGAAATTAACACCATTGGTGTTCGGTCTGGATAGACAGCATCATTTAACCGCTGGATTAGACAGGACACAGACTTCACTCATGTCAAGCAAGGAAAGAAAATGAAAGCTGACGATTTAGATGTAGATGTCATTAGACATGAGATCTTAAAAATGTTAGAGACGAATCAACTTATTACTCTCTGAAAACTGAAATTAACATTGAAATCACAATGAAATCACAATGCAGTATTAACATTTCAAAAAGTAGTTAGTATGTAGAAAATTGTAAGAGCCACTGGGTAAAATTGAAAGAGCCACTGGGTAAAATAGAAAGAGCCACTAGGTAAAATTGAAAGAGCCACTGGGTAAAATTGTAAGAGCCACTGGGTAAAATTGTAAGAGCCATTGGGTAAAATTGTAAGAGCCACTGGGTAAAATTGTAAGAGCCACTGGGTAAAATTGTAAGAGCCACTGGGTAAAATTGTAAGAGCCACTGGGTAAAATTGTAAGAGCCACTGGGTAAAATTGTAAGAGCCACTGGGTAAAATTGTAAGAGCCACTGGATAAAATTGTAAGAGCCACTGGGTAAAATTGTAAGAGCCACTGGGTAAAATTGTAAGAGCCACTGGGTAAAATTGTAAGAGCCACTGGGTTCACTTTCATGAAAACTGGAGGTAGAAGGAATATTATTTTGAAAAGCCACATCTGATTGACAGTCGAAGCAAATACCTGAGGCAGATCCGTGAGCGACGGAGGCAAGGCTATGATATTGTTTATTTGGATAAATCCTGGGCTAATGCCCACAACACCTATTACCAGTCAGTAAACGGTGAACAGTACAGAAACATTCCAAGCAGCAAAGACCAGCGCATTATACTCACTTATGCAGGAAGTAGTGAAAAAGGCCTTATCCATGATGCTGGACTTATTTTCCAATCAAAAAGTACGGATGGTAGGGACTATAACATTGAAATGAATGGACACATTTTCAGGCACAGGATGGAGAATGATCTACTTCAAATTCTGGACAGACCATCATGCCTAGTAATGGATAATGCCGCCTATCATAAAGCCATATCAGAGGAAGACAAAGCACCAACGACATCAAATACAAAAAAAATCAGATTAGGACATGGCTTGCTAGGGAATAAACGTCAACTTTGATGATACATATTTGAAGGCAAAGTTGTTGCAGCTCGTGAGGAAAAATCCCGTGAGGAAAGCAAATAAGACAAAGGTGTATGACGTTGACACAATCATTAATGAATACAGCCACAGTTCTCTGCAACTCCTTGCATATCATTCACACCTCAGCCCGATAGAGCTTGTTTGGGCTAAAGCTAAAAGACAAGTTGCTGAAAAGAACAGCACATTAAAATGTGTGATGTTGAAGTCCTTCTCAAAAATAGACATTCATTCATTCCCAGAGGAAGACGAGTACTGGCACCGAGATGGATTACTATTTCTTCAGCCAGTAACAATTATCAACCTTTTAGGATTGTCAGATTAGGAATGATTAAAACCACTTTTTCGATGATTGGTTGAATATCATCAACTCGTTAGGTACATCTACAATTGCAACAAATATATCTCCATATCCAAATGTGTCAACCATAATACAATTTGCTGTGCAGTTAAGATACACCGTGGAGTCTAATGGTGACTGAAGGGGAATACTAACTGTTGCATATTGGGGACATGTTTATAATTGAACAAGACAGACAGACTGGCTGGATCTGCACCACTGGGTGGTGAATTGATACATGAGAAGGCAGATTTAGTCAAAACCCTTTGGGAACAAGTAACAAAGCCAGAAGAGAAAATAGATTATCATGGCCTGGAGAGAAGAATACACCTGGGTGTGACCAGAGGGCCTGGCCAGCACACTACACTCAGAGGAATGGCAAGATGGATAGATAATCAGACTGCAACTGATACCATTAGTATTGGAACTCTATGCTGGCCGCTAAAGACGGGGACGGAGCACATATAGAAATGCCCTGAGTGCTCTGATGTCTTTCTTGACTCAGCTCAACTCAACTCAGTTGAACATAAATGACAACAAATAAATTTACTTCACCTATCAATGTATTATAACGACATGCCTCTGACAAAAAAATACAACCGGAAATTCAGATTTCTACTGTAAAATCTAAAAGTTCACTTTTAAATAAATACCTTATATAATAATTCTAAGTATGTATAGCCAACTTATTGTGTCCCGACTACTTCCATCAACAACAAATTGCATTTCTGGTGACAATTGTTGGCTTTGGTGCCTATAGCAACTGCCATATGCATTTACTGTGTGTGCATAATTCTGGATTCTGCCAGGACATCATTTTTCAGATGGGACAGTGAGAGACATTTCATTTGATTTTTATTGGCACAGGAATGGAACAAGTATGGTGTGACCCAATTGCAGTGAAGCTGAAACCTCAACTAAGGAGGATGGAGACAGCTAGATACGTAGGCTTCCTTGTATGAAAGGAAATGTCTTGTCTTTTCTGGTTTTTTAAAGCACAATGTGTCCAATTCTTGAGATCCACCTGGACTTTTTCCTAGAAATTTTTACTTAAAACTGAGAAAACATTGAGGAGGTTGTTAGCCTTTTTTTTTGGTCAGGAATTCAACCTATCATACCAGATTTTCTCACTGCTCACCAAGGCCTGAAACTGCTGCAGACACATGCTACCAACCTTTACTGCAGAGATGCAACTGGATGATGATGACACATCATAGCATTATATAGAATATATTGCTTAGACATGTATAAGGGGCACCAGGATACAAACATATAATAGCTAGTTTGTCACATTATCATATAACTCTGTGGTTCTCTGTGTCTCTGAAAGGACACAAAAATGCTGCAGGTGGCGATTTCAAAATGGGAAACACAATATAACCATTCTTGTGAAATATTCCGCTGCAACATAACCACAGGCTATCTTGGAAACTTAAGACATTTTGTGATTACCATAAATTACCTACATTCATAAGGACAAGAAAAAAATATTAAAACACAAATTCACCAGTAAATTACACTCTTCATAACAATAAACTATTTGACGAGATCTATACTTCTGATAAAGGCCAACTATTCAACTGGACATCACTATATAAGAAGTTAAAAAACTTAAGGCAAGTGAACAACATGACATGTACACACACAAAAATATATATATAATAACACTCGATATCTGTCTCTTTTTTTTCTGTCATTGTACTTGTTGTCTTTGAGTGTGAGGTTAGGAAGAGCTTTATTGTCAAAACTGTTGTGTGGGCTGTGTACTTCATGTGACTAACATTGCTAACTGCAATGCTAAGGTGTTGAGCTCTTCTGCAGGAAAGTTAAAAGTGATCAATTAATGAGTCAAGAACTAATATCAATGCTCTCTGGACATTCCCATATCTGCTCAGTTTCCTCCAGTAGCCAATGACTACTTCAAATACTGACAGAGGCACCATAACTGAAAGTCCACTTATCTTTCCTCTACATGCTGAGTATCGTACAGAATGATCCGCTATCTCAGGAACAGGGAGGGGTTAACATCTTTGAATCCTTAATTTTGTTTAAAAAAATGTCCAGTGTGACTAGGTAGCCAGTCAACCTAAACCAAATAAAGATGGTATATCCCCCAGCCATGTTGTCTCCTAACTCCTGCGGAAAACAAACTAGCTTGTGCATAACTACAATGATCAAATAATGAATGGAACTTACATTGTTCTTATAGAGAGTGTTGAAATGGTTGTTCCTGAAAAAAACACACAACTCCTTCTCTTTGATGACAGAAGACAATTCACACAGGCCATGGTAAGTGAGTTGCGAGGCTGTGCGGTCTAAAAACTGCTCTGCAATCAGTGCTGTGAGCAAATGAGGTCAACATTGTAGAAATATTTACTGAAGAAGCAAACAGACCTTATCCTAGTCATCTTATCTTCTTTACTTATTGTTTTTGTTTATTCGTCTGAGTGACATAACTGAGTTGTGCCTGCATCTCTGGGGTCCACTAATTCTAGTATCCCTTGCTAGCTCAGTTTATGCTAATCTGGTGACTGAGGTGAGGTACAGAGTTACTCCTTATATACAACACAATATCCTTAACCTTTCCTCACGCATGTGACCGAAGTCATCATGCCACAGTCATCTTATAATAGGCATAAATGAAAAACTCAAGAGAGTTAAATCTTCGATCTGAAAATCTAAAACAGGGTAACCAAGGACTGCCATTTGTCCCCCAGACTGTCACAGAGTACATCTCTCCATGGAATATTCTGGTAACAGGCACTAGTCTGGATAACAAAAAGAGTACTGACCATCATATCTGCAGTGATAAGGTATGCTAGCAATAACCAGTTACGTATGCTGGTAAAGCAAGATAGCAGACAAAGCAGAGAAGGCCAAGGAGTTAGCAAAGCAAAAATGTGGAAAATACTGTGGAAGAGAAACCCAAGGAATGAAGATGAGCTTGCAGGCTACCTGGCAGTAAAAGGGAACCACTATCGACAGCCTGATCAAGATATCTAGAGAGAGAATGTGAGAGCTGTTTGTAACCTAGATGTGTAATGAAGAAACTCTCCAACATTTCGGGAATTTCTATCAAAATATTTACACTTTCAATATATTTGACTGCTTTGGGGACTGCTTCTGATCAGAGGAGGAAAGTAATGAAAATTACTCAAAATTTAGCAGACAGAAGAGAAAGGAAATAGAAAAACTTGACAAAATATGAGGAAAGATATAAGACATATCATTGCGTTGGGGAAAAAACTACAACACAATATGATATAAAATGGGAACACTTCTCTGGGTCATAATGAAGTGTAATCTCACCATATAATGATATATGCCTGACAAGAGATCCGAAACATGACCAGAATTTACCATTAGTGTACGAAGAGGTAAAGTTCCAGAAGACTGGCTACATCACTGTCCCAATCCCAGGAAACATCCCATACAGCTAAGAAGTTACTATACTACAAAACATCCAAGATAAATGTCTAGAAAAGATAGCAGCAAGAGACATCATTTTACTAAGTTAAAAAGGGCTAAGTTTAAAAACAAAAGGTGACCTTGTGAATGCTGATTCATATTGTAAAGTACCTATCTATGCTTCATGATGCTATTCGAAGAAACCTTCCAGGCCCGCTGACTAGAGGAGTACTGCTCCTTCAAGACAATGCTAGAACACTGCGGCTTGGTTAACTCAGGAGACAAATTAACCATCTAGAGTGAGAACATTTGGAACATCCACGTTGCAGTCCCGTCTTAGCCTCTAGCAATTTCCATCTTTTTGGTCCACTGAAAACCCACCTTGACAGGAGACATTTCGCAAATGACGCAGAAGTTGAATGTGAAGTGAAAATTTGGTTTAGAAAACAGAGCACACAGTTCTATGCAGCAGGTTTGGGAGAAATTAAAAACAATGGGACAAGTGCATCAATGTTGGTGGAAATTATGTTGAAAAATAAAGGGATAGTGCAGTATAAAAATAAGCAGTTTTCAAGCTGTTATCATCTTTAGTTTTGTTTTAAACAACCATTTGTGACTGACTTATTGACTTCCCCTCATAATAATGCTGAAGTCTAAAATAATTTCACTGACAATAGCAACTATTCAATGATTCACTGACAATAGCAACTATTCAATGATTCACTGACAACAGAAACTATTCAATGATTCATTGACAACAGCAACTATTCAATGATTCACTGACAATAGCAACTATTCAATGACTTGTGGTCTGACAAAATGTTACAGACATGAACATATAAGTTTAGTAATAACTTTAATATGAAAACGAAAACAAAAAAGAGACTAATTACCCATTTAAGTTATACAGATAGACAAATACCATGTGTAAATAATGGCATAGAAGAAAATGTTTACAATTAGAGAACTTTTGAAGCTCTTCGATTATGAATTAAAACGACAGGATGGATTACAAACATAGCCTGGCTCAGTCAATACACATCTATAAGCAACATAGCCTGGCTCAGCCAATATACATCTATAAGCAACATAACCTGGCTCAGCCAATTTACATCTATAAACTATAAACGAACATTATTCTCACCCAGTTCATAAAAACCAGACTGGCATATTTACCTTGTCGGACATTCTCCTCTTCTTGCTGCGTCTGCCGCAGGCAGATGATGTTCTCTACCAGCTGATTATAGCTGCACTGACCGACTGCACGGAGGGTGTCCAGGTCCTGGGGGTCGACAAGCCAGCCGTGGTACAGAGAGATCCCCAAGAGGTCAAACACAATTAACTCAGGCGTGTATTCAAAGTCACCAACACTGAAAACATGACGACATTCCTTATCAAGTCTGGCATCTCACAAAGTAAACCCCTTCCTTTATATATGTAACCATTATATGTCTATATTAATGTTGGCAGCAATAGCATCTGCTATCCTCTTATGGGTGATTCTGTTTGCAACAGATCTGTCAATGACAGAGAGAAAGGAGAGAGGGGGAAGCAGTGTGACAGAGAAAGTGGGCCTGACACAGAGAGACAGATTCAGAGAGAATCCTGTGTTAGTATGCATGTGGATAGCACACATGATTTAATTCCAGATTGTATGTGTAATGTCAGCTTACAATTTAACAGTCTCTTCTGCCATTGTCTGCATAAAATAAAACTGATATCTTATATCAGCATTCATTCTTCAACAACGCAAACTGTTTTCAACATGTTGTTTTTGGGCACCCCTGTTTTCTCTTTCCTTCTGGTGAGAGCTGTTTTGGCAGGTATATCAGAAGTCATTCTCATAACGTGGCCAAGCCATTTCCATCTTCTCTTGGTAATCATACTGTCTAAAAGTTTCTTGGTTTGTGGCTTGAAGTAGATTAGTGTTTGAGATTGTATTTGGCCAGAAAATTTTGATAATTCTACGTAGACATGTGTGGTGGAAGGTGGGCAGCTTGTGTGCATCCTTTTTGATCATTCTCCAGCATTCTGCTCCATAAAGAAGAACTGGCAAAATGATGCTCTTGTAAAGTCGGAGTTTTGTTCTTCTGCAGTAATTGTTGGATTTCCAGATTTGCCTCATCCTTCCAAAAGCAGCTCTAGCTTTGTTCAGGTGTATGTCTTCCTGTGTCCCTCCCAGTAGGGACACCACACTGCCAAGATATGTGAAAATTTCTACATTTTCAAGTGATTGGTTACTTATGGTCACTGGTTGTTGGTTTGGACTGTTTGTCATGATCTTAGTTTTCTTTGTACTTATTCTTAGTCCCACCATTTCTGCTGTGCAGTTTAGTCTGTTACTTTTCTCTTGTATAGCAACAGGGTCTCAGCGATATGTTAATTGCAGATCTGTTTCTGTGACTATGCCGCACCGGCGAAAGTATTTCCCACGCTGCTACGCACGGAGCAGATTTGAGGCTAAACTAGATTACTGTCCGTTGACAGTTTCGAGAAACACAACAATACACGATAATAGCTAAATGGCGGGGAGACCTCGTGCTCCGATGCAGGTTAGCGATAGTGTTCATCCGCCTAAACTCACTGCCGAGCGTATCACCCGTGCTGTTACGCGCGGCACGGATTTGGGGCTAAACTAGATGGCTGGGACTCACAAGCAAATAAATTGGAGGAAGTTGCAGGAGATGCGGTAGCTGCTGCTCGTGAGTCCCAGCCATCTAGTTTAGCCCCCCATCCATGCCACGCGTAGCGGCGTGGAGGATACGCTCGACGCTGAGTTTAATTGGAGGAACACTATCGCTAACCTGCATCAGAGCGCATGGTCTCCCCGCCATTTAGCTATTATCGTGTGTATTGTTGCATTTCTCGAAACTGTCAACGGTCGGTAATCCTAGTTTTGCTGCAATGTGTTCATCGGAGGAAGTCCGCATTTTACACACAACTGAGGGTATTTGTTTGGCCGCCATAATATGGGGATGAAGTTCGAAGGAGAGCCAATTAGTCTGAATTTATTTTATCTACTGGCTATAAATGTGCTGCTCAAATATGGGGAAAAACCTTGATACATTTCTTTCTCCTTACTAACCATTTTTATGCTCTAATATGTACATGTATGTAAACATGATCTATTTGATGACTGATATAATGTTTATTTGCTACTAGAAATGTGAATTGGTATATTTGATTGTTATATTTATTATTAATACTATACAGTTCCTCGTGTTATGGCGACCCCCCAACCATACAGATATTTTCGTTGCTACTTCATAACTTCAGTGAATATGTGTTTTCCTATGGTCTTTGGTGACCCTTGTGAAAGAGTTGTTCAACCCTCAAGTTGAGAACTGCTGTTCTAGATAAAGTTAAAGGTCACAGAGCAGGTTATTAAAGGCGGAGACAGAAATGTTCCATTCTGAGTGTAAGCATCGCTTCTGAGGTCCTGGTGGTTAGCATCCTTTGGATATTTTCTCCAGGGTAAACAGGTGTGTTGGGAATTGAACATGCAGACAGACTGGCTGGTTCTGCACCATTTGGTGGTGCAACTGATGAATGACAAGCTAGATGACAGGTGAATTCTTTGGAAGTAAGTCAACAAACAGAACATCATGGTCTGAAGAGAATGGTAGAGCAAGGAGTGACCAGGGGATCTGGCCGATATTCAACACTCAGGGTAAAGGTGAGATGGATACACAATGGGACTGCTACTGGTACCATGAGGATGAAAACTGTGTGGTGGCTGCTGAAGATGAGCTTAGAGCGTGTATCAGTATGTCCTGGGTGCTATGATATAGATTCTCAACTCAGTTGGACTCAATGCTGTATTGTCATCTTCACCATATGGCCCACAGGTGGTTCCCCCCTCCCCCCCCCCAATCCCCCTCCAGTGAACCTATCTAGGGCAACTGCCTGCTCTCAACGGAAACCAGGGGTAGAACATAGGCTTTCTGTGCCATTCAAAAAGGCTTCCATACATGCATAGCTGTAACATGGTGCTCTGATAATGTGATCACCCAAGGAATCATATTGTTTTGCACATAACTGCTTAACCTCACTTCTGTATTTGAGCCTTCCACTCATTATAGTCTGTGCCTTTCAGGGTCAGTAAGAAGCAGTCTGTAGACCACAGACATAGATGACCTTCCTAAAACAAGCTTTCTACTTCCTCAGGATGTCAGACTGTTCTTAGTTAAGGGCACTTTCCATATGAGTGCCTCAGCGTAGCAGTATCAGGGCAGACATGAATGATCCCTTTGTAAAGCATGTGTCACCACTCCAACAAATGTAGTCTTTGGTAGCGGACACTTGATATTGTACTGTCATTCTGTAGATCTTCACTCGCCTGACATTTGAACTGTTTTTTTATTTTTTTTATTTATTTAGCAGGGTTCTAAATCAAAAGATGTTTCAAGTGCAAGAAGTCAATTATTAGGCATAAGTGCCATCCGAAGTATGGAATGGGATATCCCCTTATACAAAACACAGCTGCTTTAGCTGTTTGTCATGCCTGTGACTAAAATCACTGTACAAAATTTCAAGTAAACATGACCTACCCTGTAAACTTGACATTGACGTCCAGCCCTGTCTGCAGCTTGTACATCACACTCATGGCATCCTGCATGTTTTGTTCATAGTTGGCCTGTGTTGTCTCGGTCAAATTCTAAACAAATTGAAACCATGTGGTCAAGCATTTCAGCTATATGAGAGATGCTTACAAATATTGACTTTACAATGTGTGAAAATATACTGAAATAGGTATAACTACTTCAACATGGATGTGTCAACAAGTGAACCCAACAAGCAATCATTGTTACTTTCTCTAACGATGGGGTCATTTTCTTCTTCTTCTTTAGCGATCAATGTTTGCTATGTGTCTATTTCAATATGGGTCATAAACAGAATGGCACGCTTTGAGTCTGAAAATGTTGATCAGAGTATTTCTGCCAAGCCTGTTAATGCTGTCATCTCTGATTGGTAATTGTTATTTTTCTCTCTCCAATTAGTCTTGATGGACTGCCTTAAGAGTGTAAGCAGTCTTTGCAAGCTTGTCTGCCTTTTCAGTTCCCAGGGATACCCCATGGGGCCATTATCCACCGAAGGACCAGGTCAGTTCTTGTGGGCAGCATTCTGATGTTTTGGATTTCACAGACGATGCTGTCCTGTTTGGAACATGAGATGGCATGGAGGAGCGGCTTCATGTCAGTGAATATAGCAGTTTTATTTTTCAATTCTGCTCGATTGCTGAGGGTCTGCACAGCTGAAAGGAGGGTAGTTACCTCTGCTCTGTTGTTGATGAGGTCATTAAAAATGACAACATTCACAAACAACTGTAAGGTATGGTATTGTGATGGCACTGGGGTATGTGATGAAGAAGTTAGGGTGCCCACAATGCTCAAGCAAAAGGCTTTTGTCTATCCAAGGTGAAAATCAAATCCTACGCTATAAACTGCTTGGAGGTTATTTAAGAAAGTTGTTTTTCTGTAACAACTTGAGAGACCATCTCATTAGACTTCTTCTTCACCGTTCTGAGCCCTTGAGGTTCACTGCTACAGATATTACCCGTCTCCACTCATTTCTTTGGTTGGCGTTCTCTTTCCAGTGAGTGACACCAAATGTGTGTAGGTCTGTCTGGATATTATCTCTCCATTATCGTCTTGGTCTGCATCATGGTCTTCAGCTCCCTCGTGTATAAAGTTCTTACTTCTCAATCTTCTGACATTTCCTCAATATACCCAAGCCATTTCAGTCTATTAGCTCACATGATACCAATGATAATTGGGGATTTAAACAGAATAGGAATTTCGTTGTTGCTTCTCTCTCTCCATTCTCTATTGATGAGTCAAAGATTCATCGTAAGACTGGTTAAATAAATGTGTAATAAGGCGTAATCTCTTAGTTTCAGAGCCATTTAAAACAACTGCATTAGACAACTTGATCTGAATAAATGCTGTAATGATGTATCTGTGTACATGTGTGTGCGCCTTTGGGTGTGTGTGAGCATGCACAGAGACATGAGGATATAGATGAAGGACTTTGGAATACCAAAGAAGTTTATTACCATGACCAAACTATGTATGGAAGACACTTGTAATATAGTCATATATAAAGGCAGAAAGTAAGACCCTTTTCAAATAACATCTGGTTTAAAGCAAGGTGATGCTCTGTCCCCACTTCTTTTCAACTTGGCCTTGGAGAAAATTATAAGGAAATTGAAAAAAAGAGTGTGCTATAGAAGATTCTACAAGAATACATACAAATCGATAATATGAACATCAAACGAACGGAAACATATAAGTGCTTAGGTGCAAACTTCAACTGCTCCAACATGCTGAGAGAAGAAATACAATCTAGAATACGATCCGGAAAAAAAGTTATAATTTGCCCTTCAACATCTGCTAAAGTCAAAGTGTCTGTCTCACAACACCAAGACAAAATATATCAAATGTTGATAAGACCAGTTTTTTTATATGGCTCTGAAACTTGGAGCAAAACTAAAAGAGAGGAAGCCTTATTACAGGTTTTTGAAAAGAGTATTACAATGAATCTTTGGACCCATCAAAGATGCAAACAGCGGTGAATGGAGAGTGAGAAGCAACAATGACATTCATTATCTGTTTAAATCACCATTGAACACTGGCATCATAACAGCTAATAGACTGAAATGGCTTGGGCATATTGAGAGAATGTCACATGACAGAGAAGTAAAAACTGTATATACAAGGGAGTTGAATGGTCATAGACCATGAGGCAGACCAAGAAGACAATGGAGAAATAACTTCAAGGGCTTGAAACGCTGAAGAAGAAGAAGAGTATCAAGTACTTTAGGGTATCTGTTAGCTGAGCGCTCTAAAAAAGACCAAGCTTTGACTGTAATGTCTTATGCATTGATATTCAGACCATAAAGACATAACTTGCATCCATTTCCAGTGTGGCCCGTGTTTGAGAATTCTTGTCCTCACCGCCAGGCTCAGAAACCAGTACTATGTGCAGTGCCAATATCAACACTTCACTCAAGCAGAGACCTGGTGATCCCTGGAATGTACAGTCTGACTGGGAGCTCAAGACTGCACTATAAAGTGGGGCTCCCAAGACTTGACTGCTGTGCAATCTGGTCATTGTTATGCAACATCTGCAGTGCAAGGAATCGGTTTAAAATATAATTAAAAGAATTCTACAAAACATGTTAAAGCATTTAGAACTGACTCTTGGTACAATGTCAGTTATGACAAAAAAATATGTGTGAAAGTCTCTCATGTGCCAATTACAAGTACAGCTCAGTAAACACAAACTGTCAACTTCTAAATGTCCGTACCTGCGGCATATTTTCAAAGATACATTCTCCGAGGTAAGTCATCAACTGCTCAGAGGTTATCATCTCTAACATTGGTGCCAGTTTGACCTGTTATTTACAAAGAAATCATACAGAGTTATTTGCAAGGAAACATACATGTCCTGATATGTGTGTATGTGTATATATATATATATATATATTTGTAAATGTGTACAATCAAACTCTAGGATTCAGTATCAGCTTTCTCAGCCTGATAGTCACTGTGTTTGTCCTATCTTTATTAACAATGACCACTGTAATGCTCATCTTACTGCATATAGTTGTTATTATTTTATTTACTATCATCATTACTGCAATTGTAATCATCACCATCACTTCTAAAAATCTATCATCAAAGACTGATGTCAATGTTTTAAGTGAAGCATATTTTCCACCATCTATATCACTGATAAGCTACTATCATGTTGCTCATCACCAACAGTCTAGTCACATTATTATAATCTATTCATAATCACTGCATTAACCACTACCAGAGTTGTCTTGTTATAATCACCTTAACCAGCATTAATCATGGTTTTATTGACCACTACCACTATCAGGGTTGTCTTGTTATAATCACCTTAACCAGCATTAATCATGGTTTTATTGACTACTACCACTATCAGAGTGTCTTGTTATAATCACCTTAACCAGCATTAATCATGGTTTTATTGACTACTACCACTATCAGAGTGTCTTGTTATAATCACCTTAACCAGCATTAATCATGGTTTTATTGACCACTATCAGAATGTCTTGTTATAATCACCTTAACCAGCATTAATCATGGTTTTATTGACCACTACCACTATCAGGGTTGTCTTGTTATAATGACCTTAAGCAGCATTAATCATGGTTTTATTGACTACTACCACTATCAGAGTTGTCTTGTTATAATCACCTTAACCAGCATTAATCATGGTTTTATTGACCACTACCACTATCAGAGTTGTCTTGTTATAATCACCTTAACCAGCATTAATCATGGTTTTATTGACCACTATCAGAGTTGTCTTGTTATAATCACCTTAACCAGCATTAATCATGGTTTTATTGACTACTACCACTATCAGGGTTGTCTTGTTATAATCACCTTAACCAGTTCGTTATCCTCTTATAACCAAATTCCTGTCCTTTTTAGGATGAAATTTTTCGTTATTTGAAGCCCTACTCTGGCTCTTGCCAGAGGCCACAATATAGCCTGCCCATAAATATGGCCTAAAGGCTGAACGCGGTTTCTTGGACCTCTCCACAGTAATCCTCATCTGCATGGTGGCACATTGTGTCATCGGGTGTTTATCGCTTGTGTGATGTCCTGATGGGGTAGAAAGTCAGTCAGTCAGTCATTATCCTCCCATAATTATTAACTACCGCTTTGAATGCGGATAAATCCCCTCTAGCTCTATCATGAGAGCTGCTTAGTTTAAACTCATTCTTGACTGAGCTTCCCGAGAGGATACAGGCGTCTTGCTGCCTTTTCTGTATGTCTACCGATCTCTGTTTGAATCACCGATTCATCTAAAAATATCCTTGAGCATGGGTAAGTACATTATAGTTTATGAGTACCATACATGTAGCGCTGCTGCTGAGTGTAGGACTGTGGTGGCTGTGTGAAATAATGTGACGGAGCAGTCCAACCATTCTAACTAAAGGTGGGCACGTAACCTAAACGCCCCCCTAAAAGCCGATGTTTATTCTCTCCTCGGATTCCTTCAATGGGTTACAGACAGCTCGGACATTAGATATCCCTTTTACAGTCTGCCTGTTGCCTTGTTATATGTATTGTAGCAGGCTTCGGACTAAGACAGGTATTTGGGTCAACGCACAAGCCAGGGTCAGGCTGAATGTAGTACAGGTCAGGCGTCACATCCGCCCTCCTGCCAGCTTCTAAAATGTAAACAAACTGACGAGGAGATGGCTGTGTTGTGTGTGGCTGGTAGGTGTTATATACATATATATTCCTGTATTTGTGGTATACTTGCGGGAGTATAGATATCCCAGTATGGAAAGGGAAAGGTGTTATCCTTCTATAAGTTGGCATACGCAAACTATCGCCATTAACAGAGAGCAGCATTAGAGAACCTTGTTTCCTACTCACTTCTCAGCTGACAATGGTCATCCTTTGGTTTGTTGCAGACTAATGCAGTCTTTCAAAACCTAGCACAGACCTTTGAGCTAAAGTATGTGGATAGATGAAGGGGTGGGGAACTTGGTATGTATGGTGTTGGATGATTGCTAATCCTGGTTTTCCTCTTTGTCACAGGATTTTAACCTTGCCTGGAAGCCAAGTCGACAATCAGTATTAACATTATCCAGTGTAACCCACATCCAGCAACCAGGAGGAAGAATCTATTCAGAATATTTCTCCTGTCCATGCACCCTGTCTGTGACTCCAAAGTGATATTAGTCTGTGGTTTTGTGAGAGTTATCACCAGCTAGTATTATACTGAACAATACTATGTGTAGCCATACTACCTGCCATGACCAGAGGGTGGTATAAAATTTAGAATTAATTATTCACACGGACGCATATTCCGTTATATACCCAGGACACTGACATTATTATTTTTGGGTATTTGTCTAGACAGGTATTTAAATTCATTGTTGGCAGTATGCTGAAACATAATTCAATGAAGAGTTCCCAAGTCATCATACCTGCTCTACCAGATGTGTGAGGAGGCACCATTCAATTGAACAGGACAATTGAGACAGATAAGTCTTTGAACCAGCACCTGCGGTTAATCCTAAACCTAACTACCAGAATTCCACATTTTGGCAGTGATGATTTTGGCTGCTACGAGGGACAACCCAGAAGCCTATCTGTCATATAATGTTCTTTGTTTTATTAGTGAGGATTGATCTTGCTGAATTCTTTCTTTTTTATACCTACAAGTGTTGCACTGATTACATGATGTTTTGTGATTTTTACTTTCTGTTTTTAGTGTCCATCCTTCACAGTTCCTAGTTGTCTGGAGTGTTTGTGGTAGTGTTATACTTCATGTTATGCTGTGTTATTTTGGCTAGCATAGGAGACTATCTAGTCTGGGGGCTTAAAAGTAGTGAGGAAGTCAGGCTAATTTGAGTCACCTCACCCCTGAAGTAGGCTGGATGTTCATTGGAGCTGCGGGATTCCGCCGAGACCATTGCGAGCCAACATCTCAACACTAAAACTACTTCAGAGTGCTTTTTGGTTCACAAGGGGAAACCCTGCAAAGGCACGTGACACTAGTATTATGTGACCCTCTCTTTTTCTTTCATTTCACAACAAATATATCCCATGCGACAGTCTTTTGTCATTATATGTGTCCTGACATATGCTGTTTGAGATTGAAATTTGTGGAAAGGTACTATCGCCTTACGCCAGTCAACAAGGCACTTGATGATGATGGACTGTAACATTATCGCCAAAAGTAACCCTGTCTTCCCACTGCTAGAAAAAACAAAACAAAAAAAAGCACCACACCTTTTCCCCATAGCAAAATAACAAAAACTTTATTTTATAAGTACAGCATCCCAAGGGCTGGATCAAATTACAATTATTTACATTCAATTTATTGGGAAAAACAGTTTCAGAATATGAGTTATTCACCATACGAGCTCAGTCACAGAATGGATTACATTTGTACCTGGAGGTTCCATTGTATACATAATCACAGCATAATGTATAAAGCCATAACATCATCTACGAGACATTAAAGCACTTCGACAGCTCCCAAAAAAAAAAAAAAATACTGAAAATTTACAGCATAAAATTGAGCTAAAATGCACTGTCAAATAAATTATGTACCTTTTCTTTCAACAGCAGTACATTCATAATTGCAAGCAGAGGGCATGGGCCATTCTCATTCTGGGTGATTATTGGCACATTTCTTGTTCCAAACATAATCCACTTGATGTAGTAAACAGATTCATGGTCAGAATGTGCTGCAGGAGGTTCAGCAGCAACAGCAGCAGCAGTTTCCAGATGAGATACAGTAATCTGTGTTTCTGATTCCGAAGAGTTCAAATCTGACAAGTCAGTGGTGCTGTGGATGCCACCTGTCTCCAACTGAGGATCACGCACATCTTCTGTAGAAACAACATCCACAGCTGTGTTGTGTAACTGACCTTGAGTAAAGTTATCTTTATTTTCATCTACTGGTTTTTGCACATTATCTCTGGAACCAATTGAATGGATGCCACTGTCCTGCCCATGAAGGGAAGATGATTCACTAGTGACAGGGGAACTGAGACTCTGCACCTGATGTTCACAATCCCCATCAGCAGCTACATGACTGTTGGTGCTGTCAGATTTGCTTTCTCCCGGTAAAGATGATGCACTACAATGAACAGGAATAGACTGTAAACTGTCACTTTTCTCCACTGTATCATATTCCAAAGGGCTAACATCTTTCAAGTTACATGATGATGTCAGCTCTAAAGGGGTCGACTCCACAGCATCATGCGCTAAGAATTCAGCGTCATCTTCACAATTTGGTTCTGGAATCTCAGACTGAAGCAGTGAGTCACCTGCCAAATCTGCAGAAGCACTTACTCCAAGAAGATTGCTTTCTGTTGGTGAATCAGCCCCATGTTTTTCTTCTGCATCTGAAATACTTGATGTTGGCACTAAAACTTCTGTTGGAAGCTTCAAATCAACACCACCTACTGCCTTGCTATCCATTGGTTAAACGTATTCACTCCTGTCAAAAACAACAAAACAGTTGACACATTTATATATTTGAATATCTAACATTTCTATATTTGAATATCTATGGTTGTAACTTGTATAGTTGTGAATTGTAGTACTACTACACACCAGTTCTGCAATCTATGCTAATACTGGGTCATAATAATAAATAACACACCACAGCATATTTTTTAAAAATTATATTCTGTTGGTTAGCAGTCACTTATAACATGCTAGAAGATTTGGACAAGTGCACTTCAAAAATCAATACATAAAAGTTAAGTACATGAATAAACAGTTTAAAACTAGATGTAAAATTTGCCCAGAAAAAGCATAACAGCCAAGACATGATGGGGTTGCTTCTTCAACATCCTGTAAAGGATACGCAACTAACTTAAACCTGAAAAAAGCCATTGCAATGGTGAACTGTGTGGGTGAGATTTATTCCTACTATAGTAAAAAGTGTAATACATATACCATTTTTTAAACACAACGGCTCTCCTTTCAACTACGGCCGGTAGACAACAGTTCTGTCCCCTTGCTGCAGTGCAATTACGGAGTGGAAAGGAGGGAACGAAACAAATGACATAATTACTATGTGTGGGCGATAGACAGCGTGCACTGTCCTGCTATAATCATACGGTTACGGCTAGGGTGTCGGTTAGGTTTAGGGTTACGGTTAGTGTCACCACATCTCGTCTTCGCACAAACTCATAGTAGCAACCCAAACCGTATGATGACAGTAGGGCACTGCACGCTGTCTATCGCCAACACACAGTAATTATGTCACTTGTTTCGTTCCATCTATTCCACTCCGTAATGCGTCGCAAGAAGCGGTAATTGAACGCGGTCACTAATTTGAGTCGCAGCGCGGGGTCTGCCAGGCATGTCGACCTCACTGTGTTTTCTGATTCGTGCCTTCTCCAGTCCGTAATTGCACTGCAGCTAGGGGACAGAACTTCGACTAACCGGCCGTCTACTGTTGTCTACCGGCCGTAGTTGAAAGGAGAGCCAACACAACTTTTTCATAACTATACATAAATACAGAGAATTATTCAATTAAGAACAGCCAAATGTACAAGAGTGTTGTGCATATTCTTCTTCTAAGCATTCACTGGCTGTAAACTGGCAGACAGATCTGGCTGTCCGTCTACTCCGTTGTGTTTTAGAACTTGAGTTTTATGTGCACATACGTTGTAAAGATCTGGCTTACGTGCTGGAGGCTCTTCAACTTTAAAGGAAAACCCCAATTAGACGTCTTTTACAACATTTTTGTTATGGGGTAGTTTGATTACCTTTCTTATTCTGACATGGAAGACCTGGCTAGATACAGCATAGTTCTTGCAGGTCACTTGGATATGTAAGCCCCTCTGTCACTGCAAGAAAGAAACATGAAAGCCTAGGTGTAGAACAGTAAGGATTAGTCATCAAGAGGACTGAATTCATGACACTGGGATTCATCCTAGCTTGACCTCTGTCTGCAGAATGCCTGTTGTGAGTGCTGCACGAAGCACGAGCTCTCAAGAGATCTCAGAGAAAATTACACCAGCAAATCAAACAGGTCAGTGAACTGAACCCACGACTTACAGAACAGAAAACAAGACAAACTGGTTAACCTCTGAGAGATATCCAGGGATGTAATATTTAGAAACTTTCATTCTGAAAAGATGTTTGCAGCATACATGGGTGTTTCTATGATTATGAACATTAATAACACAATAATTTACAATCCACCTAGTTATGCACCCATCTTCAGGGTGACAAGAATGCATGCAGTAAGTTTACTTCTAGTCAGGTTCCATCCAAGGTAATGGCTTCTATATGTGGGTAGTTCCCCCCCCCCCTCTAGTCAGGTTCCATCCAAGGTAATGGCTTCTATATGTGAGTAGTCATCCCCCCCCCTCTAGTCAGGTTCCATCCAAGGTAATGGCTTCTATATGTGAGTAGTCATCCCCCCCCCCCCTCTAGTCAGGTTCCATCCAAGGTAATGGCTTCTATATGTGGGTAGTTCCCCCCCCCCTCTAGTCAGGTTCCATCCAAGGTAATGGCTTCTATGTGAGTGAGTAGTCATCCCCCCCCCCCCTCTAGTCAGGTTCCATCCAAGGTAATGGCTTCTATATGTGAGTAGTCCCGTTCCCCCCCCCCCCCTCTAGTCAGGTTCCATCCAAGGTAATGGCTTCTATATGTGAGTAGTCATCCCCCCCCCCTCTAGTCAGGTTCCATCCAAGGTAATGGCTTCTATATGTGGGTAGTTCCCCCCCCCCTCTAGTCAGGTTCCATCCAAGGTAATGGCTTCTATATGTGGGTAGTTCCCCCCCCCCCTCTAGTCAGGTTCCATCCAAGGTAATGGCTTCTCTTTGTGGGTAGTCCCCCCCCCCCTCCAGCAATAAATAAGTGCAGCAGCCTTACAAATTACGTTTTAGTTTAGTCTTAACATTGTAACTCAAATAAGTCATCAGTACTTCCAATCTTAGTATATGGTGCTGTGGGCTGATTTTTTAAGTGTACAAGGTTTTCTGCATGCACACTGCACCTGTTGTTTTGTCCATATCCTAGAAAAGCTTAATGGGTATCTAAGTTCACTTTTTGAGAGACCTGTAACAATATAAACATTCCCAGTCCTTTTTAGGGGAATTTGATAATAGCCAAGGGTCACAGTAATTTCCTAGTCAGTGATTCACTGTAGATTTTAATTACTTCTGGTATTATTGGTATATTTACTTTATAATTCTATTTAATACCATTACATGTTTAATACATTAATAATATTAATAAATTAAGACTTGAAAGATAATAACAGTACTGACTATTAATAATTAGACTAGTAGTCACTGGTAGTATTATACTAAATATGGCCTAACGTCGTTTAACCTAAAACAATAACATAATTTGTTATATTTATTTAATGATTCTGCAATCTGTTTTGTTATTTCAAATATTAATAAATAATAAACACCATTTATCCTAATTACTAGACTATACTATAACTATTCATTGACTGAATTGAATATTAATAAAGAACTATCTGACTAATGTCGAATGACTGGGGAAGAGGCAACATTTCAACAACACTTGTCTGGTAGCTAAATCTAAACTTACTCATATAAATGTTATGCAGAACAATGAGTTTGATGATCCCTTATGGAATAAAAATTAATCTACAGCATAAAATAAAACAGCAGCTTTGAAATGTTTACACTAAATTAAACTGATTCTTCCTTTTCACTGGGAAACCACTTCACTGAAGCGGAAGTAAGTGGATTCTAAACAAGCGCATGTGCAGTTGTTTGCTTCGCCATCTTGATAAGTTTTTAGGACTTTGGGTTGGGTAAGTTTTTGTGTTGATAAATATGACAGATTTGGGCTTTCAAAATGCAGAAAACTCGTGTGTCTTTCTTTGTTAAATTTGAAATTTAGCAGCCAGTATGTGGCAGCACTGCATTCTCATAACCTAGCGGGGGTAAAATGAACTCTAGTGAGTGCACCTTGTAAGTAGTTGGGTGTCAAACTGGCCTCTTTGGTTGGTTGAGTAGAATTGTTCATTGAGTCAGTGAAATGTTTTGTAGGCCAGTTACTGTGATCGATGTCCAGCTGTTGAAAGAACGTGAGGGGCTTGGGGCGTCAAGTGTATGTTTGCTTTAACATGTATGTTATTGTTAAGCTAAAGCCAAAGCTATACAGTTGTGAGTTGTATTTGATTGTTTTGTGTGTATAATATTGCATCTGTTGAAAACACTAGACGGTTACTGCTGCCTCTTCTGACTGTAGCATAGCAGTAGTAGTATACCACAAGGTTGGAGGCAGATGATAAACTCGCCGTGTTTAAAGTTTATCATCGCCCACTTTTGTTCAGAGTACATCATGTTCAGAGTGCCTGTTCCGTAATTTTAAAACCGTGCTAACATCGCTGGCTTGGCTGCAGCGCGTACAGAATGTGGAAGTGGCGACGAACGACCACTTCTCTGCTGCAACAACCGTGGGGTCGGTCCCCGTCTGGTGATTGCTGCCTGAACCAAAACACGGCCTCTTCACCGAGTTCACAGCGCCAGGCGACGTAGGCCGTGGGAACACCTGCTTGCCGTATATGGAAGTCACCAATGAGCTGCTTGCGACGCTATGGGAAATCGGCTGTTTCTCTTACCTCCCGCCTCAGCTTCTGATCGTTATTTCCCCCCCTGACGTTCTGTTTGATCTCGACAGTGAACTTTTAAAATCACCTAATAACAGCTAGCGTTTACCTGTACTGCTGTGTTTATACGCTATGATAATATTGTCAACAAAAAAGGCGTGTTTAGTGTCAAGACTGTGTTTATGGTTCCGTAGTTGGGCATCAATGGTTAGAACAGCGCCCATGACCCATTGTTCTCACGGTGTCAAAAATGCAAATTGCAAGTTCCCACGAGTGTGCTGTTGAAGCACTGCACCAAGTGCCTGCTACCTTTATGCTTTGTGTAACCAAAGTCTCGCTTTCCCACAAAAACGGATAATGACTTTATGATATATTGTGTTAGAAGCGTTGCCGTCTTTTAAAAAAAAAAAAAAAACCACATACACAGGTTAAACTTTGCAAACAACGTCTGTGTGGGCAATATCTGTCTTTATCCACCTTTCTCCGCATGCTCTAGCAGTCAGTTACAATTACGATGTGTGTACAGCTGGTTCTCAGGCCAGCAGAAGGCAGCAGTGACTGCTTCCACCTCCATTCTCAAACTAGTTGTTGCTATGTACCCTCTTGAACTGCATCTGCCTCTCAACACAGAGCCATCTGTATAGATAATCCTATCATCTGGACAAGAATTGTCATAAATCATTTTTTGAACTTATGATTCTGCAGCATACGCTGGCCACTCCTGCACTCACAGCCCATTATGATCAGAACCCTCCAAAACTCTGCTGATTTTGAACCTGCTATGAGTATCCAAGAAAGATGGCTGTATACCAAAGCCAGATTTTTTTTCTCCAAACTCAAGAACAGCCAGAACAGACTTTGTCAAGATATCTTCCCATTTCTAAATGTAGGAAATGTGAAGATGTCCCTGCAACTGTAAGCTGTCAGCAGGGACTCAATATGGCATGTTTCGGCCTGTCAGAACAAAGCTGCACATAGAGATTTGGACTGCACAATAGCTTTCATCAAGGTTACTGGCCTCCTGATATATGTTTTTCTGACAGAGTTTGAAGAGGAGCAGTTAATGTGGTCAATATTAAGTCAGCCACCTTTACTTCCCAGATACTTCCAAATGATCATTTTTGAGCTGGGTCTGTCAGAGAGCTTGTCTATTTTAAGATCCTCCTCTATAGAGGTTTGAACCTATAGCTACGTGGTCTTCTGGCATTCGTGTTGACCACTAATCTACCATGGCAACCAGTAGTTTACCAGTTTACTCAGTCGTTAAAGAAAGAATCAGAACTTTTGAACTGAAGTGCTGCAGAAAAATTCTTAGAATACCAGTAACAACAAATGAGAAAACAACAATATCCTGCATAATCTGAGCATCGAGGAGAATTGGCTTGTAAACAGCATCCTGTCAAAATTACTGAGGGTATTTTGATCATGTTAAACATCAGAGTTAGTGGGGATTTCCAAAAGAATAGTGCCTAAATGTATAATAAAAGTCAGACGCATTATTTAATTATCTAGAAGATAAAAAACATCCGACTGAAGATATGTCACAGAGATAAAGAGTAGGATAGGCCAAAACTGCATTTTATCGAATGAACATTTTATGCCATAAATCCATATCATTGGAGGTTGGCAAAACAGTTCTCGCGTGCTATATAGAGCCATTTAAACTTAGGGCTGTGAATTCTGGACAATTATAAACAAGCTGAACAATATCTTGAGTCTTTCACAAACATCAGAAAGAGACGGTCATCATTTTTGGCCATGTTATGAGGGAAAAGGGAACATGTTGTGACCACTGAAAAGATCTGTGGAAAGAGAGACAGGGGAAGACAGCACAAGAAGATTCTTGACAGCCTTTGTTGTGGCATGGAGAGGTGCTACACAAGAACTGATACATGCAGTTGCAGACCATATATTTTGGAGAGGCATGATTGCCCACGCCATGATAAAACATCATAGTGATGGTGCAATTTCTGGAAAATGAGGCAGGAACAGACCACCTCGAAGGTGGATAAAAGCACATATGACCTAGTGAATTAACTAAAGAAAGAGAGGCTTTTATTTTATGTGTGCCATGACGAAAGCAAAGTTTTTTAGAGGACCTGCCTACTGATGCTGAGAATGAGTTTGCTATTGCTCTCTGAAGTGATTTATTATGAGCTATACAAATAAGGTTATACAACTTTTTTTTTAAACCTCCTTGTCAGTGGTTTTTGTATGAGAAAACTGTGAGCCTCTCTGGTGCAATGCAGGTCCTCTGTTGGTTCATACAGCCTGGTTTCAGTGAAATGGCACCAGGTCAGACCCGGGACCTCTCTGCTGCATGTGGAGTAGAGAGCCTGTCTGTAGCACCTTTCAGTATTTTGTGGTGCCTGCCCACATGAGCAAAGTTCTCGTTCTGGTTTAAAAAAAAAAAATTTCACACATGGCTGCAGAGTGTTTTATCCAGTTTGCAGTCTAAAAACTGGGGCCCTGCTTCCGTTTGAAATTGATTGTGTCTTCAGGATTGTATTCTGGATGGAAAATGTTCCAGTGGCTGCTTTGATCAGGGTTTCATTTTCCTGACAAGTTTATCTTGTATCTGGCTGTTCTGTATTACTCTCATTTCCCATAAAGTCACTGTGGCATGGAATCCACAAGAACAGTCTGCTTGCTTTATTATCTGTTCTGTTTGATTTAGAAGAGATCTAAGTTTATTGAACTGTAGTTGTTTATAATATTTTTTATTAGGGTGGGGAGGGGGCAATACTGACCAGACATTTGTCAGCATAACCATTACCACTTCTGACTCAAATCTGTATTCAGTGCCTTATATTAATATTGTTTCCTCCAGCACTATTATTTCTTTTTTTTTGGGGGGGGGGGGGGGGGCAGAAAGTTATGGCTTCTCATCCACTTCTGGTGAGCCAGTAGTCTGCATGCAAGTAAGCCAGATCTATAAAAAGGAGGAAAAAACTTATTATAAATGCAAAACTTAAGTTTTGGAACAAGAATTAAGTCTAGAAGTGGATGAACAGCCAGAACCTTCTGCTGCAGTTTATAGCCAATGAACACATAAATTTATTGAAAGAGTCAGAATATTGTCTTAGTTTTTTGTGATGAAGAAAAAAGCATTGGAGAACATCATAATGACTGGAAAGATCAGCAGTAGAAATAACTGTTTATAATTATCATGTGCCCTGCCAACTGGCGTAGGCGCTCATGCGTCTCCACAGATCACAATCCCTGGTTGACTGGAACAGCTCTCTTGATGATATCCCTCCATGCCATCGTTTCAGCTCATCCAGCATCGTCTCTCTTGGTCTGCCTCTACCCCTTTTTCCACTGATCTTTCCAGTTGTCATGATGTTCTCCAATTTATCTATTTGAGCTGAGTTGATTTGCAATATATATATATATATATATATATATATATATATATATATATATATATATATATATATATATATATATATATATATATATATATATATATAATTTTATTTTGTGTTTGGACTTTCTGTTCCTCAGAATATTTACGATGTAAGAGGAGAGAATGGTAATGATGATGTCCACACATCCTTGACACACCATGACCTACGTTACCCTGTGCAGAGGGATCATAATTTTATCACGTCTCTTTCTGGTCAAAAGATTATTTACAAATCTCATTTGGTACCAGACAATACAGACTTCTATCAAGATCACAACCAGTCTCAGCACAACCAGTATTTTCAGCCAAGTGTGAGTCTAGGGTCCTTGCCTTCCCACCATTTACATTCAACAGCTTCAGTTTCGAATCCCATGGCTCATGCCGCAAAACTAGGTATTGACAATCCCGTTGATTTATCCAGTTCTAAATTGGTGGTACACCAACAGCCACTGTTAAAAGAAGAGAGACTGTTTGATCAGGAGCAGTTTTTTCACCAGCAGCAGCAGCATCTGCTACATCAACATCATAGGCTTTCTTCACATTCACTTCATCATCACAGTCAGCAGCAGCAACAGTACCCTCATCATCAAGCAAACTCTGTGATCACTGTGGGCATACCAGATCAGTCTCATGGTAAATAGATCTTACTTCTTTAGTTATCACTTGTGCATGCTAGGATTGCTCACATGGCTTACACGGGGGTGGGGGTACAGAATGCCTTATTTACTTCACACACACAAAAATATGTTTTATCCATGTAGGCATCAGTTAAACATTGTGTTACGTACAGCTGTGATAGTAATTAAACTGATAAAGTTTTGCTATTTTTCCCAATATTCATTAGTATATCTTTTTTTACTAGCTTTAGTAACCGAATTCATATTGCAGCTTTTTAACCATTTAAGTTAATATTCATGTTTTTGCAGCTGTTATAAATATGCAGAAAACCAGTATACTGGGTACAAATCTTAGTTAACCTTTTTAAACAAATTATAATTGTTCCACTGAACAAGAAATGAATCCAGTAAACTGTGATTAGAAAGCATAACGATATGGAGAAGCAGGCCAACAAACACAAATCAACGTTTTTGGTCCTGGCCATTCTCAAAATGAACTGACTACACAACGTAACAAAGGGTAGAGTACTCCAACCACCAGTGCCAGAATTTTGATGGATTAAAGGAAATAGTGAATGGACAAAGGACACTAAAAGAATATAAAATGGATGGTCAAAGAAAGCACAACTACATAGGCATTGAAAGTGAATAATAAGAGCTAAGAATGTTGCTACTGGTACTTGTGTAGGAAATGATTGAGTGGATGAAGAATATACATCATTGCTCTAGGTCACTGGTTAACAATTTAGATCAGGCCTGCGGGGACCCCCCACCTCCCTCCCACCATTTTAAAATGTTTGATACAGACCTCTTACTTTACAAATAAACATTTAAAAACAAAGTAAATCTATATTAGAATTGGGGAAAAGGGTTAAGTTTTTTCTGTCTAAATATCGTGGACCTCATAAAGTTGTTCCATACAGGCTATCAGTTGGGAACCAGTAGACTAGACCATTCCCTCATGTACTTCGCCCCCACCTCCGTCCCACACAACTTTTTTCCCCTTCTGCAAAGGCCAGCAGAGGTTTCCCATGCTATGGATGTCATCAGTGACGGCCTGATTAAAGGTATACCAGGACAGGAAATTCACTTTTGTGGTAAGATCTGACCATTATTACCTCACTAAAGAGCCAGCTGGGTACTTTTCATGAAATTCACCCTACCTCCCACCCACGGAGCTTGTAGCCATTCCCAATGATTGTTCTAGGGATGTCAGGTGTTGCTTGTTTTAAACACATCCACCGCCCTCGACAGCCACCGTCATCAAGCGTACAAATACTTATTTTTTTAAACATCAGTGATTCCAAACACACAAATCGTGCCACTGGCAACACATTCAAGCAACAGCACTCATTCACACAGAATACAGTATAGAAAACAAAGCTGCATAGTGTGTTTACCTGGCCATGATCGCCAGTAACTTTTCACTACGCTGTATATGCATGGAAGAGAGCCATCTCATAACATCCGTAGAAGATAAGACAGCCCGTGGCAACAGCCACAAGATCTTGCGCAAGAGCAAGATGGGGTGAATTCCTTGATTAGTTCCGCCAACTTTTATATAATCACTTGGTCCTATGGTGAACTGCTGTTGCACCCATATCTTATCGTCAGCGTTCCATTGCCGACATGGAGGGTCAGACTAATTACCACTAATTGTTACGCTGTGTTGTCCAGGCCGTAGTTTGACCCAATCGTCACTGTCTTTGTCAACTTCTACATAATGGTTTCGTTGGTTTTAACAACAGATCTAGATCCTGGCTCAAGGATAGTAACCAAGTGCTCCGTTCTACTTCTAACTCAAGCCTTGGGTCCGAAGAATCTGAGCGCAGTGCACAAACTCCACGCCTGCGTGTTAGATATTTTATGACTGTTTTCTTCGGCGATTGGCGAGTTCTGGTTTACAGTTAAGTCTACGGTATCGGTGCCTTTCGAGCCAACACATCATATATCAGCGAGTTCCTAATTAGCTACCTGTGACGATGTGCTTGTTAAGATCCTTTAATGTTAAGCCCTCTCCCCCTCCCCTTTCTCCTTTTAATATTCAGTTTGTTCTAATCATTAAATATGCACGAATGCTTGACGGTTATAGCGGTTGCAGATGTCTTCGTGTTCTGGGTGGACATATTCTGATTTCATTAGACTTGAAACCAGCTCGGTAATCGTATTCCTTTCGCCAAAACTTCCACGATCGTGTGGTAGCCACTTCTCCAGGCACGCTTGCAACGTCGCGTGCCCAGAGCCAGGCCGCTTTCTTCAGTCGCCTAGGTTAACCCGTGGGAAAATACTGTGTGCTGTCGTATGGTCGTGTCTGTTTTGTCAATACCGCGTCCGTACACAGCCGCTGCTTGTCCTCTGGTGTGTTTCGCTGCTGTGTTGTCTGTCGTTTGACTGTGTGTCAAGAATTTTTTTTTTTTATTATTAAGTATAGGTTCATTTTAGCTAGTGCTATACACGGTTGTGTGTGTGAGAGAGATAACGTTTTCTTTAAAGGTAATTGCTTATATATTTCATCCTGTTTCGGGTATATAATTATATTTACTTGCAGCACCATGATTATAATAATAAGAATGGCACATAAATGTAATAATATACTTTTATATATATATGAAATGCATGAATAAATACATTAACAGAAAATTTCCATAAATGGTTAAACACTCAAGGACCTGAGCAACCCCCCCCCCCCCCCCCCCCCCCCCCCCCCCACACACACACACAGACCACGATTTGGCTAGAAAGTTTTTTTTTTTTTTTTGAGGGCTAGATTTGGGGGTCCACCAATGTGTTTTCTATGTGGGAATGACTCCCACCCCCCCCCCCCCCCAACTGTTTGCCTATGTCTTCTTCTTCTTCGCGTTCACCAGCTGTACACTCTGGTGAAAGTTCTGATTGCTCGCCCACTTCTGAACTGCAGTCCTGCTCCAGAACCTGAGTGTTGCGTGTGCATCAGTTTTACAGATCTGATTCACTTGAATGCAGACTGTTGGTTCCTTGCCTCTCAGACAGATGCACTCCGACTTCAAAGGAAGCTCCCCAATTAGTCGACTCTTACGACATGCTTTTGGGTAGGCAGTGGGTCTATTGATGAGGAATTTGTGAGTGGGCTCAATGATTTTTGGGTGTGTGCATCTGGTGGTCCGCCTCTCCTCCCGCCTCTCCTCCCCCCCCCCCCAACCCCACCTTTCAATTTGACTAGAGGATTTGAGTGGAAAGGGGGGGGGGCAAACAACCCAGTGTGTTAGCTTCCTTGCTGCCTGGACACAGTTTTTTTCCCTCGAACATGGTGCAGAATTTAAAATTAATTAATTTCGGTCGTCCCAAAAAAGCACAGTGAAGTGAGTCTTTCTGAATGGGGGGGTGGGGGGGATAATACAGCATACCAAAAACCTCGTCAGGGGCGCTGCCACTAAAATAACAATTTGTTTTAGGTTCAGTCCCTGATAATTGCAAAATTGACCTTCTTTTCGTTGAGTGTTTAATACAGTATACGTCTCCTTGAGGGCGGTTATATAAACGTTGAACCATCCCTGCCTTCAGGGGCGCATCCTGTATGAAAATTCAACATTGCAAGTTCCAGATATCCGCCTGTTTGACCTCTTAAGAAGTTATAATGAGGACGCCCAGTCGGGGGCTCCAAAACAAGAAAGCGGTGAGGCTGCTACGCCGTGTTTAAGTGCATAAAAGTAGTAAAATCAATGGCATGTATAGTATAATTTAAATAACAGGAAATGCTTTAACAAAGACATTTTTTAAAAAGAACGCGTGTGCATGTAGTCCGCTAAATTTCCCCACTCTTCTAAAAGGAGTGTCCAAGCACCCCCACCACCGGCTTCTTTAAAAAAAATTCTTTTCGTGCGGGGGGGGGGGGGGTTGATAAGACTAAAACAGGGTGCCCTGCGCTCAACGTGACCCTGATATGCGAGGTAGGTGGGCTGTTGTATGATCGGCAAAGAGAATTACCATTATGTTGAGTGGATGCCTGGCATTATTGACAACTAATTTAGGGCCAGATGTGTGTCTTAGATATAGTGCAATCTCAGGTCAAGGACCTGAGGTCTCTTTCCCCCCCCCCCCCCCCCCACACACACACACAGAGAGACCATGATTTGCCTAGAAAGTTTGTGAGGGCTAGGTTTGGGTCCAATGTGTTTTCTATGTGGGGGCTGAGGCAATGACTCCCACCCAACAGAAATCACGCATATTTATTTAATGCCGGTTGCAGTTTTGTTATGGAAAGATTCTCAGAATATCTTGGACAAAGAAGATGAGAAATACTGACATCTTAAAAGATCTGAACATCAAGGAAGATTGGCTAATAAACAGCATCCTTTCTCGAAAGCTGAAATATTTTGGTCATATCAATCGCCACGACGGATTGGAAAAAATTATAGCAGAAGGCATGGTACCAGGAAGGAGGGGCATGGGGCCGACCGACACGAAGATGGGCACAGGATATAAGTGACTCCTTGAGTGTGAAAGTGCATGAGGCGGGAGACCGAGTTTCTTTCAGGCAAGCTGTGATGAGAGCGACGTTCTGCAAAGGACCTGCTACATGATGATGATAGTTGTAGTTTTGTAAGGCGAACAACCCTTTCTCGCAAAGTTGTGTTTTAAAATCCGGCCCGTTTCATGATTATCTCAGAGCTTGAGTCTCGTGACTTGAGAACATAAAACCACAATGCTGTTAAATAATTTGTTTGTCATATGTAGTGCGCCATATTTTCTGTGATGGCTGGCTGCCATACCAGGCTCTCTGGTTGGCGGTTCTAAACGCGACGCCATGGAGCGTGGGAAAAAAATGTCAGTACCTCAGGTGGTTCCCCCGTCTGAGTATTGATTCTTGGACACCGGGTTTAAGAATGGGCGTGCACGGAGATCTGGAAAGTAACGAGTACAGGCACAGTCGTCCGTCAGTCTGCTTATGAAGCGTCCGGTATTCGTTTTCAAACACACAAGGCGTTTTTGCGTGTTTAACTCGTTGGCATTGTTACATTGCCCTCATTGTTCTGTTAACTTTGCAAAAGCAAGCTGTTCGCGCTAGTCGTTCTCACTTAGAAATAGCACAGCCGGCGTTAAGAACAGCCAATATTGTGAACAGGCGCGGGTGTAAGAGGGGAAGGGTTGGCTAGGTTTGAAGTACTCGGCTTTGTTATGTTACTTTTGTAGCTAACGAGGTAGACAAGACAGCCGCTATTTTGTTGCTGTAATTAAAATGTAGATACGTATTGAAGTTTGCAGGCTGTCTTTTGTCAAATGTTTGCATCCGTACTTTTTTCAGATTTTTATCTCATCGACATTCTAGGTTAACGTAGTGACCCCCTCCCCGCGCCACACACACACACAATCCCTTAGCACTGGTAAATTAACTGTAGGTGCGTAAAAGACCAAACCACAACTGACTGACATTACACAATTGAAATACCATCTACCTAACGGATACTGTTCATAACATATATTGTAAAAAAAAAAAAATTACAAAGAAGTAAATGATCATTTACTACACCATTTGAACGGCTAGAACCAAGTGACTCGAGGAGTCACTTTTCGGACATGTTTCCGTCTTGAAGTGGGCTTCAGACCCTGAACACGGGGCCATAGGCAGTCGACCTACATTGTTTGCATTCGTATTTGAGATTTTAAATGTAATGCTGTGAGACCGTTTACCCAAAAAGCTACAATGACTGTCTGTTTATTAATTTTTTTTTTTTTAAATTCTACAAAATATTTGTGATGAATAGCACATATTGTGTCCACACGGTAAACTGGAAGCCATTCCTCTCATATTTATTCGAATCATTACCGTCTCCAGTATAGGCTGTGGATTGATGAGGTCCCGTTTTCACCCTAAGTCTCGGTTTTTTTTTCCCAGTGTGTTCCCGGCCGTCCCTGAGCATCCCCCATCCCCCACCCCCCAAAAAATTGTAAAGTCCAAGAATAGACAATGTATATAGGCATATACAAACTAAACGTGAAAACATTTTAATATTAATTTATTAGTTTAGCTTATACAGTTCATACTTAATAAACTTATATACTCTAGAATAATATATTTTTTAGAGTGAACAAAATAAAGAGAACAACATAGAAACAAAAAGTATAACAGAAACTACTTATATTAAAGCTGGTGAATATCCAGTGTGTATCCACATAATCCACTGAAAATTAGTGAATGAACTTAGCCATCTTTCTTTTCTTATATGATTTATTCTTTTTGTCCACCTAGTATATTCACAATATTCTTCTTGTCCACCCAGGATATTCACAGACCTTTGACATGCTTAGCAGAAACATTTTAAATAATAACAGATTTGTAACAAGGATGCCTTTTGTTACTTCAACTATTCTTACTGACTGTAGACTGATTGTGAACTTAGACAGCTTTCTTGTCTTGGATGATTTATCCTTCTTGTCCACCAAGTATATTTGCAATATTCTTCTTGTCCACCCAGTATATTAGCACTATTTTTTTTCTTGTCCACCCAGTATATTAGCAATATTCTTTTTATCTGCCGATCATATTCACAATATTCTTCTTGTCCACCCAGGATATTCACAATATTCTTCTTGTCCACCCAGTATATTCACAATGTTCTTCTTGTCCACCCAGTATATTCACAGTAATCTTCTTGTCCACCCAGTATATTCACAATGTTCTTCTTGTCCACCCAGTATATTCACAGTAATCTTCTTGTCCACCCAGTATATTCACAATGTTCTTCTTGTCCACCCAGTATATTCACAGTATTCTTCTTGTCCACCCAGTATATTCACAGTATTCTTCTTGTCCACCCAGGATGTTCACAGTATTCTTCTTGTCCACCCAGTATATTCACAGTATTCTTCTTGTCCACCCAGTATATTTGCAATATTCTTCTTGTCCACCCAGTATATTTGCAATATTCTTCTTGTCCACCCAGTATATTTGCAATATTCTTCTTGTCCACCCAGTATATTTGCAATATTCTTCTTGTCCACCCAGTATATTCACAATATTCTTCTTGTCCACCCAGTATATTCGCAGTATTCTTCTTGTCCACCCAGTATATTAGCAGTATTCTTCTTTTCCACCCAGTATATTAGCAATATTCTTCTTGTCCACCCAGTATATTCACAGTATTCTTCTTGTCCACCCAGTATATTCACAGTATTCTTCTTGTCCACCCAGTATATTTGCAATATTCTTCTTGTCCACCCAGTATATTTGCAATATTCTTCTTGTCCACCCAGTATATTCACAGTATTCTTCTTGTCCACCCAGGATATTCACAGACCTTTGACATGCCTAGCAGAAACATTTTAAATAATAACAGATTTGTAACAAGGATGCCTTTTGTTACTTCAACTATTCTTACTGACTGTAGATTGAATTGTGAACTTAGACAGCTTTCTTGTCTTGGATGATTTATCCTTCTTGTCCACCAAGTATATTCACAGTATTCTTCTTGTCCACCCAGTATATTCACAGTATTCTTATTGTCGATCCAAGATATTCGCAATATTCTTCTTGTCCATCCAAGATATTCGCAATATTCTTCTTGTCCACCCAGTATATTTGCAATATTTGTCTTGTCCACCCAGGATGTTCACAGTCCTTTGACATGCTGAGTTCTTCATGTGGAGAAACTAGCAGATACATTACATTTTAAATAACAACAGATTTGTAACAGGGATGCCTTTTTTAAAAAAAACTATTTTTAGTGACTGTAGACCGGATTGTGAAGACAGCTATAACTAACACCAGTAATTCTTTTTTTCATGTTCACTGGCTGTAAACAGAAAGTCCTTGTTACTTGTCCATCTCCGAACTTGGTCTTGTTCCAAGACTTGTCTTTGCATTCACATCCATTTTACAGATCTGGCTTAATTGTGTGTAGATTGTAGGTTTCTCGCCTCTCAGGTAGATGCATCCCCAATTTGTAGAAAACACTGATCTTATCTACCTTGGCCAGGCCCCTGATTAAGAACCTGTTTCTAAGATGGTCGTGAAAAGATGTAGCACCAGTTGGTTCAGCACCTCCACATCTCCAACACCAGAAGTGAATTTGAATGTGCCTTGATGATCTGGACTTTGCTGATGATCTCTCTCAGATATTACTCATGAAACCAGATGTTGAATTAAGAATCGACATCACAGCACTCGGGACACTCCCATAAGTGCTTCAACAGTAAGTTAAGAGTTCCAATTCCGATGGCACCAGTAGCCGCCTGATTGTAGATCCGTCTCATCCTTCCCCTGAGTGTTGAGCATTGGCCACATCCCCTGGTAACTCCTCGGACCGTAATGATCTATCTGCGCATCTGCTCTGTTCACTCGTTCCCAAAGAGCCCTAACAATATCTAGCTTGTCATACATCAATTCACCACCAAGTGGTGCAGAACTGTCCAGTCTATCTGCCCACCTATTTCCCAACACACCTTGAAGTGATGCTTGCCACTCTAAACGAAGCATGCCTGTCTTCACTTTTCTCACGTGCTCTGAGTCAGTTACAATTACGGCCTGTGTGTACAGCTGATTCTGAAGACAGCAGAGACTGCTTCCACCTCCATTCTTAAGGTAGACATGATATCATATGCAAGGCTTTGCTGCACTAAGCGACGTCCATTTGACTTTGCCATGAACCCTTGTGCACTTTGTCTGCCCCCCAACACAGAGTCATCTGTATAGATAATCACACCACTTGGGCGAGAATTGTCATGGATCATTTGTTGAACTTCTGATTCTGCAGTACCAGCTGGCCAGTCTCTGCACTCAACGACCTAAAGTGATTAGAACCCTACACAAGTCTGAAACTTGTTCTGACACCTTGACTCACTCCTCTCCTCTGTCAAATTTATCATGCCTGCACATATGTCCAATTGTGTCTTCAGCTTGCACCATCTTTTCAGTCTGTGACCCTTAACTACCCAGGGCTTCACGCAGGAGGTACTTCTTGTCTGCAACTACTCTGAGATTTGATTTTGCCTGCCGAACTTTAAGCCTACCATACAATAGTAGGCAGTGCACATATATATCACATATATACTACCGGGGCATCTCTTGTACATCCTAGAATTACCCATTTGAGTTTTATCATCTGACTTTTTGATATGGTATGCATTCCAAGTCCATAATCTATCACCGATAGGATCACATGCTGGTACATTGTGATCAACATTCTTTGTTCCATATCCATTGCTGCCATAATCTTGAGAGCATTGAGTCCTTTTTTGGCATTTCACTACAACTGCCTCCACGTGTTCCCTGTAGGACAGGCTTCTATCAAAAGTGATATCCAGGTACCTCAGTTTGCTTTCTATTTTGATGTTACTGTTATTAATTGTGAGACTCGGAACATTAACTCTTACAATTCTATTGTCTAGAGAGCACCACAAAACAGCCGCCTTTTGTGGGTTGATGACAGCACCCATTTCTGAACACCAGTCAGTCATTTTGTCTTCAGTTGCCTGCAACTCTTGGGCTATCCGTTGTCCGTCACTCTCTTGCCTACATGCAAGAACATCATCAGCAAATGTCAGTATCCTTCCAACACTTGGTGCTTCAAGTCTTGCTTGTATACACATCAAAGAGCACCGGTGAAATTGCAGAACCCTGGGGTAGTCCCGAGACTATATTACTTGGTTCTTAGGTCCATGTACCCAGCCGAAGGGCAATCATGCGTGAATTAAAGAAACATTAAATGCATACAATAGGTTATCTCCTATCAAGCAAATAATGTGTGGGGTTGTTGTTATTCAAAAATTGCATTGTTTTTAATCTTTTTGTTTTATACATATTTATAGATGGGGGTGGACAACACATGGCAGGTTCTCTAACGCCACCAGACAAGCACAATGGTGACCTAGTTAGAATGCCATCTCCTGGTGGTCTCGACATGACAGCTATCACATCTACGGTGCAGGCTCCTCCATCTCCATTACCAACACCACCACCTTCAACAGTTACTGCTAGTGGTAGACCGTCTATGGAAGTTGACACATCTAGTGGAGGAGCAGTATATTCCACCAACTCTATGCTTGGGTATGTGTCACGTGTGACAAGAGTTAATTCTAGCTGTATTTTGTCAGATTCATTTGCACTAAGTTTTAACAAAGCCGGAAGGCCGCACGTATATTTGATACAGTAACTTTCATTGTATACATATTTTTTTTTGGCATCATTCTGCTCTTCCTAGTCCCTTATAAATACCTTGCTTGCTGATCATTTTCTGTTTTCTTGATTTTTCAGCATTTTTATAGCTTCTGCTCCTTGTACTCTCAGGGATTTTGTAGGGGAGGGGGATTATGTGTGGTCTAATTTGTACACTCTCATTGTATTATAAAGTCATTCTCATGTGTGTTTATGCGTAAGCATGAGTAAATGCGTTCTCATGTATAATTGTTTAGGTGCTTCTGTTTATGTGGAATGCTTGTCAAAAACAGGAGTGACTGCAGTTGAAATCAGTATAATGAATTTATGGAACTAATTCTGCACCACCTGATTGTAAATTGATGCATGGCAGGCAAGGTATATTCTACTGTATGTACTTATTTGTTTCAGACCTTTCCAAGAACAAAAGCTCACAAGGTTAGTGTATATTTGTAATTGTGTATTAAATTTGTCAGCAGTTTGACTTAAAACCTGCAGCTGCTACACAATTATAGTCATAGTTGGAGCAAGGGCCTTTTATGACCTAAAAATCATGCAAAAATGCAACCATTTTGGACCTTACAAGTAAACAAACATGACCTTAAAATATCCCAAATATTGTCTTTAAATTTCATGAATTGAAATCTCCAGCAGTATAAACAGAATTGAATTCTCAGATATTAGTGTCTGACCTAAAACAACTCATTAAAGAGACAAATATCACTCGCTAGGTTTGAAATTTATCTTCACCTGATATGTGATTTTTAAATATGATTTGATAGGAGTATCATCATCATTGTCATTATATATCAGGTCCTTTGCAGAACGTTGCTCTCATCACAGTCTGCCTGAAAGAAACTTGGTCTCTCGCCAGCTCTCCCGCCTCATGTACTTTCATACTCAAGAAGTCACTTATATCCTGTGCCTATCTTTGTGTTAGTCGGCCCCTACCCCTCCTTCCTTGATAGGAATATCATGCATGAAATATCATATGAATTCAATAGTCAGGTATAGAACTACAGATAATGGGATAAGACCTACATATAAAGAGGGCGGAAATAAGCACTGTGAAACCATATATTTATAATGTATGTTTAGACATATGTTAATTGATTTAAAATGGTAATAAAGACTCAAACATTGTATATGTCCTACAATTACTGGCTGTAGTTCTAATCATAATCATTTGTGGTTCCATTGTTTACCTTCTTTTATCTTAGTTGAGGTTTCACTGCAGTCGGTTCAAGCCATACATGATCCTTTCCTGTGCCAGTGACAATTTTAATTCAATTCCCTCACTGTCCCATTTCTTCTTCTTCTTCTTCTTCTTTCGTTCGCTTGAAATAGATTATCTTTATCTGCAATGTTGTCTCTAGTAGGAACTTCTCTGTGTAATTCAAACAGCGATCTGTAAATTTGGCTTGCACCGGTGTTTCTTGTGTCCAAAAGTTTTGCCTTGATTATGGGTATAATTACATTTTCTGTGTCCTTTTCTTTATACATTATTAAGTGATGTCTTATTTTTATATTTTATGTCAAGGTCTAATTTGTTTGCAACATTTGTTGCAGTATATCTTCATTATATTATTCATTGAAAAATAATGTTTATTGCTTACTGTTACTTAAGGGAGGCCATGCGGAACTATCTGAGGAAAAGAGATGATCAAACTCTGGTCATTTTACATGCAAAGGTTGCCCAGAAGTCATATGGTAATGAGAAAAGGTTTGTTTTATTTTTTCTCTTGTATTCTTAATTTTATTTCTGTTCTTTGATAATTGTGATAAAAAATTGAAGATTTTTTTTTTTTAAGACTAGAATTCTAACCTTTACTGTAGAAGAATACCTGTCCATCCAGTTAGTATCTTTTGGTGTAGACAGTCTGATGCAGTCGAGATGTAATTACAAAATCTCACATGAGAACGCATATAGTAAACAAGTTTTAGCATACAAGAATATTCTAGAAGCAATTAGTGAGTAGAAAACACATATCATGCATTCCAGCATCTCAGTATAAATAGTGGGTAAGAAATGACTTGAAAAGTCTTTGGTCATCAAGACTTGGTAGAGGGGGGGGGGGGGGAATAGTCATATTGACCCTCATATGTTAGAAAGAATCTTCAACCTTCAGCCGTTGAGACTCAGAAGACAAGTGGCTGAATCTTCAACCTTCAGCCGTTGAGACTCAGAAGACAAGTGGCTGAATCTTCAACCTTCAGCCGTTGAGACTCAGAAGACAAGTGGCTAGTCTCATGGACCCTCGTAGTCAAGAGCCTTCAGTTATAGAGATGTCAGCTCAACACTAGAAGCAGAGGAACCAGTCACATGAAGCTTCGAAGACAGTCACAAGAGAAGAGACATGAAACGAGACATTGAACTACACAGACGACAGACAAGATACATGGATCCATGGTTAACAAAAACACATTAGGTAGAAACACTATTGAGATGTTAGAGTTGACAATTAAGCCGTTAGTACCAGACAGCACTAGAAGCCAGGTGGCAGTTACAGACACTAGAACCAGTTAACAAAGTAACTGGAGATGAAAAACACAACTCGACCTTAAGAGTATGTAACCATATAGCTAAAACAGTGGCCATTCAGAATATCATTGATGTTATTTGTGATATTACTGAAGTATCACAATAAAGACAGTTCAGAAAAGAATTGTTGTTTCCAGACATTTTATTATACAAGCATCAGAGTCACGTGAGAAGCTTGCTGCAAGCAGAACATCATCATCATCACCACTACCGACACGACCATCGTTCTCCTTGTCTATTCTCTTTCAGTTGACTCCTCCTGTAGCAAACTAAAGACGAACCTGGGTGTGACATCAACATACACAAAGAAGATTGCTGTGCTACATCTAGACTTTGTTGCACTAAGTGTAGTCCATTTGCTTTTGCTGTGAACCCCCAGGCACTTCTTCTGCCTCTCAACACTGAGCCATCTGCATATATAAACACATGACCTGGGCAGGAATTACCATTATTTCCAGAGATACGTTATATTACAAGGAAAAGATGTATGACCCCATTGTCCAGCTGTGTATGTGTGTGTGTGTTTGTTTCTAGTAATAGAAATAAGTTACTCCAGCACTTCTTGTTTGTCTTGTTATTGCATCTTAGAAGCCAGAATTCTTCTACACAGACTTTAAATAGTGAAGATATGTTGCATTATTGATTTTCTTTTTCTCCAACACAATCTTTTTTGAGATTTAGCCCTTTGAAATGAGGGGAAATATTTATTGTAATGTTTGAGTGTTAAAGTGAACAAACACACACTGTTTTTTGTGGTTAGGTGATTAAAGGCTGTAAAATATTTGTGTCTAACAAGAATCAAATCTTTGTCGTTAGATTTTTCTGTCCACCACCTTGCATTTATTTATTTGGCAATGGTTGGAAAGAAAAACAAGAGCAGATGGAAAAAGAGGGCGCCTCAGATCAGGATACACAAGTATGTGCTTTTATGGGTATTGGAAATTCAGATCAAGAAATGGTGCAGCTGAACTTAGAGGGAAAGGTAAGTTCATTGATATATTGTCATTTTCTAATGCTGTATGACAGTCATAAGTTGTCTACAATTAGATTCTGCGGCTGGCATTCTTACAATGAAAGCCGTGTGTAATAGTGTAGTGTTGCCTGTTAAAACCAGCAGATACGTAGTTGGTACTTGCAAATCATGAAGAGGAGAATGATATCTAAGGTAATGTCTGAAGAATGCCCGCACCTTAAACATCCGAGGTCAAGTGAGAAATAATACTGTCACACAAATCGATGGGACTAACACCTTGCTCCAAATTCATTGACAAGCAGAAGGTGAAAAGTTAAATATTTGTGTTGGAGTGCAGCTATGACACCTAACCAGCAAAGGTGCTGCCACCTGATAGATCTGATGTGAGAGGGCAGGCACCAAAGAAGAAACTAAACTGATGACAACATTAAGGACATTACAAATGAACATGGGGATAGAAAGGCAGAAGAAGAAAACAGATGAACATGGAATGACAATAGCCTGTGCTTCCCATTGAGCTCAGGTTCATTACAGATAATGATGATTCAATGCGATTGGTAAAGCACAATTAATATAGAAATACAACCACAGACAGCATTGCAGGGAGAGAAAATAGTGTCAGGACACAAATTTTCTAACGAGAGCTAACCTTGTTGATCATTATGAAGCCGGGTTTAGCTGCCTTTTTTGGTCCACTGGCCAAATTTAGAATTATCAACCTGATCATGGAACATGTAGAAAAATCCATTATAAGCATGACACACATTTCCTCGTGACACTATTTTTGTGGGGCAATATAAGATTATAATCCCTAGCTATACATCTGGCCAGACACACTCACCCACTGAAGCTCTTCTGTATATTCCTAAATATCTGTATTGAAGCTGATTATTTGCAGAAATCATATTTTTCGAGCTCAAGGGTCAGATTATACAGTATTTGAACACCTACCTTACAGGCCAGTAACAATTGCTTGGGGGGGGGGGGGCATAGGGTGCTTAGCCTTGTTCTAAAGCAATATATAAATTATGATGAATCACTGAAAGAATAACACTTTGAAGTCAGTAAAAACTTTAACTCAAGGGGAATATAGTAAAAACATGAATGAAGTTTGCAGATGGGGGGGGGGGGGGGGGGGGGGGGGGTCTTCTACAAAGTAACTTTAATGAAGAACAAGGAATCAGTACATTGCATGTCTTGATGAAGCTATCTCATATTGTATGAGGATCTCACTTATGGTTTATACAACGGGTCAAAATCATGGCACCCATAAGTGCTCGGTTCTACTTCTAACTCAGCCAGAGTCTGAAGAATCTCAGTGCAGTGCACAAACTCTGTAGCACTGACGAGGATCCTGAAATACTATAGGTAGATTTTTAACTCCAAATTTTGTTTGGGCAGCGCCGTTAGGCTACTCTTTTCGATTTTCAACTGCCAAGGGATTGAGAGCGTGAGAGAGAATGCAAGTTAAAGATGGCATTTTCTAATTTGTAGTCGGTCGTTCGCTGCCAAATTTCTGACTGTTGTACATGTAGTGGAAAGGCCAAGCTTAAATTTTTTTTTTTAAATGAATGTTGTGGCAAATAATTATCCCCCCCCCCCCCCATATTTATTTATTTCTCTCTCTCTCTCTCTCACTCTCTTTCTTTCTTTCTTTCTTTCTGTGTGTGTGTGTGTGAGAAAGTTTGTTTTGGTGGATGTGAGAAAGTTTGTTTTGGTGGTTTCATTTCTGATGTGGGTGTAATCTCTGTTACTGCAGAAATACTGTGCTGCGAAAACCTTGTACATATCTGACTCTGACAAAAGGAAGCACTTTATGCTGACAGTGAAAATGTTCTATGGAAATGGTCAAGACATCGGCATTTTTCAGAGCAAACGTATAAAAGTAATCTCCAAACCATCCAAGAAGAAGCAGTCTTTAAAAAATGCAGATTGTAAGTCCAGTGTTGGTGTTGTGTACATATTGATTTGACTGCTTGGTGTTGTGTACATATTGATTTGACTGCTTGGTGTTGTGTACATATTGATTTGACTGCTTGGTGTCTGGAAGTGTGCAAATTAGTAGTTTATTGTATATTTTTTGGGGTGCACTAGCTTAGAGGTCCATCTATGGCTCAGGCAGATCTGGTTCATTTTCACAGTGAAGGGTAGGCTGCGTAGATTCGTACAAACCTAAGGACACACATAATGTCTGTCTTAGGCCAAGGTGGATGGGAGACCCTAAGCACACTGCAGGCATTCAGAATCATTCAGAATTCAGAATGTAATCTGAAATCAAAAAGTAGATGTTCAAGCAGATGCTACCTAGGGTGTAGCTGTTGTTGAGGGATATTTATACGAGAATGTTCCTTTACCAAATAATATGGCCATTAAAAATTGCCTTTGTCCATCTCTTCCTGTTGTCAGAATTGAGCTGTGCAGATTTTTCACTCCCTGCAGGTATCAGCACCAACGCTAGAACAAAGTTGCATGTTGCATCTTATGCTGAAAAGCGAGCAATAAACCTAACCAGTGTAATAGTGCAGCATTGGGGGTAAATTTGTGCATTTGATTCTGTTCAGGTTAGATCTTTTGGTACTAATCATGCAATTCACCCCATCTCGCACGGCTGCATAATATCCGCAGGCTGTCCTATGTTTAAGGGGTGTCAGCGTGTTGCTGTTTTTGTTGTTGTTGGGGGGGGGTGTTGGGTTGAGGACATCCACCACTCGTCAGCCACCGCCAACAGTGTAGAAATAAAAAAACATCAATGATTCTGTGCTCACAAACCGTCACGCCTTCGGCACTGCAGTGTTGCAGAGCTTCTTTCATGTACACAGGTAGGCATATCATCTTCCTGTAGCAGATCCTTTGCAGAACGTCGCTGTCATCATGGTCTGCCTGAATAAAACTCAGACTCTCACCAGCTTTCTCACCTCGTGCACTTTCCTACCCATGGTGTCACTTTTATACTCTTCCCGCCTTCGTGCTGGTTGGCCCCTCTTTCCTAATACCAACTTTTCTGCTATTATTCTTTCCAAATCGCTGTTGTTTTTGATATGACCAAAATATTTAGAGAATCTTTCGGAACTTTTTATGAACTTGCCCACATGGCAAGAGTTCCTGCCATTCTTGCCCCGGCAGGTCCCACGGCCTGTCCTATGTTATGAGATGGCTTTGCCTTATATAATGTTTGTAGGAGCTTGTGTTGTCATGAGTCGCTTTGAGATGCCATAGGCGCCCGTGCACAAGTATGACGTACTGGAGAGGGAAGTGCCGAAGGCGCAGCTGATCATTAGTTTTGAAACTGGGATGTTTTTTTAAACTGGGATGTTTTTTGAAACTGGGATGTTTGTTTTTTTAAATATCTACATTACTTGGTGGTTGCTTTCAACTAGAAAAAGAAGCCACTGACAAGGAACATAGAAATACAAAAACATCCTAATTTCAATAGTCACAAATTTCTGGCAAATAGCACAACTTAGAAATTATCAGGCAAGTGATAGGTGACAACACAAGAAAAGAGACAACGTTCAAACTGTTGAAAATAAGGAATTCATGACACCCCCCCCCCCCCCCCCCCACACACTATAGGACAGACCGTGCGACCAGCCACAGCATGAATGGGAGGGGAAGGATAAGTTTGTGATAAGTACCAATCTTCCTAAGGCATTACAGCTCAAAGGCCCCTGTTTTCTTCCTTAACGACTGAGATAGTCCATGACTTCTTCTTCTTCTGCGTTCGACATCAGTCATGCTAAACATTGAGTCCCGTCTGGGACACAAATAGGATTGTGCGTTTAAGGTCGCCACCGGTCCCCCATAGCTTCTCTTGCAATGTGGCTCCCTTGGGCCAGATCCACAGTCTTTGCTGACTGACATCCATTTGTTGTGTGTATATTTTATTATCAAAACCTGTGCTTAACCTGTATGATACCCACAATATATATATATTTTGTTTTGGGCATGTCACAGTTATTTATAGCAGGTAATTAAATGTACAAAAATACTACATCAGTGTATATATGAAAAAAACTATGATGTGTAGTTTTGGAAATGTATAATTTGCTTTGTTGTCTGTTTCTTCACTTCCTCTTGTACCGCTTCAGGTGTCAAAATAGATTCAGGTTGAGGTTATTGCTTTTCTGTCTGCCCCGACCATAGACACGTCATGCTGATGTAGTGTTCCTCTGATGGTATCTTTCCATCCTGTTCTTGGTCTACCCCTTTTTGCTCATCTCCTTTTTGTTTTGTTTTATTGGTATATGCCTTCTACAGTATGGCGTTACAAGGCATTCTCCCTGAGTGGGTAAATATTTTATTTACTGTCTTTGTAAGTAATGTAGAATTGCTTCTGTGCTGAATCTTGCTCTTATGATGACATAATTCCTAATTTTATCTCTTCTGGTCACTCCTTCATCCTTTCTTAGACATCTCATTCCAGTGGTTACTAATGTTCTTTTCTGGTTAATTTTGAATGGCTATGTCTGGTACTGTTACCCTAGTGTGGAAAGGAATAAGCTTTGTATGAGATGTTTATTTGTGCTGATTGGGATTGTCTTGTGCTGTTTGGGATTGTCTTGTGCTGATTGGGATTGTCTTGTGCTGTTTGGGATTGTCTTGTGCTGATTGGGATTGTCTTGTGCTGATTGGGATTGTCTTATGCTGTAAGGAGCTGTCCTAGTACTTGGTTTGTTTTACTAGTGATTTGAGAAATATTTTCATGAATTCCCATTTCTGTAGTCATTACATTTGAAATATTGATTGTTTAAACATAAATGTATAAGAAATGCAGCTGTCAAATTCCGCTGTGTATTTTGAGGCATGTATACATTGTATTTATTAATTTCAACTTACTGTAGTAACTGACTGAAAATGATTGAATTTGTCTTCAAGTATGCATTGCTTCCGGTACAAAAGTGGCCTTGTTCAACCGTCTTCGCTCTCAAACTGTTAGCACACGTTACCTGCATGTAGAAAATGGCAACTTTCATGCAAGTTCCACACAGTGGGGAGCTTTTACAATTCACCTACGTAAGTACTGCTGTTTCATTTTTCTAAATTCTAATTGGTAAGGTGCTATCTTCACAGTGAATGTTATTGTAGTAGATCTCCATCACCCTGTCTCTCATCCTGACCATAGACTTTCTGAAACTGCTGTGTGTCTGTTAGGGTTAACCAACAACACACACACACACATCGTGAATGTAACTGATTCAGAAAGCATGCTGAGGAAGATCAGAACAGGTATGCTAGGTGCAGAGTGGCTTGCTTCGCTGCGGAGGACACGAGTGAGGAGTATTGTCTGAATTTTTTCACCGGGTCACGCCAGTGTGTTAGGAAATGAACAGTCGGACAGACTTGCTGGCTCTGCACAACTTGGTGGAATACTGATACATGATAAGGCAGACCTGGTTAGTGCCTTGTGGGAGAGCGTGTACAATTCGGAGGAGCAGGTGGATCACCACAGTCTGGTGAGATTGATGCAGTTGGGGGTGACGAGTGGTTCTAGCAGATGCTCGAGGCTCAGAGGAAAGGCAAGACGGACGTTTAATCAAAAAGCTACTGGCACCATTAGTATCGGAACTCTTCGCTGGCTGCTGAAAATGGGGACGGAGCGCTTATGGGAATGCCCCGAGTGCTGTGATGTCAGTTCTTAAATCAAATCAAATCAAACCTGTCTTTACTATCCAACCCTTGCTGGCCTGCATTGAGTCTATCCATGTCTTATTTTAATGTTTGTTCTTTCAACAACTTTCTTTGTATTCTCCGTCTCTCCTGAATCTGGGGTTTACCCGTTTGTTTCCATAAAATTCAGCACATACTTCTGTATGTACATATCCCCATCCGTGACCTTAATTCAACTTTTTAAATGCATGCTTGTTGTCTTCATTGCACTCGGTAGGGGAGTAATGTTGCGGCCCAGTATTCACCAGTTATATTTGCTAATGTGTCCTAAACATGACTTATCTGTGCCAGGCTGCTGCTTTGCTCCGGTGAGCTGTCTAGATTCTACCGCCTTGTACGGCATCCCTGTCTTCTGTGTAGGATAGTCGGCGTCTGTGGCCTAGGCATTGCGAACACGTTTTCTAGTGCCGGGTTCGATCCTAGCTGCTGGCCTTGTGTTGGTTTCGATAGTAGCATCGAGAAGTCTACCGTCTGGAAATGAGTGGCGAATTACTGGATGTAAACTTGCCTAGTAAAAGCACAACAGCTAATAAATGCTGGGGTTTGTTCTGCAACATGCTGTGAAGGATACGCAACTAACTAACAGTAGGATATTACTCCTACTTCACTCTTATAGTTTATCTGGTTAGCCAAGGCTGCTGTCCATTTTGTTACTTACACAAACAGTTTTCGGGCAGCTATATAAGCAGTGAATCCTAGAATAAAAAAGAGGGTCATTTAGAACAACTAAAGAGAAAATAAACATGTTGGTAATAGTGTTATGCATCAACAAATGATAAGGATGAATCATTTGTTAAGGGGGAATTTTACATGCAGCTTTAAAATATCGTAAGTAATGAAGTAAAGGGCATTCTAACAGGTGACCTGTGGGAGTATGGAAACTATATATAACAGAATTTTGTTGCTCTCAGTTCCTGGAGATTTATTAGATAGGATTATTTTGGAAAGACTGCTGAATGCCATTGATAAATAGCTAAGGGATGAACAGGCAGGTTTTCAAACAGACAGATCCTATACTGACCAGATAGCATACTACGCATAAAATAGAGTAAAGCATCAAATTTAATTCACCACTTTATGTTGGATTTGTAGAGGATTTGTTGACTATGAAAACGCCCTTTGATGGTATTGATAAGGGAATCTCTCTGGAAGTTGATGAGGCATAATGGCATCCCGCAGAAAATTTTTAATGAAAGCAACATATAAAGACATGAAATGTTGAGTTCTTCTGGGGAGGGGGAACTAATATATATATATTTGAAATAAAAAACGTGTGCGACAGCGATGTCTTTTTTAGCTTACACTAGTAGACTGGATTATGAAGACATCAACAGCTACCACCAGAAGTGGAATTTAGTAGACCCTTAAAAACGGTGACGATAACATGGATTTTGCTGATGATATTTCTCTTCTCTACCACTCACAGAATCAGGTGCTGGATAAAGTAGCCATACTTGATGTGAGATCACAACAGCTAGATCTAAAAAGACAAAGATTATGAGAATCAACCAGACAGACATAAATCTAATTTCTCCTGATGATATCCCACTCCAGGATGTGGAGTCATACATACACCTTTGTTAGCAGTAGTGTAGGTAAATTTGGGAGGGGCTGATAGGGATATCACATATGAATACAAATGGTGAGAGGAGTTTTCATAGTACTAGGAAATCTGTGAAAGTCGGAGGAAATTAAAACTAATGCTAAACTTAAAATTTTTAATTCTGTTTTCAAATCAGTATTGTTGTATGGAAATGAGGAGAAGAACTAAGGCAAATACTAATAAACAACAAACATTCATTAACTGTGCAGAATAGAGGGAATTAAATAGTATGGTATGATCAGTAATGTTAAGGAACTTTTGGAGAGAACTAAACAAATTACCATAAATCAGGAGGTGAAGATAGTACGCACGTTGAGAAAACCTGCAATCAGAATAACAAGAATGTCTGTGTGTTGAAACCAATAGGATTATAGAAATAAAGGCAGACCAAAATTTTAAAAAAAACGTATGAAGAGAGGACTAGAGATGGAAGTTGAAAAGATCAGGAGGACGTGTGGATGCTGCATGAGTTGGTTGATGTCCTAGGCTTCATTTGGAAGGAAGGACAGAATAAGAAGAAGCTATATGGTCCTAGTCCCATTTTTTTGTACATCATTAATGATGATAATAAGTAGTGATGTCATTGTCACCCCAACTACCTTTATTTACTTGACCTGGTACTCCATGTTAACTTTTTTGTTTTAATTTTGCTAGCGCAATGTAAACACTTGTATTCTGTTGGAAAATTAATTGTTGCATTTGCTTCATTTCAGTTGATGATGATGAAGGAGAGTCAGAAGAGTTTACAGTCAAAGATGGTTATATTCATTATGGATCAACTGTTAAACTCGTGTGCTCGGTCACAGGAATGGCACTGCCGAGGTTGGTAAGTATCCCTGGCACAGTATGTCTTTTGGTTTCGCTTGAGTGTCTTTCTGTGTGGAGTCAGTTATTTGATTTTTGTCAGCATAGTTTGTATTAAATTCTTGTGTGTGTGTGTGTGTATGTATCTATATCAAGGTGTTTTTTTTAGATGACTTTGGGGTCATGCCATCCGGTCAATAAGAAGGATAGGTGGTTTACTGTTGTTAGTCGTGGCAAGTTTTTTTGTTGCTTCTGACATAAGTTGGCTGTTGCATTTTCCTTTATATATAAACTGAAAGGATATAGTTTCATTGCCCAGTTAAAGTTGAATGCATGGTGCAACACTGAGCTGTGGATTTCATTTGGAATGCATTTCAGCTGTGCCAAACATGGTTTGTATTGTGACTGTAGACTCAGGAATTGGCGACTGGTTGTAAAAGAGGTGATCATGCCTTGTGTGATTAATTGTGTGTGCAGCTACTGATCTGAGTAACTACTGCTTCCATCGATGATCAACTGCATTTCTAGTGTCAGTGTGTTTGTGTTGGCATTTCTGACAGCAGCCTTATGCATTCAGTGTGTGCATGCTATTGGATATACTGAGACTGCAGTCTGTCAATTTGTCCACAAGGACAGTGATGGACTATCTGTGAGGCTTTGGCTGGCACAAGAAAGGAGCAACTATTTAGTAACCTGTTTGCTGGGAAGTGTAAACCTGCGATAACCTTATTATCTTACCTGGTGTAGTTCCAGCGGTATGTTTAATATCTGTTTCTCTTCCTTACCCCCTGAAATTTGCGTAATTGTACTGTCGAGAGAAAGGATAAAGGTGAGTTTTAAACAGCATTTGTATATCCATTCGCTTATTAACTTGTAATTTTGATTTGATTTTCCTAATTAGATCATTCGCAAAGTTGATAAACAGACTTCATTATTGGACGCTGATGATCCGGTGTCCCAGCTACATAAATGTGCTTTCTACCTCAAAGATACAGAAAGGATGTATTTGTGTCTCTCACAGGAGAGAATAATCCAGTTTCAGGTGGGTTGACAGGTGTGTCCTCTAGTTGGTTAGCTCATGCTATTTTCTACTGGTAATTTTGTTGTGACATTTGATAATGGGGGAACCTCAGAACGACGTTCACTTTCTCTTTATTGAGAATTACTCTGGGAAAGGGATTTGTAGTGGAAAATCTTGTCACATAGGGATCACTACATCTAAAGTAGGAGATAAAATCAGTGGGTGAGGTTTCATGACAACCCATTAACAGTATGATGGCACAAGAAAAAGAGGTTTCATTGCTAGAGTAGTACCCCGTGTGGGCTCTATTACAGGGGAAACAAGAACAGACTCACTGCATACCCAAAAGTATGTCGGAAGAGTCGGCTAATTGGGAACTTCCTTCGAAGTCGGAGTGCATCTGCCTGAGAGGCAGGGAACCAGCAGTCTGCATACAATTGAATCAGATCTGTAAAATGGATGCACATGCAACACTCAGGTTCTGGATCAGAACTGCAGTCCAAAAGTGGATAAACAACCAGAACTTTCTGTCAGAGTTTACAGCTGGTGAACGCGAAGAAAAAGAAGAAGATTGCTAACGTAGTGACACCAGCTTTTTGGTGATTGCTAGAGTAGGGACACCAGCTTTCTGGTGATTGCAGGAAGTACATGAATTTGTGACGAATTCACAGTGCATGATTAAAAAATTAGAAAATGGTGTACTGCACTTATCATTTGTGAAACTCAAATCTGGAACATATTTTGAATTTCTACTTGACATGTGGAAGGGGAGTGGGGTCTGATTGATTGGTGTCACGCACAACGGTCTTGACTGTAGAAGGGTTTTCCTGATCAAGGGACTAACAACCTAATAGTGTCACCCTTTCACCCTATTGGTACAAGCACTCATAGGGCTAGACCAAGCTCTCAAGGCAGAACAGCTAGTGCCCTCCTCTGCTAAATTTAGTTTATGCTTCTTTCTTCCTATTGACATTACTTCTGTCTTTTCAATGTTGATTCTCATACTATTTTTTTTACATTCTTTATTCATAGGTTTCACCTGTAGCGGCCATAATTTTCTTGTAAACTTTTTTCAATAGTAGTTTCATTTTAAATATTTATGCTACTTTTTATAATGTTGTTCTCTTATATAGGCAACTCCATGTCCAAAAGAAGCCAATAAGGAGATGATAACGGATGGTGCCTCATGGACAATCATCAGCACTGACAAAGCAGAATATACCTTTTATGAAGGCATGGGTGCAGTAAGCAGACCTGTTACACCTGTCCCTGTAGTCAACAGTTTGAATGTGAGTATTTTTTAAAAATGATTTGTGCTGACAGCTTTCTGTTTCTGACAATTTCAGATCGCTGAACTGATCTTAGAGGATTCAAAGAGTTATACTAGCCGAACATTTTAGAAACTCCCAAGAAAATGTCTCACAGATGTTTCTGTCATTGTCACAGAATCTGAATGAAATAGGTGCATGCAGGATAGCACACATCTGTACCTGCATCCTTTGATGGCAGTGCGCCTCGGTTAATTCTTTTTCTTCTTCTCACAACACAGTCTAAACAGTTTTATCCATTAATCTAGTCACAATTCAGAAATCATTAAGGGTCCCCCAAAAGTTTCTCATCCACTTATAACTCCCAGAGCTCTTAGTTTATCAAAGAGGGCACATTTGTAGTATGTTCTGATATGTGGCAGCAAGATTGGCAGCAAGATAAGTTGATTAGAGTTTTTAGGTAGCAGTGCAACTACACGTTACAAATGTGAGAACTGTGAGGTAAATTGACACTGCCAGATACAAGATAAACAGTGTTATGTAATATCCGGCCATGACAGCCACAGTAATGTAATATTCGGCCATGACAGCCACAGTAATGTAATATCTGGCCATGACAGCCACAGTGTTACATAATACCTGGCCATGACAGGCACAGTAATGTAATATGTGACCATGAAAGCCACAGTGTGATGTAAAATCTGGCCATGACGGCCACACTGTGATGTAGTATCTAGCCATGACAGCTACAGTGTTACGTAATATCTGGCCATGACAGCCACAGTGTTACGTAATATCTGGCCATGACAGCCACAGTAATGTAATATCTGGCCATGACAGCCACAGTAATGTAATATCTGGCCATGACAGCCACAGTAATGTAATATCTGGCCATGACAGCCACAGTAATGTAATATCTGGCCATGACAGCCACAGTAATGTAATATCTGGCCATGACAGCCACAGTAATGTAATATCTGGCCATGATAGCCACTGTGTGGTGTAATATCTGACCGTGACAGCCGCAGTGTGATGTAATGTCTTGTTATGACAGCCACTGTGTGGTGTAATATCTGACCGTGACAGCCGCAGTGTGATGTAATGTCTTGTTATGACAGCCACTGTGTGGTGTAATATCTGACCGTGACAGCCGCAGTGTGATGTAATGTCTTGTTATGACAGCCACAGTGTGATGTAATGTCTTGTTATGACAGCCACAGTGTGATGTAATGTCTTGTTATGACAGCCACAGTGTAATGTAATGTCTTGTTATGACAGCCACAGTGTGATGTAATGTCTTGTTATGACAGCCACAGTGTGATGTAATGTCTTGTTATGACAGCCACAGTGTGATGTAATGTCTTGTTATGACAGCCACAGTGTGATGTAATGTCTTGTTATGACAGCCACAGTGTAATGTCATGTCAGGTTATGACAGCCACAGTGTGATGTAATGTCTTGTTATGACAGCCACAGTGTGATGTAATGACTTGTTATGACAGCCACTGTGTGGTGTAATATCTGACCATGACAGCCACAGTGTAATTTAATATCTTGTTATGACAGCCACAGTGGGATTTAAAGTCCTGTTATGACAGCTACAGTGTGATGTAATGTCTTGTTATGACAGCCGCAGTGTGATGTAATGTCTTGTTATGACAGCCACAGTGTGATGTAATGTCTTGTTATGACAGCCACAGTGTGAAGTTAATGTCTTGTTATGACAGCCGCAGTGTGATTTAATGTCTTGTTATGACAGCCACAGTGTGATGTAATGTCTTGTTATGACAGCCACAGTGTGAAGTTAATGTCTTGTTATGACAGCCGCAGTGTGATTTAATGTCTTGTTATGACAGCCGCAGTGTGATTTAATGTCTTGTTTTGACAGCCACAGTGTGAAGTTCATGTCTTGTTATGACAGCCGCAGTGTGATTTAATGTCTTGTTATGACAGCCACAGTGTGATGTAATGTCTTGTTATGACAGCCACAGTGTGAAGTTAATGTCTTGTTATGACAGCCACAGTGTGATTTAATGTCTTGTTATGACAGCCACAGTGTGATTTAATGTCTTGTTATGACAGCCACAGTGTGAAGTTAATGTCTTGTTATGACAGCCGCAGTGTGATTTAATGTCTTGTTATGACAGCCACAGTGTGATGTAATGTCTTCTTTTGACAGCCGCAGTGTTTTTTAATATCAGGTTATGACAGCCACAGTGTGATGTAATGTCTTGTTATGACAGCCACAATGTGATTTAATGTCTTGTTATGACAGCCACAGTGTGATGTAATGTCTTGTTATGACAGCCACAGTGTGATGTAATGTCTTGTTATGACAGCCACAGTGTGATGTAATGTCTTCTTTTGACAGCCACAGTGTGATGTAATGTCTTCTTTTGACAGCCGCAGTGTGATTTAATGTCAGGTTATAACAGCCACAATGTGATTTAATGTCTTGTTATGACAGCCACAGTGTGATTTAATGTCTTGTTATGACAGCCACGGTGTGATGTAATTTCTTGTTATGACAGCCACAGTGTGATTTCATGTCTTGTTATGACAGCCACAGTGTGATTTAATGTCTTGTTATGACAGCCCCGGTGTGATTTAATGTCAGGTTATGACAGCCACTGTGTGACGTAATGTCAGGTTATGACAGTCACAGTGTGATGTAATGTCAGGTTATGACAGTCACAGTGTGATGTAATGTCTTGTTATGACAGCCAGGATGTGATTTAATGTCAGGTTATGACAGCCACAGTGTGATGTAATGTCAGGTTATGACAGCCACAGTGTGATGTAATGTCAGGTTATGACAGCCACAGTGTGATGTAATGTCAGGTTATGACAGCCACAGTGTGATGTAATGTCAGGTTATGACAGCCACAGTGTGATGTAATGTCAGGTTATGACAGCCACAGTGTGATGTAATGTCTTGTTATGACAGCCAGGATGTGATTTAATGTCAGGTTATGACAGCCACAGTGTGATGTAATGTCAGGTTATGACAGCCACAGTGTGATGTAATGTCAGGTTATAACAGCCACAATGTGATTTAATGTCTTGTTATGACAGCCGCAGTGTGATGTAATGTCTTGTTATGACAGCCACGGTGTGATGTAATTTCTTGTTATGACAGCCACAGTGTGATTTCATGTCTTGTTATGACAGCCACAGTGTGAAGTTAATGTCTTGTTATGACAGCCCCGGTGTGATTTAATGTCAGGTTATGACAGCCACTGTGTGACGTAATGTCAGGTTATGACAGTCACAGTGTGATGTAATGTCAGGTTATGACAGTCACAGTGTGATGTAATGTCTTGTTATGACAGCCAGGATGTGATTTAATGTCAGGTTATGACAGCCACAGTGTGATGTAATGTCAGGTTATGACAGCCACAGTGTGATGTAATGTCAGGTTATGACAGCCACAGTGTGATGTAATGTCAGGTTATGACAGCCGCAGTGTGATGTAATGTCAGGTTATGACAGCCACAGTGTGATGTAATGTCAGGTAATGACAGCCGCAGTGTGATGTAATGTAGTGTCAGACTATGATAGTCGCAGTGCTAAGAATATGAGTTAATTTTTTTCAAATTTAATTTTTAATTCCAGTTGAATGGTGGTGGTGATGTTGCTATGTTGGAGCTTAATGGTGAAAACTTCACAGCCGCTCTAAAAGTTTGGTTTGGAGAGGTCGAAGCAGAAACCATGTATAGGTAAGAATATACTATTTCATTTTTGCTGAACACTTTATGTGGGTTATTGTTCTTAAACATATATGTTACACTAAAAGTTTAATATTGCTTTCATATTAATATTACTTGAATGTTAAAGTAATAAATAAGTAATAGCTGAACAAGAAAATGCGTGTTTTGGGGGAAACACAGATGTAAATATACTTCTATTATATACTTTGTTATCCTTCTTCTTAAAGTCCATGCTGTGTTGTGTTGGTAGTCACGTTGTCCACAACCTTTTTTCTTATGAACTTTCAGTTAACTCTTGTTACAGATGATCTTTCATGCCATCATGTCAGACTGTTCAGCATCTTCTATCTCAGTCTACGTCTGCCTTCTCTTCCCCTCCAACTTTCCCACTGTCATGATACACTTTAGGTTTCTCCCTCTAATGAATGACTACGGAATGTAGGTGTCTCTTTCTGATGTGGGAATCACTTCCAATTCCAATTCCAGTTGTCCAACAAAAATTCCAAATTTGATCCTTTTTCAGCCGCCCGGAGGCCTGCTATATGAAGGAAGGTTCCTTGGCTGTCTTGTTTGATTTCCTTTTATTTGTGGTGTGTAGTCACACCTGATATTCCGGTTCTTTGGGAATCACTTCTCTGTGTGAGTCATTTTATTTCAAAACATCTTCATTTCTCTTTTTAATCTGTCTGGGGTATTCTCATCAGTTGTCTATAAAACCACATCTTCGCAGCTTCAAAATAATTGTCCACTAATCAGCTAATTGTCTGTGATTCACTTCCATACATCAGGACAGGATTTATTTAGCTTTTAAGAATTTTCTTTCCTATCTCAGTTGACAAAGAGTGATTGCATAGAATATTCTTTATTTTTTAAAATGCCTCCTTTGCTTTGGTGATTCTACATTTAAGTTCATTAATACATCTTATATCTGATGTTATCAGATTATACTATGTAACTGCAAACATATACGTCCCAACCAAATATAATAACATCTGTCTGTGTCAGTGACAGTCAGGTGATTCAAACCATTACATAAAGTGCCACAGAGGGCATTTGCTGACAAAATTAATAGTGGAAGAAACAACGCACAGTGAGAAGGTTTTTACTATTATTATTATTTGCCAGGAAAGAATGTTAGGCATTGCCTTACAGGATACTTAAATTGTTTATAAGGACTTCAGCACAAGCACAGTAAAAGTCATTTTCCACGCCTTTAGGCGTATAGGGCATATAGGGCTAGCCTATATTTTTATAAACCAATCGTCACATGATGGGTGATGTGGTCAGCATTACACTGGCCGCCTTTACCTCCCGGGACTGCACCAGGTACTCACTCAAGGCTGGGTCGACCTGGGAGTCAAGGTCGTTTTTGAAAAATGTCCGGCTCTACAAAGACACTGAGCACTCATATAAATTAATAAATGCACATTTTAGAATTTTTTTTAGTAAGTATATCTCCATACAATTATAACTAAAGATTTGCCTGTTACAAAAGGTTTTTTTTTTTTTTGTTGTTGTTGTTTTATTTTTGTTACAGTTAAAAGATCAGGACTGCAGCTCTGAGATGACCTGTGTTTCAAATCACAATAAAAAGTTAATACAAAGTTAATTATCCCTTGCTATGACCTGTGTTTCAAATCACAATAAAAAGTTCATACAAAGTTAATTATCCCTTGCTATGACCTGTGTTTCAAATCACAATAAAAAGTCAATACAAAGTTAATTATCCCTTGCTATGACCTGTGTTTCAAATCACAATAAAAAGTCAATACAAAGTTAATTATCCCTTGCTATGACCTGTGTTTCAAATCACAATAACAAGTTAATACAAAGTTAATTATCCCTTGCTATGACCTGTGTTTCAAATCACAATAAAAAGTTCATACAAAGTTAATTATCCCTTGCTATGACCTGTGTTTCAAATCACAATAAAAAGTCAATACAAAGTTAATTATCCCTTGCTATGACCTGTGTTTCAAATCACAATAACAAGTTAATACAAAGTTAATTATCCCTTGCTATGACCTGTGTTTCAAATCACAATAAAAAGTTCATACAAAGTTAATTATCCCTTGCTATGACCTGTGTTTCAAATCACAATAAAAAGTCAATACTAAGTTAATTATCCCTTGCAAATAAATAGCTGATCTTCATTTCAGATGTGATGATAGCATGTTGTGTGTGGTCCCTGATATCTCTGCATTCCGAACCAGTGGAGGGCGATGGGTTAGACAACCCTTACAGGTTAGTTCTTGTTGCATTTTTTTTTACATTTACTTCTTTCTTATGTTCCTGTTCCAGAACAAACCATAACTATCATAACTCATCACTTCTCTGATTTTTTTTTTTTTTTACATTTACTTCTTTCTTATGTACCTGGTCAGAAACAGAACATAACTATCATAACTCATCACTTCTCTAAATTTTTTTTTTTTACATTTACTTCTTTCTTTTGTACCTGGTCAAGAATAAACCATAACTGTCATGACTCATCACTTCTCTAAATTTTTTTTTTTTAGATTGAATTAGGAGTTGCTTATATTATTTGTTGCCCACAAGATTTTATGTATCTCACTGCAGTATTCTTTCCATCTGTTTTGTTTTTAAGGTTCTTCTTCTCTTGCCTGTTATATTTGTTTTATTGTTAAGATTTTGCTCATAACTTTTGTTTGCTTAAACAAATCATGATCTAGTTTAATCTCCGCAAGTTTTTCATTCGCTGCACCACTAGTACAAAATGCATCTTGTTTCATCTTAAATTCTTTGTTCCTTTTTTTTTTTAAATAGGTTTTTAACGTTACTCTTTTCTTGTTATTTGATATTCTTTCCTTTTGTTCTGGTGTGTATTCTCCTCTCCCTGCAGGACAAACTATAGGGCACCAGTGAAGACCAGAAGCACATGATCTTATTTTTGGCCCCATCCTGGAATAGATGCTGAACAAACATGGATCACTGGAACGTGATAGAAAATAAATTCTTGTATGGAATGGCCACCTGATATGGTTGAGACAGAAGAAGAAACTGATTAGGAACTTGCTGAAACTTAATGGCTATCATATTTTTATTGTCAGTGCAGAAAGTTGTCAGTTTATGCCCAGTTCTTTTTGAGTTTCACGTGTTCCCACCCTTTATTTTTCTTCCAGAGTTTTTATTTTTATTTTTCTGATACCCACTTTTAACATTATATTTTTCAGTATTATTAGGATGTCATTTCCTGCTATTACTTTAAGTCTTTCTCTTCCTCTATTATTGTTGGTGCGTATAGTTGTAAGAATGTGATAATTCTAGATTTGACTTTAAGCCTTTCACTATTGCATCTATAGCTGATATGATTTCAAACAAGAACTTTGCAAGACTTAGCATGTCTTTTGGTGCTTTATTTCTACCATTTTTGCTGAACTACAATATGGAAGCAAAGACAGCAAGTGAAATGGTTTGCTCACTTAGAAAGAATGCCTTGTGACACCATACCATACAAAGCATACATGGAAAGAGAAGAAGGACGTAGAGCAAGAGGTAGACCAAGAACAAGATGGAAGGATAACATCAGAGAAGCTCTACAACAGCACGATGTGCCTATGGTCGAGGCGCCCAGAAGAGCCAGAAACAGAATATTATATCTCCCTCGACACCCACAGCGGTAAAAGAGGAAGTGAAGAAGAAGAAGAAGACAATATGTAAGCATCGCTCATTTCTGTGAATGAAAGTTGCAGTGATAAAACACTTGATGTTTGTGTATTCCAGGTTCCTGTATCACTGGTGCGCTGTGATGGGATTATCTACTCCACAGGACTTATCTTTACATACACGCCAGAACCTGGTCCTCATCAACACTGCAAAGAAGTGGACAGAATATTAGGGCGCACTCCTGCAAGCCCTGATTCGACATCATCCAATAATTTCAACAGCTCTTTGTGATAATTTCCTTGTGAAATGTATGTGTGTGTGGGTGATTTTAGCGAGGTGTCTATGTAATATATTGTTATGGTTTAGTTTAGCTTTGGTCTTGACGCTAGAGTCAAGTGCAGATTTGCTAAATGTTGAACAGTGCATGCAATGTTGCCCAGAAGAAAAGGTCTAAAACATCAAAAATCGGCTATTACCTTAATATATATTTTTAAAATTCAAACATTGACTAGTTTGCCTGTCAGTGGGTAGTTTGGCTGTCAGTGAGCAGTTTGCCTGTCAGTGAGTAGTTTGCCTGTCAGTGAGTAGTTTGCCTGTCAGTGAGTAGTTTCCCTGTCAGTGAGCAGTTTGCCTGTCAGTGAGTAGTTTGCCTGTCAGTGAGTAGTGTGCCTGTCAGTGAGTAGTTTCCCTGTCAGTGAGTAGTGTGCCTGTCAGTGAGTAGTTTCCCTGTCAGTGAGTAGTTTGCCTGTCAGTGAGTAGTTTGCCTGTCAGTGAGTAGTTTGCCTGTCAGTGAGTAGTTTGCCTGTCAGTGAGCAGTTTGCCTGTCAGTGAGTAGTTTGCCTGTCAGTGAGAAGTTTGCCTGTCAGTGAGTAGTTTGCCTGTCAGTGAGCAGTGTGCCTGTCAGTGAGCAGTGTGCCTGTCAGTGGGCAGTTTCCCTGTCAGTGGGCAGTTTCCCTGTCAGTGAGTAGTTTCCCTGTCAGTGAGCAGTTTCCCTGTCAGTGAGTAGTTTCCCTGTCAGTGAGCAGTTTGCCTGTCAGTGAGTAGTTTCCCTGTCAGTGAGTAGTTTGCCTGTCAGTGAGTAGTTTGCCTGTCAGTGAGTAGTTTGCCTCTCAGTGGGTAGTTTGCCTCTCAGTGGGTAGTTTGCCTGTCAGTGGGTAGTTTGCCTGTCAGTGAGTAGTTTGCCTGTCAGTGAGTAGTTTGCCTCTCAGTGAGTAGTTTGCCTCTCAGTGAGTAGTTTGCCTCTCAGTGAGTAGTTTGCCTGTCAGTGAGTAGTTTGCCTCTCAGTGAGTAGTTTGCCTCTCAGTGAGTAGTTTGCCTGTCAGTGAGTAGTTTGCCTGTCAGTGAGTAGTTTGCCTGTCAGTGAGTAGTTTGCCTGTCAGTGAGTAGTTTGCCTCTCAGTGGGTAGTTTGCCTCTCAGTGGGTAGTTTGCCTCTCAGTGAGTAGTTTGCCTCTCAGTGAGTAGTTTGCCTGTCAGTGAGCAGTTTGCCTGTCAGTGAGCAGTTTGCCTCTCAGTGAGCAGTTTGCCTGTCAGTGAGCAGTTTGCCTGTCAGTGAGCAGTTTGCCTGTCAGTGAGTAGTTTGCCTGTCAGTGAGTAGTTTGCCTGTCAGTGAGTAGTTTGCCTGTCAGTGAGTAGTTTGCCTGTCAGTGAGTAGTTTGCCTGTCAGTGAGTAGTTTGCCTGTTAGTAATGTCATTGCATATGTCCTAGTGCCAGGTTGCCTCTGTTAATCCTGTCAGACGTGATCCAGCAGTGTAGAAAAACTTTGCTGGTCTATTTATGTTGTTTTGAATCAGTGTTATTTACTTGAATAATTAATTAGATTTGTGGAAATTGTATTTTCTTTGAAATTCTTGTAGCTATTCTTGCTACTAATTCAAGTTTTGCAGATTTTATATTTATAGGAAGAAACAGCCTCAGAATTAGAAGTTTTATGAACAATTTCTTTTTTTTTTTTTAAGCTATAGGAAGAGAAGCTGTCTTTTTGTGAATGGAAGATAAAATTGATTGATAGATTATGTGAATTGTTTTGTCACATATGCTGTGAACAGGTTGTTTGATGACTTCTAATGGAGTTGTATAATAGACTTGTGTGTAGCATATTCATCAGCATGTTTCAATCTCTAATGATTTTTTCTAAGTTATCACTTCTAGTTTGGAAGTAGTGAAGATGAGATACTGAATTAACATGTGTTTATGTGTGCTGTCATCAATTGCTTGTTTGTGCTTGATTGTTATTGTAATAGTTCTGTGTTAGTGGTAACGGTTTAGTTGAAACATACTGCTGTTCCCTGTATTGATATTTCTTAGACAGTAATAGTAATTGTTTTATTTCTATGTTATTGTTAAGGTTTTTTGCTTCAGATGGAAGAATGAATAGAGAAATTAACATACAATGTGAGAAAGCAAATCAGGTTATGGGACAATTAACACCGCTTCTGATGCATAGAAAGATACCTCTGTCAACTAAAGCAAATATCATAAGAACTGGGGTTTTTTTTTGGGGGGGGGGGGGGGGGGGGGGGGGGGCTGACATTGTGCTACCAGTGCCAAGCGGACCCTTACTACAACTAATGAAGATCATAACAACAGAGATAAGATGTCTTAGGAGAGCTGCCGATGTGACAAGAAGAAATAAAATCAGGAATGAAGAAATTAGAAGACTTGGACTGAAACCAGTCATACAGTTCATTAAAGCTCGACAAATGAGACGGTTTGGCCACCTGAAGAGAATGCCTAAAATGCCCTGGTACCAACTGCCACAGAGAGCCACACTGAAGAAATATAATGAGCACAGAGCAAGGGGAAGACCACACAAGAAATTGAGTGACACCATCAGGAGCAACTTTAACAGAAATGAACACCAATGCATTGGAAAAAAGCAGAACACCAATGCATTGGAAAAAAGCACACAAACAAACCTTACATCTCCTGCCCAACACCTTGCTGAGGTAAATGGTGGAAGAGAAGAAGAAGAAGTGTTAAAGGTCAAGTTGAGACACACCGCTGTTTCCTGTATTGTTATTTCTTAGACAGTAACAGTAATTGTTATATTTCTGTGTTTGGTAAGTGTCTAGTTAAGACACACCGCTGCTAACTGCTATAATATTTCTTAAGAAAGTAACAGTGATTGCTATGTCTGTGGTCTCGTGCTCTAGAAATCTCCTTTTTTTTTCTCTCAGAATATTGTCTTTCTCAGTTTTCTGATGGCTCTTTACGGCTAGCACATTCTACTCCCATTTCCTTTTGTTGGTGTCATATCTTACTTGTGCAATTGTTTTGTACAAGTTTCATTACTTGATCTTCGCTCATGTAGCATCCTGTTGAAGAGCCTAGTTTCATATCTCTGTGCTGTTGTTTGTTGACGTTTTTCTGTTTTATTATTCCTTTTTTTTTTTCCCTTTCTGCTTAGTGGCAAATCTATACACCTCTCAGTATTGTCTAATGCTTTGTTATTGTTGTATGTAAATATATTTCCTGTATTATCTGTTATTTATCTGTGTGTTGGAGAAATGGGCACATGCATGACTGATTACTTGAAGCATTCAGTAGTCATTTGCTTTGGAAATCCCCATTTGGGTTTGAGGATCCCATTGTGGCAAAGGGAGAAGGAGAATAGACCCACTGTTCCTAACAAATATGTAGTAAGAGTTCTACTAATTAGGGATGTTTTCTTCACAATTGAAGTGCATCTGCCTGAGAGGAGAAGAGCCAACAGCCTGCAAACAAGTAAGTCAGATCTGTAAAATAGATGTGCACATAGAACTCACGTTTTGTAACAAGATTGAAGTCCAGAAATGTATTGGAAGCCAGTGAACATGTAGAGAAGAAGACGAGCTTTGAAAATACTTGAAGACACCATATTTCCTTATTCTGTGTCTTTATTCTCACTCTTGCTTGTTTTAGACTTACTGCAGATGTCATGTTTGCAGTAGTTCTGGTGATAACTGCGCTAGTGAGATATAGATGCAAGAATTATAGAATGCAGCCACACTTAGCTTGGCTTTTTTCTTTTATTTTGATTGGGGGTTCAGGGGCCATCTTCATGACACTGAAACTTCACAGTGATGCAAATAACAAATTCACATCTCACTAGAGCTCAGCTCACTGTATGAATTGTGCAGTGGTAGTAGAAACCCCAGTAGTTAACACATTTATAAAAATTCTATCATAGGTAGACTTGTTTTTGGTTTTTTTAATTTGTTTCTAAAGTCTCAGAGAGTGAAAACATCAAGTTCCTTTTAAAACATTGCCCTAAACAAATTAACTTTCAAGTGTTTGAATCCAGTACTTGTTGATTTAGAGGCAGATGCCATAAATCTTAGCCAGTTGGATACTTGTTTGCCTTACTTAGTCACTTACTTAGTCACAATATAGAGACCTCTAAAACAAGCTCTGCTATTTGCTTCATAACCTATGATGTTTCTAGTCTCATTTAGCCATTTTCCCATTTTTTTTTTTTTATCTTTGTCTGTTGGTGGCTATGATACAATTTATTTCTTTTCCCTTATTGAATTCTAACACATAACATGTACTGGTTTCTTATGTTATCATCTTATCCTCTGCCTTCTTGTTAGATGAAGTGTAAGTATCCTGCCCAATATTCTATCCTTGCTGTTACAAGTATTTTTGTTGTTGATGCAGTCAATGACTAGGTCTGGTACTAAAAACAGGATTATGTAATTAGTCTGTCATTTATTGACACATGATATAGAAAACTGTGTTTGGGAGATAATGGCATTAGCTTGGATTAGATTCTTGGTGAAGATTAGCTTCATCGGCCCAAAGTTCTGTGTTTGCTTACATCATTTAATTGGTGTTTCTTCTCAACAATACACTCTACAGATGTGTTAGTAAGATAGTACTACTTGCTCTTAAAACATAATGTTGTTGATATTTGTTAGAAGCTATGATCTTGTTCAAATATTTCTGTCCCTAGTTAATATGATCAGTGACAACTTATGTTTTACAGTATGTCGCTTTCTGGTAAATGTTTTTTTCTATTGTGAAGTAGCTGTTCCTTTGTCAGGCTGGCTTTTGTAATGCATACATGGCCAGATGATTGTTCATTGCAAAATTTTGATCTGTGTGTATTTTAAAACTAGAGAGCCACAGTGGCCAGTGTGCCTGCTTGCTGGCCTAGTGGTCAGGTGTTGAAACCTTTTTCAAGGTATAGATTTGTTAAATATTAATCTGCGCCACAGGACTGGGAAGTTCAGGTGGCCAGTGAGGTATTGACTGCACAGGCAATGGTGTTCTAAACAGTCTACAAGTGTGCTACCGGCACCATAAACCCATCACTCCTGCAGGTGTAAAAAAAAAAGGTTCTTTTACATGCTTTATTTTGTCAAATCGTGCCATTAACACAAATATTTTCCAGTTCCTGGGTTAATAAAGAAAGATTGTTTGTGGAAGTTTTCATTGCCATTAGGATTTTCAGTGTTGTTTATCCTTTTAAGTTTGGTCTTCTGTGATGAGTATGTCCATGTATTTATGGTGTAATTTGTTTCATAATTTGCCTTATTTTAGACACTTCATATATATATATATATTTTTGTATTTTCCAAACTGTGCACATTTGCCTTTTACCTTTCATAACTATTTACCTAAAATGTATCATTGATCACTTTCCATTGTTGCAGTGCTTACAGGTTTCATTGCCTATGCAAATATGAACAACTGCATGTATCATTGTGCAAGTTTCATAGGATTTCTGTTCATTTGTTTATCATGTTTTGTAATTAATTAATAGAGGAAATTCACATTCTATATTGTACAGAAAATTATTGTTTTCTTAATTTGTCTGAGCGTAATTTCATGTTTATTTAATTTATTGAAAGTTGTATTTTGTGCAATGCAAAAACCTAAATGCTTGATGTAAGGCATAGCAGGTGTGTTTGACATGTAGTGAGCTGCTTCCGTAAAGTGATGTTTTTTTTTTTTTTAAATAAAAAGGAAGTAGGTAGTTTATCATATTCTTATTACAAAATAGTATCTTCATACTAGAATCACAGAGTTCATCAAAGCTCATTTATAGTGCTTTAACATTCCTGCTTCTTGTATGTCATCCCACTCCACACAATAGAAACATATATTTTAACTGTTTTAACAACAACCGAGAAACATTGTGTTTTCTGTCATGTCTTCTGTCAGACTGCTGTTTCTGTTGTGAAATCATATATTGCTTTTCTTTTATGTCTAGAACATATAGTGTAGTTGACACAGCATACTTCTCTAGATCATGTAATAATTTGGTCATGGCTATTAGAAACTATTGTTACGGTTTTAGCAGGGTTTTTTTTAAATCCACACAGACATGATTATTGACTCCATATTACACTCACATGTTACAGAACAATTCTATCCTGCAGTGAAAGATTCATTGATAGATTTAGCCATTCTGACAAAAGCGTGTATGTTCATTATTCAAATTATTATTATGTACAATATTCTTGACATTTTAAAGTTTTGTTATGAATTGTTTCTGCAAACTAAAGTATGGTCTTATCTTGAGGTCAGGAGGATTGTGTGAATAAACATGCAGCATTATTTGTTACGCTTCTGATTTGACTGTTTTGTAATATTCCTAGGCTCTTTGTGTCCTCAGCTGAATGCTCATTTTTATATTTGTTTATGAAGGGAAAGTTACAATTCAGATTAAATGTGTTTCTGTATTGATCGGATGTTTAATTACATTTGCTTGTCCAAAGTGTTTAATTAATACTTGATTCATATCTAGTATAGCAGATTTTGCATTTATAAAGATAGGTTGCTGTGAAAAGAAAGTCAGAAAGCTGTGAAGACGTATTCTAATCGTTTGCATTTTTTTCATTAGACCAACTCATTTACACGTTTTTCTTTTTCTGAAAATGACTTTGTCATTATTTGACAGGCTGGCATAAACTGTGCAAGGCTATTATTGTTCTCAGTTTGTTTATAGTGTCTAGTTTCCCACTGTACTGAGCTTATTTATGTATGCATTGTTGTTTACAGTAATGAAGCTGACTGTTTTTCGTTTGAAGTAAGTTAAGCAGGTCACAAAACTTCAGAGAGCTGTCTCTGTTTTTGTATCCATTAGTGCTTCAACAAGCAGCATACAAGTGGTAACACCACCACAGCACATGCCCAGCAGTTGCCTAAGGTTATGTGAGAACACACTTGTCAAGCTGATATTCCATACTTATTTATTCAGAGTCTTCTTGGATAAATGACATTTGTTTTCCTTAGTTTTCTGTCTTTGTGAGGGTTTACTGTTGGTACTCTGCTTACATGTGAAATTTATGGAGCCATTTTTTTTTTCACTGGAGTTATGCAAGCGGTCTGCTGTGCTCCCAGTTGTCACTGTATGTTTCTGTACCTTGAGTGTTGTTCCGTTTCTGCTGTATTTCAATACTTGTTCTGTAACAAGATCAAGTCAGAGTTTGTCCAGGGCATCACTATGTATTCATCATCATCATATAGTCTGTTCTTTGCAGAAATTTGCTCCCATCACTACCTACTGGAAAGATTCTCCTTCACGGTACATTACAGGATAACAATTGCTGTGCTTGTGGTAGATGTTGGTGACTGTTTATTTGCATCCTTTAAATCCCAGTCTTCCATACTTCTTTAAGTAACTGCAGAAATTAGGCACTTGTGATCATGCTCCTGCTGTATTTCCCCAGTTGACATCTTGAGAATTCTCTTACTTTCCACAAACAGCAGGTGTTTGTTGAGTGTTTGACTGTATGTACCCTAGCGGCAGATTGTAAAGATCCCTTGTTGAGATTTTGACCACACAAGTCACGATTACAGTTAACAGTGATAAAACTAAATAATGTGGAATTCAAGAGTGAAATAAAAAAAGGCTTATGAGGACCTGAAGTTAGCTGTAAGCGACAGCAAAGGATAGGACAACTAGGTGGAAGTTGTGGGCCTTTGCTATGTTGGTGGTAGTACTCCTCAGTAAAACGCGCAGGGTGTAATGGCTGGCGACACGAGCTCTGTGTTGGTTTATTCTTCTTCTTTGGCTACCCATGTAGTGTTCTTGTTTGGCAACACCCACTTGCTGTTCTTCCAGTCTGACCATGGTTGCAGATTCACAGTTGTCACTTGGTTCACGCAAACGTCTTGAATTTTGTAGAGCATTCAGTATATCAGCCTGGTCCATGACTTGTCCGGCTTTCACAGTAACCTTACCTGCAAGTCTATCAGCTTGCTCATTTCCTTGTGCCCCCACAAGGCCTGGCACGAAATTGAAACTAATCCTTGTCAGCCGTGAACTCTGTAGAGCCACCAACAACTGACTTCAGTCACAGTCCTTCTCCGTCTGCCTGAACATACTCATCAAGTCACAGAAAAAGCATGCCCCAGTAAAAGTTTGTGTCTCTAGCCCTGTTACTGCTTTAGTCACAGCCATGACCTCCATAGCCAGACTACTTGTAGTTACTACACAAGCTCCAGAATCTTCCTTCACAACTCTCTCTCCAACTTGAGCCGTGAAAGGTCTCGAGCTTCTAACATGGCGGATGACAGAACCATGTGTGTAAATGAAAGCATCACTATCTAGAGCATTCTCAAAAATCAAGGCTTGAACTTCTGCTTCCACAGCAGCCGGACTTGTCTGCATTTTCTGTCAATTTGGATGCAAACAGAAAAGGAAGTACAGCACTCTGAAGGCACTTGCACCCACTCCTCACCGGGTTCTATGTCCTCAAGTAAACATTGAAAGTCAGAGAGATGAAGTGACCAGAACCCATAGAGAAACTTCCAGTTCTGACATCAGTTCACATCCACATCATGGCTGTTGTTGGACAGGTGCCAGCTGTGGAAACTATGCAATATTAGTCTTATGCTTTGAATGGTACATGAACCAATACATTGTAGCTACACACAGCGGACAAATAAATGAAATGCATAAGGCTGTGGAAATGTAGTCGGTTGAAATAATATGACGTGTTAAGTCAGCATTACAAAAAATGTTAAAAACAGACACTTTGGGCAATAAAGCTACCAAACCTTCAGCAGACAACAATCAAAAATACAAATCACAAGAAAACAAAATAAACGCGGAGAATGACACTAAGGCTGAGACAGTTATATTATGAAGCCTCCCAGTCGCGCAGTACACCCAGTGAGGCATAATGTGATGCAGTTTTGTCAGATTAAAAATAAAAAAGGAAGTAGAAAGAAGAGGGATGTAGGGTATGTAACCAAGAGGCTGCAGGGATTTTTTTTTTTAAAGGAATCCAAAGTGTATGAACTGACTTTAGATAGAATAGAGATGGGACGGATACCGTCATATCTGATGAGGAAAGCAGCATTGCAGGATCCAATGGGAGAAGACAGGAGATTAGGAGGGGAGGTGAGAAGGTAGGAGGATCCGGGAATAGGTTAGAAGAAAATCCAGGATGTAAAGATTGTCAGCTTTGGAGGAGAATAAATCTTTCTAAGAGTGTCAATGAGTCATCATAAAATTCAGATCGCTGGATTATGTAGGATTACTATAGTGTGTTATAACATCAGAGAAACACAAATAGACGAGAGAGTGAATAAATGAAAGTAAGTTGTTTAAAGAGTCAAATAAAACTGTCATACACAAGATTGTATAGAACAGAAGGGCCTCATCAGAGTGCACCTACTTTCTTACTGTTCACTATATATATATATATATATATATATATATATATATATATATATATATATATATATATATATATATATATATATATATATATACAGAATGATAAAAAAACAACAGATTGTCAGAACTGTTGCATAATTATTATTATTCTTTTTTTTTTACATTCTGTGGAGATAGCAAAGACAGATGGCTCATTGTGCTGTAGCAAAGACAGATGGCTCATTGTGCTGTATAGCAAACACAGATGGCTTATTGTGCTGTATAGCAAAGACAGATGGTTTATTGTGCTGTATAGCAAAGACAGATGGCTTATTGTGCTGTATAGCAAAGACAGATGGTTTTTTTGTGCTGAATAGCAAAGACAGATGACTTATTGTGCTGTAGCAAAGACAGATGACTTATTGTGCTGTATAGCAAAGACAGATGGTTTATTGTGCTGTATAGCAAAGACAGATGGTTTATTGTGCTGTTGCAAAGACAGATGACTTATTGTGCTGTATAGCAAAGACAGATGGTTTATTGTGCTGTATAGCAAAGACAGATGGTTTATTGTGCTGTATAGCAAAGACAGATGGTTTATTGTGCTGTAGCAAAGACAGATGACTTATTGTGCTGTATAGCAAAGACAGATGGCTTATTGTGCTGTATAGCAAAGACAGATGGTTTATTGTGCTGTATAGCAAAGACAGATGGTTTATTGTGCTGTATAGCAAAGACAGATGGTTTATTGTGCTGTATAGCAAAGACAGATGGTTTATTGTGCTGTTGCAAAGACAGATGACTTATTGTGCTGTATAGCAAAGACAGATGGTTTATTGTGCTGTATAGCAAAGACAGATGGTTTATTGTGCTGTATAGCAAAGACAGATGGTTTATTGTGCTGTAGCAAAGACAGATGACTTATTGTGCTGTATAGCAAAGACAGATGGCTTATTGTGCTGTATAGCAAAGACAGATGGTTTATTGTGCTGTATAGCAAAGACAGATGGTTTATTGTGCTGTATAGCAAAGACAGATGGTTTATTGTGCTGTATAGCAAAGACAGATGGTTTATTGTGCTGTTGCAAAGACAGATGACTTATTGTGCTGTATAGCAAAGAAAGATGGTTTTTTGTGCTGTAGCAAAGACAGATGGTTTATTGTGCTGTAGCAAAGACAGATGGCTTATTGTGCTGTATAGCAAAGACAGATGGCTTATTGTGCTGTATAGCAAAGACAGATGGCTTATTGTGCTGTATAGCAAAGACAGATGGTTTATTGTGCTGTTGCAAAGACAGATGACTTATTGTGCTGTATAGCAAAGACAGATGGCTTATTGTGCTGTATAGCAAAGACAGATGACTTATTGTGCTGTAGCAAAGACAGATGGTTTATTGTGCTGTATAGCAAAGACAGATGGCTTATTGTGCTGTAGCAAAGACAGATGGCTTATTGTGCTGTAGCAAAGACAGATGACTTATTGTGCTGTAGCAAAGACAGATGGCTTATTGTGTTGTATAGCAAAGACAGATGGCTTATTGTGCTGTATAGCAAAGACAGATGGCTCATTGTTCTGTAGCAAAGACAGATGGCTTATTGTGCTGTATAGCAAAGACAGATGGTTTATTGTGCTGTATAGCAAAGACAGATGGCTTATTGTGCTGTAGCAAAGACAGATGGCTTATTGTGCTGTATAGCAAAGACAGATGGCTTATTGTGCTGTATAGCAAAGACAGATGGCTCATTGTTCTGTAGCAAAGACAGATGGCTTATTGTGCTGTATAGCAAAGACAGATGGTTTATTGTGCTGTATAGCAAAGACAGATGGCTTATTGTGCTGTAGCAAAGACAGATGGCTTATTGTGCTGTATAGCAAAGACAGATGGCTCATTGTTCTGTAGCAAAGACAGATGGCTTATTGTGCTGTAGCAAAGACAGATGGCTTATTGTGCTGTATAGCAAAGACAGATGGCTTATTGTGCTGTAGCAAAGACAGATGGCTTATTGTGCTGTATAGCAAAGACAGATGGCTTATTGTGCTTTATAGCAAAGACAGATGGTTTATTGTGCTGTATAGCAAAGACAGATGGCTTATTGTGCTGTAGCAAAGACAGATGGCTTATTGTGCTGTATAGCAAAGACAGATGGCTTATTGTGCTGTATAGCAAAGACAGATGACTTATTGTGCTGTAGCAAAGACAGATGACTTATTGTGCTGTATAGCAAAGACAAATGGTTTTTTGTGCTGTATAGCAAAGACAGATGACTTATTATGCTGTAGCAAAGACAGATGACTTATTGTGCTGTATAGCAAAGACAGATGGTTTATTGTGCTGTATAGCAAAGACAGATGGTTTATTGTGCTGTTGCAAAGACAGATGGCTTATTGTGCTGTTGCAAAGACAGATGGTTTATTGTGCTGTATAGCAAAGACAGATGGCTTATTGTGCTGTAGCAAAGACAGATGACTTATTGTGCTGTAGCAAAGACAGATGGCTTATTGTACTGTAGCAAAGACAGATGGCTTATTGTGCTGTATAGCAAAGACAGATGGCTTATTGTGCTGTATAGCAAAGACAGATGGCTTATTGTGCTGTATAGCAAAGACAGATGACTTATTGTGCTGTATAGCAAAGACAGATGGCTTATTGTGCTGTAGCAAAGACAGATGGCTTATTGTGCTGTAGCAAAGACAGATGGCTTATTGTGCTGTATAGCAAAGACAGATGGCTTATTGTGCTGTAGCAAAGACAGATGGTTTATTGTGCTGTATAGCAAAGACAGATGACTTATTGTGCTGTAGCAAAGACAGATGACTTATTGTGCTGTATAGCAAAGACAGATGGGTTTTTGTGCTGTATAGCAAAGACAGATGGCTTATTGTGCTGTATAGCAAAGACAGATGGTTTTTTGTGCTGTATAGCAAAGACAGATGGCTTATTGTGCTGTAGCAAAGACAGATGTCTTTTTGTGCTGTATAGCAAAGACAGATAGTTTATTGTGCTGTAGCAAAGACAGATGGTTTATTGTTCTGTAGCAAAGACAGATGGTTTATTGTGCTGTAGCAAAGACAGATGACTTATTGTGCTGTATAGCAAAGACAGATGGCTTATTGTGCTGTTGCAAAGACAGATGGTTTATTGTGCTGTATAGCAAAGACAGATGGTTTATTGTGCTGTTGGAGTTTTTGTAAATAACTGCCCCGAATCTGTATGATGTGTGTAGTGACACAAGAGTAATTGTTCATGCTCTGTTGAAACAAACTTTGTGGTTACACTGTTTCTATTTATGATCCATTTTTATCATATTGTTGCAAATAATGTATAGCCAGTGACACAGTAGTCACATACCAATTTCCTTCAGTTAAAAATAACATGAATGTGCTGCTACACATGACTTTTGACCTATAGACCTCACTGATCAACATCTATGCAGGGCATATTTAATTATTGTCCACCAGAAGACATTTGTGGCTGTGACATGATTCTTTCAGGTTAATATAAACAGTGTTTATCAAGCTTAACTATCATAGCAGTGAAATATACTTTAGTGTGCTAGGGCTATATAATGCTATGATATTAGAACATTTACAGCTACTGCCATAACTGGGTATGCCTTCAGTAGACAGCAACTGTGGCTTGTCATGTATAAAACAGATCTTAGAATTATGATTTGGGAGTGGACTCATGAGCATTAGAACATTTACTTTCAGTAATGGTTCTGGTCATATTAACTCTGACAGTTTAATAGAGACCTTGTATCTGTGTTGAAAATCAGGGATCTTGGCGGAGGTTTCATAAACCCAGCAGGGGCAAGAGTATTTTCATCTGTCGAGGGCAACTGTAGTGAAGGTGCAGTACAATCATTTAACTGACACCGCTGACTTTTATATGTGACAGAAGTCATGAAATTGTGCTGCCCAATGGAAATGACTGTGTTGCACTCAGAGTGAGTTTGCATCCGCTCATTCTTTTCCCGTAAACATTGGAAAAATTGTCCTAAACTGAAGCGGGCATGTTTTCTTATTTATGTTGTGTGTAACACTATTGTCATTTTATCTGAAATAAAGCTTTTAAAGGTGATGTGAAATAATGGAGCGGACACTGAAAGTATATTGACCCTTTCCAGATTGCTCCCAAACTCTAAAAATCTTTAACTGCCATACCACGTGAAGATCTGCCTTTGGATTGTATGATTTCAATAAGCAAACAAACAACACACACCCAGTTGTGTAAATGCATAGATCAAATATTTGTCTGTGGTATTTCCTAGGCTTAGATGAGTTGTAATGGTTATATTGCCAACCGCCAGCCTGAAGAAGATCATCAGTAAATACCCTCCAGTCTGCAGTGACACCTACATTTGGACGATGCTGTTGACGTAATGGAAAACATTTTATGCCACTAACACCATCAGCATGAGAAATGGAGAAGGTGACAGTGAGAATGTCCCAAGTGCAATGATATCAATTCCCATTTCATTGATTCCTTGTTGCAGTCATTTTATAAATGTTAGTAGTAGTGGTACTTCACATATTTCTTTCTGTATCATTTGTGACAGTTCTTTGTTACTTTTCTTTTATTCTGAAACACTGTCTGGTACTGGTGACGAGAGATCTCCTTCTTGGGAGATACATTTTCTGTACTTTTTGCCATACATTCCCCTGTACATCCAGAGTCTTCCTTTTTATCTTGCAGTGTATACAAAATGAGCATCAGTTTTCAGTTTGTTTGAGCATTGACTGCAAAGAAATGTGATGAGAAAAATAACGGGCGCATTTTAACATGATCTTAACACTTGCAAAGACCTTCACACCTCAACGGCCATATCCGACGTGGATCCTCACTTTAGCTGAATTAGATTTTGTCGATGTTCGAGCATAAAGATGTAATATATAAGTAATACTAATATGTGTATGTATCTGTTTGCAGAGACTAAAATTTCCACATTTTCATATCTTAATATTAGTGTGAAGCTAGAATAAGCCAAATGAAATGCCAACAATTGTGTGTTTTACAGCAATTCAATGAGTATGATCCGGAGGGTTCAGGCAGGTTCAGTGCGAAGACAATGGCTTGAATCATTACAGAAGTCCACTGTGCGTGGAGTCACCTTTATTTTTGTTCCGGGACACGCAGGCGTCGATGGAAATGAAAGAGCTGACAGGTTGGCTGGATCCGCTATCACTACCGACGGTCGGCCTATGGATCATGCTGATATTATCAATGCCCTCAGAGAAATGGGAAGGATAGAGGACTTTGGTGGCAGTGAATCCACATCACTCGCCAGAATGGCAGACTTGGGAATTAAGATCGGCACAGCAAAAAACGAGACGCACACCGGACACGTCAGAAGACTTGTTAATCAACATAGAACTGGTACTATTAGCCATCGGACGTTGGGGTTCATACTGAGGGGAGGATCTGAGCACCTATGGACATGTCCGGAGTGCAATGACGATAACCCAACTAACTAACTAACTAACTAACTAATTTTATTCAAGGATCACAGGATGATGATGGATGCAACAGAAAGCTGAGTGATAGAACTGAAATGTAACTAACCCTTGGTCATTTCATGCTTTCATGTTATTTGTGTGTGTGAGATGTCATTAATAATGTCATTGTTTCGTTATGATGGCTCTGGGAGCTATCATATTGTCTAAAAGTTCTAAGAATCAGTAGACCATATTTCAGACACGCAGTCAGTTATTATAGCCAAAAAAAATCATGTTTCCGCTGTCAAGTTGCTGTATTTCAACTGTATGCATTACTTCAGTTGAAAGCAGTCTGCACACTGTATTTCCCACCTATTTATCATTGCATGTTCACTGTTCTGATGTGTGTATTCTAGAATGTATTATAATGTAAATTGGTCACATTGTAACAACGCTTATTGCAGTACTTCACAAAGACCTCATATGTATAAATGTACAAATTTTATGCCAAGTAAAGATTATTGAATGGAATTTGACTCGACTGCCATATGATATTCTACTCTTCTGTTTCACTACAGGTCACCAGCACAAAAATGTTTTGTTATGTCACTCCTGTTTTGTTTCATTCCATAAATATTTTGTTACATCACATACATTTGAGAGAGAGAGGGAGAGATCAACACACACATGCACACACACACACTTTTTACAGTTGCTGAATGGTTCACGCATCATTTCTCTAACAGTGTCAATTTTGTCTTGGCTTTTTAAATTCCAGACAAATCTGCGAATGTCCTAAATTGTTTGTTGACGCTCAGATTTACTCGTGTAATGAGGATGTGTCCTCAGAAATGAGGACATATGGAAACCCTTCACTCCAAAAAGAAAAAGCAGTGGCAAATTACTGTCTTCAAGATGCAGAGAATAGTCAAGATTTCACAAATTACATTTTTTTAAATGCCTACTGCAGATAAAAAAATTGATAAAGTACTATATAGAACCTGTGTGGTTATTTGCATTTGAGACATTTATTACTGACGTCATCTGTCGGGCATAAATTAACTGGGAGAAAATGAGATTCACTACAGAGGGTGATGAAGGGTATATTTGCAGATCACCAGATAGAAAGGAAAGGCAATATAAGTACTTCAGGGGGATCGGATAATTGGTTTAAAAAAAGTGGGTGGAGGGAAATGTACCTAGTGACTGTTAATAATTAGATAATTGAAAGTAAACATCGGCAGAGCCAGGCATGAAAGGAACACCACAGACATGTCAGAAGTCTTGTCAAGCAACATAAAAGCTTTGTGGGGATAACCCATCTCATCATTACAGCTGTGGCTTAGCCGTCACCTTTACAAAACCAAAAACAACAATTGCGCTTGCCCCTTCCATTAACACAGCCGCGATACAACTAAGGGTTAGTGCTTCACTGAGCTTAACTTCTTAGTCACACATTTGTGTTAGCAGCAGAGGTTTTCCATTATCCCCCAACCTAGTCCCTACATCGTTGATGATATTAGCTCTGTGTATGCTTCTTTCGGTTTGCATTGGTGCATTACTTGCTAGCTGGTCAGCTCTTTCATTATCATTTACATAGATATCATAAAAATATAATCAATATAAACCCTAAAACCCCACCAGCCCCACCCGTTTCAGGTCAGGGCCGTCCCTGAAAACCTTCAGCTCCTCTGCTCAGCTGGCACAACCACCCCCGAGCAGCTGCTTACCCGAGCCTCGACCGGGCTGCCAGGTGAATTCAAATCACAGAAGCCGCAATTGACCCTGAGCCACTTGACCCGAGCCGCCAGGGATTTATATTCTGTATCTCTCGCTAGGGAGGTGCAAATTTTATTTTTCTTCTTCTTCTTTAAAGTCAATCAGAGGAGAACAAAGAATACAGGCGTACAAAAAATATACAGATTTACTATATATAGATATGCTAGCGGGGCAAAGGAAAAGGAGAAATATGAAGGAGGCGAGAGGAGGAAAAGAAAATGTGGTTGGGACAAAGGGTGATTCCCCGCTGAACAGCAAACACAGGAACGTAGAGAAAAGGGTTCTTCGGCGCAAGGGCCATGAAATATCATTCAAAACCCTGGCAAGGGATATGTGAATAGTGAGCTACACAACACATTACTAAATAGCCAATTCCTAAGCACACCTAAGTTATATCTTGAATCAAGCAACTGAATTATAGTCATCACGTTGAATGTTTGTTTATTTTCATGAACACAAAACTAACGTTGCTTCACAGATAACACTACATCACCAATTATTAACGAGCTCGACCAGATCATGTGCTGCTCACTCCACTAACAAGAAAATAGGATAACGAACGCATACGTTCAGAAAAATTTCATCAATGGGTTACCATATGCGTTAAGCTTCAACATACTACCAGATCGGTAAATCGCCTCCTGCGACCTGCAGTCAACCTATCTCCAAATGAGAGTGCACAATACAAATATATGTCTAATTGATTGACACCTTTCCGTCTTTCCAGACGATAGTGTTATATTGCGCTATGTGGAGGCATGGGACTCAGCTCATGGCGATGGCGAGTGTGACTAGCAAGACAGGCCCGTGTCAAGAAAAGTCTTTCACAATGATAGCATGGGATTTCAGGACCATTGTTTTTAACAATTTTGTTGAATCCGTTTCTTTTCAGACTCTCAGCACTCATCTTTTCTGCAATAATTTCTTCCTTCACTCTAATTCCCTTTCCTGGTATGCCCTCTTCACACAACACGAGCCATGGTAGACCGGTTTCCATGAAAGCCACACTGCGACTCTGGGTAAACGCGATCCCCCAGGATCTGGAGTCTCAGCAGAACAATTCTCGCAAGTTTGTTGAATCCGTTTCTTTTCAGACTCTCAGCACTCATCTTTTCTGCAATAATTTCTTCCTTCACTCTAATTCCCTTTCCTGGTATGCCCTCTTCACACAACACGAGCCATGGTAGACCGGTTTCCATGAAAGCCACACTGCGACTCTGGGTAAACGCGATCCCCCAGGATCTGGAGTCTCAGCAGAACAATTCTCGCAAGTACTTTTCCAACAGTACACAGCAGTGATATTCTGCTGTAGTTATTGCAGTCGCTCCGATCACCCTTGCTTTTGTACATAGTTATGATGCTTGCGTCTTTGAAGTCTTGCGGAACCTGTCCCTCTTGCCAGCAGAGTGTTAATAGCTGATGAATGTGTGGGGTTAAAGTTTTTCTCCGTCTTGATTATCTCAACCGGAATTCCATATCTGCCTGGGGCTTTCCCCGAAGCAAATTCAACAACAGCATTCCTATCTTCTGCAAGCTTTGCTGCAGGTAAGGGACAGGGGCTGAAAGGGGTACAATCGTGGATGGCTCAAACAGAAGACACAATAAGGCAAGTATACATGCTGGGACATTGGGCGAGGAGAGGAGTGGAACAGAGTACTAGAGGAAAAGTCTGACCTGTGTATGGTAATGATCACATAGGACCGGGAGTGCGGCCAGCGGGTGCTACGGAGGTGGAAGTCCAACAGTTGATTCGCGAAAATTCACGCCGAGGTGATCTGATTATCTATACAGATGGTTCGGTGCTGAGAGGAAAGAGAAGTGCCGGGGGGTTAGTGGCGAAAGCCAATGGAAAATCTTTAGTGCAGGACAACCTAGCATATTACACCACAACATCTAGCATGAGAATGGAGGTGGAAGCGGCCTCTACAGCTCTCCGGTGGCTTGAGAACAAGATGCATACACATGTCGTAATTGTAACAGACTCTCAAAGCATGCTGAGAAAAGTAAGGACATGGATGCTTCGAGCAGAGTGGCAAGCGTCACTGGGAAGGTCACGGGTAGTGAGCAAACTTTGGATCTTTTCTCCAGGATCTTTTCTATACCAGCCTAGTGGGTAATGAAGACAGATTGACTGGATCTGCATCACTGGGTAGTGAATTGATACATGACTCTACTGGGTAGAGCTAAGGCTGAAAATAGGAAAGTCTTGGATGGCGCAAACTGAAGACACAACTGGGCGGGAATTGTCATGAATCATTTGTTAAACTCGATAAATTTAAGCGAGGAGAGGAGTGGATCAAAGTGTCCGAGCAAGTTTCAGACTTGTGTAAGGTTCTTATCGCTTTGAGTCATCAGTGCAGGGACTGGACAGCTGGTGCTGCAGAATCAGAAGTTTAACAAATGATTCATGACAATTCCCGCCCAAGTGATGTGATTATCTGTACAGATGGCTCGATGTTGAGGGGCAGACAAATTGCATGGTGGTTCATAGCAATAGCGAATGGGGACGTCGCTTGGCGCAGCAAAGTCTGGCATATGATATCTCAACGTCTAGTTTGAGAATAGAAGTGGAAACCTTCCGCTGGCTTGAGAATCAGCTGTACACACATGCCGTGATTGTAACTGACTCACAGAGCATGTTAAGAAAGGTGGAGACAGGCATATCCGTGCAAAGTGGCAAGCATCACTTCAGAGGTCCTGGGTAGTAGCATCCTTTGGATATTTTCTCCAGGTGATGCCGGTGTGTTGGGAAATTAGCAGGCAGATAAACTTGCCGGTTGTACACCGCTTAGTGGTAAACCGATGTATGACGCAATGGATATTGTGAGGGCTCCTTTGGGGCGACTGAACAGTGCGGAGGCACAGATAGATCATTACGGCGTTGCCAGGGGTTACGAGGGGATCTGACCGGCGCTCAACACTCAGGGAAAGGTGAGACGCAAATATAATCAGTTACCGGTGCCATCGGAACTAGAGATCTTTACTTGCTGCTGAAGATAAGGACGGAGCGCTTATGGGGGTGTCCCGAGTACTGTGGTGATGATTCTTAATTCAACATTCACCATTGTTTTGAAATCTCTTTTCAGGTCATACCTTTACCAAAAACGCAGGATGCAGTTAATTGTGGAGAAAATCGGACAGTTCGTTTAATTAGTAATATAAATGAAATATTATTTAGAATTATAATGAGAAGGATAAGGTTATGTCCTTGTCAAGTGAGACAAGAAAAAAAAAAAATTCAAGAGCCATAGAAATCATATCCTATACGGAAGTGAATCATAGACATTCGGTAGATTAGTTAAAAATTATATGGAAGTGGCGGAGATAGGTTTAATAAATGAATAATGAGAATACCATGCACAGATATTACACGTAATGAAGATGTCTTCAAAGAAACTGACTTACGAAGAGAACTGATTGCTCACATCAGAAAGAGACAATCGACATTATTTGGTCATGTCATGAGAAGGAGTTAATGCTTCGTAATGCCGGGGTGCCGGGTTCGATCCCAGCTGCGGGCTTTGCGCCTTGCGTTAGTTTCGACAGTGGTATCGAAAAGCCGACCGTCCAGAGGGCAATGACAAACGACTGGACGTAAACTTGCCTAGAAAACCACAATAGCCAAACAATCTGCAACGTCCTGTAAAGGATACGCAACTAACTTAAATGAGAAGGAGACCATGGCGGTCTCGCCCTGACCGTGAGCGCTCCCCCACCCTAGAGCGCGCCCCCCCCCCTTATTATCTCCCAAAAATATGGCTCAGTGGCGTCTATCTGAACAACCTACATATCAACCCATCACCCCAGACAGTCATTCTGTCCCCAGTCCTCTCCTGTTTTTTATCCAGGAAACACATTGTCTACTATCTAACATAAAGCACAGCTTACTGTTATTCTAAGGACCGACACAGACGGGCGGCGTCAAGTTCCCGCGTCCCTCTGCCAATGCCCCTCCCCCTTCCCAACACTAACGAAAATGAAGTAACGAAACAAATCATTAACTGCTCTATGACTGGAACCATTTCAAATGTATAGATCAGCCATAGTATTTACATATGAAACATACTTAACATGCAGATACTATCATAAATTTACTCTAAATGCCACTAGACATGAAAACTTGTATTTACAATCGCTAATTTTACAGGACATATTGTTAATAAACGCTTTATTTCTTTTGTAAGGGCAACCGAAGTTTTCCCCCATTCTTGTTTTTTTGTTTTTTGTTTACATCATGGCGCAGTCAGTTAGCAGACTGTGAATGTATAGTTAGTAATGTTTGCTGTTATTATTGTTTGTTACTGTTCTAAGCTTAAATCAGCTGATTCGCTCCGTAATTTATACCCATCATAAATCAAATCATTTATCAGAATTGAAACACTGGATATTCGGGTTTTCATTAATAAAGTAAAATTAATGAAAGATGGTTTGGTGGGCACATTCACATTCGTCTTTCTTTAGACTTTAGGAAGTCTGTCGTGAAACTTTAACACTAACTACAAGTTACCAAAATACTGCCAGTAATCTTTGAAATAAAATTAGTCAAAATAATAAAACACTCTCCTACCGACTACTGTAAACTCAAAAGCACTAACGTTACTAACAAAATGAAGACTCAAAAGTAATAAATTTACGCTATGAAACGTCACCAAACGTAAAAGTAAAAACAAAGGACGCTTCAACTCCTCTTGACGTGTTACTGAGGGGTTAAGCATCAGAGGACCAAAAAGTGTTAATGAACTTTTGAAATTTCAGGAGTATAACACATTAAAACGACATACTAGTGCAGCTGTTGGGTTACATACATATAGACATCAAAGTGACCAGTGAATGTTAAGGAGTAATTAGAATGCTGCAATAACAAATGATTGTGTTCATAATCAGATATTAGTAAATAGATTACATGTTTAGAGAAGTTAGTACAATGAAATAACAGTTCTTCCATTTACTGTCATGGTGTTTAAGGAAAACTTGATAGAATTTATCCAAAATGAGTCACCGACCAACGTGAACTACTGATTTGATGTATAAACTATAACACAATCTGTATATAAGATGTTGTTCCAGAGAAACTTGAAACGTCATCACAAAGCACCATATTCCTTCTTAGAGTCCATGCTCTGTGGCGTTGGTAGTTGTGTCTGTCCACAACCTGATATCTCGTTTACTTTTAGTCAGCTCTCACGCATGATCCTCAATGTCAGACTGTCCAGCATCTTCTCTCTTGGTATCCCTTTTCCCCTTTTCCCCTCCAGCATTGTCACCGTCACAGTGTACTCCAGTGTATTCCTTCTCATGACATGACCCAAAACTGTAGTCTTCTTCTGATACGGACAATCAGTTCTATTGTCTCCTTCTGATGTGGACAGTCAGTTCTATTGTCTCCTTCTGATGTGGACAATCAGTTCTGTTGTCTCCTTCTGATGTGGACAATCAGTTCTATTGTCTCCTTCTGATATAGGCAATCAGTTCTATTGTCTCCTTCTGATATGGGCAATCAGTTCTGTTGTCTCCTTCTGATATAGGCAATCAGTTCTATTGTCTCCTTCTGATATAGGCAATCAGTTCTATTGTCTCCTTCTGATATGGGCAATCAGTTCTGTTGTCTCCTTCTGATATGGGCAATCAGTTCTATTGTCTCCTTCTGATATAGGCAATCAGTTCTGTTGTCTCCTTCTGATATAGACAATCAGTTCTATTGTCTCCTTCTGATATAGGCAATCAGTTCTATTGTCTCCTTCTGATATGAGCAATCAGTTCCATTGTCTCCTTCTGATATGAGCAATCAGTTCTATTGTCTCCTTCTGATATAGGCAATCAGTTCTGTTGTCTCCTTCTGTTATGGGCAATCAGTTCTGTTGTATCCTTCTGATATGGGCAATCAGTTCTGTTGTCTCCTTCTGATATGGGCAATCAGTTCTGTTGTTTCCTTCTGATATGGGCAATCAGTTCTATTGTCTCCTTCTGATATAGGCAATCAGTTCTGTTGTCTCCTTCTGATCTGTTGTCTCCTTCTGATATGGGCAATCAGTTCTGTTGTCTCCTTCTGATATAGGCAATCAGTTCTGTTGTCTCGTTCTGATATGAGCAATCAGTTCTATTGTCTCCTTCTGATATGAGCAATCAGTTCTATTGTCTCCTTCTGATATAGGCAATCAGTTCTATTGTCTCCTTCTGATATGAGCAATCAGTTCTATTGTCTCCTTCTGATATGAGCAATCAGTTCTATTGTCTCCTTCTGATATAGGCAATCAGTTCTATTGTCTCCTTCTGATATAGACAATCAGTTCTATTGTCTCCTTCTGATATAGGCAATCAGTTCTATTGTCTCCTTCTGATATAGGCAATCAGTTCTATTGTCTCCTTCTGATATAGACAATCAGTTCTGTTGTCTCGTTCTGATATGGGCAATCAGTTCTATTGTCTCCTTCTGATATAGACAATCAGTTCTATTGTCTCCTTCTGATATAGGCAATCAGTTCTGTTGTCTCGTTCTGATATGAGCAATCAGTTCTATTGTCTCCTTCTGATATAGGCAATCAGTTCTGTTGTCTCGTTCTAATATAGGCAATCAGTTCTATTGTCTCCTTCTGATATAGACAAACAGTTCTGTTGTCTCGTTCTGATATGGGCAATCAGTTCTATTGTCTCCTTCTGATATAGACAATCAGTTCTGTTGTCTCGTTCTGATATGGGCAATCAGTTCTATTGTCTCCTTCTGATATAGACAATCAGTTCTGTTGTCTCGTTCTGATATGGGCAATCAGTTCTATTGTCTCCTTCTGATATAGGCAATCAGTTCTGTTGTCTCGTTCTGATATGAGCAATCAGTTCTATTGTCTCCTTCTGATATGGACAGTCAGTTCTGTTGTCTCCTTCTGATATGGACAGTCAGTTCTGTTGTCTCGTTCTGATATGAGCAATCAGTTCTATTGTCTCCTTCAGTTCTCTTTGTGAGTCGGTTGCTATCAAGACATTTTCATGACACTCTCTATCTGTCTGGTGTATTCTCATCATTCGTATATAAAACCATTACTTGATATTAAAAACAAACGATTTCTCAAAACATTATCGTCACACAAAAATAACTATATAACACTTGAATTGCACACAGTTTTGTAGTTATGTTCCTAAATAATAAGGTTATAGAACCAGAACCTACTGACACTGAACAAAATGCCTTTTCACTCATGTGTATTATTTTTGTGCCAGCTGACTTTGTCATCAATGTATGTTTCTATGAGGTACATAATGGAGCTATCCCTCATTAAAGCTTGACCAAATAAATAACTGCAACAAGTCTGCTTCACTAATTTCTTCATCTGACTTTACATAAATACTGAGCAACACTGTTTTATTCATATATATTTATTTGTCAGCCATGTTGTTTTCAAGCAACACAAACATGCTATATTTTATTCTTTTAACCCTATTTCTAAATAAACTTTATTACTTACTTGTTACTTTTCTGTGTTGACCCATTTGTGCTCCATCTTCCTAGGCAGCAGCCATCTCAGTGTCACAGTACAGAGTGTATCCAGTAGGAGTTGACTGGTATATCTTCTGCCTTTGACTTGACCCATTTGTGCTCCATCTTCCTAGGCAGCAGCCATCTCAGTGTCTCAGTACAGAGTGTATCCAGCAGGAGTTGACTGGCAAATCTTCTGCCTTTGACTTGACCCATTTGTGCTCCATCTTCCGAGGCTGCAGCTATCTCAGTGTCTCAGTACTGAGTGTATCCAGTAGGAGTTGACTGGTATATCTTCTGCCTTTGACTTGACCCATTTGTGCTCCATCTTCCTAGGCAGCAGCCATCTCAGTGTCTCAGTACAGAGTGTATCCAGCAGGAGTTGACTGGCAAATCTTCTGCCTTTGACTTGACCCATTTGTGCTCCATCTTCCGAGGCTGCAGCTATCTCAGTGTCTCAGTACTGAGTGTATCCAGTAGGAGTTGACTGGTATATCTTCTGCCTTTGACTTGACCCATTTGTACTCCATCTTCCGAGGCTGCAGCTATCTCAGTGTCTACATACTCAGTGTATCCAGCAGGAGTTGACTGGTATATCTTCTGCCTTTGACTTGACCCATTTGTACTCCATCTTCCGAGGCTGCAGCTATCTCAGTGTCTACATACTGAGTGTATCCAGCAGGAGTTGACTGGTATATCTTCTGCCTTTGACTTGACCCATTTGTACTCCATCTTCCGAGGCTGCAGCTATCTCAGTGTCTACATACTGAGTGTATCCAGCAGGAGTTGACTGGTATATCTTCTGACTTTGACCTGCAACTGGTTTCTACATGCTTGTTCTCATTTAATACTTATTTCTAAGAAGTGGTTCATCGTCTGTGATTCCTTTGTCTCTGGAACGCAGCACATTTAGTATATGCCTTTTCCATACTTCTTCCTCCACCAGCCACTGCAGACATGGCCGGTGTGTCAGTTCTTTCATTTCCTTGTACCCGGGCATGTATAGCCAAGATAGTTTCTCAGAGTTTATCTTGTTCTTGTTCTACCTCCTGTTCTACATCCTTCTCCATTTTTTGGTGTATGGAATGGCATCACAAGGCATTTTCTCCAAGTGGGCAAACCATTTGATTTGCTGTCTTTGTATGTAATTTAGAATTGGTTCTGTGCCGACTTTTTCACTTATGACCTCATTTTATCACTTCTGGTCACTCCTGCCGCCCTTTATAGACAACACTTTTGCAGATGTAAGCAGCCTTTTCATTTAGTGTTAAGAATGGTGGCCAAGAAACAAGAAAGGCTTAATGTTGTATATCTGTTAGATGAATATTTGTTGAAGTGTTCTGATGTGACCTAATTTTTTTCTATTTTTATTTGGTTAATTTGAGTTTTAATTCTCAATTCGTAACAGTATAAGAGGAGCATGTTTTGACAATGGAGAAGTATGAAATAATAAAGAGACTTGCTGTCGGGGCACATGGAGCAGTTTACCTGATTAAGCAGGTATCCACAAAGAAGTGAGTATATAAGAATATGTGTAGTATATATGTTCCATCTTTTCCCTCACTGAGGCATCATTTAATGTTGTTCAGCCCTAGAGAGGAGGGGGTTAGAGACACAGTGTCAGTTTCAGATTATTTTCATATTCACAGCACTAGTTTTGTAATCACATTTACATGTCCAGAAATCTTGACCCACTTACCTGTCTTAAGACTCTTCTTCTTCTTGTCATTCTTCTCACCTGTGGTTTTCAGGTGAGAGTTCTTGTGGCCTCCACCTGTGTCTTGCACTGATCTGTACAGTTTAATTGTCATTGGAATGCTGACCGGCCAGACCTGGGATCACTTTAATTCAAGATAAAACTCGCTCAGAGGATTTGATCATTTACACAGACAGTTCAGTGTCAGGAGACAAAAGAAGTGCTTGTGGTTTCTTAGCAAAAGTTAATGGTCGACGTTTGGCGTAGGAGAGCCTAGCATATGATACCACAACATCCAGCTTAAGAATGGAGGTGGAGGCGGTCACTGCAGCTTTCCATAGTGTAGTGAGCATGTGGGTAGCACATGTGCAGTATTATGTGGGCTGGGGGATGCTTGTCCACATGGGCACAGCTCTGAGTCCCTATCTTGAATTTCCTGTACTATGGCTGTGCAGTCTATTGTGTCCAATTCACAGTCTAAATACATTAGTCCGTTGTTGCATGTGAGGAAGTTGATAGAATCTCCGGGATTGTTTTATGGGTGTGAAGTGTTCTAGTGTTTCTAATGACTGCCTTCATCCTAATAAGTGCTCCCTGCATCTGGCTGTTCTGTATTACTGCTGATTTTGGCTAAGTAGTCTGTTCTTTCATGTCCTGTTGCAGTGGCTTTTTGATCTACTGATTAACAGTCTGCTTGGTCAGCTGACCTATTTGATTCAACAGAGATGTAAGCTTGTTTAAATCTAGTAGCTTATGGCTGTGTATTTCTTGCAATCCTGAGCAAGAATCTGTTAGCATAACCACTTCAGACTCAGTGCCACATTTATTTAATATTGAACACCGCTTCTTCCACCTGACCTTCGCTTTGTAGTGTTTTCTCTCATCAAGCCTACACTTTTATATCACCATTGATCCACTCAGTATGCCTGGCTGGCTAGCGTAGTTGGTTAAACCTGACTTCGTGGCAACCGGGTGACTAACTCCTTGTGGTCCGTGTTCACGCTCTGGGGTTGGCAGAAAAACCACATTTCTCCCAGATTTACGGTATCTATCATGAAATCAAGGCTGAAGGGTTGCGATGTCCATAGTACCGAGCCAAAGGGTTCAGTCATGGTTTCTGGATGTTAAAAAAAAACACTCAGTATTGATTCCTTCTCCCCCCCCCCTCCCCTCCCCCACCCACTTCTCCCTCTCCCCCCCTCCCCCTCCTCCCTTACACAGCTTCTGTCGATGAGCCGTCCATGATACCCTTATCCACATGTTTTTGGAATAGTTTTGTTGTCATATTTGAATGTACATTTTGTACATGTCAAGGGAAGTCTGTTCACCTTTGCTCAGCATACCGTTCAAGGTGTCTCACATTTGTACTGAATATGACAGCAATCTCTTGTGAAGCTGGCTTCATACAGATCAGTTTGAGACCTATATTAGGAAGTCAGTGTGAGCAGATATTTGGATAACAAAACTCAGATATTATCCAAAGAAGTGGCTGGCCTCTTGCACTAGATTTGTGATCTGTATTAATATTTTTTAAACATTGAACACAATTCTGAATGTCTTTAGTTCAGTGCAGATTTAGTGGATCTGATTAGTAACTTGACCAGAGATATTGATATTTTTATATCTTACATCCCCATAACAACCGACAGCTTCTGACATGAATAGTTTACACACCCAGCTCTGATCTGTCTTGGTCTAGGAAAGGCTTCAAATCTCTACCAAAACTTACCTCCTGGCAAAATTGTCTGTGAAGCAAGATCTTCTGTGTGCTTCATAGCTGTCATCAATCACAATATTGAAACATTATTTAAGAAATCCTTTCAGTGCTACATCAACGCTGTCTATTAAAAAGAACAGAAGACATTGTTTCAGGGCACTTTGTGACAGCTCTTAGGTTTTATTTATCACGTACCAGATAATACAATATTTATTTCCCATCTTTATTACAGGTATTTTGCTCTGAAGAAAATTGAGGTTGATGAACGAAGGAAAACAAAAACAAAAGAAGCTGTGCTGAAGGAAGCCAGGTATGACAGTTATAAAATATATAAACTAAACATTGACAATAAACATTCAGGCTCATATCAAGAATGGAGTGAAGCAGGGATGTCTTCTCCTCCTACCCTCTGGAATAAACTTCTCATTCTTTTTGAAATATACTTTTCGAGATCAGGAAAGTGGTATATTCATCCATTCTCTGCAAGCCTTATAGGCTGAAGGTCAAAGGCAGGTACTTATCAGAGAGCTACTGTTTGCAGATGATGCAGCAGTTACCATGCACTTAAAAGAGGAACTCCGGTGTTTAAGTGGCTGGATCACACTTGGAGAGTGGAGCCTGTTAGAGTCCTTTATGATGAGCTGCAGATGGATGGAGGATGCCAAAGCTAGCCTCTGCTGCGATATGAAGATGTGTAGAAGTGGGACACGAATGATACAGGTATTGAAGTGGATCCATGGGAACAGCATGCCATAAATCATATTATGTGGAGGGGACAAATCAGGAAGGGAATGGGAATAAAGGAAAAATAATTACACACAAATCAGAACTGAGTGTGTGAGAGGAGGCACACTGGATGCATGTGATGGCGGCAGCAGTCAATCCCGTGCTCTTGTTGTGGGGGGCTTTTCTTGATGCGTTCAGGTCTTTTATGGTTACACTTGCCATCGCCGTGGTCTGTGAGCCCCATGCCTCCTCATGGCTGATGAGTCTGGAAAGATGGAAAGGTGCCAGCAACAATTCTGGTTTGAATCATCTATATATAATTTATTGTAAACCTAATAAAACATGAAAGCCGGGGTATTGTGGCATACATGCTTCCTGACCGAGTAGTCCTGGCTCGAATTGCCATTAAGGCAAGGATTGACAAAATAAAACCTGACCTGGGTTCCCCAGTTGACCCAGCCTAAAATAAGTGTCTGAAATGCTCTGCAAAGTAAAGCCAGCAGCATTATATGATCACATCAACTTTTAACTGCCAGTTGCTGTATAAATGTAGGGGTCTAGCCCTATATACCCTGTATGTTTCAGGGTATTGGAAAGAATCCTTTACTTGAAAAACAAAAATTCACACGGGTTCCTGTCTCTTGCATTCTAACTCTTACATTTCAGAATCATGTCACAGCTTCGTCATCCAAACATTGTCCTCTTCCATGAGTCGTTTCTGGACCCAGCAGGAGAGTATGTCTGTATTGTTTTGGTAAGCTGCTTTACTATGAGCTGTTTTCTTACTCGAGCATATGGGGGGTAAGCTGCTTTACTATGAGCTGTTTTCTTACGCGAGCATATGGGCGGTAAGCTGCTTCACTATGAGCTGTTTTCTTACCCGAGCATATGGGCGGTAAGCTGCTTTACTATGAGCTGTTTTCTTATGCGAGCATATGGGCGGTAAGCTGCTTTACTGTGAGCTGTTTTCTTACGCGAGCATATGGGCGGTAAGCTGCTTTACTATGAGCTGTTTTCTTACGCGAGCATATGGGTAGTAAGCTGCTTTACTATGAGCTGTTTTCTTTCGTGAGCATATGGGCAGTAAGCTGCTTTACTTTGAGCTGTTTTCTTACTCGAGCATATGGGGGGTAAGCTGCTTTACTATGAGCTGTTTTCTTACGCGAGCATATGGGCAGTAAGCTGCTTTACTGTGAGCTGTTTTCTTACTCGAGCATATGGGCGGTAAGCTGCTTTACTATGAGCTGTTTTCTTACGTGAGCATATGGGCGGTAAGCTGCTTTACTTTGAGCTGTTTTCTTACTCGAGCATATGGGGGGTAAGCTGCTTTACTATGAGCTGTTTTCTTACGCGAGCATATGGGCGGTAAGCTGCTTTACTGTGAGCTGTTTTCTTACTCGAGCATATGGGCGGTAAGCTGCTTTACTATGAGCTGTTTTCTTACGTGAGCATATGGGCGGTAAGCTGCTTTACTGTGAGCTGTTTTCTTACTCGAGCATATGGGCGGTAAGCTGCTTTACTATGAGCTGTTTTCTTACTCGAGCATATGGGCGGTAAGCTGCTTTACTGTGAGCTGTTTTGTTATGCGAGCATATGGGCGGTAAGCTGCTTTACTATGAGCTGTTTTGTTATGCGAGCATATGGGCGGTAAGCTGCTTTACTATGAGCTGTTTTCTTACTCGAGCATATGGGCGGTAAGCTGCTTTACTATGAGCTGTTTTCTTACGTGAGCATATGGGCGGTAAGCTGCTTTACTGTGAGCTGTTTTCTTACTCGAGCATATGGGCGGTAAGCTGCTTTACTATGAGCTGTTTTCTTATTCGAGCATATGGGCGGTAAGCTGCTTTACTGTGAGCTGTCTTCTTACTCGAGCATATGGGCGGTAAGCTGCTTTACTATGAGCTGTTTTGTTATGCGAGCATATGGGCGGTAAGCTGCTTTACTATGAGCTGTTTTCTTACGTGAGCATATGGGCGGTAAGCTGCTTTACTGTGAGCTGTTTTCTTACTCGAGCATATGGGCGGTAAGCTGCTTTACTATGAGCTGTTTTGTTATGCGAGCATATGGGCGGTAAGCTGCTTTACTATGAGCTGTTTTGTTATGCGAGCATATGGGCGGTAAGCTGCTTTACTGTGAGCTGTTTTCTTACTCGAGCATATGGGCGGTAAGCTGCTTTACTATGAGCTGTTTTCTTACGTGAGCATATGGGCGGTAAGCTGCTTTACTGTGAGCTGTTTTCTTACTCGAGCATATGGGCGGTAAGCTGCTTTACTATGAGCTGTTTTCTTACTCGAGCATATGGGCGGTAAGCTGCTTTACTGTGAGCTGTTTTCTTACTCGAGCATATGGGCGGTAAGCTGCTTTACTATGAGCTGTTTTCTTACTCGAGCATATGGGCGGTAAGCTGCTTTACTATGAGCTGTTTTCTTACGTGAGCATATGGGCGGTAAGCTGCTTTACTGTGAGCTGTTTTCTCACTCGAGCATATGGGCGGTAAGCTGCTTCACTATGATCTGTTTTGTTATGCGAGCATATGGGCGGTAAATTGCTTTACTGTGAGCTGTTTTCTTACTCGAGCATATGGGCGGTAAGCTGCTTCACTATGATCTGTTTTGTTATGCGAGCATATGGGCGGTAAATTGCTTTACTATGAGCTGTTTTGTTATGCGAGCATATGGGCGGTAAGCTGCTTTACTGTGAGCTGTTTTGTTATGCGAGTGGTAAGCTACTTTATGGTAAATGGGATGTAGTTAAGGCCCTCTGCAGTCAAATAAACAGTGCAACAGAACAGACAGAACATCCCTATGCGGAGAGAATGATTCAGCTGGGAGCGAACAAATGGTCTGGACGACTTTCTAATGGCAGGGGCAAACTTTTAGTCAGGTTACAACTGGCACCATCATTATGGGAATTCTTCATTGGTAACTGAAGAGGGAGACAGAACATGTATGGCAGTTCCTAAATTCAGTGATGCCCATTCATTCATTTATGTAAGCTGATTGTCAGCATTTATAACAGATGGAAAAGAGACAAAGAAACCTTATACACAGATGGACTAGAGACATCAGAAAGTCTGCCTGTGTCACTGGATGGCTTTCACAGGCCTGCCATTCATTCAGATAAGCTGCTGTAGAGATAGTGTTCCAAGCAAGTTATAGATATCAGTGCTGGAACAGTAATGTAACAAAATCCCCTATTGTGTACAAATAGGTGCGCAGGCAGGGAAATGGATGAGATTTTAAAATGTTGAAAAATAGTAAAGCTTTGTCAACTGTTTGTGTAACTGTATTTAAAGATGAATTTTTCACTGTTTACATGCATTCTTGTTCTGTTTTAAGGATTATTGTGATGGTGGGAATTTGGGAGAGAGGATACAGGATGCTTCTCAGGTGAGTTCTGCCAGATAAATAAGTCTTGTGTCACAGAGATGTCAGAGGATGTGTGGGAGAGACGTAAATAGGGGTGTGGGGGATAAAGAAATAGGTGTGTGAGAGAGAAGGACATTTGTGTTTGAGAGGAAGTAAATAGGTGTGTGAGAGAGAAGGAAGTAGGTGTGTAAGGGAAGTAGATGTGTGAGGGAGAAAGATATAGGTGTGTGAGGGAGAAAGATACAGGTGTGTGGGAGAACAAATGAACGAAGAATGAAGTTTTTCTTTTTCAAAACGACACAAATTGGGCACACGGGCCCTCTTTCTTTCGGCCTTTCCAAACATCCATCTTTCACACAGCAGTTGTAGTTTATCAATAAAGCATATTATGTTCATATTATAATAATATGCATATAATGAATATCAAGCAAATACACACACAGAGAGAGAGAGAGAGAGAGAGGGAGAGACAGAGAGAGAGAGAGAGAGAAGGACATAGGTGTGTGAGGGAGAAAGAAATAGATGTGTGGGAGAGAAGGAGATAGGTGTGTGAGGGAAATAGATGTGAGAGTGAGAAAGAAATAGATGTGTGGGAAAGAAGGACATAGGTGTGTGAGGGAAATTGATGTTTGAGGGAGAAAGACAGAGGTGAGTGAGAGAAGGTGTATGAGGAAAATATATGTATGAGGGGAAAATAAATAGATGTATGAGAGAGAAGGAAATAGGTGTGTGAGGGAAATGGATGTGTGAGACGGAAGAACATTGATGTATGGGAAAGAAGGAAATAGTTGTGTGAGGGAGAAGAAAATAGATTTTTGAGAGAGAAGTGCTTAAATATGTGAAGGAGTTAGTTGTGTGAAGGAGCAAGAAATTAGTGTGTGGGAGAGAAGGAAATAGGAGGGAGAAAGAAATAGATGTATGAGAGAGAAGGAAATATGTGTGTGAGGGAAGTAGAAGTGAGAGGGAAAAAAAATAGATTTATGAGAGAGAGGGTGGAAGCATGAGGGAAATAGCTCTGTAAAGGGAGACATAAATGGACATGTGTTTAGGTGATTGTTTGCCAGAATGTTGTTATTAATGATCTTTGAGTTTAGGTAATTATTTCTTGAGAGATGTACCAATCACTAGTATGCACAAGACAAATATACACTTGTTTGTGGGTTCTGAGGCTGGCAGAGGCCCACTGTTTCAATACTCACCTTAATCTTTGTCTGGGGCATGTCAGCTTTGATGGAATGAAAGAGTTGATAGATGGACAGATTTTGTTATGGTTGCAGATGGCCAAACTATGTATTGTGATATTATTAATATAAATAAGATAATATAAAGATTTGGGAGCAATGTATCTGCAAAAAAAAAACAGCTTGAGAAAGTTGTCTGTCGGTGAGATGAAGGGTCCTGGCAGAATAGTTGAGACTAGATATAGTTTGATGAGTGTAGACTCAGTGACAGACGTTACGGACAGGTAAACAGAAAGAAATCTTTGTGTTGTAATAACTGACTGATATGTATTGTGGACAGGTAAACAGAAAGAAATCTTCACATTGTAATCAATAACTGATATGTATTGTGGACAGATCAACAGAAAGAAATCTTTGTGTTGTAATCACTGACTGATATGTCTTCTTCTTCTTCTTCGCGTTCACCAGCTGTAAACTCTGGCGGAAGGTTCTGGTTGCTCGTCCACTACTGAACTGCAGTCCTGCTCCAGAACCTGAGTGTTGCGTGAGCATCAGTTTTACAGATCTCATTCTCTTGAATACAGACTGTTGGTTCCTTACCTCTCCGGCAGATGCACTCCGACTTCAAAGGAAGCTCCCCAATTAGTCGACTCTTACGACATGCTTTTGGGGAGGCAGTGGGTCTATTCTTGTTTTCCCCACCATGGGGCCCCGGAACCCACACAGGGGGACTGATATGTATTGTGGACAGATAAACAGAAAGAAATCTTTGTGTTGTAATCACTGACTGATATGTATTGTGGACAGGTAAACAGAAAGAAATCTTTGTGTTGTAATCACTGACTGATATGTTTTGTGGACAGGTAAACAGAAAGAAATCTTTGTGTTGTAATCACTGACTGATATGTTTTGTGGACAGGTAAACAGAAAGAAATCTTCATATTGTAATCACTGACTGATATGTATTGTGGACAGATGAACAGAAAGAAATCTTTGTGTTGTAATCACTGACTGAAATGTATTGTGGAAAGGTGAACAGAAAGAAACCTTCGTGTTGTAATAACTGACTGATAGGTTTTGCCTCCCCAGGCATAGATACCTTAGAGATTAACTCATCTGGCAACACATAATTAGCAAATGTAAAATAAGGAAATATATTAAATCTGTTGCAGTAAAAATTTAAAGTATCTCGCATAATGTTATAGTTACTTGTTTTAAAACTGGAAAAAAAAAAATTTCTGCTATTGGCATGAAAAGAAAAACAATAACCCCTTGAAACTTAGTATTCCTCGACTGTTTATTATTGTTACGGGATCTCTCTATAGGGAATTCCATTCCTTTCAGCTGATATTGCACTGCTGACATCATGTTTAATGTATCAACTGTCTCATCATACCTAGAGTATTAACAGTCATTTATTTGTAAATTCACTGTAGTGTACTGGATTGTTTTTTCCCTAACAGACTGGCTTATCGTTTTCAGAGAAATTCACTGTAGTGTTTTTTCCCTAACAGACTGGCTTATCGTTTTCAGAGAAATTCACTGTAATGTTTTTTCCCTAACAGACTGGCTTATCGTTTTCAGAGAAATTCACTGTAGTGTTTTTTTCCCTAACAGACTGGCTTATCGTTTTCAGAGAAATTCACTGTAGTGTTTTTTCCCTAACAGACTGGTTTATCGTTTTCAGAGAAATTCACTGTAGTGTTTTTTTCCTTACAGACTGGCTTATCGTTTTCAGAGAAATTCACTGTAGTGTTTTTTCCCTAACAGACTGGCTTATCGTTTTCAGAGAAATTAACTGTAGTGTTTTTTCCCTTACAGACTGGCTTATCGTTTTCAGAGAAATACACTGTAGTGTTTTTTCCCTTACAGACTGGCTTATCGTTTTCAGAGAAATTCACTGTAGTGTTTTTTCCCTTACAGACTAGCTTATCATTTTCAGAGAAATTCACTGTAGTGTTTTTTCCCTTACAGACTAGCTTATCATTTTCAGAGAAATTCACTGTAGTGTTTTTTCCATTACAGACTGGCTTATTGTTTTCAGAGAAACAAGTTATGCAGGTAGTATACTGTGTTCGTTTAAAGTCTTTAACATGAAATTTATTGGCAAATTAAAGATTCCTCTTGGAAATTGTGGAAGGTACATGATATATCATCATCCTGTCAAACTCTGAGATCCGCTGAGAGAGACAGAGCATATTAGAGCTTGTCCAGAGTGCAGTAGTGTTGACCCCTGCTAGTCAGTAATGTGTCGGCCAGCAGTACCCTGTTGTATGTGCAGTGATCTAACTGTGACCTCACAATTGTATCCTTCAGTTTAGCTTTCTCATCATCTAGACATCTGTTACATCTCAGCACTGCAGCTCTTCAGTGATCATCTGTAACTTCAAGACTGCCTTGAATACAAGTTGTCTTAATATGGAGGTGATGGTGGTAACAAAAGGAGTGACCTGGCTAGAGGCACATATTTTTCTCCAGCCTGCTTTCTGATTCCGTGAACTTGCTTAAGAAGACTGTGACAGGATGGATTTAAAGACAGTGGTTGGAGTCTGACAAGAATCAGTTTCACTTTTGTACCAGAACATTCTGGGATAAGGGGGAATGAATGAGCTGATTGGCTTGCTGGCATGGCCACAGTAGGCCCAGGAAAAGCAATGAGCCAGGCTGATGTTTTCAATGCTCTCAAAGAGGCAGGGGAGCAGATGATTCAAGAGATGACAGTGAATGGCAACCTTGACAAGACTACAACAACTTCATATCAAATGAGGTGCTGCCAGATAAGAACAAACTGCAGGTAGCCACACAAGAATAGTAAACTGACACAGAACTGGTCTTATTAGTGACCACACGCTGAAGGAGATACCGAAAATAGGATCCGAGCTGAGCGCTTATAGGCTTGTCTGATGTGCATTGGGGATGATTAACTAACTAATCTGTCACTGAAATATTCAAATGCTGGTACATTGTGAACAGCATGTTTTTGCTCCGTATCCATCGACACCATAATTTTCAGTACATTGAGCCTCTCTTGGCATTTTGCTGCAACTACTTCCAAATGATTCCTAGGTGACAAATAGCCAGGTACCTCAGTTTCCTTCTCTTTTGATGTTTCTGTTGTTAATTGCAAGGTTTGGTACATCAACTCTAACAAAGCTGTTGTCCCAAGAGCACCATAAAACCTGCCACCCTTTCTGGGTTGATGACAGCATTCATCTCCTTACACCAGCCAGTCACTCTGTCCACTGTTGTCTATAGATCTTGAACTGTCTGTGGCCTATCTTTTTCCCACAAGAACATCATCAGTGAATGTCAATATCTATCCTACCAAATTGTGGAAATCAACATTATTCTTAGGACACTATTATCTTCCAAGGAGGCAAATAGTCTGTAGTGTGGTAATTTTCAAAAAGCTTCCAGTTGTATTTACAGATGTTGATATTTTTTATTGGTTGTGGAAGTTGGTTCCACAGATGAGCTGCAGAGTATGCCAAGCTTGTTTTGTACAAGTCTCTTCTAGATTTAGGGATGTTTAGATGTTTGCTATGTCGTCCATTATACTTAAAGAATGGTCAAAGGTAATCTGGAGCATTTTTTAAAAAGATTCTGTTAATAAATTTGGCCTCATTGAAAAGTAGTAGTTTATGCAACAGTAGTAACTTAAGAACTTCATGCATACTGGAACTGTCTATTCCATGATTGTTACTGACTAAGCATACAGCTCTTTTTTGAAGTGCTCTAAGCCGTTTCATGACTGAACTTGGACAGCCATCCCATATTGTGGAACAGTAGTGTAGTTAAATATGGGAGGTATAGAATATCCTTCTGGTGTTTTCATCCAGGAAGTGTTTAATATTAGCAAGCTGGTATACTTTTGTAGCTGTTTGTTTCACTAGAGCTTGCACATGAGAAGTAAAGGTTACATTTCTGTCAATAATTATGTCTACAGCTGTGTGCTCAGTTACACATTCCACTGTGTTGTTACTGATGTAGAGTTAAAGAGTATTCTGTGCAATTCAAGAATATAGTTTTTGTCTTGTTGATATTAACATACATTTTGTTTAACTAATGTTTGTTTACATGCGATTTGCATAGCTCCAGGAAACTACATTGTTTAATTCCTGTTGTAAAGATGACTCTAGAATATCACACGTTTGAGCACTTGTATAGACTGTACAGTCATCTGCAGATAAGTCGCATGGCGACGACAGACATAAAGGAAGATCGTTTTAAAAAATGGCAAAAAATTGTCTGTAATGTTGTATGTGTCCGCCTTTCTACTGATAGACCCTGCCTCTTCTTCTAGGACTATGCCTTTCAGTACTGTACTGTTTTAAGCCATTGGAGCTTTTCAAATGACCAAAGTTTTCCAGTTTCCTAAACAGAAGTTGTTTCACTGTTTTCTAAGAAATTTTCTGTAACATTTAAATTCAAAGACATTTCTTTCTTTCTTTCTTTCTTTCTTTCTTTCTTTCTTTCTTTCTTTCTTTCTTTCTTTCTTTCTTTCTTTCTTTCTTTCTTTCTTTCTTTCTTTCTTTCTTTCTTTCTTTCTTTCTTTCTTTCTTTCTTTCTTTCTTTCTTTCTTTCTTTCTTTCTTTCTTTCTTTCTTTCTTTCTTTCTTTCTTTCTTTCTTTCTTTCATTTTTTCCCTAATTTGTTGATTGGAATTAATAAATTTTGTGATAGTTTTTGCTGTAAACATGGTAATTTATGCATGTTGGAAAATCAAATATTGTCAAGAAAATAGTTTCTTGCAGATTGTTTTATCAATTTTTTTGCAGTGGTTCATCCAGATTGTGATGGCTGTCCAGTATATACATTCCAAACATATTTTACACAGGTGGGACACCATTTGCTTATGTGTTGTTACAGTTTAGTGCTGCTCCTCCTGGTAAGACTGCTCCTCCTGGTTAGACTGCTCCTCCTGGTAAGACTGCTCCTCCTGGTAAGACTGATTCTCCTGGTAAGACTGATTCTCCTGGTAAGACTGATTCTCCTGGTAAGACTGATTCTCCTGGTAAGACTGATCCTCCTGGTAAGACTGCTCCTCCTGGTAAGACTGCTCCTCCTGGTAAGACTGCTCCTCCTGGTAAGACTGATTCTCCTGGTAAGACTGCTCCTCCTGGGAAGACGGCTCCTCCTGGTAAGACGGCTCCTCCTGGTAAGACTGCTCCTCCTGGTAAGACTGCTCCTCCTGGTAAGACGGCTCCTCCTGGTAAGACTGCTCCTCCTGGTAAGACTGCTCCTCCTGGTAAGACGGCTCCTCCTGGTAAGACTGCTCCTCCTGGTAAGACTGATTCTCCTGGTAAGTCTGCTCCTCCTGGTAAGACTGCTCCTCCTGGTAAGACTGCTCCTCCTGGTAAGACTGATTCTCCTGGTAAGTCTGCTCCTCCTGGAAAGACTGCTCCTCCTGGTAAGACTGATTCTCCTGGTAAGACTGCTCCTCCTGGTAAGACTGATCCTCCTGGTAAGACTGATTCTCCTGGTAAGACTGCTCCTCCTGGTAAGACTGCTCCTCCTGGTAAGACTGATTCTCCTGGTAAGACTGATCCTCCTGGTTAGACTGCTCCTCCTGGTAAAACTGATACTCCTGGTAAGACTGATCCTCCTGGTTAGACTGCTCCTCCTGGTAAGACTGCTCCTCCTGGTAAGACTGCTCCTCCTGGTAAGACTGCTCCTCCTGGTAAGACTGCTCCTCCTGGTAAGACTGCTCCTCCTGGTAAGACTGATCCTCCTGGTAAGACTGCTCCTCCTGGTAAGACTGATACTCCTGGTAAGACTGCTCCTCCTGGTAAGACTGCTCCTCCTGGTAAGACTGCTCCTCCTGGTAAGACTGATCCTCCTGGTAAGACTGCTCCTCCTGGTAAGACTGATACTCCTGGAAAGACTGATCCTCCTGGAAAGACTGATCCTCCTGGTAAGACTGCTCCTCCTGGTTAGACTGCTCCTCCTGGTAAGACTGCTCCTCCTGGTAAGACTGCTCCTCCTGGTAAGACTGATTCTCCTGGTAAGACTGCTCCTCCTGGTAAGACTGATCCTCCTGGTAAGACTGCTCCTCCTGGTAAGACTGATCCTCCTGGTAAGACTTCTCCTCCTGGTAAGACTGATTCTCCTGGTAAGACTGCTCCTCCTGGTAAGACGGCTCCTCCTGGTTAGACTTCTCCTCCTGGTAAGACTTCTCCTCCTGGTAAGACTGATCCTCCTGGAAAGACTGATCCTCCTGGTAAGACTGCTCCTCCTGGTTAGACTGCTCCTCCTGGTAAGACGGCTCCTCTTGGTAAGACGGCTCCTCCTGGTAAGACGGCTCCTCCTGGTAAGACTGCTCCTCCTGGTAAGACTGATCCTACTGGTAAGACTGCTCCTCCTGGTTAGACTGCTCCTCCTGGTAAGACTGATCCTCCTGGTAAGACTGCTCCTCCTGGTAAGACGGCTCCTCCTGGTAAGACTGCTCCTCCTGGTAAGACTGATCCTCCTGGTAAGACGGCTCCTCCTGGTAAGACGGCTCCTCCTGGTAAGACGGCTCCTCCTGGTAAGACTGATCCTCCTGGTAAGACTGCTCCTCCTGGTAAGACTGATCCTCCTGGTAAGACGGCTCCTCCTGGTAAGACTGATCCTCCATTCCGTTCTATCCAGTTTACCAGAATGAGATTCGTTTCTGCAAGTTTCAGGAGCAAATCATGTTTTACAGCGTGAGGAAGCTGACCCCAGGCCTAACCAACCCTCCTCCTTTCTCATCCGGGCTTGTTATTTTAGTTATTTGTTGGTGAACCAAATTTGTCGATGTTTTTTGACATCATTTATACGGTTCAAAAACAAGTTCGTGTTTTAGAGAGGGTGAGAACTTAGTCACAGCAACCCCCCTTTGCATGTATCAGTCCATTTCTGAGTGGCTCAGTGTTGTAATGTGAATGTTTGAAGTAATTTTTGCTGTTAGTTAGGCAAATCTTTGCTTTACATTTGTAATTGCTTGTGTTGAATTATTAATAGTTAGATTGTGTCTCACATAGTCTTGAACTTGAGTCTGCATCGAGGTGCGTTTTGTATAATTACTTTGGCTCTCAGGTTGACCCAGCTTAATTTTTTTTAAACCAAGAATGCATGTCTCTTAGTATTTTTCAAAAGTTTAAATGTTGAATTAAGAGTCGACATCACAGCACTCAGGACACTCCCATAAGCGCTCTGTCCCCATCTTTAGCAGCAAGCACAGTTCCAATTTTGATGGCCCCAGTAACTATCTGATTGTATATTCGTCTCACTTTTCCATTGAGTGTTGAACATCGGTCAGATCCCCTAGTAACTCCTCGCAGCACCATTCTCCTCAGACCATAATGATCTATTTGTACCTCCTCACTGTTCACTCGCTTCCAAAGGATCATCACATCATCCAGCTTGTCATACATCAGTTCACCACCAAGTGGTGCAGAACCACCCAGTCTATCTGCCTGCTCATTTTCCAACTCACCAGCATGACCTAGAGAAAATATTCAAAGGACGCTAACTACCTGAGACCTCTAAAGCAGTGCTTGCCACTCTGCACGGAGCATGCCTGTCTCCACCTATCTCAACATGCTCTGCGAGTCGGTTACAATCACGGCAAGTGTACACATGATTCTGAAGTCAGCGGAAGGCAGCAGTGACTGCCTCCACCTCCATTCTCAAACTAGACATTGTGGTATCATATGCCAGGCTTTGTTGCACTAAGCAATATCCGTTCTCTTTGGCTATGAACCCCTTTGCACTTCGCCTGCTTCTCAACACAGAGTCATCTGTAAAGATAATCACATCACCTTGATGATAATTGTCATGAATCATTTGTTGAACTTCTGATTCTGCAGCACCAGCTGACGAGTCCCTGCACTCACGACCTAGAGTGATTAGAACACTACCCACGTCTGATTCTGCAGTACCAGCTGACGAGTCCCTGCACTCTAGAGTGATTAGAACAGACCCACGTGATTAGCAGTACACTACCCCTGCACGTCTGAGTTCTGCAGTACCAGTACCAGCTGACGAGTCCCTGCACTCTAGACCCAGAGTGATTAGAACACTACCCACGTCTGATTCTGCAGTACCAGCTGACGAGTCCCTGCACTCTAGACCCAGAGTGATTAGAACACTACCCACGTCTGATTCTGCAGTACCAGCTGACGAGTCCCTGCACTCTAGACCCAGAGTGATTAGAACACTACCCAAGTCTGATTCTAGCTCTGACAATTTGACCCACTCCTCTCCTCGCCCAAATTTATCACGCCTACACACATGTCCAATTATATCTTCTGCATGCACCATTCAAGACCTTCCTCTTTTCAGTCTGTGAGGGTTATGAGGGGGGTTTTTGAAGGCGTCCAAAAAGGGTAGTGGCTCTCATACTCCAAAACCTTGTGCATTCTCACAGCTCTGATCTTGCTAGCTTTGGAAATCAAGACTGAGCATGGCATATGGTGACTCCCATGATCACCTAGGACACTTCATTTTTTATGTCTTGCACTGTTGACTGGGTAACAAACGACAAATCAATAGCCATGTCTGCATCACCAGGTCTTGTTGCCATTCTAGTTAGCCAGCCTTTGTTTATCTGTTGACTCTTCCAAATGTTTGCAGATATGACTAAAATACCTAAATGTCTCTTGTATTTCTTAAGCCACAAATCAATTATGATTAGTTGCAGTTATTAGCTAGAGCACTTCCTTACCAGCAGACGGTCCAGGTTCAATATCCAGTAGTTACAGGACCTTTTCCAGTCTGTACAACTGTGGGCTAAACCCAGACTCACGACATGGGTAATTCTCAGATATTTTCTGTCAGTTGAGATGAGTAGGGAGTGAGGGAGCTGGCAGCCCTACCCCATTATTTTGTGACCTAGCAGTATTTTTGAAGATCTAACGCTCCCCAGCTGTTGCACCTGTATGTGATGACCTTTACAGATGCACACATTTTTTAGAATCTGTTGTGAACAATTCTGGTATCCATATTTGCCAGAACTAAACCTTGAATCAGTAGGATAAAATAGATCAGTTTCGTGAGGAATATAAGTCCACAGGCTGTATTATTTTTAAAGACGACCACTTATTCTGTATAAGTGTGAGTGTGTGTGTGCATGCACGCATACATATGTGTGAGTATACATATGCATACGTGTCACACAGACAATTATCACTTGAGTTCTCATTGATCTCCTGTTCATTGTTTGAAATATGTCTGTTGTATCCTGTGTTAAAATTCGGTCTCACTGGGTTTTTTGTTTCGACTGTCAAGGCTGAGTTTAGGGTAAGGTACATTAGAAGATTCTTTATATTAGTTTACATTGGAGATTTTCCAGTAAATTTATGTGTTCATTGAACTGAGGAAACTAATTTCTTTCATTTGTAAGCCTATTTGATTTGTCTTTCAGAGATCTGAAAACAGAAAACGTACTGCTGAACAAGAGGAATGTTATTAAATTAGGTATAACAGCTTTCATTTTTGATTACCATTGATGTCTTAAGTTCACTAATCCTTAATGTATGCTTTTGTGTATCCAGCTTTGTTAGAGTCTCTTTTTAAATGTTCCTTCGTGGTAATTTTCATCTTGCTTGACAGATTTTTGTTGTTGGTTTTTTTTTAAAATATTAGATTGTAGTAGTATTTGTCTTAGTTCATTTTCCTTGGAAAAGCTTGAGAGTGTTTAAAAAAAAAAAAAAATAAAGTTCCCTTTTCACGCCTTTCAGCGCATCGGGCATATGGGCAGAGCGTCCCATATTTTTTACAGACCATCAGCACTCTGTGGGTAATGTGGTCAGCATTACGCCGGCTGTCTTTACTTTCCCAGGACAGCCCATCCTGGTACCCATTTTAGGCTGGGTCGACCTGCGACGTCCCATACCACGACAAAAATCCACGCAGCCTGCAGTGGGTTTCGATCGCGGTATGCTGGCTTACGAGTCGGACTCGCAGCGCCTTAGCCACGGACGCCGCTTTGAGAGTGTATATGGTCAATAATATCAACTACTGTTTTTGAGTGGCTTGTGTACTTACTTAAAGTTGATAGCTAGTTTAATGAGAGTTGAAAGTTACACTTATTATGGAGTGTTACTGTTTGATGAATCCGTTTCATTATGTGCACATGGATGAATTTGTCTGTGGTGTTTCAACAGAAGTTATTACAGCAAGACATGTAACTGCAGTAGCAGAGTGGTGTCAGAGGAAAATGTTGGTCATATGTTCTATCTCCACTTCTTTCAACTTGGTGCTAGAGAAAATTATAAGGAAATTGAAAGAAGACTGTACTATAGGAGAAACTATGAGTTGCATTTTTTTTAAGTAAGTCCCGGTCTAAAAAAAAAAATAAACCATCATATATAAAAATAATTTATTGCAGCCAAAAGTGAACCAGACAATTACATTATTTATTAACATAGTCGATTTTAACTTTAACACATTTCTGGTATTGTGGCACCAGGTTCCTAATTCCAATGCCATCAAAGTCTGCCACCAGTGTCTTGAACCATTCATTAACGCCTGTCTACAATTCATCATCAGTTTCTAACCTCTGGGATGCCAGCCACTTCTTTAGGTGCATGAAAATGTGGTAATCACTTGGCTCGGTAATCACTTGGCTCGGTATTCACTTGGCGCGGTAATCACTTGGCTCGGTAATCACTTGGCGCGGTAATCACTTGGCTCGGTAATCACTTGGCTCGGTAATCACTTGGCTCGGTAATCACTTGGCTCGGTAATCACTTGGCGCGGTAATCACTTGGCTCGGTAATCACTTGGCTCGGTAATCACTTGGCTCGGTAATCACTTGGCGCGGTAATCACTTGGCGCGGTAATCACTTGGCTCGGTAATCACTTGGCGCCAGGTCAGGGCTGTAGGGCAGGGGGTCAACAATTTCTCTGTGAAATGTTTGCAACAATTCAACAGTTCCTTCTGCGACATGAGGTCCAGCATTATCATGTAACATTCCAGAGGACAGCAACCTCGTCTTTTGTTTTGGATGGCACACATTTTTTTTTAAATTCAAGGTTTCTTTTCACATTGTCGTAAATCACTGAATGTGAAACTTATGAAAATTCTACAAACGCAAAAATTGTGAAACAGACAATTTTTTTTTCCCACTTCTTCTACCAAATGGTCTGTCACCACACTAGGCAGACTGCTACAATCTTCATCATGGATATTTGTGTGCTCTTCTTTTACCATTTGACATTATTTCCTAACCATACTATCAGTCATAACATCTGACCCATAAACCTCAATGAGTTGCCTGTGAATTTCTGGAGCACAATTTATTTTTTATTTTTTTGGTAACAAAAAACAGATCACAGCACGAACCTTGCAGTTGGCGGGAGTATTTATTTTTGCAGCATCAAATAAGATTTCAGCAGTAAAAAAATAGCTAGCTAATGAATCACATAAACACACTGCATATGCACATTTACGTTTTCTATCGGTGTTTGTCGCTGCGGTTAAAACAGGACTTACTTAAAAAATGCACCTTGTACACAAAAACTTGATTATGCAGATGACTTGAAAATTGCTGGAGAAAACAAACTGGAGACAGTAAAATCACCGACTCTCTTCAAGGATGCAGCTCACAAAATGGGACTGTTTATCAATCAAGATAAGACAGAAAGCAAAAAGTGAAGGATACTTTTCCACTCCTTTAGACATATAGGGCTAGACATATTTTATTGACCAGTCGGAACTCGGTCAGTGATGTGGTCAACATCCCGCCAGCCGAAAATAAGACAGAATGCATGATAATAACAAGACATGGAAAAGATAAGAACTCCGGCCACATAAATGTTGATAATATAAAAATTAAACGAACGGAACCGGTAATGTATTTCAATGCGAACTTCAGCTTCTCCATCGTGCCGAGAGAAGGAATGTAGTCGAGAATACAGTGTACTGTGTGCTTAAACATCTGCTCAAGTCGAAGTCTCTGTCTCGCATCATTAAGATCAAAATATGTCAAACGTTGATAAGACCAGTTGTTTTATATAGCTCCAAAACTTCGAGCACAACTAAAAGAGATGAAGCCTTGTTACAAATTATTGAGGACAGAGCCTTACAATGAATCTTTGAACCCATCAAAGATACAAACTCAATAAACATATACCCAGATTGTGACCGGTACCATCAGTATTGAAACTCTGCGCCTGCTGCTGAAGATGAGGACTGAGCATGCATGGGAATGCCCTGAGTGCCGTGATTTCAATTCTTGACTTAACTTAACTCAACTCAACTCAAAGATACAAAAAGTGGGGAATGGAGAGTGAGAAGCAAAACAAAATTCATCATTTATTTAAATTACCATTGATCGCAGGCATCATGAGAGCTAATAGAATGAACAGGCTGAGGCATATTGAGTTAATGTAAGATGACAGAGAAGTAAAAACTGTATACACAAGGGAGCTGAATGGTCGTAGACCACGAGGCAGACCAAGAAGACAATAACTTCCAGACAGTCCTACAAACACTTGATGTCACCAACTGGAAAGAGAAGGCCAACCAGAGAGATAAATGGAGGTGGGTGAAATCTGCAGCAATGAACCTCAAGGTCTCTGTATGCTGAAGAAGTAGCATAGTGCCTGTCAGTACAAAGGTCTTGTGTTCCAGTCTACATCAAGACAAGATTTGTTTATTTTTTTATCATAGACTTTGGCAGCCAGATCGACCCAGCCTAAAATGGTATCGGATAAAGTCATGGAAGTAGAGGTGGCATGATCATATGCCAGTTGGTCTATAAAAATATAAGTCTAGCATCATATACCTGATATTCCACTGGCATGAAATTACTGATTTCATATTTTGTGTATAGAATATTTACTTTAAAATTCTTGTTGGCCCCTGGCTTGGTTCAAAACATAACAAAGAGAAGATAACTGTATTTTGATTTCTCTCTGATAGGTGACTTTGGAATCTCAAAGATTCTCGACAACACAATAGACGTTGCTAAGACTGTAGTAGGAACACCTTCGTATCTCAGCCCTGAACTGTGCCAGGACATTCCATACAACTCTAAATCAGACATTTGGGTAAGAACTGATCAGACTGGTCATTAGTTAGAGAATCAAATATATTTCTAAGAGTATTTCTAATATATAAATATATTTCTAAGAAGTCAGTTAAATACGGTCTGACTTTTTATTTTATTTTTAAAAACTAGGTTTTGCACCTTTTGGAAGTTAGCAAGAGATTCTTTTGAAGGAGTAGATAAGGATGTGCTGTGAGGCTGTCTAGAAAAGATATGGAGTTAGCAGACATCTTGTTTAAGTTTGTAAGAGTTTGTGTACGAGTAATGGTGTGTTCGAACACAATCGGATACATCCAAACATTTTGAAGTAAGTACACAGGGTTGTGTGCTATCTCCCCTACTTTTTCTAATGTACATTGACAGTATATGCACAGAAGCTGAGAGCAAAGAAGATGGTGATATTTCAAATTGTAGCAGAAACAGAAGAATCTCAAAAAACCATCTCAGTCCGTACCAAGTGCCAGAAATATGATATAAAAATAAGCTTAGAAAAGACAGGCAATGGTGATAGGCAGACAATCATAAATAATTTAAAAGTAAATAGCACATACATAAACCAAACAGGCTTATTTAAATATCAATGATCAGTTTTCACATGAGAAAGAGGAATGGATAGAGAAATAAACACATTATATGCTAAAGCAAACAAGGTACTGGGAGAACTAACACTTTAATACATAGAAGTACATCTTTCTTTGCCAAGGCAGACATAATAAAAACTATAAGAACTATTTTTTAGCCAACTTTATGCTGGCAGTTTCAGACTTGGACCCTAACTAAAGTTGATTAGCACAAAAAGATAATAACAGAGATGAGATGACTTAAGAGAGCTGTCAGAGTAACAAGTGATCCTAGTAATAACACAGAGGAAGTATTGGCTGGGGAAGAATTAAGTAATGCAAACAGTTTCAGGTTTTACAAATAATTCTACGTGGCTGTCTACATATTCTTACTTTTGACACTTAATGTCACGTCACATACATTTGTTTCTGCAGGCTGTGGGTTGCTTGTTGTATGAAATGTGTGCATTGTGTCCTCCGTTCGAAGGACAGAGTCTTATCGGATTATTTTTTAATATTGTCAAGGCTGAGTTCAGGGTAAGTTTAAGTGTTCTCAATAAAAAGATTCTATCTTAGTTGATATCAAATACAGTTACTCTAGATTATGTTGATTGCCAAATGGAATATTGCTTAGTGAAACTACAAACAGCCAACAGATGATGGGGTTCATTTGGAAACGATACCCGTGTGGGATCCGGGGCCCCATTGTGGGGGAAAACAAGAATGGACCCACTGCCTACCCAAAAGCATGTCGTAAGAGTCGACTAATTGGGAGCTTCCTTTGAAGTCAGAGAGGCAAGGAACCAGCAGTCTGCATACAAATGAGTCAGATCTGTAAAATGGATGCACACACAACACTCAGGTTCTGGAAAAGGACTGCAGTCCAGAAGTGGACGAACAACCAGAACTTTCCGCCGGAGCTTACAGCTGATGAACGTGAAGAAGATTTGGAAACGTCACCTAAAGGATATCTAACTGTTATGTTGACTGGGGGAAGGCAGTATGAAATGTGAAGTGTGCACAACTGGTGTGTGAATCAAGCTTGGCTATGTTTATAACACTTTCATTATTTGTACAATAACAAAGTGTATTTTAGGCAGATAATGATGTATGAAATGTTTACATCAGTAAGATGTTTGTGTGTGGTCAGTTAATTTTCTTAATTGTAATCTCTAATCCTATACAGCAGGGCTAATCAACTGGCAGCCTGTGGGCCAGATCTGGCCCATGGAAGCCTAGCAAGTGGCCCGCAAAACATTACCAGTTGAATTGTATTAGTGATCTTTCTATGCTGGTGCTCGGGCTTCTGGCCCCTGACTATACCTGATCTTCAAAATTATGGCCCCTGACTATACCTGATTTTCAAAATGTTGGCCCCTGACTATACCTGATTTTCAAAATTATGGCCCCTGATTATACCTGATTTTCAAAATTATGGCCCCTGACTGTACCTGATTTTCAAAATTATGGCCTCTGAGAAAACTTAGTTGAATAGCCCTGGCATACAGGGCCGTGAAATAACATGGCTGAGGCAGAAGATAGTATTGAAGTATTCTGCTTTCTGCTATGCTTTTGTTGACCATGTTTGTTCTCATTATGTAATACTGGTTTTGGTTTCACTGTTGTGAGGTCTCCTGATCGATTATTGAGCAGTGATCTTTTCTTTTTTCCGTGGTAGGTTTTTCAGACATCAGAACGAATCATATATAATCTTAGTATACAGCCATCATTTCATTGATAAAGTTATCTAGAGAGGACACACACACATGCATGTGTGCACACACAAGTATGCACGTGTGCGTGCGCACACACACACACACAACAGTTAGGAAAGAAAACTGAATCATTGGTCTCGTAAGTCTGTTAACTTGAGTAAATGAATGCTAAATTTGGGCGCATTGACCAGTCAAATGTAAAATTAGTTTCATACACGCCCCTCAAAAGAGGAACAAAGAAGAAGAAATGACTGGTGTTTTTTTGTGTATCTTGTAGCCGCTACCAGAGGAAACACCAACTGGCATTAAAGATCTAGTCAGCCAAATTTTAGTGAAGACACCAGAAGTCAGACCAAGGTGAGTATTTTATGTGTGCATATGTTGGTGGCATGTATCTATGGTGGCATGTATGTTGGTGGCATGTATGTTGATGGCATGTATGTTGGTGACATGTATTTTGGTGGCATGTATGTTGGTGGCATGTATTTTGGTGGCATGTATGTTGGTGACATAATGCTGCCGTATGTATGTTGTTGACATAATGGTGCAGCATGTATGTTGGTGACACATATGTTGGAAGCATGTATGTTGGTGACATGTATTTTGGTGGCAAGATGTATTATATGTGTCTGAATGTATGTTGGTGGCGTGTATCTATGGTGGCATGTATGTTGTTGACATAATGCTGCGGCATGTATGTTGGTGACACATATGTTGGAAGCATGTATGTTGGTGACATGTATTTTGGTGGCAAGATGTATTATATGTGTCTGAATGTATGTTGGTGGCGTGTATTTTGGTGGCAAGATGTATTATATGTGTCTGAATGTATGTTGGTGACATGTATTTTGGTGGCAAGATGTATTATATGTGTCTGAATGTATGTTGGTGACATGTATTTTGGTGGCAAGATGTATTATATGTGTCTGAATGTATGTTGGTGACATGTATTTTGGTGGCAAGATGTATTATATGTGTCTGAATGTATGTTAATTTAAGATGTAACTTATCCGGTTTGCTCATGTTTGTGCAGTCAACAGAATTATTGATAAAACCTGGAAATCAACAGTCTCATACTTTACATCTGCTCTAATGGTGCCGTGGCGAGCATTCTTTTTCCACTGCACTGGCTGACTTTTTTTGGGGGTCTGAGCACCCACTTTGACCCAGCCTAAAATTTGTGTTAGGAAATGTTTCTGGAACGTCAAGGCAGCCTGAGTGATTTTGATATCACTCATTGAGTGCCAGTTGGTCCTGTAAGCCTAAAAGTGTGGGGAAAGGTTCTTCACTTCATTTACATTATGCTGTTACATCCAAGGTTGAATCAAGTGTAATGTATTATATACTAGATTAAAGATAAATAATTGGCCACTGGAGAGGAGTATAGAGGCTAGCACACTTGCTCTTAATACTTCTATTATTCGTGTTGCAGGTTCCCACTGTAGCTTTGCTTTTTCTCCCCATTGAACTGGCCTCAATGGTCCAACCAGTTCAAATGGCTACTAGGAAATGTGAGGGTTTTAAGCAGAAAAAAAATTATGAAACAATGCTTTTTTACCCTGACATGTTGAATACGTTCATTATGGATATGTGTTAGCCTTTATCTCTCTCAACAGATACATCTGTGTAGCATTGACTGAAATTCTGCACCATTACTGGGCAGAGTTGTCATTGTCAGCATTGACACAGTACACACAGCAGTGTTGCAGATTCATGTTGGCAGCATTGCTACTTTCTAGATGCTGAAAACAGATCACATCCCACAGACTCCCCAGTTATCAGTAATGGCCACGGTGCAGTGGGTGTTTACGCAGCTGTTACTTGTGAGCGAGACAAGACTAGGACTGTAGGTTTGGATATAGCAGCAACTTAGAACGGGGGATGTCTAAGCATGTCCTAAGTGCCTTCTTTATTCATTTATATTTGTCATCTAGTACTGTTGTCACAGCGCTCAGGACATTCCCTTATGTGCTCTGTCTCCCTCAGATGATGGTGATGTGTGTGATTACTTATAGTTATAACTTCACTACACAGTGCTCTGCTTTGTCCTCTGCAACGATTCTTCCTGCTAGTGCTCAACTGTTTCCTGGTGCAACAGGTGATTTATTTTTTTTTATAGTACAAATATCCCTAGGCAAACCATGGTGCCCCTGCTGGTGGTTAGCCAGTTGGTTCTTTCATTCCCGCTGCCATGGCCTGGACAGTAAAGTCATTTAGCTCCCTGGACAGTAAAGTCATTTAGCTCCCTGGACAGTAAAGTCATTTAGCTCCCTGGACATTAAAGTCATTTAGCTCCCTTGTCAGTAAAGTCATTTAGCTCCCTGGACAGTAAAGTCATTTAGCTCCCTGGACAGTAAATCCATTTAGCTCCCTGGACAGTAAAGTCATTTAGCTCCCTGGACAGTAAAGTCATTTAGCTCCCTGGACAGTAAAGTCATTTAGCTCTAGTAAGTGTGGTAACCTTGTGAGTGATTTTATTAAATTATTAATACTATTTTTTTTATTTTTCTAGTGCCAGCGCAATACTGAATGAGCCTTATGTCAAGCGCCACTTGGCTTCCTTCATCGCAGACACAGAAAATATATGTTCCATTCGGAGTAAGAGGGATTTATCTTGTGTCACATCCGGAGGCGATAACCATATGTTGTCATCATCAGGGTAAACTTTTTTTAGTCATACGAGGGGAAGTCAGTAAGTAAGTCACAAATAACTGTTTTTTTTAAAAACTTATGGCGATAACTTAAAAACCATTTATTTTTACACATACATTGTCCCTTTATTTTTCAGCATAATTTCCACCAACATTGATGCACTGTCCCATTGTTTTATCAGTCCTCACACACATGCTGCATAGAACTGTGTGCTCTGTTTTCTATACCACATTTTTACTTCACATGCAACTTCTGCACCATTCGCGAAATGTCTCCTGCAAAGGTGGGTTTTCTGTGGACCAAAAAGATGGAAATCACTAGGGGCTAAGTCGGGACTGCAACGTGGATGTTCCAGAAGTTCCCACCCTAGATGGTTCATTTCCTCCAGAGTTAACTGAGCTGTATGTGGTCTAGCATTGTCAGGCAGGAGCAGTCTCCTCTAGTCAGCACTCTGGACGTTTTCTTTGCATTGCATCCTGAAGCGTCGATAGAACTTTACAGTATGAATCAGCATTCACAATGTCACCTTTTAAAAAAAAAATTTATTGGTTAAAAGCAGTCCTTGACATTCCCAGGACACTGTCAGCATAACCTTCCCTGCTGATGGCGTAACCTTGAATTTTTAAACATAAGGTGAAAAGGGATGTTTCCATTGCATTGAAGCACGCTTTTTTGGGCTGTTAGTGATGCACCCTTGATTTATGCTCAGTAGTAATCCTGTTCAGCATGTCTTCTCCTTCAGCTGCATATTCACAGAGATGCTGCAGGGAATGGCCTAATTGGTTCATTTAGTGTTCATGCGTCAATTGTCTGGATACCCACCTTGAGCACACTTTCTTAAATTCTAATTGATCATGCATTATTTTGTATGCTGAACCATGTGAGCACCCTATTGCAGCTGCTACAGAGTCAACCCTTACTCGTCTGTCACCTCTAATCATCTCCTCCACCTGCTGCACGGATGTGTCTGTTGCAATCTCAACAGGATGACCAGGTCGACTTCATCAACAATGAATGTCTTTTCCATGCATCCCCCCCCCCCCCCTTTCCCCCAATGCACAACAGCCTGAGGGTTCACTCCGTAAGTACAGTCGCCATTTTTTTCTGTGTTGCAAATTTGCCTGCAACACCTAGCACCACCTAACGAACGGAGACATAAAGTTCGATGTTACTGTCCCCTCAAGACACCTTTAGAAACCATCAGCTACATTCTCCTGCCATCTCTTAACAATTTGTGACTTACTTATTGACTTCCCCTTGTATATAATGAGACATTTTATTCATCTTAAAACATGGCACATTTATATACATCCAGTAGAATCTGTGTGAATCCATTGCAACATTCGCCTGTGAGACCTGGACACTTACTAAACAAGCGGAACAGCGCATAAATGCATTTGAATATAAATGTTACAGACAGGTTCTAAGAATATCTTGGGTAAAGAAAAGAACAAATGCATCCATACTTCAAGAGCTGAATATTGAAGAGGGTTGGCTAGTAAAGACAATAAAACAAAGAAAATTGAAATATTTTGGTCACTTGAAACGTCATGGAAGTCTAGAGAGAACAATAATGGAGGGGTATATGCCTGGGAAGAGAGGAAGAGAAAGGCCAAGGAGAAGATGAGTGCAGGATGTGGCAGATGATCTCCAGATGGGTGTAACAGACGCAGGACATCTTGCTCATGATAGGAAGGTTTTCCGGAGGGTTGTTATGGCAGCGAGGTTCCGCGAGGGACATGCTACTGAATGAATGAATGAGAATCTGTGTACAAACATTTATAAATGCTGTTAATCAAAGTACATTTTAGATATGTATATGGGAGTATATGCTGATAATCATAGCACTTGTTGCATACAACCACTGGCCTTCTCCAGAGGAGACATCCTGCACCAAATGGACCACAGTGTGTTTGATTAAATGCTAGACTTTGTGGCACTAAGCATCATCCATTGCTTTTGCTTTGAAAACCAAGATGATGCTTCTTTTTCCTCTGAACTAAAGAGTTAGTGTAGATCATTACAACACCTAGGGAAATAATCCTGAATCAGTTGTTTTTTTCAATGTCCACTCCAAGCCCAGTGTGACTGGAAACCTGGACCGGTCTAATTTTTCCTCAGACACTTTGACCCACTTCTCTCCTTGTCAGATGGTCTCAAGCATGCTGCATACTTGTCTGACTGTGTTCTGCTTGTGTCAACCTAAGTTTTTCTTTTAAAAAGGTGGCAATTGATAGAAGTGCTTAGCATGAATTGGTTGAGAGTCTATACTTTGTTGGGGGACATATTGTAGAAGAAGAACTTGTGCTGTGTATGAGAGAGAGAGAGAGAGAGAGAAGTGGGGGGGGGGGGGGGGGCAGAAGAATAAACGAGACCATGCCATTTTATTGTGGTCATGTGTGTGGTTTAGTTTTACATTTCAGAAAATGTCTTGTTATTCTTTGACAGGATAGTCCTAGGTAGCAGGGAACCAGTCACTTCAGCAAGTATTCTCAAACCTAAAGGCAACCCAAAAAAGCAGCTGTGTTGCTTTTCTCCACAGTGCACGACAGCCGAAGGTGGTGACCTTCAGTTTAATCAACTAACCAAGTCTACAGGTAAACGATTCTTCTCATTTTGACATTCACAAATGGGATTACCTTGGGTTTCCATCCTAGATTTGTCACACTTTATAATGGTTTAAGATTAGGTTTGAACCCAGCGAAATCAAGTGTCTCAAGTGACAAGTTGAAGCTAAATTATTTAGTGACCAATTTATTACTACATAGCTAAATTAGAATTGCTACTTGTTACCACTTTGTAGATTTTCTTTGTATTTCTGGCAGTTGTTTATTGAAACACTATTTATTGCAATGCTTGTTTGTTATTTTTGTAACCTTAACCATCTCCTCACATTAGTTAGTTGTTACGTATCCTTTACAGGATGTTGCAGAACCATCCACAACATTTTTTGGCTGTTGTGTTTTCTAGGCACATTTTATGTTCAGTAGTTTGCCATTGCTTTCTGAATAGTCAGCTGTCAGTACCACTGTCGAAAGAAACAAGACAAACCGTTCGCAGCTGGGATCAGACCCAGTATTACATAGTGCATTTGCAACACCTATGCCACAGACACCGACCTCACATCATATAACAAATTGCTATTCTCTTATATTTAAAAAATGGTAATAATCAATTAAAAGAATAGTGCCTAAATGTATAATAAAAATAAAGACGTATTTTAGGAAAAGTACAGAACTTTAACTGCTCTTTATCACCGACGTCGGCAATAGCTGTAAGGATTCCAAGCCTGGGAATAAAAATGTTAGTACGGTCAGTCAGATACTCTGCTGATGATAACAGATACAGCCATGAAATTACCTTAATATCACTGCCATGAATGAGTTTAAAAATATATGGATACAACATTTACCAAAGATTACATCAGATGCAGTATAGCAAACCAAATATTGCGACAGTTTGGCCCTCCTTCACCCCCCCCCTTTCCCCCCATACCCCTACTTATCCCTTTTTTTTTACAGCATAAAACAATCCCGATCAGCACAAAGAAACATCTCATACAAAACATAATCACTCCCACTCCATGCTACCAGTGCCAGACATGGTCACCTTCAACAAACCAGAAAAGAACATTTGTAACCATGGAAATGAGATATCAGAGAAGGGTTGCAGGAGTGACCAGAAGAGATAAAATCAGAAATGAAGTCATAAGAGAACAAGCCTGCGATTTGCCAACTTAGAGAATGCCTAGTGACACCATACCATGCAAAGCATACACCAGAAGAGAGAAGGACTTAGAGCACAATGTGGACCAAGATCAAGATAGAAAGATAACATCAGCGGAACTCTGCAACATCACAATGTATCTGTGGTCGAGGCAGCCGGAGAGCAAGAGGCAGAACCTTACATCTTCCTTGACACCTGAAGCGGTAAAAGCCAAAGTGACGAAAATAGATTGTTAAGTATTTAGGCGCATGAATAACATTTCACAGAAGATGTGTCACAGCAATCATCTCAGTTAGCAGGTCCTTTACAGATCATCGCTATTGCCATGACATGCCTGAAAGTTCCTCATTCTCATGCCAGTTCCCCAGCCCTATGTGGTTTCATAGCCAGTGTATCTTCAGTGTCTTGTATCCACTTTTGCAGAGGTCTGCCTCATTTTCTGGTAACTGTACCTTCTATCACTGCTCACTCCAGGCCACCACCACATTTAACCTGGCCACAATATCTCAGCTTTCAGGGCTGGATGCTTTTTATGAGCCAATTCTCCTCAGTGCTTATATCATGCAGGATGTTGGTGTTTTTCTTCTTTTTGGGGGCATGGTATTCTAAGAATTGTTCCATAGCATTTCTTTTTTAAAGCTGCAGTTTTTTCCACATCACATGACTCACATCTCTGGGTTGCCATGGGAAAGATGCATGTACTCAGAATTGTTGGTTTAACTTCCTTGCAGGTGCTGTGTTTAGTCTTGCAGGTGCTGTGTTTAGTCTGGCAGGTGCTGTGTTTAGTCTGGCAGGTGCTGTGTTTAGTCTCGCAGGTGCTGTGTTAAGTCTCGCAGGAGCTGTGTTTAGTCTGGCAAGTGCTGTGTTTAGTCTCGCAAGTGCTGTGTTTAGTCTCACAGGTGCTGTGTTTAGTCTCGCAGGTGCTATGTTTAGTCTCGCAGGTGCTGTGTTTAGTCTCGCAGGTGCTGTGTTTAGTCTCGCAGGTGCTGTGTTTAGTCTTGCAGGTGCTGTGTTTAGTCTCTGCGTTGCTATAGCAAATCTTTTCTGATTTCTTTGTGCACTGGCCATTGTCGGTCAGTGCTATTGAGCCTAAATATTCCAAATCTGTGACATTTTCTATCTCTTCATTATCAATTGTATCACAGAGATAAACAGAATGGGACAGGCTAAAATTGCTTTTTAAAAAAAAATAAAAATGACAAACATTTTATATAGTGAATCCATATCACTGGAGGTTAGAAAAAGAATTTGTGCATGCTATATAGAACCATTTTTAACATATGGCTGTGAACCCTGAACATTTAATAAACATTGAATAAGTTTGAAAACAATTTCTTGAGGCCACAAAGATGTGGTTTTATATAAGACTCTTTTAAATCCTTGGACAGCCCCCCCCCCCCCCCCCCCCCCCCAAATATGCTTTGAAAGCAGCGAAGACAAAGTATCACAGACCTCAGAAAGAGACTTTCATCATTTTTTGTCATGTTGTGAGAAGAAAAAACTGGAACATGTGACCACTGGAAAGATATGGGGAAAAAGAGTAAGAGGAAGACAACATGAGAAGATTCCTGACAGCTCTTTGTCATTGCATGGAGGGGTGTCAGCACATGAACTGATACATGCTGCTGAAGATCTCAGATTGTGGAGAGGCATGATATCAGTCAGTTGGCAGGGCACTTGATGATGATATTATTGCACATGTATAGGATGATATTATTGCACATGTATAGGATGATATTATTGCACATGTATAGGATGATATTATTGCACATGTATAGGATGATATTATTGCACATGTATAGGATGATATTATTGCACATGTATAGGATGATATTATTGCACATGTATAGGATGATATTATTGCACATGTATAGGATGATATTATTGCACATGTATAGGATTGTTTTTTGTTTTTGTTATTTGTGGTCTATCTTGTATCTAGAATTACCCCAAGACAATGTGGACGGAGAGAACGACACAGAATATTCAGATGATTTTGATGACTCCTCAAGCGAGACTGAAGAAGGTTTGCTATGTACATTTTAGAGTGATGTGTTGAAGGTTATACACAAATTAGGTAAAACAGGATTTCCTGTGACACAAACAAGGTTTCTCTAAAGACAGATTTTTGGGGTTTTTTTTTTTCACAAATGATGATTGTCATATTATAGCTAACTTCTTCAAATGAATGTGAGTAAAAATGCTAGCGAACCTTGTTTTCTTTATGGACATTTAAGTTAATATTTTCTCTCTTCTTGTTTCTCTTTCTCCTGTTTTCTTCTTGTTCTCCTTCTTCCCTTACTGTGTTTCTTCCTTTTCCTGTCTAAATCTGTTATGTGGTCTCGTGGGTAAACAGTTTCTCTTAATGCCATACACCTGCACAACAAAACAGTAACTCACTGAAAGCTTTCGTTAATTATTTTATTTGAACAATATCATTTGATATTTCTTGACACAACTAATTAAGTTCCTTGTAAACCAGACATTTATCTCAACACTGGAGGAGAGCTGTGCACACAGTGAGGTTAGAATAATTATTTTATAAAAACTCACTGAATAAATGTATCACCTTGTACATCAATTTATAGGAAATGGTATTTTGAATGGAAATTGAAGTCAATAATTAAACAGATAGTGCTTAGATGCCTACACCACAGAACTGGTCAATACAACCAGTAATGGTAGTGTTTGTGTGTGGCAGACTGGATCTATGAACAAAAGATGGGTGGAGGAGTAAGACAGTGGTGACAAAACTTATTCCCCTGCTGCACTAACCGGTCCATCATCATCACCATCATCATGCAGCACCTCATCCAGCACATCCTACCAACAAGGCTTGGTCCCATGTCAGTTCTCCTGCTGTGTTTCCATGAAATATTTGATTATTACTCTGTGATATTTTCCGTCTGTTGTAATATTCTCCATATTTTCATCTTTCATTTTACCAAATTATACATATTTTTTTGCAGACCTTCCTGACGATGCAGACGGTGGTGATAAGAAAAGTGCTGAAGACGGTGTATACATGGATGATTTTGAGGATTATGATTCGGATGAAGTGCGTAGTATACTGTGTCGTTGCATAAATGTTCCAACAACACACCACTAACATCTGGTGCAGTTGCTTTTGTATTTCCCATTACTACATTCTGCGATCCACTGAATAACGGGCACAAAAGATGGCGGCGCAAAAACACCCTAACAGAGCCTCAGTCACGTGCCAGCTGCGCACTTCCGGCAACTTAATTTGCGGTTTTCCAGTGACCACCGCCGAGAGTATCCCCAATGCCGCGTGAGCGGCGTGGATTGGGGCTAAACTAGATGGCTGGGACTCACGAGCAGCAGCTTCCGCATCTCCTGCAGCTTTGCTCATGTGTCCCAGCCATCTAGTTCAGCCCCAGTCCATGCTGCATGAGCGGCGTGGGGGATACTCTTGGCAGTGGCGGTAGTTGCCGGAAAACCGCAAATTAGGTTGCCAGAAATGCGCAATTGACACGTGACTGAGGCCCTGTTTTTGGCTGCCATATTTTGTGCCCGTTATTCTGAGGATAGCCCTACATTTTGCTTATGTGGCTCCTCTGACATGACTGTTATTAGTCTAATTATTTAGCTAATATCATGTTACAAAGCCCTGAAACTTCTGTTCATGTCTGCAGTATCTGGAAGAGGTTGTCAACCAAGCCAAAGAGGCGCAAGTGTTGGAACCTGTTGATGATTTTTTTGTTGAAGAAGACGACATGGCATTGTCCCAGACTCTGACACAGACTCAGTTTTTCAGAAGGTCAGTTGTGTCAAATTATTTTCCAAGGTCAGTTTTGTCAAATTATTTTTCAAGATCAGTTTTGCCAAATTATTTTCCAAGGTCAGTTTTGTCAAATTATTTTCCAAGATCAGTTTTGTCAAAATATTTTCCAAGATCAGTTTTGTCAAAATATTTTCCAAGGTCAGTTTTGTCAAATTATTTTTAAAGAAAAGTTTTCTGAAAATATTTTCCAAGATCAGTTTTGTCAAAATATTTTCCAAGATCTGTTTTGTCAAATTATTTTCCAAGATCAGTTTTGTCAAAATATTTTCCAAGATCAGTTTTGTCAAATTATTTTCCAAGGTAAGTTTTGTCACAATATTTCCCAAGGTCAGTTTTGTCACAATATTTTTCCAAGGTCAGTTTTGTCACAATATTTTTCCAAGGTCAGTTTTGTCACAAAATATTTTCCATTTTGGCTTTAATTTAAAAAAAAAAAGATATTTGAGGTGAGAAATGTTGTCTCCACATGACAAATTGAATCTTATTCTAAAGTATAGATGACAATGAATGCAATCCATTCTGACACTATTGTGACCCTCAGTGTCTCAGCCATTTCAGATCTCATAGCCCTCACAACTACAGCTGTACTGAAATCCGAAACCAAACAAAATTTGCGGGATATCAGAAACCTCTGTTTGCAGTGGTGAAACCTGCTGGCTAGATTGTTTTAAGGCACGTGGTGAGACGTGATTCTATTGCAAAGACTGTACTTCAAGAAACATTGGGGTGTAGCCGAAGAAGAGGAGGGCAAAGAAGAACCTGAAGTGACAACATCAAGAAATACATTGCACAAATGAAAGTCGTTCCATATGAACAACACAGCTCACAGTGTTGCAACAAGCACTAAACTCAGTAGCTCAGGCAGCAAAACTGAAGACTTTCGTCCCAATGTGGAAACTGCATTAGCAAAGCGCTGTCGGAAGCAAAAATAACTTTAAAGCTAACCATTCTGCACTGCCTAATCCTCAATTTTGGACCAGAAGTCTGTAAGTCAAAGTCAGTGGAACATTAACTGCTGCCTCAAACATAGTCAGCAACAGACCGCTTTGCTTGATTTCCACAACAGTAAGGAGCATGCTTACTCGTCAGAAAGCAGTGGTCAGCGATTGATCAAACAGTTGCCTAGTAAAACCACAGACAACAGATTCTGAGGTTGTTAGCAACATCTTGTACAGAATATGCAGCTGACTTTTTTTTTTAAACCATCTCTATGGTTAATCTGAAATAGATAGAACATTGTGGATAGACATGACTGCCAGTGCCACATGGAAAAAGGCTAACCCAACCTTTTAAAATTGATTGACTAAATAATCTAGTGTTTCTTTCTAGTTATTACAGAAGAAAAGTTTCTAAGAAGAGCTGCAACCATCCCTACATTTGTCTCCTGTGGCTTAGAATTTCTGACGGCCTCACATTTGATGGTCTCTCATCAGTCGGTTCTCCTACCTTCAGATACTGTCACTACTGAACAATAGAAGTAGTGATGGTGCAGTGATCAGTGCACTTACCTGCCCAGACAGTGGTTGAGGGATCAGTGCACTCACCTGCCCAGACAGTGGTTGAGGGATCAGTGCACTCACCTGCCCTGACAGTGGTTGAGGGATCAGTGCACTCACCTGCCCAGACAGTGGTTGAGGAATCAGTGCACTCACCTGCCCAGACAGTGGTTGAGGGATCAGTGCACTCACCTGCCCAGACTGGTTGAGGGATCAGTGCACTACCTGCCCAGACAGTGGTTGAGGAATCAGTGCACTCACCTGCCCAGACAGTGGTTGAGGGATCAGTGCACTACCTGCCCAGACAGTGGTTGAGGGATCAGTGCACTCATCTGCCCAGACAGTGGTTGAGGGATCAGTGTACTCACCTGCCCAGACAGTGGTCGAGGGAATCGGGAGCTCACTCCAGATTATATAGACGCACATTGTGGTGGTTTTGTTAAGAATCAGGCCAGCTGTTTTTGCTCATGGTCTTGTTTTCTTCATGTTTTTGTTCATGGTTTGTTTTCTTCATGTTTTTGCTCATGGTCTTGTTTTCTTCATGTTTTTGCTCATGGTTTGTTTTCTTCATGTTTTTGCTCATGGTCTTGTTTTCTTCATGTTTTTGCTCATGGTTTGTTTTCTTCATGTTTTTGCTCATGGTTTGTTTTCTTCATGTTTTTGCTCATGGTTTGTTTTCTTCATGTTTTTGCTCATGGTCTTGTTTTCTTCATGTTTTTGCTCATGGTTTGTTTTCTTCATGTTTTTGCTCATGATTTGTTTTCTTCATGTTTTTGCTCATGGTCTTGTTGTCTTCATGTTTTTGCTCAGTGTTTTAGTTTTTTATTCATGTTTTTGTTCATGGTTTGTTTTCTTCATGTTTTTGCTCATGGTCTTGTTTTCTTCATGTTTTTGCTCATGGTCTTGTTTTCTTCATGTTTTTGCTCATGGTCTTGTTTTCTTCATGTTTTTGCTCATGGTTTGTTTTCTTCATGTTTTTGCTCATGGTCTTGTTTTCTTCATGTTTTTGCTCATGGTCTTGTTTTCTTCATGTTTTTGCTCATGGTCTTGTTTTCTTCATGTTTTTGCTCATGGTTTGTTTTCTTCATGTTTTTGCTCATGGTCTTGTTTTCTTCATGTTTTTGCTCATGGTTTGTTTTCTTCATGTTTTTGCTCATGGTTTGTTTTCTTAATGTTTTTGCTCATGGTTTGTTTTCTTCATGTTTTTGCTCATGGTCTTGTTTTCTTCATGTTTTTGCTCATGGTTTGTTTTCTTCATGTTTTTGCTCATGGTTTGTTTTCTTCATGTTTTTGCTCATGGTCTTGTTGTCTTCATGTTTTTGCTCAGTGTTTTAGTTTTTTATTCATGTTTTTGTTCATGGTTTGTTTTCTTCATGTTTTTGCTCATGGTCTTGTTTTCTTCATGTTTTTGCTCATGGTCTTGTTTTCTTCATGTTTTTGCTCATGGTCTTGTTTTCTTCATGTTTTTGCTCATGGTCTTGTTTTCTTCATGTTTTTGCTCATGGTCTTGTTTTCTTCAGGTTTTTGCTCATGGTTTTCAGTTGTGAGTTTTCTTCATCTTTTAGCTCATCAGAAACCTTTAGTGACAAATTGAAAAATTGTGTGTCTCTGCAAAAAAATGTTTTCTTTGTGTTGTTTCAGCATTTTTTTTTTGCACAAGTTTCAGTTGTTGCATACTTGATTTAATGCCTGTTGTTCTCTCTCCAGCCATGTGGAAATCTTCAAATCCAAACTGGCAGCAGATACAGATTGTTGATGCCTGACAAGTTTCTGTTCAGTCAAGAGAACATTCCACGGAACATCTGCTGAAAATACATGTACACTTTTCATATGTGCCATTTAGTTTTTTCCAAGTAAGGCTTGGTTTCACTTTGCTGACATTTGATTGTTGTGCCGGTCAGCACTAGGTGGGAGATATGGTCAGTATCGAGCTGGCTGCCTTTACTTCCAAGGACATTTTCTGGTACCTATTTTAAGGTGGGTCGACCTGGGAGCCAAGGCTGTTCTAAAAATCCACCCAAGTGGGGATACAAACCTATGACCACTGGCCAGGTGACCATGCTAGCTACTGAACCATTTGTATATATAGACTGTTATTATTGAATGAGTTGGAGGATGGTATTTTGGTCAGACGGCAGCCCTAACAGTGCTCGTGTGCTGTCGGCCAATAACAGGATAACAAAGAGACTTAGAGATATCAGAGAGCTGCTGTTTGAAGATCATGCAGCAATTACCACCCACTCAGCGGAGGAGCTGCAATGTTTACAGTCTTATGACACAAGGAGTTAATGACAGACCTGCAGTCTATATTGATGGTAAAGAGCTGGAGACAGCTGAGCATTTTCCTATCCACAGCGAATAACAAACTATCGCTGGCTGGACCAAGAAATCAACGTCAGGATAGGTAAAGCAGCACCAACAGTGAGCAGATTAACACAAAAAGTTTCGGAGAAGAGAAAGCTCATGGTTAAAACAAAAACTCTTTGTCTATCAGGCTTATTCTCAGCACTCTGCTTTATAACAGTCCACTTATTCGCATCAGTAGAGACAGTTAAATAGCTTTCACAGGCAGTGCCTAAGAAGAATGCTTGGCATTAAGTGGCAGGACAAGATCACAAACACTGAGGTATACTGGAAAGAGCAGGTATTAGAACAGTTTTTTTCAATGTTCAGTCTACGGTAGCTGGGTCACACATAGAGGATGGCTGAGTCCCTAAGGACATCCTCTGTGGTGAATTAAAGATGGGTAGAAGATGTTGAGGCCGACCTCTACTACAATATAAAAATGTAAGCAAACGGGACTTGAATAATATAGGTTTTAAGGGGGACTCGGAACAAAATGCCATGGACCTTGTTGTGTGGAAGGGGCACATCAGGAAGGGAATGAGAATAAAGGAAGAATGATTGCAGAAAGGATGAGAGCTGAGCGTCTGAGAAGAAACACGCTAAATACAAATGTTGACAACAACGGTCCTGAAATCCCATGCTGTTAACTGTAAGAACTTTCTTAAAGCTGATGGGTCTTGCTAGTCACACACACCATAGCCATGGGCTGTGAGTCCCTTCCCTCCTCATTGCGCAACCTAACACTATCGACTGAAAAGACGTGACACTATTTAATAATACTATATTATTGAATGATATCTCTGCTATTTGATCAACTTTCCATGTTAACTACAAGTTTTATTAATTTTCTGGAACAAATGTTTATTATGGAAATGTTACAAGTTGTTACACATCTTTGAAATGTATTCACTATGGAGCCAGTTACTTTATGATTATTAAGAAAGATGTCTGGTACAAAGTGGCAACCCAATAAAATGTTACAAAATGTTGAACTTTACTGCTGGATTAGTTATTGTTCCGTTAATCTCTCTGAAAAATTATAAAATGTTTTTTAATTATCATTTGTGATCAGAGTCAGTATTTTATACAACGATACAAGTGCTTGTATGTGTACACACATATATATATATGTATGTATATTAGTCATCATCTTGGAAGTGGCTGCGCTGTACTGTTTCTGCACACCTCTTTCCATGCCATGGTATAAAGCCATCCAGAATCTCTTCCCCCTCCTCAGTCTCTTATCTGTTCTGTCCAACTGGTCCAGATGTCCTTTTTATCATGTTGCCAAACATGTCGACTGCCTCCCTTTGATGTTCATGAAAAGTTCAGTTTATTTTGAAGCTTTTCTTCTTCTTTTTTATTCACCGACAGTAAGCTCCTGTGGATAGTCCTGGTTGTTAATCCATTAAGACTTTAACTTTTTGCCAGGGTTTGAGTTTTGTGTGTACGTCCATTTTACTGGCTTATTTATGTGCAGTTGGTTATTCCTTACTGCTTAGGCAGATTCACTCTGACTTCAAAGGAAGCTCCCAATTAGCTGACTCCTAGGACATGCTTGCTGGGGAGGCAGTGGGTCTGTTCTTGTTTTCCCCCACAGTGAGGTCCCACAGCACACACGGGGAAAGCCTCTTTCAAAACATTTCAATTATTCATTTGTTATGCAGATTAACACTTAAGAATGCTTTTTTTTTTATGGCTTAGGTATAGACTTTAGAAACTATGTCCACAGTTGTCTCAAGGATCTCCGGTGTCTCCCCCCCCCCCCACATGTTTTTTAGCATATATAGGTTTTTGCTAACATGAAGTGTTTGGACAGTAGCCACTGTGCCTATGTAACAACTTTGGTACTAATCTTTTCTTGCTAAACTGATCGCTCGTCTCAGACATCTCATCTCTATTGTTATGATTTACTTACTTAGACACTTCTCGTCTACCTTGGGGTGTAGAGGTTTGCCAGAGAGATCGCCAGACGCCTCTATCTGCAGTTTTCTTTCGGGCTTTGTTCCATTCCAGTCCTCTGTCAGTTAGGGACTGTCGGATGTTGTCTTCCCAGCAGACCCTGGATCGTCCTAGAGGTCTGGTTTCCTGCTTCCGAGCCTCCCATGCTGGCCGATTTTCTCCCATTCTGCATACATGTCCAAACCATCATTAACTGTGACTTGTCCACTCTAGTTTGTAAGGACTGGGTATCAAGATCTTGACATATTGTCTGATTGAGGACTTTGTTCTTTCTTGTCACTTGGACCACCTTTCTCAGATAGCTCATTTTTGAGGCCTGAAGCTGGCTTCTGTGAGCTGTTGTCATTGCCCATGACTCACACCCATAGGTCAGGACTGGTACATAGGTAGAGCAATAAACAGTCTTTTTCATCCACTTGCCAATTTCTTTTGCTAAGAAACCCTTGGTTTATAGTCTGGAAGAGTCTCTCAGCAGCTGCTTTTCATGTAGCCAGCTCGATCTTAATGCCTCTGTTTCAGTCTAATAAACTCCATGATATTTGAACTATTTGACCTGCTCCAATGCATACTGCCCCATCATGATTTAGCTATCAGGGCCACATCGTCTGCAAAAGCCAGCTCTGATATACAGATTGGTCTCATCTTCCAGTACCCTACAGAGTACTTCTTTGTCTTCTCCTTACAGGTCTTGATGACATCATCCATCATAAAAATGAAGAGGTGAGGTGAGAGAATATCATCTTGTCTAATACAGCTAGTGGTCTTAAATTCTTCTGAATTTTTATAATTTCTGCAGCTTTTGTAGAAACACTGTATTGCACTGATCGCAAAAAAGGGGGGGGGGGGGGGTTTTTATCTGCCAAGCAGTCTTTTCTTTATCCAAAAAATATACATGCGTCTCACTCTTATATTCAAGGGCTTTTTCACTCATCTGTCTCAGTGTGAAGATAAGGTACTTCGGTTTGCTCTGAATCCGCATTGGCCCTGATCCAGCTGTGGCTGTACCAGACTTCTAAGTCTCTGCCCGAGAATTCTAGAGTAACTTTTACCATGTTATGATTTAATGTTCATTAATTTGTGCAAGGTTCCAAGATTCCTACTGGTAGCATAAGTTTGGCCGAAAATGGTTTTTATTAGATGTGCCAGAATTCTCCAAGTGTTAACTATGTCAGAACTGTTTCAACTTTCAAACAATGCTTAGATATAAAGTTCCTTAAAGTTTGATATTACCTGGTCTGGTCTGGTAGTCTTAGTTTCAGCTTCATAGCAAACGGGTTGCCCCATCGTTGCTCCGCTCCTGTGCCAGCGAAAAACACTCAGAATGTCTATCACAGTCCCTTGTGGAAAGATTGACAGACTGCTGTCTCAGCATATCTAGCATACACTCGCATTAAAGCATATTACCTGCTGACCCAAGGGCTGGATTAGAGGAGTCTTATTAGGGGCAGAAACTTGGCTGTGATCAAATCGGTGTTCTCTATCAGCTCATGTCATAAAACCTGAAGGCTTAGCAGGCACATAGTGTTTTTTTCAAAACCATGATAGACACTGCACATTCATCAACGAATTGGTACGGAGCGAAAATTGCTCTTTCAACGCAATCTGATCCCACTAAATACATGTTGTTTTTTTTTGGGCTGTTCAGAAACTTAGGCTCTGTTAGGAGAGCAAGAGAGAGCTCCACATCCTGACCATCCTCCAGTGTGTTCCAAAACCTGATTCCTTCAAAGGGAGGTGTTTCAAAGGCCAAGGGTCCACTGTACTATATCTTTGTTAGCCATATTTGTCCACCTGTGTCTCATGATTTCATATGACGTGTTTTCTGTAATCTGTTTTCACTGTATTGGTCACAGTGTGGCCAACTGTCAGAGATGTCGTGTTGCTTCCAGTCAGTTTGACCATCCAAAGTCTCTACAAGGAAGAACCCGGCAAAAAACCATTTAGGCCTGAGTTTATATTCTAGACATAATGTTATGATTTGTTATTGTTTTTATTTGAAACCTCTACATTGTTATAAACTTGCCTACTTGACTTGCTTCCAAACATTTTTAATATTGAACATTTTTGATCACATTCATTTGTATCATTTTAAATTTTTTTTGTATTCTAACGTTTTTACCATTAGTTGTTTCAAGTTACATTATCTGTTGTAAGATTCCTCAGTGAACATTGATGTTATTTTAAGAGTGCACTTTTTTCAGTACATTGGTACTGATTTACCAACTTAACTCGTTCCTGACTGATTTTTATATTGAAAAGTTTGTATCTCGAAACCCAGTTTCCTATTAAATCTTATGGAAAGTCAGTCCGTTCTTAGATTAGAAATTTACCACCACCCCCCCCCCCCCCCCCCCCCAAATAATATTCAAATAATAATAAATAAAATAAAAAGAACTACTCTCATCTGAATGAAGAAGAGGCAAAGAAATGAATCAAGTGATAAACCCACAGGTTTTAACTTTAGATCACCACTGATATTGGCACAAAGGATCAAAGTCAGTCTGTCTTTCCTGGAGTTGTCTTGGCTATGCCATTTCCTACCTCCTTTGTTATGAACATTCTCTTAGGTATTTTTTCCCCCAAAAAGCAGTTTTATTACAGTTGAAAACTTGTTTTGGTCTGAAATCCTGACTCCACGAGTTTCCTAAATTGCTTCAGATCTTTCCGGCAGCTTTTTAAAAAAATCTACAATAGCACTTTTTCCATGTCTAACAACAAACACTGTAACGGTTCTGTTCTTGAATTTTTCAAACCATTCTTTGGTAGCTTTAAACTCTTCACTGAACTAGAAACACCTCCAGTAAATCCATGCGATACCTCTAGGATTTCCCCACAGTGGAAAACAGAATCAAGCTGTCCAGGGCTGTTGCTTCTCTCAAAGTGAAGTCAGACCATCGACACCCACTTTATGAGGAATCATTGAAGCACAAAAAAGAGCACTCAAATGAGGCAAATCCTGGATGGGTCAGGTTGAGGATGCCATCGAACATGTTTGCCGCCTCTGTGACATTAATTTTGAAATTGAATGGATAATTATGCCTCCTATGCCGAGGAGCACGCCAAAGGACATGACTCCATATCCCTGTCTAGATTGATGGACAATGGGGTACAGCCTGGAGTTGCAAGAAATGAACATTTCACTAAGGGGACAAGACGTTTCATTAACCAACACAGAACAGGTGTTATCAGTCGTTTTTCTTTACACTTGTGGAGCTTTTGAGGAAGAGAACGTAGCACCTATGGATCTGTCCGAAGTGCTGTGATGATAATCCTTTCTAATTACTCTGCTACTGGAGTGGATGGCAAGTTCTGCGATAGATCTTTGTAAATAGCTTGAACTTTTAAACAGGTCATATTTGGAGATACACTATCTGCTATCAGTTGATTGTCATTAATCCAGATGAGTAGTAAATTTTTTGATAACTATATTTCTTATATTAAAAGGAAACAATAGATACTCCTTTGGTCACATCCTGTTCCTTATAAAAGTATGCTTTCTTGAGAATTGTAGCTAAGGGGCAAACCAGTTTGCCATATTTTTTCACAATCTTTCTTAATTTCTATTAGGATTTTCTTTTTCTCTTTCTTTCTTAGATTTCTTTGACATTATGCTGGAAATGATATCTAGATAATAATTAGAATTGTTTGTCTGTACGGCCCCTTTCCAGCATATAAACTGATTGTATTGTTTGATTACACAAATACCTAAATACCTGTGACATATAATGGCACAGCAAGATAAAGAATAAATGTGTCTTCATTTTTCTAAGGTTGTTTTTGATGCCTCTCTATCTTGTGTGTATGTGTGTGTGGTCTTCCCCTTGCTCTGTGTTCATTATACTACTTCATCATAGCTCTCTGTGGCAGGGCAGTTGATACTAGGGCATTCTCGCCAGGTGATAAACCATCTCATCGTAATGAATTGTCGAACCGATTTTAGCTCCAAACTTTTCATAATTTTCTTCATTTTAAATATCTTGTTACTCTGACAGCTCTCTTGTGACACTGCATCTCTGTTGTTTTGATTGTCAGCTCATTTATTGTAGTGAAGGCCCAAATTTGACAGTAATAGCAAAATGTCGACCAGAAAATAGTTCTTATGAGATTTGCCCTGTAGGCAGTATATGTGTGTGTGTCAAAGGTGCTGTGATGTTGCCCTTTGTATATAATAGTGGTTTCTCTATCCATTCTTCCTCTGAGGAAAAATCTGACCTTAGATATAATTTCTACAAAATGTTATAGTCCAGTCTGGATAAGTAGAAGTCACAGGGACCAAAAAAATATTTCCACTTATCAGGACTTCTACTTATCCAGACAGCACACCCAATAGAGAGAAAAGGGACTAAGCTGGTCATGTCAACTTAACCAAAATTAGACTTATCTGAGTTCGACTTAAGTGGACTCAACTGTATACGTGTTACCTAATGTGCAAGGCTTATTATTAAAATACAAATGTTACATGCGTGTTACTGAATGTACAAGGCTTATTGTTAAAATGCAAAATGTTATATGCATATTACTGAATCTACCAGGCTTATTGTTGAAATGCAAAATGTTATTACTGTGTTATTGAATGTACCAGGCCTATTGTTCATATGGACCAGCGTATTGAACCCATCTCTCGACACTGAAACAAAATGGACATAGTTGTATGTCATTTATGCTATTGTTTGTTTCTGCTTCTATGATGTGTATGTTTCTAAAGTCATTCCAGAAAAATTAAAGAGACACTGTCAAACTTCTGTTTGAGTATGGCTTGACTTGTTCTTACAACAGTTGCTGAGACTGAACATTTCACCTCCATCACTCATGCATACAATAAGAACTCCAGAGGGAAGCATGCACAGCAGGGGTACACTGAACATCAGTAGAGAGGTCTTTCATCAACGATTGTCTCGGCCCATTATCTTCCTAGACAATCTCAGAGGGTGGGCCGACCTGGTTCATGACGCCAGGCCTCGTATGTTTGGGCTTGTACTTCCATCAGTTGCTCCGACTAAACATTTTACCAGCATCACTAATGTATATAAAGCTAACCATCACTTCCTCACATTTACTGACTGACTTTCTACCCCACCAGGACATCACACAAGCGATAAACACCCGATGACACAAAGTGCCACCATGCGGATGAGGATCACAGTGGAGAGGTCCCAGAAACCGCGTTCAGACAATTGGCCACATTGATGGCCTGCCTATATTGCGGCCCCTGGCAAAAGCCAGAGTGGGGCTTCAAATAACAAAAAATTACGTCGTAAGGACGTAAGGAATATGTATCACATATACTGTACTACAGTACCTATTTACCACACTGCTTCAAACAGTTCTTTGGTCAATTCATGTTTCAATTAGTAATTAGGACATGGAGATCATGGTTTTGTAAGTTGATGAAACAACATGGCAGACGTGACCTTCACATTTATTCTCAAAAAAAACAACACCACTGTGTGGGTTCCAGGGACCCTTTTTTTGGGGGGGGGGGGGGGGGGGAAATAGACCCACAGCCTTCCCAACAAGCACTTCTACAAGTAATTAGGAGCTTCCTTTAAAGTCAAAGTGCATCTGCCTGAGAGGCAAGGAACCAACAGTCTGCACACAAATGCATCAGATCTGTCAAATGGATGCACACACAACACTCAGGTTCTGGAACAGGACTGCAGTCCAGAAGTGGATGAACAACCAGAACTTTCCACCAGAGTTTACAGCTGGTGAACGCAAAGAAGAAGAAGTTGCAACAGATTTTCTTCTGACTGAACTGCGCATGCACTGATTTTGTCAACGTATGGCTCCTAAAATGTCTCCTGGACAGAAGGACACTGGTAGGAGACCTAATTCCTATGACTGATCACAATTTTCTCAACATAATTACAGGAGATGAGACGTGGTGCTTTTGTTATTTTAATGATCCTCTAACAAAATGTCAGTCCTCTGAACAAAAATCACCCGTATCTTCCCGGACATAGAAATTTAATTTGGACAAGAGCAAAGGCAAAGTTAAATTGTAACGTTTTTCTCAACATGCTTTGTGAGTCCGTTACAATCACGGCATTTGTGTACAGCTGATTCTCAAGCAAGCGGAAGGCAGCAGAGACTTTTTGATATCATATGCCAGGCTTTGCTGCACTAAGCGATGTTCATTCGACTTTGCTTTGAACCCCCATTTACTTTGTCTGCCCCTCAACACAGAGCCATCTGTATAGATAATCACATCGCTTGGGTGGGAATTGTCATGAATCATTTGTTGAACTGCAGCACCAGCTGGCCAGTCTCTGCACTCACGACCTAAAGTAATTAGAACCCTACACGTCAGAAACTTGTTCGGACAACTTGACCCACTCCTCTCCTTGCTCAAATTTATCAAGCCTGCACTTTTTGTGTCTTCAACTTGTGTCATCCAAGACCTTCCTCTTTTCAGTCTGTGACCCTTAGCTCTACACAGGGCTTCAAGCAGGAGGTGCTTCTTGTCTTTGCCTGCAGAACTTTGAGCCTGTCTGCAATAGTAGGCAGTGCAAGTATATATCGAATACATACTACCAGTGTATCTCTTGTACATGCCAGACAAAATAGATGCTGTGAGTGCCCTCTGGGAGTGAGTGAACTGTGCGGAAGCGCAAATAGATCATTGTGGTCTGAGGAGAATGGCGCTGTGAGGAGTTACCAGGGGATCTATCCGACAGTTACTGGTACCATCGGAATTAGAACTCTTTGTTTGCTGCTGAAGATGGGAACGGAGCGCTTATGGGGGTGTCTTGTGTGCTATGATGTCAATTCTTAATTCAACATTTAACAAGTGAAAGTAACTTCTTCAGGACATCCCCTGCCTCTTCCCTAGCAAGCAGGCAATACTAGGGTGACAGTTTACTTCCTGCATTCAAAGAATACCTTCTATGGATTTTGTACTGAATAATAAAAAAGAATCATCGCCGGAGCTATAGAGTGCGAGTTCTGGTCTTCAGGTGGCAACAGAAAGAGTGGGAAGAGAAGATTTGACAGACTGGCTGGCTGGCTCTGCACAACTTGATGGAATACTGATACATGATAAGGCAGACGTGGTCAGTGCCTTGTGGGAGAGCGTGTACAGTTCAGAGGAGCAGATGGATCACCAGTCAGGTGAGCTTGATACAAGAGGGAGTGACGAGAGGTTCCGGCAGATGCTCAAAGCTCAGAGGAAAGGCAAGACGAACGTTTAATCAGAATGCTACTGGCACCATTAGTAACAGAACTCTTCGCTGGTTGCTGAAGAAGGGGATGGAGTGCTTGTGGGAATGCCCCGATTGCTGTGATGTCGGTTCTTGAATCAAATCAAATCAGAGGTGAAGACGGCATAGAAATAAGAGTCAGACGAAAAACGGAGCGTCTGGGATTAAAGCATATTAAAGTGGGTTAATGGAATTGTGGTAGTGTCAAGCAGAAAAGACCTGTACTAAAGACTGACTGATGACTTTGATATCATCATGCTGCAGGAATTAAACATAGATAGGGTGTCCTGGATACGTTAGTTATATCAATCCTACCGGACAGGGAAGGCATGGGCAATGTCTGCTAGTGCGGAAATAAAGATGTCATGTGAAAATTGCCTTTTCTGTTGGATTTGCCCTCATATATATAACGCAATGGGAAGTGTGTTTGTATAAATATACATATAGACACAGCCATGGTTGGCAGCTGGTCTAGGAGGAAGGCTCTTCTGTGCCAGCAATTTCTGAATCATGCTTTGTTCCATATGTGCTGGTGTTAGCTTTTCCGTTGAAGCGAGGGATAATACTGCATAGGCAACATTATGTCTCTACAAAACTGTCTAGGCTTTGCGCTATGAAATGAAGCTTTTCTGTCCTTAATTGGTATCATCATGGGATGCCAATGCCATGTAGCTCAGTGAAACACTGTGGATTACTGCTTGACCACCAGGATAACTTAGGTGTTTTTGCCCAGCCAATGCCATGTGTCCAAGCCATTCATCCTGCTTCCTGCTTTTCTATCATTTGCCTCATTTTAAAATTTTTTTTATTGTTCTTATATGACTGCACATTTACAATAAAGCTCTGGTACAAGACCTTAACTTTGCTGACGACATAGTGCTTTTGAGTTCAACACACTCAGATATCCAAGAGAAAACAGACCATCTCCAAAATATTTTAGGACCAATTGGTCTCCAAATTAACACAGAAAAAAAAAAATGTATTGATCTTACAGAGGACATCAAACTAAACAATCACATCCTTGAAAAATTGGACAGTTTTACATACCTAATGTATACCCAAACCTAGGGAGTAAGATGACATCCTCAAGGGATTCAGCACCAGAAATATCATTTAGAATTGCACTGGCATATGGTGCCTTTTCCAAACTGACAAACATCTGGCAGTCAAAGACACTCAGCAAACACAAAACTTCAGCATCTTAAACTGTTGTTTGATTCCAGTATTAACTTATGGATGCGAGAGGTGGAAAGCAACAGTAGCTCTTGATAAAAACAGTTACACAATTTTAAGAACAGATTCCAGATCCAATTGGCCGGCGTGATGCTGACCACATCATCCATCTTGTGCCGATTGGTCTATAAAAATATAGGTCTAGCCCTATATGCCTGATGGTGTGGAAAAAAGAACTTTCAGATCCAATACGCAAATGAGACCAAGCAAGAAATGTATCAAATTTGATAAGAAAGTGATGCTAGAATTATACCATGTACTCGGAATGGATAAGTCAAGCCCTCATTTGGACACTGGAAGGGAGAGGAAACGAAGAAGACAAAGAGAGACTGCGTAGAACCATCATCAGGGAAGGCTCAACTATAGGCCTAATGAATATCCAAGACCTAAACCTGGTGGCAATGAACCGCCAGAGATAGAGAGCTATGACCTCTGCACCGGCTTTAGCTCAAGGAAAGACTAACAAACAAGTCCAGAAGGCGATGAACAGCCAGAACTTTGTGCTGAAGTCATACTGATTCACTTCAGAATTTCTATTACTGATTGATACATTGCAGTGTTTATTTCTTCTCAGAGTTGATTATTGGTGTGTTTTCTTACCAAGGGAGGGACCAAGATGACAATCGCAATTTTGACCATTTTGGGATTCCGTTCATAGTTCACAATTATTCTTAGTAGAAAACAGCTGTAAAACTACTGATAGCGACGTCTGGCGATCTCTCTGGCAAACCTCTACACCCCAAGGTAGAAGAGGAGCAACTAAGTAAGTAAGAAAACAGCTGGGCAAACAGTTCATTCACAGGTGCACATAGCTGATACGCCTACCTTGAAGTTTTGTGTACATGTGGTTATGTAATCAGCTGTACCCTGTTCTGAGGCGGAAGATAATGACTTTATTGACAGAAATACAGCATACGGCTCAAAGGCACGAAACAAAAAATTAATCTTTTTTTTAAATTTGTTTATTTGTGTCTGATTGTTCCGGCTCACAGGTCTACTTTTGTATTTCTTGGTTTACAGCTCGAATTACTACTACCACCAAACAGCACACAATAAAACACACACCGGATACAGAACTGAGAAACAAATTTCAAGTATAAATACAAAAAGTTTATTACAGTAATCTGACAAGTGTACAAATACACGATAAACAACAACATACACTGCGACAGAATCGACTGCAAGCAAAGAAACAATTATATTTTAACCGTTAAAGGACCAGGGGACGAAATTTTACTTTTACAATGTATTTGACAGTCTTGCACTGAAACTGTTTTCAACATCATCACTACTATCTATATCTTGATAGTTTTCTGCATCTTACAATGTGCTGTGAGAATGATCACTAGGATATAGTCTGCCCTACTCTGCCTTAAACTGAAAGTGCTATAGTGTAACAACTGTTACTTCTTTACCTAACTAAACAGTGCAAACATAAAAGACAACATGGAGAAGCTTTCAATCACCAGTACTGTTGAGAGATTTAGCTAATGTACAACACAATCAAGACCTGTGACCCATTCCCTTGTACAGTCAACCAGGAATTACTACATGCTATATAGTCAAGAGAATATGAGCATGTGCTACTACTGCACAACAAAACTACATTGACACTACTGTTACCAACTAATGTTATATGCATGAATTACTGCACATTAAAACAAAAACTAGAAAGAATTTCCTTTTACACAAAATCATACAGCAGGCCGCCAAAAAGAATTAAAAATATAAAGGGCACCCATTGTGTGCATGCACATAGATGCTCTCAGTGCTTGCGGGACCAGTCTCGCAGTCCAGGCAGTCGGTAATGAGAAGGTGGTGCAATCCTCTCCCCAATTAGTTCTGAGATGCTGAACGTGACCTCTGTCTTGCTGGTGGAGATCTGCAAACAAGGAGTGGAAATACTCAAAATTACAGAGTCATTTTAAAGAGATGAACTGTTTTAGTCACAGCAGACATAACACTGGAGTAGTTAGTAAGTGTGTAATTTTTTTTTTGCAAGTCATGTTTAGAAGGAAAAAAAAATAATTAACTATCAACTATGCAGTAGTGACTACACTGACCATTATAATGAAGCAAAAATCTAAATGAAACTGAAAGATAACAGACACATCATCAGTTTTTTTTTAAAAACTCCAACCACCCATCCCTTTCTTGGTCTACCTCTTGCCTTGTAGACAGCCGTTCTCATGTGTTACACTCTAGCTGCTGGCTGGTTATGTTCCACTGTGACCAACTATACACAACAACCACACACAAGCTTACCGGCTTTCATATCTGCCCCTGCTCCTGCTTCGCGAGTAACTGCGGGATGCCGACCTGAAAATAATTCGTTGCAGGTAAAATAATTGTGCCATGTTAATACAAACCTTTTTACTGCACCTAATGGTTGCGAGTTAAATACTAAACACACATTTCTAAGATGCTATATAAATAGCCAGACAATACATTGTACAATACATTACTGTTTCACAAGGAAATAATTTTACAGTAATAGTGAGAATACAACCAGATCTAACGGCATATGACATTTTTTACAGCAGAATATCTGTGAGGAAGACAAAGAAAGAGATGGATAAATGGTGCAGCCAAAACCTGTAAAAGGATGAACAAATCCATCACCCAAGAATGACAAGACAAATACGGAAAACCACAACACTGAGCTACAAACTGGTATCAGTGAGACGACGACAGAAGACTTCCAACTACATATGAAGTAAAACTGCAAGAGATGAACTTAGATAAGATATACACTATTTATACTCTATTGAACATATTACATTATTTAAAATATCAAATGCTTTTGATTAATGTGTTCACAAACAACCACCACATACAGCATCACACTGCTGACGTGCATCCAAGTTTTGTTTTTACAGTCAGCATCACACACTACTACTTCAAAGCAACGGGGAAAAATTGTGACAGCAATTAAATCTTGTACTCTAAAGTCAAGCGAGTACTGTTGCAGGAGCAGAAAGAAAGTACAATCATTCATTACCAGGTAACTTCAGAGCAGAGGAAACAATCATGTCAATTAGGGAAATAACTTGGCAAATGCAAGATGATAAACAGGGACAAAAGCGCTGCAACTGGATAAAATATTTATGTATAGAAAGTCACTTAAGTGGAACCCACACGGCAAAAGAGATAACAGACCTAAAAACACATGAAGAAGGGAGTCAGACAACATGTGACCAATGCAGGAGTAGCACGAATAACTTGGTGTGTATTAGTCATGTGCCTTAGCTCCGATAAAAGAATAAAGGGTAGGATACTTTCTTATGCACACAATCTGTTCATTCAGAAATCTCACTGATTTACTGGGTCAAACAATGATTATTAATGTATTAATTATCTGATGTAGAGAGAGAATTAATCCAAGAGTTTTAAAAACAAACTGCCTCAGAAACACAATCATTCAACACTCAAGTCCCATTACTTGCAAAAAACTGTTGTAACCCTAAGACATACAAACTAGACAGACAACCACAAATAATTTAGCTTAATTAAAAAAAAAAAAAAAACCCAGCTTGAACACTGCTTTGGCAATCCAAAGTTTACCGTTTTGACTATTCAAAGATGTGAAGATCAAAAGTGATGAATCAATCACGAGGGTGATAATAGAAGTCAGTCAATTTTAGCCTCATGAGGGATGACTCTAAATGCCACGTGAAGTGCCAGATGTCAGATCTCATGATGTCGTATTCAATGCCGACAGATGCCTGCATCAATGTGTTGACATTTTCAATCAAAACCAGGGCGATGCCTCAAGCATTTAGGTCACAAGATCTTAACATGGTGGCTGTGGTTGCAGTAGCAGATGAAGATTGGTGGCTGCTTTAATTCTTAGTGATGGTTGCTCTAACTGGGATGTAATGCAGATCTTAGTTTTACTCTGCAAAGCAGGTACACAGAATAAGTGATAGGTTGTTTATAAATGATCCTTAATCTTCCAGCTGCCTAAGCAAAGATAATATTAAAGCTATGTTTAAAAAAATACAAAACATAAACATTTTTAGGCTATTATAATTGTAAGATTTTAAATTACTGTTTAATGTATGTGTTCATAATAATTACAGAAATGTACATTAAAATGAAGTCTAATATTAAATAAATAAATCATACATAATGTCAATAGTAACCAACCATCCGTTGGTGGGCATACTGTTAGCAACCCATGAAATGCTGACATAGTTTTGATTGGTGCAATTGAAACCAGCTGCAGGAAATTATGGACATAATTGTAAGAGGAAGTCAAAACAGGGGCCATGGTTCAAACAGCAAAAAACCAGAAGTAATGATTATTTACAAAGACAATGGACCCTCCGAAATTCAACATCAAGGTAAATGAAATGAGACATTCCTCCAGCAAGCTCAGACGTTAAAGTTATCGGGTACCCTGATAACATCAGATGGAAGGGCTATTGAAGAACAAATGCAGAACAGCTCAAGCACAAAGGAAGCATTTTATTAAATGAAGAATATTTTATGCAATCTTTCTTTGGCAATTAGGACAAGAAAGAGAATTCTTAAAAGTTATATAAATCATATCCTGTTATAAGGAAGCGAATCATGGCCAGTTGATCGGTAAACAATTATTTAGAACCTGCAGAGATGTGGACAAATAAGAATACCCTGGACGTATTTTTTTAAATAAATTTCTGTAACTCTGAGTACCAGGAAACGCATCATATGTTCATAGGTTCCCACCTAGAAGCCCAATGAACGCATGTTGCGCCAATTTTATGACTTTCTTGACTACCCTTTGGGCCTGTGATGCTAAACCCTCTGGGAGTTAAGGAATTGACTCAAGAAGAGAACAGCTTGTTGACATCTCATGTCATGAGAAGAAGAAAACTTGGGTACACCACGACAGTGGGAAAGTTGGAGGGGAAGGGGGTGACAGGGAGAAGGTGCTGGACAGTTCAACATCATAGCATGGAGGATCATCTGTGTCAAAGGTGACTAAAAGTACTTGAGACAAAAGTGGATAGACTACCAACACCACATGGCATGCACCTGAAGTATTTACGTACTTAAAAATCTGATCTAAAGCAACGAAAAAAGTGTAACATTTTGAAATATACCTGCTTCTGCGTCGTGACCCTCCACTGCGCCGGGATCCTCCACTTTTGGAGCAGTCATAAGCATAGTGTCCCCTGTCACCGCACTCATAGCACTTGTCATCTGGGTTAAATGCCCGTCTGCCTCTGGGAGCTCCACGACTACCGCCACGCAGCCATGGCTTGGGGCGCACTTTACCGGTGGACAATTCCACTCTGCATCTTGATCCACAGATTGTTCTGTTAACACCAAGCATTATTTATTAGATTCACGTGTGAAGCAATCTAATTATGTAGAATTTAGTAGGAAGCAATCTCATCACACACAACTGTGTGTGAATAAATCGCACAGTGTAATAACTAACCTGGGTTGAATTATCAGTAACGAGGTCACTGCAGACATCACATATATAGAATATAAAGGTTTCATAATTATGATTACTAAGTAAAAGATACATGAAGAATACTGCACACAGCAAGGGTCACAAATATAACAACTATGTACTATCATCAAAAGCATACATTAAATTACCCTAACTTAAACTGGTGAGGACATGAACACATATGGGCACTGAATTATAGACCATTTTACAAATTAAGAAAATTCTAACTTTAAGAGTGTAGTCTGATCACAGTTTATCTGCAACTGTTTCTGGCTGGATCACTTCTGCAACAAGTTTTATTAGGCAATCTTATTTCACAAGCCTTGACCTTTCTCTTAACCGTATTTTAGTCAGAGTTGTACAGTACTGGTATAAACATACTGAGGCTGAATCCACCTGAAGTCACATACACTAGCCATTAGGTCTGTGTCTCAGTATGGGCTTAATTTATCAGAGTACCTACACTTGATGTACTCTTGTTAACATGGAGTGTACTCTCCTTCCCCTTTAAAGGCCGTGAAACAAGCAAAGTTACAGAGTATGACACAGAGAGTCACATTTACAGGTTGTGCCTCGACTGGTGTGAAATGGTCTCCCCAAGTTTAGGTATTTCATTGACAATATACTTCAGCCCAGTAAATGGAATGTTGAAGCAGATGAGAACAGTCGTGACTAAAATCCGCATTGTGCTGTGTTGTTATACCTCACATAGGACTTGAGTCTAGTCCTCCATTCTGTTCCATCTTTTAACAAAGTTTTCATCTCCTGGACATAACATTCTCTCTCAATCCACGTGTGCCTGATTCTCAGTCTGCTTCTCCTCATGATGTGCCCAATTTACTGCCATCTTCTTTGCTTTATAAACAAATGATTCCAACAGTTGCCCAGAAATTCCTCTTATTTTCTCTACTCATTTTTTTTATTTCATCTAATTTAATGTTCATTGGTTTCCTTTACCATTTATTATCAAATGTATTTAACGTTCATTTGATGTCTTTAGTGGTTCTCAAACTTTCAATAGCATACGTAAAAACTTAAACATTATAATTAAAAATAAGTTAACTACTAGGTTTTAAAACTAAATAATTTAGAGTTTTACTTTAAAAGCTGCTGTTGTCTTGCTAATACAAATATCAAAGCGTTTCCCTAAGCTAAAGGGAGATCAATAAGTAGGTAATTGCTAGTTACTGACAATAGCTTGTGTGTGGTTACTGTAGAGGGAAAAGTAACAAAGGGCAAACCTGTAAACAAATGCAACAGAAAATGTAACCAATAGATTTAGAACATAAAAGCTGCAAAAAATAAACCAAATTGCTCAGCAGCTACCTGAGTGTCCAAGATTTGGCCTCGAATATACAATATTGCCAAATGCCAAACAAACCACACATACTTGGATGGACAATTGGATCGCATGTTTGAAGTAATACAGTAACCCTAATTCCATGTTCACACATATGATATGTCACATAACCTCACGTCTTATATCAGCACTCATTCAGATGTCTCCTCTGTCTAGTATGAGTGATCCTGCAGCTATCACCTTTGTAGCCAAACAAACCACTCTTTCATTCCCTCGCACTCCTGCATATCCCAGGCAGTATATCTATGTGAGTCCCTGTAATCTTGACACGTAAACCATTCTTGCCATATTTGTCTATTTTTAACCTTCTGCTATATTAATTGAGAATCAGACTTTATAATCCTTCTCGTACCTTTACTTCCACTATTCGCTATACAGCTGTAGTGGCTGCCTCCATCCTCATGTGTGACTACAGAACAAAAAAGCACTATTCTGTTTTGCCATGATCTCTAGCTGAGAAAAGCCTAGCTAGATCAAGTATGCAAGGGAAAAGAGTTTCATAAACTGGGCTGCTATGGTTCAATTAGATTTAGCAGGAAAAACTAACTCAGAATAGTGTACATGATGCACTCAATTAAATATAACATACAAACACAAAACAGAATGTATCTTACGTTCCATCCAGCTCTTTGCAAGCATCTTCTGCATCTCGATAGTCTTCAAACTCAACAAATGCAAATCCTGGTGGATTCCTGGCCACCCACACATTTTTTAAACGACCATAGTAACTGAATGCTCTTTCCAGCTCCTTCTCAGAAGCATCCTTGGGGAGATCTCCAACATAGATTTTACAATCACTTGGGGCTCTGCTAAAACGTGACATTTTCTTATCTGGAGAGCAATTTATTGATTATATAAATACAAACATTTTGGAATTCACCATATGTAACAAACACTCTCAAACAAACATACTGCCTCAAAGACTATTTATACGCTGCTGTAAACTATTTATGCAGCTGCGTTTTTAGTGTGGAATCTGATCAATTAATAACAAGAATTAGTAAATCTACTGAGTATAATTATATATATTTCTGATCCATTTTATTATTTTTTATTTATAGTTTTTATTTTATTTAAAATTAACAAGCAAACTGACAACAGTTAGTATGTTATTATTACTAGGCATCATCAGTGGCTCTTGTAGAGTAAAATGAAGTTTGACAATCGTTTCAACATACATTTTTTAAAGTTTTAATGTAATTTTTGAATGCAAGCTTTTAAAAAGCTATTTCAAAATCATACCCTAGGCTAGTAGTGCGAAAATAACAAGGCTCACCCTGTGGTGCTAAACTTTTTTTTTCCCTTCCCTTCCGCGTAACTAAACTAACTGCTATGCATACTAATGTTAACAATATTATCTTCTCCAATAGATAGAATAATCTGTTTTTGTAATTAGGAAGTGGGAAAATTAATATAATAATACAATACAACAGAGTGATTTTTTTTTATTTTTTTTTTTTACGTATCCAGAAACCATGAGTTGTAAACCCTTTGGCTCGGTACTATGGATATCGCAACCCTTCGGCCTTGATTCCATTATAGGTACCGTTAATCTGGGAGAGATGTGGCTTTTCTGCCTACCCCCGGGAGTGAACCCGGACCACAAGGAGTTCGTCACCCGGCCGCCGCAAAAGTCAGGTTTAACCAACTTCGCTAGAATTTATTATAAATTAATGAATGTGGCTAACTGAAACTCTTGTTTAAGAGTTGACATTTCTTCAGATGCTACTTAACAATTACACAATTATTAAACACAAAAATCAAAACTTCTTTTACATATCCAAACACTATTACAGTATACCAGATAAACACAATATACTCGGTGGCGAAAATTTAGAAAAAGGGCATCCCATTATCGATAACAGGTCATTTTAAAAATTATTGTATAAGCTTTATTGTAGGCATTTACACGCTCTGAAAGAAATCCTTAAGAAACAGTAAATGTTGTTACAATATCGCTACATATTTCCCTAATAAGTACGTCTTACACAAATCTGTTTTACAAATGAACACGCCGTTCTCTTCCTAAAACATACCTCTGCCGCCTGCCAAGCCGTAATCTAGTACATGTGACCAGGTTATGTTAGCTTTTACTACTAAATTTTTTTCTCTGAAAATGTATGTAGAATTCACAGTGTTAGTGATGACAATAGTGTTTTAAGATCACAGTGTAATATGTTGGAATATTTATTATAATAAATTGCAAATATTATGTGCTACCATAATTGGATACTTAAAAGTACAGAGTTTAAAATGTGTTTACTATGCGGTAATTTTTATTTTAAAATGTGGTCAACAATGTTCTTATCTGGCATATCATCGTTTTTTTGTATAGTGAATGTTCAATGCCCACAACACTTCCTGATTATTTTTTTTTATATCCAGAAACCATGAGTTGTTAACCCTTTGGCTCGGTACTATGGATATCGCAACTCTTCGGCCTTGATTCCATGATAGGTACCGTAAATCTGGGAGTAATGTGGCTTTTCTGCCTACCCCCTGGAGTGAACCCAGACCACAAGGAGTTCGTCACCCGGTTACCGCGATGTTAGGTTTAACCAACTATGCCAGAGAGTCGGGCAACATTTCCTGATAAGCGCCCCGTCCCCGTCTTTGTAGGCAAGCACAGGGTTCAAATTCCAGTGGTGTCAGTAACAGTCTGACTGAAGATTTGAGCGTCAGCCAGATTCCCTTGTCAATCCTCTTAGCAACATTCTCCTCTGACCGTGATACCCTGTTTGTGCCTCAGCACTGTTCATTCGCTTCATAGTGTTTTAGATAAGATTGATGATATTAGTAGTAGTAGATTTTTAACCCACTAGGACATCACACAAGCGATAAACACCTGATGACACAAAGTGCTACCATGTGGATGAGGATCACCGTGGAGAGGTCCCAGAAACCGCGTTCAGCCATTGTACCATATTTATGGTCGGGCTATATTGCGGTCCCTGGAAAGAGACAGAGTAGGGCTTCAAATAACCAAAAATTACATCTCACGAGGAGATTACAGGATTATTATGTAGCAGATTATTGAAATAGCTTTATTTACACTTTGGGAACTTTAACATTCAAAGGATTGAACTGTCAACACAGTTTCATCTAAAATTCTCGAGTAACGGTCCTAGGCATTTTACAGGTCTTTATTCTCCGGTTCAGTGTATTCTTGTCGTTGCACTATCAAGACATCCACGTGGCTGCATCCGGATACGTGAGTTAAGTGATTTTGTGTATTTGTGTTGTTTTGTTTGATTTATGTATGTGCTGATGAAGGCTCTATAGCCGCAGCGCTCACGTTGTGTATGTGTTTGTTATATTGTGAAGCTCGATGACATACTTTTCGTTCGGTTTTATATCTTTCCTTGAGAGTCGTATCAGTACGCCTGCTTGTGTTTATCAAGATGTAGTTTAGTTAGCTTAGCCTCCTTGAAACATCATCATCATCCGTCCTACTGTTTAGTGACATGTGAGACTAGATGCAGACGTTGATCGCTGACAGGCAATAAAAGAACATGAAACCCAGCACAAGCCTCCCAGAGATTGTTTTATTGCAGATTGCCCCCAACATGACCGTTGTTGCTGTTTAAATGTGACAACGCGTGATGCAGGCCGCGGACTGCGCTAAGTGTTGCCAAGGAAACGCCAAGTAAACACTGTCAACGTGCATTTGACCTTTCGGTAAATTTGCAGCTCTCTGAGACATCGGATTATAATTGAGGGGGAAAATGCAGAAGTAAAATGTAATATGTTATGAAGCTGAAGGAAATAAAACCACTACAAACAAGAATTGTTATTCCAGCTGCTCAAATGATTACTTTGCTTACAGCAGAGCAGTTTAAGACTGAAAACAGTGTCGATACTAACCAGTTGTTTGCATTCGTGGCTGTCACAGGAGAGACACCGATTTTCTGAACCCGGCATTTTCTACAGGTGAATCTGTGAAACTGGAGATGTAACATGTTCCTAACCTGACATACTAGTCTGACATTCTAGCCAGCAAAATGTAAGTATAGCGTTTTTGAATCAAATCTTCCCCGTGTGGGTTCCATGATATTTTGTGGGGGAGAACAAGAATAGACCCACTGCCTCCCCAAAAGCCTGTCCATAGAGAGTCCATAATTTGGGACTTACTTCGAAGTCGTACATCTGCCCGAGAGGCAAGGATATAACAGCCTGCATAAAGATATGTCATATCTGTAAAACATACGTGCACGCAACACTCAGGTTCTGGAACAAGACTAAAGTCCAGAAATGGATGAGAAGCCAGAACTTTCCGCCAGAATTATAGCCGGCGAACTCCAAGAAGAAGAAGAAGAATCAAATCCAACGACTAAAGGTTAGAACGATGAAACAAAATGTCACCAATGTGTTCACTTCTGTTGAAGCAAGGCTTTCTCCAAGTATCTGGGGAAGACACTGGTTGAACCTTCTCCACTGCTATTTGTTTTAAAACTCTTTTAGTACAGCATTTTTTTTCTGGGGTTTGGACAGCATTAATTTTAAGCGGTATTTTTTTTTTAGTGCAACACGACAAAGCTAAAACCTTCCTGAAGAAAAAGTATGGGCTGTATCGGGACTTATAATATATCAAATTAAAGATAAATGAGTGCAGAATAAATCTAAACTAGTTAAATGTCAGTATAACATCAAAATATTATTAAAATCACACAACATTCAAGGATGTTAGACACATTTGAAAATTTTTGACATAAAAAATTGTGTGCTAACCTTATTCTTTACTGGTTCAACAACACTGCTATCCAGTTCTAAGAATACACATGCCTTTCTGTTCAATTATGTATTAGCTAGTCTTTATTTGAAACAATTAATTTAAATACTTTCTATATTATAATCATTTTTGTGTGACATGTCAATTTTCACAAAAACAAAAAATAGGAAAAAACAGCTGATCAAAACATTGATCTAATTGAAACATTTTGTGAAATTTTCATATCCTAAACTAAATTATCGCTAGTAGATTTGTCCCTTATATATCAATCATAATATCAAGACTGTTGTCACCATCTGGCAGGGATTCATCAACGACAGAGCAGTATGGACAATTCTAGACCTTTTCCCTTATCATTTATTATAGAAAAATCACTTACAAATTGTGTCACATCTAAATAATTTTTTTTTTAAATCACAAAATAATGCACCGACCACGATGAACATCGCAAATGAAAGTAAATCATGTTGTTAATCCTAATTGTTAAAAAACGTGTTCATAACAGTTCGTTTTCTCTACAAACGGAACAAAATTAGAGTGCCTCTATCACGAGCCAGTAAACTGGTTTTACGTCTTTAAGGGATAGACTTAATCGCCAGTATAAAAAACTAAACGTCCGTAAAGAGTAAGAGCACAGATATTCAGTTTGTCACATTTTCCATTTTTTTTTCACTATCTTTTGCTATTTTTGAATCACAGGCAATTTTGTATGCGGGCATTTTTTTTTTTTTTTTTTGGTTTTTATTGAAAATTCAAGAACAGAATTTGAGACAGATATGACTGAAGTTGAACTCCACCAGGACTACTCGCTAGGCGATGGTGGATGTTTACATACTACCACAATCATCTCCCTGTGAGATGCAATTTTTAGTGGGTTTTTTTAAGCCCTACTCTGTGGCCGCAATATAGCCCGGCCATAAATATGGTCTAATGGCTGAACGCGGTTTCTGGGACCTCTCCACGGTGATCCTCATCCACATGGTGGCACATTGTATTATCGGATGTTTATCGCTTGTGTGATGTCCTAGTGGGGTAAAAAGTCAGTCAGACAGTCGCTGAGCGATTAATACATGGTGACACAAAGTGCCACTAATTGGACGAGAATCCCCCAGGTACACACCAGAGACACCCCGTTCAGACATCATGTTATGTTGGGGCTCCTGGCGGAAATAAAGTCAGTTTAAGTCCAGACAGGGTAAGGTATGTGATAAAATGTTCTATTTTTTTGACGCTGTTCGAAATAAGGACTGCGTCATCTGTGTAGCCAAGTTTCGGAACAGGGATACCGCTAATTGTGACCTGATCATAACTGTCACAAGTCAGGTCATTTTAACATCTCATTATGTTTTTGACACATGTATTAAACTGGTATAGAGAGAAAACGACCACATGCACCCCTTCCCACTTCTTCAAACAAGTTATTTCTCCATTGCGATTGTAATAACCGCTCCAGTGAGACGATGACAAACGTATGCCAGTACACTTATCTCCTCCTTAAGTACGGCTCACCAAATGACGTCACCTGAGGCGCTCTGTTGGTGACCAATCGTCTACACCTATAGATGCCGGGTCATGATTGTTGCTTGTATTTACAATGACAGATGACAGTTATTTATTATTACACTTTAATAGTGGGTGGGCATTTTTTGCACAGGGACGCCACTGCATCGAACAGCCCTTAGATTTTAAACATCCTGCTGTGGTTTATAATTTTCGTTATCATAAATATAGTAAAACTTTTCATTTAAGACAAGCTGAAAACATCCCCAAACAAACACACACCGTACGTCATTTAGTGCCGCATTGATCGTGGGCCGCTAGTTTCGTATTTCACAATACACCAGGGCACTGTACAAACTGGCCATTCAATAAGGCTACATCGGGCGTGAATTGGGCGCAAAGTGGCGTGTGATATAACAATCAATAGTGAATAACCTCTGGCCTTTCAACAATTATAGCTTTATTGATACAGCATTGTCTGGACGTCTGCAACAACAATCTCACAGTTGTCAAGCATACAGTTGTCAAGTGCACAGTTGTCAAGTGCACAGTTGTCAAGTGCACAGTTGTCAAGTGCACAGTTGTCAAGTACACAGTTGTCGAGCACACAGTTGTCAAGTGCACAGTTGTCAAGTGCACAGTTGTCGAGCACACAGTTGTCAAGTGCACAGTTGTCAAGTGCACAATTGTCGAGCACACAGTTGTCAAGCACACAGTTGTCGCACACACAGTTGTCGAGCATACAGTTGTCGAGCACACAGTTGTCAAGCACACAGTTGTCCAGCACACAGTTGTCAAGCACACAGTTGTCAAACACACAGTTGTCGAGCACACAGTTGTCAAGCACACAGTTGTCAAGCACACAGTTGTCGAGCACACAATTGTCGAGCACACAGTTGTCAAGCACACAGTTGTCGCGCACACAGTTGTCAAGCACACAGTTGTCAAGGACACAGTTGTCGAGCACACAGTTGTCGAGCACACAGTTGTCGAGCACACAGTTGTCAAGCACACAGTTGTCGAGCACACAGTTGTCGAGCACACAGTTGTCGAGCACACAGTTGTCAAGGACACAGTTGTCGAGCACACAGTTGTCGAGCACACAGTTGTCGAGCACACAGTTGTCAAGCACACAGTTGTCAAGGACACAGTTGTCGAGCACACAGTTGTCAAGCACACAGTTTTAGAGCACACAGTTGTCAAGCACACAGTTGTCGAGCACACAGTTGTCAAGCACACAGTTGTCAAGGACACAGTTGTCGAGCACACAGTTGTCGAGCACACAGTTGTCGAGCACACAGTTGTCAAGCACACAGTTTTAGAGCACACAGTTGTCAAGCACACAGTTGTCGAGCACACAGTTGTCAAGCACACAGTTGTCGAGCACACAGTTGTCGAGCACACAGTTGTCAAGCACACAGTTGTCGCGCACACAGTTGTCAAGCACACAGTTGTCAAGGACACAGTTGTCGAGCACACAGTTGTCGAGCACACAGTTGTCAAGCACACAGTTGTCGAGCACACAGTTGTCGAGCACACAGTTGTCAAGCACACAGTTTTAGAGCACACAGTTGTCAAGCACACAGTTGTCGAGCACACAGTTGTCAAGCACACAGTTGTCGAGCACACAGTTGTCAAGCACATAATTGTCGAGCACACAGTTGCCAAGCACACAGTTGTCGAGCGCACAGTTGTCGAGCCATAGGTTCCGACAGAGTTCTAGGATGGCGATCGAATCATATGGCTACATGCTTCTGTTTCTGTGTCAAGTTCTGAGTTTTAGGAGTGAGAGAGAGAGAGAGAGAGAGAGAGAGAGAGAGAGAGAGAGAGAGAGAGAGAGAGAGAGAGAGAGAGAAAGAGAGAAAGAGAGAAAGTCAGCCAATGTTGCATGTTATACACAGAAATTGCAAAGAAAAAATCTACCGTGCAGCGCACTTTAAAGTCATTTTATTTACCGTATTCAACCAACCCCGAAGACGTATAATGTGGGCTTCTTAGTTATATCACCGTTGATATTATCATACATACACATGAGTCTAATTTGTAAAACAGATGTGCACGCAACACTCAATATCTTTTTAATGTGTTTGTGTATTTATTAATATTTATATTTATATCGTGAAGCCAGTGTAGTGTTCTCTAAAACAAAATACTTGATAGGACCGTTGCCGGGCGGCTAATGGCTAGACCAGCACATTTAAAATAGACATTGTGAGTCATATTAATGATACCCAAGGATATACATATTCATGATACACAAGGATATACATAATAATGATACCTAAGGATATACATATTAATGACACACAGGGATATACATATTAATGATACACAAGGATATACATATTAATGATACCCAAGGATGTACATATTCATGATACCCAAGGATATACATATTAATGATACCCAAGGATATACATATTCATGATACACACGGATATACATAATAATGATACCCAAGGATATGCATATTAATAACACACAGGGATATACATATTAATGATACACAAGGATATACATATTAATGATACCCAAGGATGTACATATTAATGATACACAATGGTATATATTGATAATACCCAATCTTATAAATATGATTGATACCTAATGGGTATAAATGATACCCAAGGGTATAAATATTAATGATACCCAATGCTATTAATATTAATGATACGAAAGGGTATAACTATTAGTTAGTCGACATAATACTGTATCCTTATTGCACGTTGTACTACTCAGTCCATAAGTGCTTGGATCCCCTCCTCAGTAGCGGCTGACGACACCAGTTCTGTTTTGGTATATTCTTTTTCTTTGGCTACCCGTGTTCTTGTTTGGCGACACTCCTTTTAACTTGATCTTCTTGCAGTCTGACCATGGTTGCAGATTCACAGTTCTCCATTAAATCACACAAACGACTTAAATCTCTCAGAGCATTCAGTGTATCAGCCTGGTCCATAGCTTGTCCGGCTTTCACAGTTGCCTTACCTGCAAGTCTATCAGCTTGCTCATTTCCTGGTACTCCGACATATCCTGGCACGCAAATGAATCTAATCCTTGTCAGCCGTGAATGCTGTAGAGCCATCAGCCACTGCCTACGGACCCAGCCCCTCCCTGACATCCTGAGTCATCTGTGTAAATGACAGCATCACCCTCTAGAGCATTCTCGAAAATCAAGGCTTGAACTTCTGCTCCCACAGCAGCCAGACTCTGTTGTATGCATTTTCTGTCTAGTTGGATGCAAACAGAAAAGGATGGACACCACCCTGAAGGCACTTGCACCCACTCCGCGCCGGGTTCTATGTCCTCAAGTGAGCATACCTGTAAAATTATGTCCCCGGCTTGACCAATCCACGATTTACCTCTTTTTAACCTGCTGCCCTTTATCTTCCTAATTTTACTCTGCAATGGACGCTGTGTGTGCGCGTTGACTGTAAGGTAGGCACGCGCTCGGGAAATGTGTATGCTGTCTTCTATGGTTGCACAATCAATAATGTTGCGCATCGCCCTGCATGCTGTATCTCTTGTACACTCAAGTATAATTCGTATAGAGCCTCGTTCTGTATCGTTTCCATCCTTTCCGACTACGTATGGCTAAGAGTCAAGATGTGGGAAAAAGGGGGGGGGGGGGGGGGGTTAGCTGTCCAAATACTTGGCCTGTTTTACTGTATCGGATGTCAATTTCTTCGTCCAGTTTACCATCTTCAGTGAATTTTGTTCCAAGATATTCAAACTCTGATGCCTGTTTAAATACCGTCATAAATTGTCTGGGGGAAGTTGAAGGGGTCTCAGTGTGCATGTTCCACCACCCCTGATTGGAATATCAGAACTACAGTTAACAGATGTGCACAGTTTGATAATTTAGCGGAAAAAAAACAAAATAACACAGGAATCAGAGACATGAAGAAGTGATCTGGTGAAATAACTACCGATAAAAATCACAATATTACCATTATAACACGATAGGAACAAAAAAAAAAAAAAAAAAAGGAGTAAGACTCATGTTTCTTTCTCCTCTTCTTCTTCTTTTTCTTCTTCTTCACCTTCTTCTTTGCGTTTACCGGTTATCCGGTGGAAAGTTCTAATTGTTCGTCCTCTTCTGGACTTTAATCTGGTTCAAGAACTTGAATTTTGCGTGCACATCCGTTTTACAAAGCTGACTGTTTTGCACGCAGTCTGTAGGTTCATTGCCTCTCATGCAGGTGCACTTCGACTTTGAAGGAAACCCCGAATTAGACGACTCTTACGACATGCTTGTTAGAAAGGCAGTGATTATATTCTTGTTACCCCCACAATGGGACCCCGTAACCCACACGGGGAGTACTAATGTTCCATTAGAAACTAAAGAACTACAGATACAGGAAATAGGAGGGGCAAGATTTAACCAACCACTACAACTTTGCATAAACGTTATTATGTTGTGCTAATGTTGCCAAGGAGAAGATAGGTGCAGGATGTGGCAGATGATCTCCAGATGGGTGTATCAGACGCAGGACATCTTGCTCAGGATAGGAAGGTTTTCCGGAGGGTTGTTATGGCAGCGAGGTTCCGCGAGGGACATGCTACTGAATGAATGAATGAATGAATGTTGCCAGGCCTCTGGCATGTGCTATAATTTGGGAGATCTTCATATGAAAGCGTCAGCAATATGTTTAAATGTTAATCCTTTGTATCTTCCTCAGAAACACATAACATCGACACAGACAGCGGAAGCGTGATTCGTTTTAGCAAATGTAGCATGGTGATATGGTGGTCTCGCCCAACAATGTGACGTCACTGCCACAAGCAGTTACCACCCCTGTAGATGGGTCACTACGAGGCCTGCAGGAGCGGGAAGATTTCAGTATCGTAGTCATGGAGACAATCGTTTTTGTTGTATTGTGGATACTGGCGTTGTTAGGCAATATTTTAGTTGTTTTGGTGATCCGCCGTAGCCGCAGGATGCAGTCGACAACGAACTATTTTGTTGTGAGCATTGCCTTCAGTGACTTGACTTTGATTCTGCTATCAGCGCCCTTTGTGTGTGTCCGAGTCGTGATGCAGGAATGGGCAGCAGGTCATTTGATGTGCAGACTTGTTAGATTGCTTCAGTTCTTTTCCACATCCAGCGTGTCCTTCATACTTGTAGCCATTTGTATTGACAGATTCTACACAATTGTTCATCCTCTCAGCTTCAAGGTCACCCGTGATACGGCGAAGAAGATGATAGTTGTTGGCTGGGGTCTGTCACTTATAATCTCCAGCATGTGTGTGTATTTCTTCGAGCAGGTTGTGCTGAAGAATGCGGACACTGGTCAACAACGATATGCTTGTCCTACTTTCATCCCTGGCGGCCACTGGTCTGGAGTGTTGTATGCCTGCCTCTGCGTCGTCAGCCAATACTTGTGCCCGCTAATCCTAGTCGTTGTCGGATATTCCCGAACTTTCATCTATATCAAATCACTACGAGATCAGGTTCGTCTGCACAGGCGACTAAATAACCCAATATCAAGGACTAAATTCAAGATGGTGAAAATGTTGATGTTTTTGAGTGCCCTGACATTTGTGTTGTACCTTCCTTTCTACGCTACGCAGATGTTTCACACCGCCGCATACAAACGCTTATTGAGTGCCCAAGCTTTCATTTCTAGTTTCTGGTTGATATGTGCATCTGCAGCCGCCAAGCCGACCATCTACGCCTGTGGAAACAGCAACTTCTGGCGCGGGTGTAAAGAGGTGCTGTGTATGTCTACTATGAGGTGTTACCGACTGAACACATACATAGTCACGAATGCGTCTTCCGTTAGCAAAAACAATTATGTTGGAGTTATAGATCTGTCTAAAGATCAAACCAGCATCCGCGTAGACTCGCCACTAGAACCCTTTAGTGCCGTTCTGTATGAAGGGAAAGGCGTTTGGCAAACAAGCGGGTCGCTGCCATCAGCGTCCATTTAGAGATAGAAACCACTGGAGAGATATAACATGGCGTCAGACCCAAGGACTAGTGGCTTTCGTTGTTTTTTTTAAATCGTATTTACTTCAGTAACCAAACGAATTTATTTGCCAAAGGTATGCGTTTAATGCTATGTAAAACCACGCCTTGTTCTATATTAATAGTTTGAAATTATTATTTAGAGAAAGAGAGTTATGAGTTTACATTGTTCATTCGGTGATCTCCTTTATGAAAGTCTTCTTGTATGACAGAAAATGTCTGTGTTCTATCCGCTTGGTGTGCTTGAGAAAGTTCTAAACTGGCCTGCTGGGCTCAGCACCACCTGTATACTAGGAGGAAAATGAAGCTCTTAAATGATCCATGAATACGCGAAAACGTATCTGTTCAACAAAGTCCAGAAGAAGAAATTGGCTGAAAGACCTTAAGGAAAAGAATACGGAGGGGGAAGAAAGAGAAAACTAGAAGGAGAAGAAGAACGTCTGTACATGGTTAGGGGGCCACTGAACGTCTGTACATGGTTAGGGGGCCACTAAACGTCTGTACATGGTTGGGGGGGGGGGCACTAAACATCTGTACATGGTTAGGGGGCACTAAACGTCTGTACATGGTTGGGGGGGGGGGGCCACTAAACGTCTGTACATGGTTAGGGAGCCACTAAACGTCTGTACATGGTTAGGGGGGGGGCATTTAACGTCTGTACATGGTTAGGGAGCCACTAAACGTCTGTACATGGTTATGGAGCCACTAAACGTCTGTACATGGTTAGGGAGCCACTAAACGTCTGTACATGGTGGGGGGGGGGCATTTAACGTCTGTACATGGTTAGGGGGCCACTAAACGTCTGTACATGGTTGGGGGGGGGAGGCATTTAACGTCTGTACATGTTTAGGGGGCCACTAAACGTCTGTACATGGTTATGGGGCAACTAAACGTCTGTACATGGTTATGGGGCAACTAAACGTCTGTACATGGTTATGGGGCAACTAAACGTCTGTACATGGTTAGGGAGCCACTAAACGTCTGTACATGGTGGGGGGGGGGCATTTAACGTCTGTACATGGTTAGGGGGCCACTAAACGTCTGTACATGGTTGGGGGGGGGGGAGGCATTTAACGTCTGTACATGTTTAGGGGGCCACTAAACGTCTGTACATGGTTATGGGGCAACTAAACGTCTGTACATGGTTATGGGGCAACTAAACGTCTGTACATGGTTATGGGGCAACTAAACGTCTGTACATGGTTATGGGGCCATTTAACTACCCAATAATTTTAAGTAATGTTACCAGTTGTTTACTGTTGACAGTTTTATGTGTAATTCAGAAGGGAGGAAGGGGACGGGTAGCGGGTGTTGGCTGGTCTGTTTCTGTTCGCCTAGCCTGTGAATAATTATCCATTATCTATATCATTCCCGTACACGAACAGAAATTATTTCCCCCCCCCCCCCCACGTGAATAGCGCACGCAGCTTTGATGCTAGTCTCATACCGTTAACAGACTCACGGGCACTCGATGGGCATTATGTTCAACATCCCGTCGGTCGGCTTTACTGCCCAGGACATTACCGTAAACTCTATGGACCACTGAATGAACTAACAACGACAGTGAAATTTACACAAGAGACAAAACTGCTGATATAGATAACTTATTTCAGGCGAACGAAAGAAGAAGAAGAAGGCCGAGCCAAAATAGAAGCTATAGCAAACTATTAAAAAAAACGACACGGCACAGTTTTGAACCCAAGACTTTTCGGCCGACGGCAAGCAGCTATCTTCTGCGAGACAGTGGGTCCCATCTGAGCTATTGACTTGCCCATAAACCTGTAGCACTGACATCACAGTCAGAACTCAGGCTCCAGTACATGCTGTCAGTGCGACGTTTGTGCTGAAGTGCAAAAACACAGAGTTGCTGCCACTGATACTTGTACTTTAGAAGGCGTACTGTAGAGTATTCATTCATTGATTATCCTGCTGTGCCATTCATTATATGTCATATTGGACTCGCAGTCGATTCCTCTATTTCTCTATCTTGTGCAATCAATTCAATATCATGGATGAAATCCAGTCCAGAGCCTTTGGCCTCTCTCATCAGCGTTCGTTTTAGGGTTTCTTTTAGGCGTTCTCGCCTCTCTAATCCCTTTATTTCTTATTTTAGTGCCTGGTTGGCGATTCTCTATTGGTTTCTTCTATGGATGTGTCCAATATAGCGACATCATCAATGTTTTTATAACTACTGATACTAGTGAATGCTCAGATTTTTCTCATACTGTAGAATATGGTTTAAATAATAATTACAATAAAAAAAAAAAAAAAAAAAAAAAAAAAAAAAAAAAAGACAATTAACAATAGAAAGGAGCGACCAACAGTGAACATCACAGTTTAGGGAGAGAAATAAGCGGACATTACAAGTCTCTCCTATACTGGACATTAATAACGTCATGGCAGGGTGAAAGCGTCCAGAGTTGAACGAACAAAAGTTTGAGTAAATGTACATCCAGGGAACAGATAGAGCCTCTTGGAGATCCATTGTAGTCAACCTTCGTTGTGGAGACGGCACATGACTGACTGACAATACTTTAGCACTAGAGTCCAACTGAAACAATCTTCGTGATCTTGTGGGGTAACTGTGATCTTTGTATGATTTTACAAACTTGTTGAACGCATTAGTTACAGGTCTAAAACACTTGACTAACTGCGCTACTGTCGTGTTTGCTGCCTTCACCCGTGTCCATCAGAAATATCGATTTGTCATTAACATGCTCATAAACAATATTTGTAACCTCAAGTTATCGACATCTGCTTGTGCCAATGTTTCCTGCACAGTGCTTCTAGCTTTCGCCATGCTTCATAAGTCTTACTGATGGCAGCATCGATTTTCATGATTGCGACTAGTGGAGTCTCTCTCTCTCTCTCTCTCTCTCTCTCTCTCTCTCTCTCTCTCTCTCTCTCTCTCTATCTCTCTCGGTCTGTCTGTGTGTGTGTGTATGTGTGTGTGCGCGCTCGCATGTGTGTTTGAATACACATACTTGTGAGTGTGTTTGTGTGTATGGGTGGCAAGGAGTCTGTAACGTGTAGACCCTGTCAAATAATTTAATAAGCATAGTTTTCTTTCAGTACTTTCTTCCAGTGAGAAGATGCGAACAAGCTTTAATCTGTATAATGATTAGCTGTTTGTGTAAATTCATCAGTAAAGCTGTCTCTAAGTAGAAGGCTTTGGCCTGCACTCGAACCTGTTTTCTGAAGAAGTGAAACTGTGATTCTAGCTGTAATTGATTTATGAAGTTGGAATTACTACTAGAGTAGAGAAGTTAATTAACAATGGATTTGTCTAACAACACATGTGAAATGCGGAGAGAAGTATAATTAACAATGGGTTTGTCTGGCACCACATATGAAATGCGGAGAGAAGTATAATTAACAATGGATTTGTCTAGCACCACATGTGAAATGCGGAGAGAAGTATAATCAACAATGGATTTGTCTAGCTCCACATGTGAAATGCGGAGAGAAGTATAATTAACAATGGATTTGTCTAGCACCACATATGAAATGCGGAGAGAAGTTAATTAACAATGGATTTGTCTAGCAACACATGTGAAATGCAGAGAGAAGTATAATTAACAATGGGTTTGTCTAGCACCATATGTGAAATGCGGAGAGAAGTATAATTAACAATGGATTTGTCTAGCACCACATGTGAAATGCGGAGAGAAGTATAATCAACAATGGATTTGTCTAGCTCCACATGTGAAATGTGGAGAGAAGTATAATTAACAATGGATTTGTCTAGCACCATGTGTGAAATGCGGAGAGAAGTATAATTAACAATGGATTTGTCTAGCTCCACATGTGAAATGCGGAGAGAAGTATAATTAACAATGGATTTGTCTAGCACCACATGTGAAATGCGGAGAGAAGTATAATTAACAATGGGTTTGTCTAGCACCACATGTGAAATGCGGCCTTGGGTTCGCCTTCTATTTTACTGCTGTCTTTGTGCAACAAATGCTGGTAAAACCAAATAAACCAAATTCAAATGTCAAACTTTGTTTTAAAAACAAATACATATTTTTGTGGTGTGTATGTGTGTGTATGTGCGTGTGTGTGTATGTGTATGTGCGTGTCCACACTTGATATCGTGGTACAGAGCAGAGAGACATCTGCCTTCAGCTGACTAGTGTTCAGGATTACCAGTGATAAAGGTGTCAAACTGACTAGACGCCTGGTTAGCTGCGTATCCTTTACAGGACGTTGCAGAACCAACCCCAGCAGCCCCTAGCTGTTGTGTGGTTTCTCTAGGCAAATTTACGTCCAGTAGTTTGCCATTGCTTCTGGACGGTCGGTCCCATGATACCACTGTCGAAACCAACGCAAGGCGCATGGCCCGCAGCTGGGATCGAACCCGGCACCCCGGCATTACGAAGGACTAGCCACCTGGTCGAACCAAAGATTGCAACCATGTCCTACCATGACTGAACAAGGTGAACGTCAATCAGCGCTGTGCTCACGAAGATAAAATATACTTTCTGTCAGCAGAAGCTGGATTTTGTTACACATCTGTAAATATAAAACAGGCACAAGTAATAGCTTGTTACCTGGATTATACTATACGAGCATCCATCACATCTACTTGCGTAATCCACACACCGTTAAAAAAAAAGTATACTCACCATGCATTTATGCCACTAGCGGAATCATAAACTGTGAAACACTAAATGTTCTTGGTTGGAGCAAACAGAAGACGCAGTCAGACATGTGTGTCGGTGACTGAAAACATTAGGCGAGGACAGGAATGGATCAAAGTATCCAAGCAACATATAGACATGTATAGGATTCTCAACACCGTGTGCTGAGAGTGCAGGAACATGCCAGTAAGCACTGCTAAATCACGGTTTCAACAAGTGATTTCTGACAATTTCCACCCATCATCTACGTCATTACTTAAACAGATGACTGTTTTGAAAGGCATAAAAAGCGCATGGAGGTTCGTAGTCAAAACGACATAGACCACCCTTTGCACGAAGCTCTGGCGCAGTTGAGGGTCAGGGGTTGATAAGAGGGAAGTCATGGATGGCTCAGGCAGAAGACCCAATCAGACAGGTGTTTACATCCGTGAGAACATTAGGCGAGGAGAGGAGTGGGTCAAAGTGCCACCTGAACAGTCAGACTTGTGAAGGGTCATAATCACATTGAGCCAGGAATGCAGAGACTGGCCAGCAGGTGCCACAGAGATGGAAATTCAGCAATTAATTTAAGATAATGCTCGCTCAGAGGATTTGATTATTTACACAGACGGTTCGGTGTCAAGGGGTAAAAGAAGTGCTTGGGGCTTCTTAGAAAAAGTTAATGGTCGACGTTTCGTACAGGAGAGCCTAAAATATGACACCACAACATCCAGCTTAAGAATGGAGGTGGAGGCAGCCATTGCAGCTTTCCGCTATTTATAGAACACGACACACACAAACATCGTGATTTTAACTGACTCAGAAAGCATGCTGAGGAAGATCAGGACAGGCATGCTTCGTGCAGAGTGGCATGCTTCGATGTTGAGGACACGGGTGAGGAGTATTGTCTGGATTTTTTCACCGGGTTTATTGTATTGGCTGAAGTAAATTTTAAAAATCTCATTAGAACACCAATACAACAAGGCAAGCTGGATAATTTATAAAAGCAGATGTATTATATAAAATTAGTTTGAGTTCGGGCCATAAACATTGCAATTCCATCTCACTGTAAGTTTTGTTTAATTTCTAAAAGCTCAAAATATAGGTCTAATCCTATATGCTCAATTCGCTAGAAAGCTTGGGAAAGTGTTATTAACTTTTTCTTTTAGTGTGTTGTTAAGTAACACTTAGGCGCTTCAACCTACCGTCTCTGTGCAAGGAACTGTCGTGCTAGCTGGACATTTCAATACTTTCAACTAAAGATTTTCAAATTTTCTTGGTCCAACGCCCCCTTTTTCATTTAAAAAAAAAAAGAATAATTCCAGCCCCTCCTTTTTTTCCAATCAGAAATGCACATTATATAGTCAGACACACACAAATATGCAGGATCATTTTGCTTTCGTGCAGGTATTTATCTTGACCGACTAACTGACTTTCTACCACACAAGGACATCACACAAGCGATAAACACTCGATGACACAATGTGCCATCATGTGGATGAGGATCACCCTGGAGAGGTCCCAGAAACCGCGTTCAGACAATTGGCCGTATTTATGGCCTGCCTATAATGCGGCCCCTGGCAAAAGCCAGGGTGGGGCTTCAAATAACAATTATTTTATCCTAAAAAGGACGAAACTGGATAAGTGGAATGTATTTATCTTTGCTCCCTATGTCCTACAACACAATCAATAACATACACTGAATCGCTGACAATGTATATACATCTTCAACTCTTTTATTGCCATGCATAATTTGAACTTATTCTTTCTTGGAGGGTTTTTCTTCTTCTCCTTCTTAGCGTTCACCAGCTGTACACTCTGGTGGAAAGTTCTGGTTGTTCGTCCACTTCTGAACTGCAGTCCTGCTCCAGAAGCCGAGTGTTGCGTGTGCATCAGTTTTACAGATCTGATTCACTTGAATGCGGAGTGTTGGTTCCTTGCCTCTCGGGCAGATGCACCCCGACTTCAAAGGAAGCTCCCCAATTAGTCGACTCTTACGACATGCTTTTGGGGAGGCAGTGGGTCTATTCTTGTTTTCCCCACAATGGGTCCCCGGAACCCACACCGGAATGAGTGTTTTTATTTGAAGCACAAATTCTCTAACGAAGCAAAGCATAACAAGCATTATACGTTTCCCATGTTGCTAGTCTGTTCGTCTGTTCGTCTGTTCGTCTGTTCGTCTGTTCGTCTGTGTGGCAATGAGGTTTCTTGATGACTAATGCACACTCAGTAGTGGACAGCACTATCCGCTGATAAAGCATCGCCAGTAGTCGTTGTTTAAAGTTCTTAGTCAAAAACACTTTTTGTGTGTGAATCTATCTTTCTTACAATGGACTGTAATGTGGTCTCCTGTTCTTTAACAGTTAGACATGCACCCAGTCTCATAAGTGCCCACGGCCCATAACTGTACAGTCTGTATTTATATCTTGACAACCTGAGAGTTTAGTGAGAATAAACTGGCTGAGCTTCCCTGGTTGTAAATTTCGTGTGTACACAAGAAGATTCGGCAAAACGTTTGAATAGGTTTTCTTTTTGAAATTAAATATAGATTCTTGCTACAAGCTGTGGCTTTTTCTGTTAAGTTTATTAAACAAGCCTGCCATATAGGCTATGTCACTTTTAGAAGCAACTAAGCTGGTTCATTAATAAATCCTTATCTTTAAAATAACAAATAGGCCTATATTTGTAGAACTGAATTGAAGGGCATATAAAACCGATCTTACCATGTACGTCTGGATGAAAAAAAAAAAAAACCTTATGTGTGAAGGAACGACTTACGCCTCAGCAGTGCTGATACAAAGTAGCTATAGACAATTTCTATTACTTGTTTTTTATCTTTAAATAATCCATACGTTTATCTCACTCTCGTGAGGCAACTACCGCCACCTTGATCATTCCGCCCCTTTTCGGTTACATTTGTAACCTGTCCCGTGAGGTAATTTGGGGTGAATTATTGGGATAGAACCCAATCTGGATAATTACCACTGATCTGGACGTTTCCAAAGCCCTTAATGTGCAGTAGTATCCACTTTATATTGTACCGACCCAAGTCTCCACCCATCCAGAGTGTTTTTGCCATTGTATTTTATTCATAAAAGAAAAACATTACAAGAATAAAAAAAAAATATAAAAAATTTCAGTTCACACAACACGCACTCACAAACTGAAAATCCGAGAAGACAAGACACCTAATGGAATGATTACAAAATATGGGGTTGGAAACAGGAATGCGCTGAATGTGTGAATTTGTTTCGTTTCCTCGACTGCGCCTGCTGTGCAGAACTCTTAACACCTGAGTCGCGGGTCTGGCAGGCAGGAGATTTGTTGCAAATATTGCAGTGGAAATCAGTTCTTGCTGAACAGCACACGGCCAGGGTTGCCATAGTGGCTTTTTTGACGCCAGATTACACAAATTTTGCGTATTTGAACATAAGCTGGCTTAAGATAATGAACTGGCATATTTTGGTGTGTTTGGGTTTTCTCTGGTTTTTCTAAACAAGACGTGCTCACATTTTCTTCATGGTTCCTTCATGAGAAACACGCTAATTTACTAAAAGCAATGTAGGCACACAGTTAACATCCCCCCCCCCAGCGTGTCTTTGTTGTGATGTCCTTGTACGGCTTGTACATGGACTAAAGTAGTCTCGTGCAACCTCCTAATGTATGAGCATCTGTGTGTGAATGTGTTGTCTTCCTAAACGGATTGTGACTGCGTTAAAACAAGGCCCTCTGTAATTTAACTATAATAAAGCAAGTCAGAGATAAACCACCTCCCACGTTCACACTTCATGCAGTATGGAGTCACGTAACCTGGCAGACTTATCTGTAATGATAGTGGGAGTTTATTGAGAGATAATATTAATTTACTAGAATAAATGCGGTATTTAAACCCAAAAGCCACCAGTGATACCAAGTGATTCAGACTGTTTAGAAACTACTTGAAGATAGAAAGTAGATATGATATAGTTCTAACTGTGATAGATTTTATTACTTTTATTTTTACTAAAGCCACGTTTACCCACAAAATGGAAAGCATCATATGACAGCAATCGCAAGTGTAATTGTAATTGGGAGAAAACATGCCCACTGCTAAAACGATTTTCAGACTGACCAGGGGCAGTATTTTGTAAACTGCCAGTGCACTATTAAAACCAAGAATTAGTAACATATCAAATGATGTAGAAAAAAAAAAAAAACTGGATGAAAACTAAAAAAGCCAGACAAAGTTTATTGCAACAACGACTGCTAGGCAAAGTATTGATAAAGTTAGGGCAACAAAGTTGCAAATTGCTGTAATCATGACCTGCCATTTTGCAATACGCACAACTGATCTAAGTGAAATCATGAGAGCATATGGTCAGAGCAGTACATTGACACACATACAGTTGCACAGAAGCATGTGTTAATGCATAATAAAAAATATTATATCGTCTGCACTCAAGACTCAAAAGGTTCACTCTGTTTCTTCCACATGTCTAGTAAGTATGACAGTCACGAATTAAATCTAGAGCTTTTGATGTGAAGTGAGTTCAATATCACATTTTTTTGCCTTTTCTGGCTTAATTTCTGTAGTAGTTTGGCTTAAAATGACGGTTTAAAAAAAAAGATCTAGCAACCCTGCACACAGCAGGTTGAAGGTTGAAGGACCAGTGTTGCCACTTTGGATGTTTTATATCTAGATTGATTTAGATGTTTTCCCTTGCATTTAGATGACGTTTTTGACGGTTAGATGGTAGATGTTTTCTAGATGTTTTTTATTTGGAGTGAATTTATCAAATCTAACCTAAGAAACAGAATGAAATTGGACCTTTTAAATGCTATCTTGACAATAAAATTCGACCTGATAAGAGTAGGAAAAGGCTGTTCCACTTATCAGCTCCCTGATTGAGTATTAAAAGAAATTGGAACAGCTAAAGCATACAAGAGTAATTTTCAATCTGAAGCTTCAACTTCATCATCCAAGCTAAGTTTATCCTGTGGATCTTGTAAGGCAGACTTCAGTAAAGATGAGGACATGATTCTATCAATCAATCAGGTGCCGTCTTCACAATGAAGGTTGGCTGCAATGGATCTCCAATAAGCCCTGTCTCTTGCCCTTGATGTACACTCACTCATACTGCTGTTCGTCCATCTCTTGATGTTATCCTCCCAATTGTAACGCTGTCTGCCTCTTGCTCGCCTACCTTGAACCTTTCCCTCTAGGATGATCTTTACAATACTGTTATGTCTTTTAATGTGGCCAAAATATTTCACTTGTCTCTTTTTTATTTCACCTAGCAGCTCTCTTTTCATTCCCAATTTCCTCAGTACCTCTGTATTTGATAGCTTTTGTTTCCATGAAATACGACCCAATCTTTTGTATATCCACATCTCCAAAGAATTGATACGAATTTCCAGTTGTTTGTTCATTGTCCATGTCTCTGTGCCATACAGTAAGGTTGAGAATACACAACATTTGACAATTCTCAATTTTTTTTTTACGTATCCAGAAACCATGAGTTGTAAACCCTTTGGCTCGGTACTATGGATATCGCAACCTTTCGGCCTTGATTCCATTATAGGTACCGTTAATCTGGGAGAAATGTGGCTTTTCTGCCTACCCCCGGGAGTGAACCCGGACCACAAGGAGTTCGTCACCCGGCCGCCGCGAAAGTCAGGTTAAACCAACTTCGCTAGAGAGCCGGGCCTCATTTTTTTTTTCTATAGGGTAAGTAAGTCAATTGCTATGTAATTTGTGACTTTTGCCATTTGGATGTTTATTTTAGATGTTGTCCAAGCAAATTTAGATGTCTTTAGATATTTTAAAACTCCGTTTTGGATGTTTTTTTGTCAAAGAAAAGTGGCAACACTGTGAAGGACCAGTCTGGAACAGTGTTGCCACTTTGGATCTTTTGTATCCAAATTTAGATCTTTTTCATTGCGTTTAGATCCTGTTTTTGACGTTTAGATACTAAACATTTTTCTAGATTCTTTTCATATGGAGTTAGATATTTTATAGATTTTTTTTCTTTTAGTGTCATTTTAATAATTATTGAGCAAAATATTTACTAAAATATTTTTGTTTTGGTCTGGCACGTACATTGTGGCAACTGCCATTACTTAAACTTTGAACTCTCACTAAGGTTAACACTCAAATATCTGACAACCCCGGTGCTGATTAATCGAAATCGCGCGTAAATCATACTAACTTTGTTTCAACCGTATCCTCACTGTGTTGTGAAGTATAGCTGTGATGCTGACTCTGTGTTTCTTTTTCATGTGATTTTTTAAAAATAATTGCTCACCTTCCTGTGTGGCTTTCACTTTGAAAAAACCTTTCAACATGCCAAAAGTAAAGTATGAGCAAAAATTTCGGAAAGAGTATTTGCATGATGACAAAATTTAAGACTGGGTGATGGCAGTTCGTGAACGATATAACCAAGGCTCGTTGTAAGTACTGCAAGTGTGAAATTAAAGCGAAAATACAAGACTTAAAGAAGCATGCAGAGACTTACAAGCATAAAACTGCAGTTCCATTCAAAGATATTACACCGCTGACATCTGTTTTCAGAACTACACTGATAAATGAATCATCAAAAGTTGAAGGGTCGGTCGCAATGTTTTTAAGTTGCCATTGTGCAATTTCAAACTGTGACCATTTGATTGATTTGTTTAAAAACACAATTTCTGACAGTAAAGTAATGGATGATGTGAAAATGCATCGCAGCAAGTGTACATATATTATAATAAATACTTTATTTTCTCACTTCGAAAAAGATTTGATCAGTGATATTTCTACAAATAAATATAGTTTATTATTAGACGAATTAAATGATATTTCGGTACTGAAAGTGCTTGGTGTGTGTATTATATATTACAGCAACAATACAGACAAAGTAGTTTCTACATATCTTGGACTAGTTCAATTGGAAAAGTGTGATGCAGAAAGTATAGTTCAAGAACTGAAGAACCTTTTAATCGGTAAACAGTTAGACTTGACAAATTTGGTTGCAATTGGTACCGATAATGCCTCAGTGATGGTTGGCATAAACAATGGCGTTTATGCCAAGTTGAAGGAAGCTATCCCATCGTTAATACTTATAAAATGTATGTGTCATTCATTGCAGCTAGCATTATCACATGCTTCATCTGAATGTTTACCAAGGAATTTGGAATACCTTATTGCTGAAACACATAACTGGTTTTCAAAATCATTTGTCAGACAACAGCAATACAATGCATTGTATTCAGCCTTAAATAATGGTTCCACACCACTGAAAATTCTGTCAGATTGCAAAACCAGGTGGTTATCAATACAACCAGCTGTTGAAAGAATTGTGAACCAATGGTTGGAGTTAAAGACACACTTTGAAATAACAAGACAAAGTGAAAAGTGCTACACAGCTGAGATACTATATGGAATGTACAGTGATGAAAAATTTTTTGCATTCCTTCTCTTTTTACAACCTATTCTAATGGAAGTGCAAAAAGTTAATAAACTGTTCGAATCCAAACATGTTGATAAAGTTAAATTACTTGACGATCTCACTTTGCTATTTTACTCAGTTGGTAAAAGATTGGTGTTGTCAACTTCAAAAGTTGATTTGCTCACTTGCACTATAGAGAGCTATTTGGCTCCTAAGCCATACCTTGGATATCAAATTGAATCAAGAATTGATGATTTAAAAACAAAAGGACTGTTAACAGAGAATGAAGAGAACAACTTAAGAAAACGCTGTCAAGATTTCCTTTTCTCATTGTTCAAGCAACTAAAGCAGAGACTTCCTGAAAATCTAGATGTATTGAAACATATTTCACTCTTTTCTGTGAGCAACATACTTCAGCCAGTAAAGGACATACCTAAATATTGTAAAGTTATGAAATTTTTAGGGGCTACTGACAATAGTGTCGCGGAAGCAGAATATCAGTTAACCAAAATAAACTTAGTTGAATGGACAAACAAAACAGAAACTGAAGCGTTTTGGAGTGAAGTGAGACAATAAAAAGATGCCTCATCAAACAGTCCATTTGTAAACTCTTTGAATGTGCCATGTCTGCCAATGCTATCTTGACAATAAAGTTTGGCCTGATGAGAGTAGGAAAATGCTGTTTCACTTATCAGCTCCCTGATTGTGTATTAAAAGAAATAGGAACAGCTAAAGCATACCAGAGTAATTTGGGATCTGAAGCTTCAACGTCATCATCCAAGCTAAGTTTATCCTGTGGATCTTGTGAAGCAGACATCAGTGAAGATGAGGACATGTGTCTATAGGGTAAGTCATTTCAATAGTTTTGTAATTTGTGACTCTTTTCATTTGGATATTTTTTTAAAATATTTTCCACGCAAATTTAGATCTTTTTAGATATTTTTTAACCCCGTTTTGGATCTTTTTTGTCAAAGAAAAGTGGCAACACTGGTCTGGAATCTACCGCTGTGCGCTGCCTGTGTGAGAGGGAAGTCGGAGTGTTTTGTTGTTTCTGGGATATATTTACTCATTTTATAGAAGAGAATTATTATACACAGCAGACATGGCACTGGGCAGCTGTTATACGTGTATCAAGTATCTGATGTTTGCCTTCAATTTCATATATTGGGTTCGTATGGCCAGTTTGTAAATGATTTGTTGATGTGTATCTCACTGAGTCTGTTACTGTGCGTGTGTAATCTCTTGACACGGATTGCTGTACCAAAAGTGTACTGTGTGTGTACACTGTACTGTTACACGTGTCCAGTCTTACTGTGTCTATCTATATATAATATACTGCACCACTAAATGTATTCTGTCTTACAGTTACTGAATGCATACTGTAGTGTTAATGTGATGTTTTGTTTGTTTGTTTTAGTATCCAGAAGCCATGAGTCCTTAGGCTCGGTATTATGGATATCGCAACCTTTCGGTCTTGATTACATTGTAAATACCGTTAATCTGGGAGAAATGTAGCTTTTCTGCCTATCCCCGGGAGTGAACCCTGACCACAAGGAGTTCGTCACCCGGTTACCGCGCAATCCGGTTTAGCCAACTACGCTAGAGAGACGGGCCAATGTGATGTTTTAAAATGTACATGAAGTAAATATGTGCTTTCTTAATAATGTGTATGTACTTTATTGTTAAACGTGTACTGGGTACTGCCATACTGTGTGTGTTGTATTAAAGGTGTTGCCTACATGTGTACTTACTGCCTATGTGTTGTACTAAATGTCTACTCGCTGTGTATGTGCTGTGCTGTGTACTTGATGTGTATGTGCTGTTCTAAATGTGTACTCACTGTGTATGTGCTGTGCTGTGTACTTGATGTGTATGTGCTGTTCTAAATGTGTACTTACTGTGTATGTGCTGCACTAAATGTGTACTGACTGTGTGTGTGCTGTACTGAGTACCTACTGCACAGTGCAAGCTAGATATTGTGAGGTCCCTTTGGCAACCAGTGAACAGTGCCAATGGGCAGATAGATCATTATGGTCTGAGGAAAATGGCACTGCGAGGAATTACCAGGGGATCTGACCGATGCTCAACACTCAGGGGAAGTATGAGACGGGTATACAATCAGATTGCTACTGGTACCATCAGATTTAGAACTCTTCGCTTGCTGCTGATGATGGGGATGGAGCACTTATGGGAGTTTCCCAAATGCTGTGATAACGATTCTGAATAAAACATTCAACGTTCTACTGCACAGTATGTGTGTTACTAAATGTGTACTTGCTGTGTATTGGTTGTACTAAATGTATACTTACTGTGTATGTGTGGTACTAAATGTGTACTTACTGTGTGTGTGCTGTACTAATTGTATACTTACTGTGTGTGTGTGTGTGGTACTAAATGTGTACTCACTGTGTATGTCCTGTAATAAATGTGTACTTACGGTGTAAATGGTACTAATGCGTACTTACTGTGTGTATCCTGTAATAAATGTATACTTACTGTGTGTGTGTGTGGTACTAAACGTGTACTTACTGTGTATGTGTTGTATTAAATGTGTACTCACTGTGTATGTCCTTACTAAATGTGTAATTACTGTGTGTGTGTGGTACTAAATGTGTACTTGCTGTGTATTGGTTGTACTAAATGTGTTCTCACTGTGTATGTCCTGTACTAAATGTGTACTTGCTGTGTACATCCTGTACTAAATGTGTACTCACTGTGTATGTGCTGTACTAAATGTGTACTCACTGTGTATGTCTTGTACTAAATGTGTACTTACTGTGTATGACCTTCACTAAATGTGTACTGTGTATATCTTATACTAAATATGTACTCACTGTGTATGTGTTGTATTACATGTGTACTCACTGTGTATGTCTTGTGCTAAATGTGTACTCACTGTGTATGTGTTGTGCTAAATGTGTACTAACTGTGTATGTGTTGTGCTAAATGTGTACTCACTGTGTATGTATTATACTAAATGTGTACTTTCTGTGTATGTGTTGAACTAAATATGTACTTACTGTGTATGTGTTGTACTAAATGTGTACTCACTGTGTATGTGCTGTACTAAATGTGTACTTCTGTGTATGGGCTAAAGCAAATGTGTACTTACTGTGTATGCGCTGTATTAAATTTGTACTCACTGTGTATGTGCTGTACTAAATGTGTACTTCTGTGTATGGGCTAAAGCAAATGTGTACTTACTGTGTATGCGCTGTATTAAATTTGTACCTACTGTGTATGTGCTGTACTGAATGTCTACTTACTGTGTATGCGCTGTAATAATTTTGTACCTACTGTGTATGTGCTGTACTAAATGTGTACTCACTGTGTATGTGCTGTACTAAATGTGTACTCACTGTGTATGTGCTGTACTAAATGTGTACTCACTGTGTATGTGCTGTACTAAATGTGTACTCACTGTGTAAAAGTTAAGTAAAGTAAAGGACCCTTTTCCACGCCTTCAAGCATATTTGGTTATATTTTATAGACCAAAGGGCACTTGGTGAGTGATGTGATCAACATCACGCCACCACCTTTAGTTTCCATGACTGCACTGCACCTGGTACCCACTCAAAGCTGGGTCGACCTGGTAGCTGAGGCGTATGTGCTGTACTGAATGTCTGCTTACTGTGTATGTGCTGTACTGAATGTCTGCTTACTGTGTATGTGTTGTACTGAATGTCTGTTTACTGTGTATGTGCTGTACTGAATGTCTGCTTACTGTGTATGTGTTGTACTGAATGTCTGCTTACTGTGTATGTGTTGTACTGAATGTCTGCTTACTGTGTATGTGTTGTACTGAATGTCTGCTTACTGTGTATGTGTTGTACTGAATGTCTACTCACTGTGTATGTGTTGTACTGAATGTCTGCTTACTGTGTATGTGTTGTACTGAATGTCTGCTTACTGTGTATGTGCTGTACTGAATGTCTGCTTACTGTGTATGTGCTGTACTGAATGTCTACTCACTGTGTATGTGTTGTACTGAATGTCTGCTTACTGTGTATGTGCTGTACTGAATGTCTACTCACTGTGTATGTGCTGTACTAGACGTGTACCTACTCTTTTTACAATATGCGCTTTCTGATTTATTGGATTTGATTCAACAACCGACATCACAACACTCGGGGCATTCACATAAGCGCTCCGTCCCCATTTTCAGCAGCCAGCGAAGAGTTCTGATACTAATGGTGCCAGTAGCATTCTGATTAAATGTCCGTCTTGCCTTTCCTTTGAGCCTCGAGCATCTGCCAGAACCTCTCGTCACTCCCCCCTGCATCAATCTCACCAGACTGGTGATCCATCTGCTCCTCCAAACTGTACACGCTCTCCCACAAGGCCAGAACCACATCTGCCTTATCATGTATCAGTATTAAACCAAGTTGTGCAGAGCCAGCCAGTCTGTCCGTCTGTTCATTTTCCAACACACCGGCGTACCCAGTGGAAAAATCCAGACAATACTCCTCACCCGTGTCCTCTCCTGTGAAGCTTGCCACTCTACACAAAGCATACCTGTTCTGATCTTCCTCAGCATGCTTTCTGAGTCAGTTACAATCATGATGTGTGTGTGTGTGTCGTGTTCTCTAGCCAGCGGAAAGCTGCAGTGACCGCCTCCACCTCCATTCTTAAGCTGGATGTTGTGGTATCATATGCTAGGCTCTCCTGCACCAAACGCCGACCATTAACTTTTGCTAAGAAGCCCCAAGCACTTCTTTTGCCTCTTGAAACTTAACCATCTGATGCGCTTTCTGTATCAACCCAACTGTTGAATGTCACACAAAAAGAGCAGACCAAAGATTATCATTAATTAATGAGTCATTGCTACAAGCTAAATATTTTCTGACTACCACTAACGGATTATATGACCCACTGTCACTAATGGAGTGTGACCCACTGTTAATGGAGTCTGTGACCCACTGTTACTAATGGAATCTGTGACCCACTGTCAGTAATGGAGTCTGTGACCCACTGTTACTAATGGAATCTGTGACCCACTGTTAGTAATGGAGTCTGTGACCCACTGCCACTAATGGAATCTGTGACCCACTGTCATTAATGGAGTCTGTGATCCACTGCCACTAATGGAGTCTGTGACCCAATCCCACTAATGGAATCTGTGACTCACTGCCACTAATGGAATCTGTGACCCACTGCCATTAATGGAATCTGTGACCCACTGCCATTAATGGAATCTGTGACCCACTGCCATTCATGGAATCTGTAACCCACTGCCATTAATGGAATCTGTGACTCATTGCTGCTAGTGGAATCTGTGACCCACTGCCACTAATGGAATCTGTGACCCACTGCCACTAATGGAATCTGTGACCCACTGCCATTAATGGAATCTGTGACCCACTGCCATTAATGGAATCTGTGACCCACTGCCATTAATGGAATCTGTGACCCACTGCCATTCATGGAATCTGTAACCCACTGCCATTAATGGAATCTGTGACCCACTGCCATTCATGGAATCTGTAACCCACTGCCATTAATGGAATCTGTGACTCATTGCTGCTAGTGGAATCTGTGACCCACTGCCACTAATGGAATCTGTGACCCACTGCCACTAATGGAATCTGTGACCCACTGCCACTAATGGAATCTGTGACCCACTGCCATTAATGGAATCTGTGACCCACTGCCATTAATGGAATCTGTGACTCACTGCCATTAATGGAATCTGTGACTCACTGCCACTAATGGAATCTGTGACCCACTGCCACTAATGGAATCTGTGACTCACTGCCATTAATGGAATCTGTGACTCACTGCCACTAATGGAATCTGTGACCCACTGCCATTAATGGAATCTGTGACCCACTGCCATTAATGGAATCTGTGACTCACTGCCACTAATGGAATCTGTGACTACCACCATTGTCATGGGCATTGGTTTGGGAACTTTAATTATGATTGACTTGCAGCAAGTGACCGTATCAGGCTCACATTGCCACCATCTGGCCATTCTTGCTTGTAGAAAGTGACCCTATCAGGCTCACATTGTCACCATCCAGTCATCCTTGCTTGCAGCTAGTGACCGTGTCAGGCTCACATTGCCACCATCCAGTCATCCTTGCTTGTAGCAAGTGACCGTATCAGGCTCACATTGCCACCATCCAGTCATCCATGCTTGTTCAGTCCACAATCCACAGTTGAGAGGACAGTGATCCTGGTTCACTCCACAGTTGAGAGGACAGTGATCCTGGTTCAGTCCATTCTCCACAGTTGAGAGGACAGTGATCCTAGTGCAGTCCACAGTTAAGAGGACAGTGATCCTAGTGCAGTCCACAGTTAAGAGGACAGTGATCCTGATTCAGTCCATACTCCACAGTTGAGAGAACAGTGATCCTGGTTCAGTCTGCACTCCACAGTTGAGATGACACTGATCCTGGTTCAGTCCACACATCACAGTTTAGATGACAGTGATCCTGGTTCAGTCCACACATCACAGTTGAGAGGACAGTGATCCTTGTTCTGTCCACACATCACATTTGAGATGACAGTGATCCTGGTTCAGTCCACACTCCACAGTTGAGAGAACAGTGATCCTAGTTCAGTCCTTACTCCACAGTTGAGAGAACAGGGATCCTGGTTCAGTCCACACTCCACAGTTGAGAGAACAGTGATCCTGGTTCAGTCCACACTCCACAGTTGAGAGAACAGTGAACCTGGTTCAGTCCATACTCCACAGTTGAGAGAACAGTGATCCTGGTTCAGTCCACACTCCACAGTTGAGATGACAGTGATCCTGGTTCAGTCCACACTCCACAGTTGAGAGAACAGTGAACCTGGTTCAGTCCACACACAACAGTTGAGAGGACAGTGATCCTGGTTCAGTCCACACATCACAGTTGAGATGACAGTGATCCTGGTTCAGTCCACACTCCACAGTTGAGAGAACAGTGATCCTGGTTCAGTCCATACTCCACAGTTGAGAGAACAGTGATCCTGGTTCACTCCACACTCCACAGTTGAGATGACAGTGATCCTGGTTCAGTCCATACTCCACAGTTGAGATGACAGTGATCCTGGTTCAGTCAATACTTCACAGTTGAGAGGACAGTGATCCTGGTTCAGTCAATACTTCACAGTTGAGAGAACAGTGATCCTGGTTCAGTCCATACTCCACAGTTGAGAGGACAGTGATCCTGGTTCAGTCAATACTTCACAGTTGAGATAACAGTGATCCTGGTTCAGTCCATACTCCACAGTTGAGAGAACAGTGATCCTGGTTCAGTCCACACTCCACAGTTGAGAGAACAGTGAACCTGGTTCAGTCCATACTCCACAGTTGAGAGAACAGTGATCCTGGTTCAGTCCACACTCCACAGTTGAGATGACAGTGATCCTGGTTCAGTCCACACTCCACAGTTGAGAGAACAGTGAACCTGGTTCAGTCCACACACAACAGTTGAGAGGACAGTGATCCTGGTTCAGTCCACACATCACAGTTGAGATGACAGTGATCCTGGTTCAGTCCACACTCCACAGTTGAGAGAACAGTGATCCTGGTTCAGTCCATACTCCACAGTTGAGAGAACAGTGATCCTGGTTCACTCCACACTCCACAGTTGAGATGACAGTGATCCTGGTTCAGTCCATACTCCACAGTTGAGATGACAGTGATCCTGGTTCAGTCCATACTCCACAGTTGAGAGAACAGTGATCCTGGTTCAGTCCACACTCCACAGTTGAGAGAACAGTGATCCTGGTTCAGTCCACACTCCACAGTTGAGAGAACAGTGATCCTGGTTCAGTCTATACTCCACAGTTGAGATTACAGTGATCCTGGTTCAGTCCATACTCCACAGTTGAGAGAACAGTGATCCTGGTTCAGTCCACACTCCACAGTTGAGAGAACAGTGATCCTGGTTCAGTCCATACTCCACAGTTGAGAGAACAGTGAACCTGGTTCAGTCCACACTCCACCGTTGAGAGGACAGTAAACCTGGTTCAGTCCATACTCCACAGTTGAGACAGGGGTATCGTTTTTTTTTATCGGGCTGATTGGTTCAGTTTAGGGGTCAGCCCAGATATGTACAAGGAATTACAAATAATTTTTAGAACTGAACTTGTTCAGTACTACGTTTTATTTCAGGTAGTTACTGTTTGAGTCCAAAGACGTTAAACTATATCATTTTTTGACAAGAATGTACAAACAATTTACATAGGATAAGAGCTTTTCTCCCTGGTCAAACCGGCACTTTTTTAGACATGTTTTTCAGCGCTACTGTAATAGACACTGTGTTGTTTACCGGCACCTTTTAAAGTTACTTTTGGTGAGTATCGACACGTTCTCCCCCCCCCCCCCCCCCCAATAAGCAAAGCCCTGTGTCAATGTAACAAATGCCAGCGTTAGAAGATAGTAAAATTATGATACCGTATTAGACGATCCAGTAAATGTATGCTGACCACCTGCGTTGTACATACAGAGTTTATCAGAATTGGGGAAAGGGGGGGTTGCGGGGGGGGGGGGTGTCTCAATTTCCAGGTAAGTATGCAACGGTCGTTTGCATGTAAACGCCTGTCTTCACCTTGCAGCAGCAGTCCATGTTGCGGCACTACCTTTACCTCGTTTGAAAACGAAAATAGACTCCAAAGGTGTGTACTTGTTCCTGAAATAAGTTGGGGAAAGGAAGTCGGATAGTAAATGCATTCAGCGTAAACCTGTTTATCAGTGGCGCCGGTTTAGCCATTTTGACTACATGTAGAAAGCTAGTTCGTTTAAAGATGCTGAAAGTGTATCTATTTTTATTTAAGCGAATCAATATTTGGTTTGCTCTATGATGTGAATTTGTTGCTATTGTTTTGTGAGTTTGTTTATGTATGAGTGTGTACAGAGTTCGTGATGAATAACAGGATAAGGTTTTATACACAGCATCAAAGGTTTTTACGCCACCCACCTACGCCCATGACTGACTGAAATCACCAGTGACAACTGTACCTCCACTCATAGCTGGTACTTTTACTTTTTTTTGTTTCTCAATTCAGTGGCTCTCAAACTTTCTAACGTCGCGACCCTTTAATACAGTTCCTCTTGTTGTGGCGACTCCCCACCATACAATTATTTTCTTTTGCTACTTCATAACTTCAGTAAATATGGGCTTTCCGATGGTCTTTGACGACCTCTGTAAAAGGGTCTTTAGACCCCAAAAAATGATCGTTTGACAACCAAAAAAGGGGTCTCGACCCACTGGTTGAGAACCGCTACCCTAATGAATAATGTGTGGTCCTTAATTAAGCATTAACGCCTCTCATATTTTCTTGTATATATCTCTGAATATGTTAGCAGTCCGCGACTTGTTTCTGTCACGTTATTTATGGTTCTCTGTTCTATTGCTGATATTCAATTATTCTCGATCTGACTGCAGCTTTTACTATGCTCGAGGTTGAAAGCCAATACCAGGATAAGGAAGGTATTTATCAAAGGGCTGCTGTTTGCAGATGAGACAGCAAGTAACACCCACTCAGAGTTGGAACTGCCATGTTTACTATCTAACTTTGCTGATGCATGCTGTGAATTTGCACTGACACCCGGCAAAAAGTAGACAAAGATTGTGGAACAAAGTGCTAGTGAGAAACCTGCAGTCTACATTGGTGGTGAAGAGCTGGAGACTTTTGGCCATTTTACATATCTGGGATCTATAGTGAATTACAAACTATCGCTGGATCAAAAAATCGATATTAGGTTAGGTGAGACAGCAAACAATTTGATAGCCAGCATTAAGAGACAAGCATTGTATCACTAGACCCCAATTTCATATATTCACATTTATGTATACCGAACTACGACCGACTCTATTTATTCTAGAGAAGGCGGGGCACCGAACCACCAAACCATCTATCTATCTATCTATCTATCTATCTATCTATCTATCTATCTATCTATCTATCTATCTATCTATCTATCTATCTATCTATCTATCTATCTATCTATCTATCTATCTATCTATCTATCTATCTATCTATCTATCTATCTATCTATCTATCTATCTATCTATCTATCTATCTATCTATCTATCTATCTAATCTAATCTAAGCTAATCTAAGCTAACCTAACCTAACCTAACCTAACCTAACCTAACCTAACCTAACCTAACCTAACCTAACCTAACCTAACCTGTCTGTCTGTCTGTCTGTCTGTCTGTCTGTCTGTCTGTCTGTCTGTCTGTCTGTCTGTCTGTCTGTCTGTCTGTCTGTCTGTCTGTCTGTCTGTCTGTCTGTCTGTCTGTCTGTCTGTCTGTCTGTCTGTCTATCTATCTATCTAATCTGTCTGTCTGTCTGTCTGTCTGTGGGTATTTGTATGCTAGCACTGGCACCGCTCTTATTCCACATGTATGCACTAGTGTCGTCCGCACGACGTGACCCTGTGTCTGCCATATAAGCTGACCCCACCTGTCCCCTTTTTTTGGACGCTAAGTGAACACTTTTGTGTCTTGTTTCCTTTCTCCCATTACTACTGGCGTTAACTCCTCCCTCTACGCAAGCTACTGGCACAGTTTCAATTCCTGGGTAAAAGTAACGTTGATCTCCCCCACGCCTCGCCCATATACACACTAGCTCACTTCTTATTGGTAGTTCCTGAAGTTGTCACCTTGGCACACGGTTACGGGGGTGTTCCGCAATGTGGTTGATATCGCGTATATTTCAGCACGCCAGTGCTTTTAGACTCCAAAACATAGAAAAACTGGTCCTAACACAACCCCCCCCCCCCCCCTCCAGAGAGTGCTACAACCTATGTCACAGGCATTCTTTTTCTCGGAATGAAAACGTTAATGCAAGGCGTCATAGAGAGAAGACAACAAAGCGGGACACACCCATAATCTTCAGAAAAGTCGTCCAGCCTAACATGTGAATGAAAAGTGACCCACTCTGTTCGCGGAGATTAACATGAACCTAACCCAATTCCTGTTCGCATTGTCATAATATATAGGTCAGTACCTGTCCAGTTCATTCTTTTGGAGTTGTAATTAAGAACCCAGATGAGTATAATTTTTTTTTAGTACATAGTAGTCCAGTGTAGGCATTTCATACTTAGTGCATATTTTTGTATATGTGTTGTGTTGTTTTTGAATGCTGATGAAGGCTAATCGCCGCAACGTCCTTTGTTTGTTCATTGTAATTGTAATTTTGGTCAGCTTATTCGCACTAAGAGAAACGGTTAAACAGCTTTCGTATGCGATGCCTCAGAAGAATACTTGGCATTAAGTGGCAAGACTAGAACACAAACACTGAGGCATTGGAAAGAGCATGTGTCATCGCACTTTTCCTACGGCTGAGTTCCCGAAGGCTCAGGTGGCTGTGTCACACCTGGAGGATGGAGGATGGCATCACACCTGGAGGATGGCAGAGTCCATAAGGACATCCTACTCTATAGTGAAATACATATAGTCGGCTACTACTATATAAAGATGTGTGCAGACGGGACATGGGACATGAATGATACAGGTATTGAGGTAGATTCTTACTTAGAGTGGGGTCAGAAGAAAGGGAATATGTATTTTTTTAAAGGGGGTGGGGGGTATGATTGCCGAAAGATTGAGAGCTGACCGTCTGAACAGAATCACACTAAATACACGTGATGGCAGCACCTTCCTGTGGCACTGAAATCCCATGCTGCAGTTGTTGCAGACTTTTCTGGATGCTGGCGGGTCTTGAAAGTCACACTCGCCATAGCCACGGGCTGTGGTTCCCATGTCTCCCTATAGCTCAACACAGTCGTCTGGAAAGATGGAAAGGTGCCCCCCCCCCCTTTTTTTCAGGAGTTTTTAATTGATTGGATTAATGTTTCTTATTGCCTAGATCAGACTAGTTTAGATGAGTTAAAGAATGATGCGAATGCAAACCGACCAACTGCCTCTACGAGCATACAACGAACAGCACTACTGCCCTAGAGCAAGAGGCAGACCGAGGGTTTTCATGGATAGACAATATATCAAAGATCCTGAAGCAACACGGACTAACAACAACACGTGCAACACACCTGGCCCAGGATAGAAAACTGCGACTCCCCACTACGCTGTGAGGCAATTGTGGACAAGACAAGACAAGGCAAGACGAAGAATGTGTTAAAGTGAAAGTTTTAGTGTTACTGTTTTATTAACTAGGATATCATAAACTATCGACATATTACAGGAAACAGAATCAAATTGTCTTTAGCCACGATTCTGCCGTTTTAGCATAAAACTCTTATTTAATCCTGATGACATACATGTACAGAAGCCTGTAGAGATTTTCAGCAGGTTTTAGCTCTGCAGAGATATTTATAGATCTGCTGCCTGGATCGGCGGAATGTCTTTAGAGTGCATTATAACAGGTACGCTTTCACATGTGGCTTACATTGAGCTTGCAGTGTTTGTATCTTCTAGAAGCATTTATCGTTGTTTTCTTTCCCGTATTATGTTTTATTGTTACACACATATACGCACACACGCAACTCAAAGGAAAAAATATAAGAGAGAGATCATCAAGTGTTTTGCGGACTAGCGTGAGCAATAATACTTCTCCACATCTTGCATTCTTCAACAGTATGTATCAAATTTTCCTACGGATACCTTTCCGGGCCATCACATACGGTTTTACATGCATGCATACACACACACAGATATATAAATAAAACGGAGTCGAGGAATAGACTGCAAGCCCTATGTGATATATAACGGCACAACAGGATGAAGATGGTGATATACTTATGTATATAGTGTCAAGTGCCTTGCCGACTAGCATTGGCATGCATCCTTTCCCATCAGTAAATGGACCCTTTTCCACACCTTTTAGGCGTATAGGGTTTATAGGGCTAGACCTGTATTTTTATAGACTAATCGGCACAAGATAGGTGATGTGGTCATCATCACGCCGGTCGCCTTTACTTCCCGGGACTGCACTCGATACCCACTCAAGGCTGGGTCGATCTGGGATCCAAGGTCATTTTTGCACAGTGTCCGGCTCCGACAGGAAGCGAACCCACGACATTACGATCCGCGGCGAGCGTCTAGCCACTCGGCCACGGCGACTCCCATCCTTTCTCAAACTGACACCTTTTCATGTCTTAACAAACGGTTGTCGAGAATCTTTTCTGTCTTCTTCTATCTCTCTTTCCAGAAATCATCAATCTTTGGCAAAACACATTTTGGCTAAGCAATCTTTACAGTCTTTGTAAAACCACATCTCTGACACCCCCGGGCATGTTTTAGCTTGTCTACCAGTAGCGCAGTATCCACAGCCATGTGTTGATGAGATTGCCTCTTTGTCGCATGCAGCAAGTCGGTTCTTCACCTACATTGAAATGTGTTTCTTGTGAAAGTTATTTTTCTGTTTACAAAATGCAGAGCTTGGTTGTCTTATTCTAGTCTGTAAATCTGTTATATACACATTCCCTTTCTGAAATTACACTAAGTCTAAATACTTTGCTTTTTGTATGGACCCCCAAATTAATAGAACTGTCTTGACGTTGACGATCAGGCCCCCTTTAATTACCGTTTTTTTTTTTTTAAACGGAGACTGTGCTCTGTTATTCCATTTTCTCCAGACTGTTGTGGCTGTCACTGTTTCTTCTGACTTACTGCTAACACCAGTATATCGTCAGTTGTTTACACTGCGGTCGTTTAATCCCCGGCATATTCCATAAACAGTATTTCATGATATGCTTCCTATATGAGTATAGCCACTAGGGCGTCTGTTTACTTACATTGATGCGACGGGAGCCTCGTGTCTTTTATTTTCACCATTTGATAACCCGACGTCACCACCAGGCATGCAGACATTTATGTTACCGCGGAAGCTTTGCCATGCCCGGAACTGACTGAAGACAACAGATATAGGAATTCATTTTGCGGGGGAGGGCACATGAGCAGTTTCTGAAATCCTGCACATGTTCTGCTACCCGAATGCACATACATTAATCTGGCTAAAGTGCAATATGAAGTTAGAGGTGTGTGGTGAGATAATATAAAGATATGTTGAAAGAAAACACACACACATTTGAGACAGGATATCTGCTGGTATTTACAAGTGCAGTTCATGTCGTTTTGTAACCGAGCTTGAGCTGTAATTGCAAGCGGCCGTTATTCTCGGAGAACGTGTGAAAACACGTGAAAACAATAGTGACATCGGGTGTTCACTTAGGGTGGAACAACAAATCGTAAGACGTGGAATGAGCTGCAGGCAGTGGTAAAATATAGTACTAGATGCGATTACGTGACTTGCCTCGCACCAGTTGTATGTATACTTACTGTGCTGCCAGAGTGCATGGCAGTCAGAAATTCAGCAGTTGACTTATTCAGTTGTCGCCTGGGTCCAGTGGTTTCCTATACAGATGACTCTGAGTTCAGAGGCAACAGAAGTTCCCCGGAATTTATAGCAAAAGCGAATCGACTAAGTTAGCATAGCAAAGCCTGGCACGTGATACCACAACATATAGTTTGAGAATGGGGGCAGTTACTACAACTTTCCAATGGCTCTAGAACCAGCTGCACACACGTATCGTAATTGTAACGGACTCACATAGCACGCTGAGAAAGACGTTTTTCGTGCAAACTGACGAGCACTGCTTCAGAGGTACCGGATAGTTAGCGTCCTTTGGGTATTTACTGCAGGATGTGTAGGTGTGTTTAGGAAACGAACAAGCAGATTGACTGGCTCTGCAAGTAAAGTGACGCTTGCCAAGCTAGTTGCTAACGAGATCGGAAAATGGCAGGGGGGGGGGGATGAGATTGAGGAGTGTGGAAGCACAAATAGTTCTTCTTCTTTCTCCTCCTCTTTCTTCTTTCTCCTCCTCTTTCTTCTTCTTAACTTCCTCTTTTACCGCATCGTGTGTCGAGGATGATATAAGGTTTTGCTTTTTCCTCTTCAGGTCGCCCGGATCATAGACAAATCGTGCTGATGTAGAGTTTCTCTTATGTTATCTTTTCATATTTTCTCGGTCCTTCTCGTACTCTACGCCGTTCTCCTCTTTTATATTTCTGTATACTTATGTGGTATGACGTCACACGGCATTCTCTGCAAGTGGGAAACCACTTGATTTGCTGTCTTTGTATGCAATTTCGTATTGTTTCTCTGCCGACTTGTTCTCTTATGATCTCCTTCCTGATGTCATCTCGTCTGGTCACCCCTACACGGCTACTGCCCTCGGTTAGGAATTCTACGTTGGCTGCTGAAGACGGGGATGTCGCGAGTTGTTTTGTCTGCTGTTAGCTAAGCTCAGCCCAACCTACTCTGGTGCGCGGTCTCTGCAGAGTCGATGTTTCAAACGATCACTGCTAGTGGCGTGTGGGTGTATGTATGTGTGTGGCGTGTGTTGAATTAGCATTCCCATACACACCTGTGTGCTAGTTAGCGTGCGCCAGCTTGCACGGCGGTTGAAAAACATGAATGAGCAAGTTACTGTAGGCAGATATGAGTCATTATTTCCAACTGAAGGCATTAACCGATTCATAAGTGGGTGCTGGTGGCTGAGTTCTGTTAGATTCATTTACACTCTTTAGCATTTTATCACAATCTCTTAATTCACCCCCCCCCCCACGGGCCGTCCCTCGCCCCCTCTCTTTCTCTCTCGCTCTCTAGGATCATCCGCGTCAGTCGGCTAGGTACTTGATGATTACATAAATACTTGATATTTCTGTGAATTACAATGGTGTGTACATGGTATCCCTGCAGTTGAAAATGCCCCTCGTTTATCAATGTGCCAGTGTCAACGTATGTCTTATGCTTAAGAAATTAACGCAGGTTTGATGTTAGTTTCCTGCAGTCCTCCTATATATATATATATATATATATATATATATATATATATATATATATATATATATATATATATATATATATATATAGTTATATATATATATACACACATACACACACATATATGTATATATACATGTACGTGTGTGTGTAACTGAACTGTACATGTATGTCTATAAAGGTGTGTGTGGTTGTGTTTAGTGCATACCGGCCCCCTTCACAACAGCAGTCACTAGGTGCTAGAGTTCTGCTCCAAGCCACTAGTTTTGGTGCAACTGATATTTCTTAGCCAACATAACTGACACAAAGAAATCAGACCGCAATTATAGCCGATACTGCTTGCAGCAGGCTGAACGTGGTCAATTTTTTTTGTTTGTTTTACATAAATGGACAATGGACCAACCGCACACAAATAAACCAGTAAAACAGATGTACATGCAAAACGCACGCGCCTGGAACAAAGCCAAAGTCCAAATAGACGAACAGTCAACACTTTCTGCCGGAGCTTTCAAGCGGTGAATAAAGAAGACAGTGAAAAAAGAAGACGGTGAACAAAGAAGACGGTGAACAAAGGAGACGGTGAACAAAGAAGACGGTGAACAAAGAAGACGGTGAACAAAGAAGACGGTGAACAAAGAAGACGGTGAACAAAGAAGACGGTGAACAAAGAAGACGGTGAACAAAGATGACGGTGAACAAAGATGACGGTGAAGAAAGAAGACGGTGAACAAAGATGACGGTGAAGAAAGAAGACGGTGAACAAAGAAGACAACTACATGCTTTCTATGAACATCTTTTAACTTCAGTGAAAATGCAATGGTTCAGACATGTAATCAGATCTAACGGTCTCTCAAAAAATATCAACATACTATAGGGTTCTTAGTGGGGAGGGGGAGGGGTGGAGGAGGGAACGGTAGGAAAAACCTGGATACAGAACTTGACTGACTGGACAAGCCTTAGGTAGGCCACCATGAAGTCCATCGCAACTGACCGTCAAAGGGTGAAGGGAGCTGAAAAGATGGTCTACAGCAACTGGTGACCCAACGACACGCAGTGTTACGGGACGGTGATGATGATCAGGCTTTCTTGTGTGCAGACACACACATGGATATAAACACACTTTCGACCACGCGGGAGTACATGCTTACGTGTTTGCTTACACACATACATATGCATGTGCACATACACTCAAGGCAGTCACATGCAGCGGCCAGAGGCTCGCCTGTGGATCAGAAGGCCATGGGTTCATATCCTGACATAGCCAGTCACTAGTCTGGGTCTTTTGCAGAGTGACTGTTACATCAGTGCAGAGTGACTGTTACATCAGTGCAGGGTGGCTGTTACATCAGTGCAGAGTGACTGTTACATCAGTGCAGAGTGACTGTTACATCAGTGCAGAGTGACTGTTACATCAGTGCAGAGTGACTGTTACATCAGTGCAGAGTGACTGTTACATCAGTGCAGAGTGACTGTTACATCAGTGCAGAGTGACTGTTACATCAATGCAGAGTGGCTGTTACATCAGTGCAGAGTGGCTGTTACATCAGTGCAGAGTGACTGTTACATCAGTGCAGAGTGACTGTTACATCAGTGCAGAGTGACTGTTACATCAGTGCAGAGTGACTGTTACATCAGTGCAGAGTGGCTGTTACATCAGTGCAGAGTGACTGTTACATCAGTGCAGGGTGGCTGTTACATCAGTGCAGAGTGACTGTTACATCAGTGCAGAGTGACTGTTGCATCAGTGCAGAGTGACTGTTACATCAGTGCAGAGTGACTGTTACATCAGTGCAGAGTGGCTGTTACATCAGTGCAGAGTGGCTGTTACATCAGTGCAGAGTGACTGTTACATCAGCGCAGGGTGGCTGTTACATCAGCACAGTGTGACTGTTACATCAGCGCAGAGTGACTGTTACATCAGCGCAGAGTGACTGTTACATCAGCGCAGAGTGACTGTTACATCAGCGCAGAGTGACTGTTACATCAGCGCAGAGTGATTGTTACATCAGCGCAGAGTGACTGTTACATCAGCGCAAAGAGACTGTTACATCAGCGCAAAGAGACTGTTACATCGGCGCAGAGTGACTGTTACATCAGTGCAGAGTGACTGTTACATCAGTGCAGAGTGACTGTTACATCAGCGCAGAGTGACTGTTACATCAGCGCAGAGTGACTGTTACATCAGCGCAGAGTGACTTACATCAGCGCAGAGTGACTGTTACATCAGCGCAGAGTGACTGTTACATCAGCGCAGAGTGACTGTTACATCAGCGCAGAGTGACTGTTACATCAGCGCAGTGGCGCGGTGATTTCGGTCACAGGCATGAGGGGAAGTTAAGTCTGATGTGATGTGTATAAGGAGATATTCCGTACCCCACTCGGGCGCCAGTCCTTCACTGTTCTGGTTTTACGGAACCTCATGCAAGACTCCTGCCGCACGTCCCCGTCGTGCGCCACGGATAATGTCTCAAATGAGCATTAACAGAGTTGGCAGGGGATTTCGGAGCTGGCGGCCCCTAGAGGTGTAGTGCCCTTTCTGGCTCTCACCAGCCCGCCCCCAAACGCATGGGTGAAAAGTATAACAACACTCATTCGGAACATGAGTAAGGATTGCTTGCTAAATGTACCATCAAATGACAACTCTCTGTTAAAATTCGGAAGCGAATGGAAAACTGTGCTGCTGAGACTCAACCCTGACCGAGAGATTTACCCGCAGCCAAGACGAGTAACATCTCTTGTGGGCGATTTCTCGCAGCAAGATCCTACCCACGTACATCCTCTGTCAATCCTCAGTGTCGTCGTCACCGCGCTGAGGTACACCACGGCAGCAACTCTTCATAAGCTGGCTAAGAAATAACGTCCGACAAAGTTATACCCCACGGCACACATGCAAGCTCAAAGTCCGACGATCAGAATTCGTACAGAGCAGGAAAAAGCCAAATGTCCGTATCCACTGGTCCCACTCGCCCGAGTGTTGGGACCAAACAGGTGAAGCCTGATTCTGTCGTGCTAAGGGCACAGCTGAAACAACGTTAAAGGTGTCTAACGTACGATGAAAAAGAATGTACCTATTTGTGCGGCCACAAAAGTCCTGGACCTGCGGGCTGCTCCCCGCTGATCTCCGGAGAGTGCAGCCTTGTAGCGCGGGAAGCTCAATACACGGTTGTGAGGTTAAGCAGTCATGGGCAGGACGTGACGATTCCTTGGGTGAGCCCAGAACCAGAGCATCATGTGTCGGCTCTGCATTTATGGAAGCCTCCTTGGATGGCGGGGAATGCCCATGATCTGCCCCTGCCTTCCCTTGAGGGCTGACAATTCTACCTAGGGCTGCCTTAGGGAGGATATTCCGGGAGCCACACCTGTTAAAGGTCAAAGAGGACACCACACAAATTAGGCAACATCTCGACCCACACAAAACAATAGCCACAGTCAACCTAGAAATAGGCTTGACGTCTTCCCTCGAAGTCGGAGTACATCTGCCGGTGAGGCAGGGAACGAGGACTGCAAACAAATAAGACAGTAAAACGGATGTACACGCAAAACTCAGGTCAAGGTAAAAGCCAAAAGTCCATTTGGACGAACAACCGCGACTTACCGCCGGAATTCACAGCCGGTGAACAAGAAGAAGAAGACATCAGCGCAGAGTGATTGTTACATCAGTGCAGAGTGACTGTTACATCAGCGCAAAGAGACTGTTACATCGGCGCAGAGCGACTGTTATATCAGTGCAGAGTGACTGTTACATCAGTGCAGAGTGACTGTTACATCAGTGCAGAGTGACTGTTACATCAGTGCAGAGTGACTGTTACATCAGAGCAGAGTGACTGTTACATCAGTGCAGAGTGACTGTTACATCAGTGCAGAGTGACTGTTACATCAGTGCAGAGTGACTGTTACATCAGTGCAGAGTGACTGTTACATCAGCGCAGAGTGACTGTTACATCGGCGCAGAGTGACTGTTACATCGGCGCAGAGTGACTGTTACATCGGCGCAGAGTGACTGTTACATCAGCGCAGAGTGACTGTTACATCAGTGCAGAGTGACTGTTACATCAGTGCAGAGTGACTGTTAATCAGCGTAGAAAAATATGTCTTAATAAAAATGATACCAGAAAGAAAAGAAAATATTCATTGTTGGCTGCTCCTTTCCCTAGTTAGTTATTATGTATGAATGGATGGGTTGACAGATGGTTAGATGGTTTAGTATACATAAATGTGAATATATGAAATTGGGGTCTCACGATACAATGCTTCTCTCTTACTGCGGGCTATCAAATAGAGACAGTAAGGTTGATTGTTATACAAAGTATCAAGCGCAAAAATGAAAAGTATTCCATGTGGGATAGTAAAAACCAGAATGAAAGGCAGCGATGGAAGGACAGATGGATGGACAAGAGATTTTTTCCTTTAATCGTAAGCTTTCTATTTTCCAAAACTCTTTTTGTGAATCTGCTCATGTTTATGGAAATGCCCCGAGTGATGTGATGTTGATTCTTGACTCAACTCATATTTGTCTGAACTTCTAGATATATTTTAGTCAGCAGTACCCTTAGACAAATGATAGCTGCTCTAGTTCCACAGCTTTTACTGACCCCAATACGGTTCTTCAAAAACTTTGCTGTATATTTTATTTTGACCTTTTTTTTATTTGATCATTGTGTTCCTTCAGGAGTGTCTTAGTTACATGGTGGCTCATTAAGCTAATAATTCTGTATTTTTCAGTCAGCAGCTTTTGATTTTTATTGGGGATCTGTGATGTGAATGTATGTTTTCTTGTCCTTGTGGATGTAACCAGTGTTATATGTCATTACATATTTATCTGGTTTCAATTCCAGAATAGGATGAAGATTTTATCATATTTAATAATAATACGTTAGTTATTTTGTCAGCAGGTGATCCTCACTACACATCAAACCACTGAGTCCATAAATGCTTGGATCCAATACTTAGTGGCCTCATAGCGTGTAGCCACTGACGAGACCACTTGTGTGTTGGTTAATTTAATGTCAGACTGTCAGAGCCTGCAACGTTCTCATGCTATGTCTTGTTCTTCTCTACTTCAGCTGTAATATCTTTGGTCCATCCTGAATTCAACAGTTTCAATTTATTAACAATATAGGTCCCTGCATAAAATGTGCTGAGTCATTTACACCAAAGCACTTCACACTTTCAAAGGAGCATCTGTGCAGAATGACTTCTGATCTCTGGGTCTGTTTTCTTCTGAATGATAGAGACAGAGAGAGAGAGAGAGAGAGAGAGAGAGAGAGAGAGAGAGAGAGAGAGAGAGAGAGAGAGAGAGAGAGAGAGAGAAAAGAGAGAGAGAGAGGATGTCAGACCGACAGAGACAGATAGATGGAGGGAGCAGTCATATTTGGGTTTCACTGACAGCTTGTACAGCTCCCTGCCTGCTTGCCTGTATGAAAAAAAATATGCATTATGGAAATGTATTTCTGAAACAGACAGCAGGCTGTGTGTGAGAATATAGAAACTGAGTGAGTGATGGATTCGGCTTGTAGGGAGATAATGCACTTTCTTCTTCTCAGCTTATGAAGACTGAGGATTTCTAATTAGGGATACTCTACCTGTTTGTCGATACAAATGCTTCGTAATGCCAGGGTGCCTGGTTTGATCCCAGCTGCGGGCCATGCACCTTGCATTGATTTTGACAGTGTTATCAGGGGGCCGACCGTCCAGAAAGCAATGGCAAACTATTAGAGAAACCACACACAGCCAGGGGCTGCTGGGGATGGTTCTGCAGCATCCTGTAAAGGATACTCAATTAACCTACCTGTTTGCTATATAATTCTTTCTTGAATCTTTTGTTTTTGTTTTCTAAAAAATAAAAAATACTTGCATTTTGTTTTTACTTTCAGTTGTCTGGCTGTGCAATTTTAGGAGTAGGGATATGGTTGAGAGTTGACGAGAGTGCCTCTGAGTTTATGAGCAAAACATCAAAGATCGACATCATCTATACATTGGCCTATGTCCTGATGGCAATAGGGTTCCTCATCATGCTCATTGGGTTTCTTGGATGCTGTGGTGCAGTCAGAGAAAGCCAGTGCATGCTAGCCACGGTAAGGACATAAGGAGGTTAGTGTTAGAGACCAACAGCACAAACATGTCACAAAGGCTAACAGGAAGCACGGTGTATACAAGAGTTGGTTTTCTGATGGTGATTTTACTCCTTGTTTAGTGGATAATGTTGACAAGTTACAAGTACTCTTTAAACTGATATCTTATTCACTGTGTGGCACTTTTCACTTCCTTGACCCTAGGACACAACTTTATTAGAGGGATGATAGAGTGGTAGTGTTATTATCTTGGCTGTCATATTCTGTTTTCTTTTTCTTTTCCTTAGCATTCACTGGCCGGCTGCTAACTCTGGCAGAAAGTTCTGTTTGTTCGTCCACTTCTGGACTTTGATCTTGAATGCACATCCATTTTAGCCCCCCCCCCCCCCCCCCCCCCCACTTCCACACCAACCCCCATTAGGGGTTAAGTGACCAACACAGGGAAAATTTTGTGGCTAAAAGTTACTTGCATTAGAAAATATGGGCTACTGGGCTACTACAATGTTTTGCCCACCACTGGTCATTGATGGCCATACTTGTTAGGGGTCTACTGCAGTATTAGTTAGTCTTTCCTCTTGTGTCGAGTGCGGCACATAGGGCAGAGGTCACGACTCTCCATGCACGGCGGTCCGTTGCAATCCGTTGTAGGTCTTGGATGTTTGAGTGGCCCATGAGCGAGCCTTCCCTGATGATAGTTCTACGTAGGGTTTCCCTTGGTCTTCCACGAGATCTTTTCCCCTGTGGTGTCCAAATGAGGGCTTGGTAAGGAAGTCTTGATTTATCCATTCTAAGGACGTGGCCGACATAGTTCCAGCGGCGTTTTCGTATAAAATTAGACACATACTCTTGCCTGGATTCTTGCCTTATTTGTGTATTGGTTGTATGCAGTATGTTCTGGTAAAATATTGCTGCATCACTTTTTCTTTATACTCAAACTCAACAAATAAGTACTGTATAGCTTGTACAGAAGAATTCGTAAAATTATCTGGACAGCTAAAATAAGTAATCTAGATGTTATGGCAAGGACCCAAAGACAACTTATCACAAACAGAAAGAGACAGACTTTTTTTGTTGTTTTCACATTATAAGAAGAAAGAAACTGGAACATCTGACCACTGGAAAGATTTAGGGAAAGAGAGAAAAGGGATGACAGTGCAAGAAGATTCCTGCCAGCCGTTTATCATGGCATGGGATGAGTGTCGGCATGTGAACTGATACATTCTATTGGAGATTACAGGATGTGGAGTGGTGTGATCACCCATACCTGCCAGCAAGGTCCTTGCTTTAGCTATCTCATTGATATAATAGTTAATTAGAAGGCACTTAATTAGTTCTTATAGTTATATTGTATTTGCTCTTTCCATTTATATGTAGGTATTTGTTTTGATTTAATTTCATTGTAGGTGTCTTCTTCTTCTTCTTCACTTCCTCTTTTACCGCTGTGGGTGTCGAAGGAGATATAAGGTTCTGTTTCAGTAGGTGTACTGATCTTTAAATGTCAGATAGTTCACATTCTTAAATATATAACTAAGCTAATGTGAATTGCATGATTTCTAATGATCACTGAAGTACAGTGCATTTCTGATTTTTATTTTTAAATATAAATTATACATCTAAAATTTTTTTATGATTATACTGTTTAAAAAAAAATTATAAGTCATACAATACATTAAAAGACAACAGATCTAAATGGTCACTTGACCCACCAAAAAAATGCAATGGTACTAACTACTACAGTTTTTTTTTTTTTTTCTGTCATTGGATGCTCTTTATTGTTTAAGTTTTTTGTGAAGTATAGTTGGCAGTTGAATTCAGAAAAAAAGAAAACAAAGTTTGATGGAAACGCTTGGTTGCGTGTATTAGAATAAAACTATGTACACATACTGCGATATTCACTTTTTAAAAAAAATCCTGTGCCACCAGTGACATCATTTGCTTTCTACTTGACCCATTCATGATATTAATTTTAAAAAGATAGCCAGATATATAATGAGCATATCAGATAATGTGGGAAGACCATTCAAAAGTGGGACTGACGAAATGGGAAACAACCTCAGAGTAAATTAAAGGGAGACACAAATATTGTTTCCCACCCCTTTCCACCCCTACACACACCAACACCAGAGACACTACAGATGGTAGAGAGGGGGAGGAGGGGAGGTAATAAAAGGTTAGTTGTGTATCCTTTAACAGGGCGTTGCAGAACCAACCCTAACAGCCATTGGCTGTTGTGTGGTTTCTCTAGGCAAATTTACGCCCAGTAGTTTGCCATTGCTTTCTGGACGGTCAGCTTTCTAGATACCACTGTCGAAACCAACGCAAGATGGGTGGCCCGCAGCTGGGATCGAACCCGGCATCGCGGCATTATGAAGCGTTCGCATCGACTTAGCCACAGAGCAGACGGGGATGTAATAAAGGAATGAAATGACAAATATAATTTAATATTAGAACCATACCATGTGTATTTACTTGTAACTTTTCTTTCCATCTGCCCAGTTCTTCTTGCTGCTGTTTATTATCTTTGCCATTCTGCTGGGTTTTGGAATTTGGGCTGCTGTGGCTAAGGACAGTGTAAGTAATGCTAGCAGAAAATAATGTGTGATTCCTGTGATATTTTTGAATGGAGGCAAGTAAGTGAAGGTGGGTAATTTGACTGAAAACAGTTAATTGGTCAAAAGTTTCCATGGTGAAGTAGTTACACCATTTACCTAATGTTCTGAAGGCCATGGGTTTGGAACCATCATCTTGTCTGTTGCTGGAACTTTGAGCTTATGCTTTGTGTAATGCTCTCATAGGCAACATGTCACTCTACAGAGAGAGAGAGAGAGAGAGAGACCAACCAAGCCATAGAGGATAGAATGTGTGTTAGAAGCTGGTGGAAAAATGGGTGGGGGGAGGGGAGGGGGGTTGCAGGCCAGGTTATTTTTGTATTTCTCAGGTTTAAAAATATATAGTTCTCAAAAATTGTCAACTTGATTTATTCAATGTGGCATGTCGACAAGGTACGTATCATATTTACAACCCTACCCTCAGGGAACTTTGGGGCGTGCCAGGATAGTGCTTGATTTTACTGTGATGCCATAATTATAACTTCTTTAGAGGTGGAATGAGCTGTTTTGGATTTGCCCTATTGGATTGCCATCTAAAGTTGAAACCTTCCCGGAGGGAAAAAAGAGTCATTCATTCAGTCAGGAGCATATCGCAATGTCTGGCTTTTTCATTTAGAAGATGCTTACAACAGAGTCAGATATAAAATCTTGAAGACAGCGCTTATTAAGAAAGGAGTCTGTCCTTGGCTGCTTTGTATTCTCGTCCGGTAGCTCTCCGCTTGGGTTCATGGACCTCCGAACTACGTATTATAGTCCCAGGACTACCACAGTGATCTGCAATTTCATCTGTGCTGTTCAGTTTGTTTACGAGCAAGATTGCAGAACTGGAAACACCTGGAGTTAGTAGAATATTGACATTCGCAGATGATATTCTCGCATAAAGGCAGGGGAGAGATCAGAATAAAAGTGCTCAAGAGTTACAGGAGACAGTATATAAAGTGATCGACTGGTGTAAAGAGCGCACTGCGGTAATTAACCCAGAAAAGCAAACCATCCTGTGGTGTTCTTTGGACAACAGAATTGTTAGAGCTGATGTTCCAAGCCTGAAAATAATTGGCAGGGACATCAAGAGAGACAGCAGACCCCTGTACCTGGGAATCACCTTTGACAAGAGCTTGTCTTTCAAGGCTCACATAGAGGTGGTTGTGTCAAAGTCCCAAAAAGGCCTTAATTATAACAGCAGTGGACGTGGAGCAGAGAATGCTGTACACACTATACCAGCACTTGATCATCTCAGTGATTGATTATGGACTGGTTTTTCTCACTGTCTCAAAGAGTCAGCTAGTAAAACTGGAGCGCATACAGAATGAAGCATATTTGGGTGATTCTGGGACGTAGAAGAGACACTCAAATTGTGTGCATGTGATACATCCTTGCATTGCCGACTATTGCTGCAGGCTAAAGATGCTGCAGGCTAAGTCATACTTCAGAGTAACTGCTGACAAAGAGCACCCCCTGTATGAAGCTTAGGCTGCAGTAAAGAGTCAGAGGCTGAAAAGGGGGAAATCATGGTTGGCTCAAGCAAAAGACACAATAAGACAAGTATACCAATGGAAAATCTTTAGTGCAGGTTAGTTAGTTAGTTAGTTAGTCTTTCCTCTTGTGTCGAGTGCGGCACATAGGGCAGAGGTCATGACTCTCCATGCATGGCGGTTCGTTGCAATCTGTTGTAGGTCTTGGAAGTTTGGGTGTCCCATGAGCGAGCCTTCCATGATGATAGTTCTACGTAGAGTTTCCATTGGTCTTCCACGAGATCTTTTCCCCTGTGGACAGCCTGGTATATGATACTACAACATCTAGCATAAGAATGGAGGTGAAGGCGGTCACTGCAGCTTGCCGGTGGCTAAAGAACAAGATGCATACACATATCGTAATTTTAACGAATTCTGAAAGCATGCTAAAAAAGGTGAAGACAAGATTGCTTCAAGCAGAGTGGCAAGCTTCACTGGAAAGGTCACAGGTAGCAAGCATACTTTGGATCTTTTCTTCAGGCAGTGCTGGTGTGGTGGGGAATGAACAGGCAGACAGATTGGCCGGATCTGCATCGCTGGGTGGTGAATTGATACATGACAAGGCAGATGTGGTCAGAGCCCTTTAGGAACAAGTAATGAAGTCAGAAGAGAAACTGGATTTGTATGGGCTGGAGAGAATGATGCCCTGGCTGTGACCAGAGGGTTCGGCAAGACGGACATACAACCAGACTATGACCAACACTATTAGTATTGGAACTCTGGGCTGGCTGCTGAAGATGGGGATGGAACGCATATGGGAATGCCCTGAATGCTGTGATGTCATTTCTTGACTCAACTCAACTCTTAAACCTCCAACTGACATCATGTAACCAATTTTCAATAATTGATCTGTTGCAGCTGTAACTACTGTGAAACATTTTATCATTGTTAGCAGAGGCCACAGGTATTGACAGAATTGATCACAGCAACTAAATAATATCTATAATTTTTTTTTTGCCATTCTAGTTGAAGGATTATACAGAAGACATTTTGAAAGAAGGTGTGGATAAATACTATGTAGACAAGAAACAGGCAGCCCTCATGGATTCCATCCAGAATTTTGTGAGTTATAGTTTGCTTGTTTTCTCTTTGAATATAGCTGTCTTGTATCAGTATTCTCTTTAAAGTGAGAAAAACATTAGCAACTCAAAGAGAATGTCTGATTGATTGTAACATTTTTATTAGCACACACCACATGAATATAAAAGGTTTTACAGTAGGCAACAGAAATGTTGGTTCTAGTGATCATGTTCAGGGTGTTTTAGAGCAGACAACTGAATAGTTCTAGTGATCATGTCAGTGTGTTTTAGAGCAGACAACTGAATAGTTCTAGTGATCATGTGCAGGGTGTTTTAGAGCAGACAACTGAATAGTTCTAGTGATCATGTGCAGGGTGTTTTAGAGCAGACAACTGAATAGTTTTAGTGACCATGTCAGTGTGTTTTAGAGCAGACAACTGAATAGTTCTAGTGATCATGTCAGTGTGTTTTAGAGCAGACAACTGAATAGTTCTAGTGATCATGTGCAGGGTGTTTTAGAGCAGACAACTGAATAGTTTTAGTGACCATGTCAGTGTGTTTTAGAGCAGACAACTGAATAGTTTTAGTGACCATGTCAGTGTGTTTTAGAGCAGACAACTGAATAGTTTTAGTGACCATGTCAGTGTGTTTTAGAGCAGACAACTGAATAGTTCTAGTGATCATGTCAGTGTGTTTTAGAGCAGACAACTGAATAGTTCTAGTGATCATGTGCAGGGTGTTTTAGAGCAGACAACTGAATAGTTTTAGTGACCATGTCAGTGTGTTTTAGAGCAGACAACTGAATAGTTCTAGTGATCATGTGCAGGGTGTTTTAGAGCAGACAACTGATTTTGTTAGAAATAGTCATAGGCCACAGTAAAAGTAAAGGGCCTTTTTCCATGCCTTAGGCATGTTGGGCATACAATGGCTGGATTGGCTTTTTACCCCACCAGGACATCACACAAGCGATAAACACCCGATGACACAAAGTGCCACCATGCGGATGAGGATCACTGTGGAGAGGTTCCAGAAACCGCGTTCAGACATTTGGCCATAATGATGACCTGCCTATATTGCGGCCCCTGGCAAAAGCCAGAGTGGGGCTTCAAATAACAAAAAATAACGTCCTAAGAAGGACGTAAGAAATTATTAATGTTGTTGGGCATACAAGACTACATCTGTATTTTATAGAGCAATCAGCACTTGGTGGGTGATATGTCAGCATCACAATGACTACTTCTACTTCCTAGGACTTTACCTGGACCCATCTGATGTTGGGTTGACCTTGGAGAAAATGTCATTTAAAAAAAAATTCAGCTCTGTCAGAACCCGAACCCTCGACCTTCCGATCCGCAGGCTATCTACTAGCTGCTACACCATGGTGGCTCCCCATAGGCGACAGATGTTTTCAGAATAATATTTGATAACTGGTCTGGGATCCTACTGCTAGATGTTTTCATGGGAAAGTTTTGTGCCATTTAGTCACACAAGTTACCAAAAATGTGGGTAATTGAGTGACCTCTAGATAAAGCGATAACTGGGTAGTGGATTAAGAAGAATTTACAGAAAGTGCCAGATGGTAGTTGGCTGAATGGCCTGTAGATATAAAAGTTGCTTGATAGTGGATGCTTGAATGGCCTTAAGATATGTGTAGTTAAAGCTGCACAGGAGGTTGAGCACAAAGGGAAGCTGCAGATCATAGAAACAAGTCTCTGTTATTTTCATTTTCGAAGTCTTTATCTTCTTATCCTTCTCGACTGGCACTCCCATCCTGATCTTGGCTTTCGAGTGTATTTGTTCCTGTTGTGTATTTTGAATCCTTTAGCTGTCTTGGAAAAATGGGTTCACGGCTTACAACACTTTAATATAAGTCAAAATTTTTACTCTAAAAACTTGGCAGTACGAGAACAGTCCAAAAGATCCTCAGAAATGTCTGCTGTATTTAGACAATATTTTTTACATTTTAAATGTGGCTCATTTTATACAGCAAAAGCTGGGAAATTTTTAGCCAGTATTAGCTTCACCAGAAGTATTTTTTCCTAAGATATTTTTTTTGTTAAGACATTCCAGAGGGTGGCATCATATTTGTTCTTCCATCTGGCCTCACCTGAACAACCATGAGTATGCTGGCCAGTCCTCAAGAGAAGGCAGTGGTGACACCAGGATATTCCCCGTCATTCAAGAAGCTTTCTTCGAAGTCGAAGAGGCAAGGAACCAACAGTCTGCTTGCAAATGAGTCGACCTGGGAAACAGATGTGCACGCAACACTCAGGTTCTGGAACAGGACTAGAGTCCAGAAGTGGATGAACAACTAGAACTTTCCACTGAAGTTTAACGCCGGTGAACACAAAGAAGAAGAAAATAACTTTGTTGCTAATTTTCTTTTGACTTGAAGGGCCCATTTTATTTACATATATTTCTAAAGCAGTCAGTGTCATAACCAGCTCTATTCTCAGAAACAGTTCAAGAGAAGAAACCTTTAACAGATGGGCAAAGAGGTTGAATTCTTTTTAAAGGAAATATGTAACCAAAAGCCAGGGATAAAACCAGTGACCTTTACAGAATTACCCACAGTCTCAATTTTAAACAGGATATGCTAGAGTCAATAGCCATTTAAACAGCAAAAATCGATATGCTAGAGTCAATAGCCATTTAAACCGCAAAAATCTCCAGACTGCTTTCATGTGCAGACATTCTTCTCATGTGCACCACTTTTGACCAGCTGTGCTTCAAGTATCCTGTGCTTTCACATGCCAGGAAAACCTACACCAGCTGTGCTTCAAGTATCCTGTGCTTTCACATGCCAGGAAAACCTACACCAGCTGTCTCCGAGTCAGTAACTTCTTCATAGCAGCTACAGAGGGCTTGTATTTTCATAGGAACTGTATTTGGCTGCCAAGGTTGACATGGCAGCTTTGGAATTGACAACACCAATGGGGAACTTCTTCACATGATCACTCGTTGGACATGCTGTAGTGATTAGGTTTACACACACACGCATGCACACACACACACACACCCCACACACACGCACCCCACACACACGCACCCCACACACACACACACCTCTCACACACACCCCACACACATGCACACATGCACCCTACCCCCCCATTTCCCACACACACACACCCCACACACACTACACACACACACACACACCACACATGCATGCACATACACACACATTGTACACACATGCAAAAAGACACTGCCAGAGATCCAAGTTTTTAATTAAAACAGTGATGTTTATGAGAAACAATGCTCAAGGTTGTTTTCCTTTACTCCAGCTGCTGAAACCTGTTCACTGTGACAGACCGTTGATGAAATTAAGAATTTACCATTTTTCTTCACTTTCCTGTTTTGTTAGAAGCCTGGAGAAATCCAGTTATTTGAAAATGTATCTGTGTGTTTCAGTTCAAATGTTGTGGTCACACAGAAGGAAACACTGACTACGACACTGTGCAAGCCGTGCCCCATAGTTGCCACCCTGACAACTACAGAAAGGTAAGTTTATACCTGGTTTCTGTCACATCAGTTGCCGTGTCTTCAGTGACCTGCTCATCATGTGCTTCATGTTCATGTCATCTTCTGTCTTTCTTGTATCCCTTGGTAAAGCATTGACTTGCTAACTCAAGCCAAACATTCTTATCTTTCACCACCTCCTGCAGTTTCTTGTATCCCTTGGTAAAGCATTGACTTGCTAACTCAAGCCAAACATTCTTATCTTTCACCACCTCCTGCAGTTTCTTGTATCCCTTAGTAAAGCATTGACTGGCTAACTCAAGCCAAACCTTCTTATCTTTCACCACCTCCTGCAGTTTCTTGTATCCCTTAGTAAAGCATAGACTGGCTAACTCAAGCCAAACCTTCTTATCTTTCACCACTCCTGCAGTTTCTTGTATCCCTCAGTAGAGCATTGACCTTCTGACTCAAGCCAAGCTCTTTAATCTATCACCATTTGCAGTTTCTTGTATTCCTCAGTAGAGCATAGACCAGCTAATTCAAGCCAAGCCTTTTTATCTTTCACCACTCCTGTAGTTTCTTGTATCCCTCAGTAGAGCATAGACAAGCTAATTCAAGCCAAGCCTTTTTATCTTTCACCACCTCCTGCAGTTTTCTCTATATCATTCATTGGTGTTACTAAGTTTCTTCTCTGTGTGTTTTTGTCTTCCTTATTTTCTGTTACCCTGTGAGTTCCAATTCAAATTATGCTATTAACAGGTTTCCTTAATCCTGTGATGTACAAGAGACACCCCAAATGCGTGCATGCGATACATCCTTGCATTGCCGGCTAAGTCATACCTCAGAGTAGCTGCAGACAAAAAACACCCTCTGTATGAAGCTTTGGCTGCAGGTAAGGGTCAGAGGCTGGAAATGGGGAAATCGTGGATGGCTCAAGCAAAAGATACAATAAGACAAGTGTGCATGCTGGAGAACATTAGGCGAGGAGAGGAAAGGGTCAGAATACCAGCGGAAAAGTCTGAACTGTGTAGGGTTATGATCACATTGGGCTGGGAGTGCAGAGAGTGGCCAGCGGGTGCTGTGGAGGTGGAAGTCCAACAGTTGATACTCGAAAATTCACACCTAGGTGAGGAATTCATAGCAAAAGCCAGTGGAAAATCTTTAGTGTCAGACAGCCTGGCATACATCACAACATCTAGCATGAGAATGTAGGTGGAGGCGGTAACTGCAGCTCTTCGATGGCTAGAGAACAAGATGCAGACACATGTCGTAATTCGAACAGGCTCTGAACGCATGCTGAGAAAGGTGATTACAGGGATACTTTGAGCAGAGTGGCAAGCTTCACTGGAAAGGTCACGGGTAATGAGCATACTTTAGATCCTTTCTCCAGGCTTTGCTGATGTAGTGGGTAATGAACAGGCAGACAGATTGGCTGGATCTGCACCACTGGATGGTGAATTGTTGCATGACAAGGTAGATATGGTCAAGGCTCTTTGGGAACAAGCAACGGAATTAGTAGAGAAACAAGATTATTATAGCCTGGAGAAAATGAGGCACCTGGGTGTAACAAGAGGGTCTGGCCGGCTCAGTACACTCAGAGGAAAGGTAATACGGACATATAACTAGATTGTGACCGGCACCATGAGTATGGAACTCTGCACTGGCTGCTGAAGATGAGGACAGAGCACACATAGGAATGCCCTAAGTGCTGTGATATCAGTTCTTGACTCAACTCAACTCAGGTTTCCTTATTGTATGTCCTGTCCACTGCCAGTGACTTGTCCTCACCATTGAGATTTGTTAACTTTTCTCCATAATTTTGGTGCTGTGGCATAGGGATTATCAAAACAGTGTTTAACGTGTGAGATCCTTTGCGCCCTTAACAAGCATTTCATAAGAACTGACTAACTAGGAGCTTCTTTCGAAGTTGCGTTGCATCTGCCTGAGAGACAAAAATAAATCAAAACTGTCAAACGGACGTGTACGCAACACTCAAGTTCTGAAACAAGACTAAAGACCAGAAGTGGATAAACACCAGAACCTCCGCCAGGGTTTACACCCAGGGAACACAAAGAAGAAGAACACAGTTTCATAATTCCTGTGTCTGTGTTTCATTAAGCTTGGAGTGATATGGCATCAGATCGCTTTGCATTGATTTTGATAACATTGTGAGTGTTGACCATTCAGAAAGCAATGCAAACTCATCATCATGTAGCAGGTTCTTTGCAGAACGTCGCTCTCTTCACAGTCTGCCTGAAAGAAACTTGGTCTCTTGCCAGCTCTTCCACCTCATGTACTTTGATACTCAAGGAGTCACTTATATCGTGTGCCCATCTTCATGTTGGTCGGCCCCTGCCCTTCCTTCCTGGTACCATGCCTTCTGTTTTAATTTTTTTCAATGCAAACTACTGAATGTAAAATGCCTCACGTACAATAAAGAGGCTTGGATTGGTTTGCAATATACTGTAATGGTTACACAAAATCAATCTCAGTAAGCTCCATGAGCTAGGGATTTTATCATACATTTTATAGCTTTTATTTTGTGAAGGCAAGAGTAATTGAATGTTTTTAGTTTATTAGAAATTGTTGTATTCACTCTCCTTGTTTATTAGAACTAATTAGATGTTATAGTTAAATATTTTTTGTTTGATACTTGATTTAATTTTGACTTTCTTAAATGTCCTAGTGCTATATGAAAGCTTGTCTTGTGTATTCGTGTTTTATCATTTATGTTTGTTTCCCTTGTTTGTCAATATTGCTGACTAAATATTTGCATGATTCTTCTTCTTCAAATGATGTTTCAACAGTGGCCTTGGGTGATTCTTTGCTTTATTTATTCTTATAACATTCTAGTGTATTGATTTTTGAGAAATTCTGCAGTGTATTTTTTTCCTTATTGAAAAGATCTTATGCTTCCTATGAGTTTAAAATGAATTTTATATATCAACAAATTATAATCTGAATCCACATATGTCCCTCTAAAAATGTTTGTTTCTATAGAGGTGATCAAAATTTCTTGTTAATGAAGATTCAGTCAGTCTGAGTTTCTGTATTATGGTCTAGTGATGCTGGCTCACATCTCTTGACTTTACCTTTACCTTCTTGTTCTTGTTCACAGACTGTAAACTCGGGTGCAAAGTTCTGGGTGTTCTTCCATTTCTAGACTTTGTTGGTTTTTTCCCCCCTAGAACTTGAGTTTTATGTGCACATCCATTTTACAGATCTGGCTTATTTGTATGCAGACTGTTGGTTCCTTGCGCGTCTGGCTAATGCACTCTAACTTCAAAGGAAACACCCCTAATTAGTCGACTTTTGCATCATGCTTGGGGTGTTCTCCCAAATAGGGTTCTAGAGCATACATAGAAATCTTTATATTTCTCTGTTGTGGTTTCAAAACCAAGCCGTTGTTATTGGAAACAAACAACTAATGTTCTGGGACTGGCAGTTTCTGATGGTCAGGGATTTGGATACAGAGAATTTTAACACATGCAATGACAACAGCTCACAGAAGCCAGCTGCAGGCCTCGGAAATGAGATATCTGAGAAAGGTGGTTCAAGTGACAAGAAGGGACAAAGTCCGCAATCAGACCATACATCATGATCTTGATGCCCAGGGATCAGTCACAGTTACGATGGTTTGGACATGTATGCAGAATGGGAGAAAATCGGCCACCATGGTAGGCATGGGAGGCTAAGAACCAGGGAACCAGACTTCCAGGGCGGCCCAGGGTCTGCTGGCGATCTCTCTGGCAAACCTCTACACCCCAAGGTAGAAGAGGAGCGACTAAGTAAGTAAATAAGATTTTTAACACAGGACGAGCTGATTCATTAGAAGTTCTCATAGATTGACTTTCTAAAATAGAGTGCCCTTGTGTGTAAATGCTCCTGCCTTCTTTTGTTGACTACACTTCATGTTCCTTAGAGGATGACAGTGGACCTGAGAAATGTGACGACAGGAAAGTAATAACCACATCTTGTTTGGGCAGTATCAGATAACAGTATTTACAGACAGGCTTACTTTATACTAATTCCATTTTCAGCCCTGCAAGACAGAATTTTATAGTTGGATAGACAGCAGACTGGCTGTTATTGCGGGTGTTGCTATTGGTTTTGCCATTAAAATGGTAAGTGGATATTCATACGTGTTGTTTATTCATCATGTATGAGGTAGCTTCAGAAAGTTCCCTTAATTTGTGAATTGTGTAGAAATAAGTAACAGTTCAATTATTTACACTCAACTTTCTTCAGAATAGTTTCTTCGACAACTACACACTTTTGCCAATGTTCATATATTTGTTAGAACACATTCCTGGAACACATGGATGGACACCACTTTCAGCTGCTTTGTTGTGTCTGCACAACTCGGTGGAATACTACTACATGTTAGGGCAGACGTGGTTAGTGCCTCGTGGGAGAGTGTGTACAATTCGGAGGAGCAGAATGATCACCACAGTCTGGTGAGATTGATGCAGTTTGGGGTGACGAGAGGTTCTGGCAGATGCTCGAGGCTCAGAGGAAAGGCAAGACGGACGTTTAATCAGAAAGCTACTGGCACCATTAGTATCAGAACTCTTCGCTGGCTGCTGAAGATGGGGATGGAGCGCTTATGAGTGCTGTGATGTGGGTTCTTGAATCAAATCATATCAATGTTGTGTTGGCAATAAGGTCCTCAGCATCCTTGGATCACTGCCCTTTCAGTGCTGATTGTAGGGGAGGGAACCAGAAACAAAAATCAGCCAGTGCCAGATCAGACAATCCAAACCTACCGACAGCACACTACAAAGTATAACACAGGAACTTGCTATGTTGTCAAATAAGGCAGAAATTCACTTGCAAAGGATTCCGTCTCACTGCGGCATCAAAGGCAATGAAAGCGCAGATGCTTTAGCCAAGGAAGGCAGTAACAAACTACAGACCTACCAGCCACTATCTTTTCCAGAAGTCAAAACTCTCATTAAGAGAAAATCAGAAACAGACTGGAAAAACAACACTGGTTATGACTATGGAAAAGATTTTCTGAGGCACTTGAACAGAACAGACCACGTCACAGTTTTTCGCTTACGCACTGGACACTGCAGACTCAATAAACACTCATATAAATTAGGTATGAGCCAAACAGCTCTCTGCCAGTGTCTTCCTGCTGAACAAACTCCAGAACATGTCCTGCAAGACTGTCCTCTCCTGGCGGAGCTGCGAAGCGACATATGGCAACACCCAGTAGAACTGACAACTAAGCTTTGGGGAAACCTAAGAGACCTTGAAAAGACATCCCAGTTTATGACCCACAGTGGATTATGCGCATGACCAGAGATCGCTGAAGAAGAAGAAGAAGATCAGACAAAGGGGAAGGATGTTTCAGGGCAGTCACAGTATCTATTGTAAGCTGCTGCTCCACCAGAAGGTTTGATGTGATGTTGCATAGTCAACCATGACTGACTGACTGACTTTCGACCCCACCAGGACATCACACAAGTGACAAACACCCGACGACACAAAGTGCTCCCATGTGGATGAGGATCGCCGTGGAGAGGTCCCAGAAACCGTGTTCAGACAATTGGCCACATTTCTGGCCTGCTTATATTGCAGCCCCTAGCAAAAGCCAGGGTGGGGCTTTAATTTACAAAAAATTTCATCCTAAAAATGAGTAAAATGTATATCATAACGATAGTCAACCATCAGTTTGTTTTCTATTTTTCGGGGTGTTTCCTTCTGACTGTATCTCATAGGTGGTGAAGGATATTAATTAATGCACATGTTCTCAGTGGCCGTTTGGCTTTCAGAAATGAAATCATGGTAGACAATAGCCTGAACATTTAAAAAAAAAAAAAAAATTTCCAACATAACTTTTCTTTCACTTTTGCCCAAATTAAATTTCTATATCCAGGGAGAAGAGGGTTTTTTCCATTCAGAGGAGTTATGTTTTGTTAATGGATCATACAAGAAACACTACATCTTGTCTCTTCTGATTGTGTTGTTGAGGAAATTTGATCAGTCATAGAGATTGGGTCTCCTTTGTCGTTCTGTTCAGGAAACAACATTTCGAGAACCATGTGTTGACAAAATCGGTGGGGAAGAGTTCAGTCAAAACAATACTGTGGCAACTTCCCATCTCGGAGGCTAGTTTCTTGACACTAAATCTTCTGTCTGAAAGAAAAATATTCTGAACATGCTCAATGTTTTCATTGTTTATCACAGGAGGCTGCTCCTCGTGTGGGTTCTGGGGCCCCTTCGTGGGGAAAACAAGAACAGACCCACTGCCTGTCCGACAAGCTTGTCGTAAGAGTCGACTAATTGGGGAGGACTAATTGGGGAGCTTCCTTTGAAGTCAGAGTGCATCTGCCTGAGAGGCAAGGAACCAACAGTCTGCATTCAAGTGAATCAGATCTGTAAAACTGATGCACATGCAACACTCAGGTTCTGGAGCAGGACTGCAGTTCAGAAGTGGACGAACAAGCAGAACTTTCCACCAGAGTGTTCGGCTGGTGAGCGCGAAGAAGAAGACAGAAGGCTGCCCACTACGTATATCATCATAAACACTAACACGGTCTTTGCCACTCAAAAAACTTGTGATTCATTCATTGTGGTATTACTTTATGCAAACTGACTGGGTCTGAGGGTGACTTCTCAAGCAAAACGAAAAAATGTATCATTTGCGCATTGCTCAACTAAGGACATTTTCAACTCTGACCACATCGCGAATGGGGCAGAAGTTAAATGTGAAGTGAAAATGTGGTTTAGAATACAGAGCATGCAGTTCTGTGCAGCAGATTTGAGAGGACTGATAAAACGGTGGGTCAGATGCATCAGGGTTGGTGGAAGTTTTGTTGGCAATGCACAAGACACAAACAAACATTTATTTGTAACTTCTGTTCAATAATAAGTGTGAAGATCATGTCTGCCATGTTGTTTCATCAAGGTCATTATCCAGAAATGTAGTCTTTATGTCATAATTACTAATTCAAATGTGGGTCAACTATCTGGAAACTGTTTGAAGCAAATCCATAGTAGGAAAAAATAAGCTAGAGATAGCGAAAACACTGACTCACTTAAAGAAAGCAGTTAAACAAAATTGGACTAGTTATTAGTCAAGATTTGACAGAATACATGTTAATAACAGGACGGGGCGTGGATAAAAACTCGTAAAAACATGTAAATAAATAATATAAATATCAAAATACCAGAAATATACAACTTGCTGGGATGGAAACTTCAACCGCTCCAACATATTGAGAAAAGAAATTCAGTATACTGTGCCCTACAACAGGGCTATTCCACTGGTGTGAACATCAGACAATAAAATAACGAAAAACAGACAAGATAGGAAAGTCCGGGATTCTTCAGTGTTAGCTCCAAAGACATCAGAAGATGAGATAATGAAAGCTTAAATTAATGACAAGTTGCTGATTTTATTTAAAATATAACAAATTATTTAATATTACAAGGGAAAATCAATAAGTAAATCACAAATGTTATGGGATGGAGGAGAATGTAGTTGATGGTTTTTTAAGGTGGCGCTAGGTGCTGCATGCGCATTTGCAACACAGAAATAAAATGGCGACTGTACTTACGGAGTGTACCCTCAAAGAACAACTTGCTGTTGCGCGTTTCGCTTTGGGCAAAAGGGCTGCCTGCAAAGGACATTCATAAGGAAATGCTTCCTGTTCATGCTGACAAATGTTTATCCCGTAAAGCGGTGCATAGCTGGGTAAACAAAATTTCTCAAGGGCGCTCTAAAATATTTGATAAAGTCCCATTTGATCATCCTGTTGAGATTGCAACAGAGGCATCCATGTAGTGGGTGGAGGAGATGATTGGAAGTGACAGGTGAGTAATGGTTGACTCTGTAGCAGCTGCAATAGGAAGCTCACATGGTTCAGCATACAACATAATGTGTGATCGATTGAAATTGTTGGTCCAATGAAAACATACCTTGGCAGGAGACATTTTTGCGAATGACGCAGAAGTTGAATGTGGAGGGAAAATTAGGTTTAGAAAACAGAGCATACACAGCATGTTTGGGAGGACTGATAAAACAATGGGACAAATGCATCAGTGTTGGTGAAAATTATGTTGACAAATAAAGGAATAGTGTATGTGTAAAAATTAACAGTTTTCAAGTTGTTATCATCTTTAGCCTTTTGTTCTTTTAAAAAACCATTTGTGACTTACTTATTGACTTCCCCTCGTACTTTCATTTTTTGCATTTTTATATTGCCTGCTTATATTCTTCTTTTCAATTGTTTTTGTTGAATTTTCCTAAATTCTTAGCTGCTGGGTATGATACTTTCCATGCTGCTGTGTTGTGCCATCAGAGACCAGGTGTAAGTAGTCTGTCACTTGTCGCTGAGATGATCAAACCTTACTTACCATTTGCTAGAAACTGTTTTTTTTTTGGTTGCTGTTGTGGTTTTTCTAGGCAAATTTTACATTCAGTAGTTTGCCATCGCTTCCTGAGCAGTTAGATCTCGGTACCACTGTCAAAATAATGCAAGATAAATTGTCCGCAGCTGGAATCAAACCCGGTACCCTGGCTGTATGAAGCGCATTCACAACACCTAAACCACAAATGCTGTGTTTAAGTAAAATAAAGAATCCTGTTCATGTCAGCTACACATAGGGCACTAGATTCATATTTTTGAAGGCCAGTCAACATTCAGAAAGCAATATAGTCAACATCATTCCTGCCACAACAAAAATAGACCCATTGCCTGCCCAAAAGCATGTCGTAGGAGTCAACTAATTGGGAGCTTCCTTCGAAGTCGGAGTGCATCTGCCTGAGAGGCAAGGAACCAGTAGTCTGCATACACATGAGTCAGATTTGTACAACACAACACTCTGACTGCAGTCCAGAAGTGGATGATGAACAACCAGAACTTTCTGCCAGAGTTGACAGCTGGTGAACGTGAAGAAGAAGAACCTCCCAAGACATTTCCTGGTACATATTTTAGACTTTAACATCATTCCTGTCACTTTTACTTACCTAGGCATTTTCTGGTACATATTTTAGACTTTAACATCATTCCTGTCATTTTTACTTCCCAAGACATTTCCTGGTACATATTTTAGACTTTAACATCATTCCTGTCACTTTTACTTCCCAAGGCATTTTCTGGTATCTATTTGAGACATTTTAGCAAACAGAAGGGCCCGTTTCAGAGATTTCTTCCTGTCCCGACACCGTGAGGCATTTCAGGAGTAGAGAACAGAAGGGCCCGTTTCAGAGATTTCTTCCTGTCCCGACACCGTGAGGCATTTCAGGAGTAGAGAACATAAGAAGAAGAAGAAGAAGAAGACCTGGAACTCAAAACCAGTTATAAAAAATATGTCCTTATGCAGATTCAAACCCAAGAGCCTTGTGCTGGCAGGCACCGGTCTAGTTACTGCAGCTGCCTGTATAGGCTTGCTCAGAAGTCAGTTTGTGATGGAGTATCATGAATGCTGCTCAGAGACCGATGCTGTCATGTGAATAATATTGTCTCCTTATAGGCTATATTTATTACTCTTCTCATGTTTCTTCTTCTTTGTGTTTACCGGCTGTAAACTCCATTGGAAAATTCATCCACTTCTGGGTATTTCTTATTCCAGAGCTAGAGTTTTCCATGCACATCCATTTTCAAGATCTAGCTTATTTGTATCCAGACTGTTGGTTCCTCGCCTCTCAGGCTGATGCACTCCGACTTCGAAAAAAACATCCCAGCTAGTTGACTCTGACAACATTCTCCTTTGGGGGCAGTAGATGTTTTTTCCTAAACTGTGGGCCTTGGAATCCACACAGAGAGCTTATGTTTCCTAATACTTTTGTGTTTTACAGTATCTGTTGTTGTTGTGTTAGTTAGTTAGTTAGTTAGTTAGTTAGTTAGTTAGCTAGCTAGCTAGCTAGCTAGTTAGTTAGTTAGTTAGTTAGTCGTTACAGTTCCGGCATCACAGCAAACGAGCTTGGCCCATAATTGCTCAACCGCCTATGCCAGTGATTCCAGTCACAAACTGAATCAGATATGCTGGATACTTCAAGTGAATGCTGTAGCCATACAAAGTATCCTCAGTCAGCAAAACACACTATTTGATCTGGCAAACCATAAGGTGCATGCCTCCTTAAACACACTGTGAGACCAGGCGCATCGCTGAAAATCAACTTCATTCGACGAATAGCTGGGCGATGAGTTGATTAAAACTATCCCTGACCATTCTCCACATGTCTTCGGCCAAGTTGCAGCCACGGCCAGCAAATAAATATCAGCTATAACACACGCCTTGTCCCAGGAAGACAACGAAGAAAAATATATCACCCATCATTGTTATTATGTACGAATCTGGAACTCAGTTGTTGTTATTATTGTACATGAAGACTGATGATATACAGTAACCTGGGGTGGAGCAGATCAGAGGTTACAGCTTCTGACCTTTGGCTTCAGCAGACCTGGTTTTTATCTCCTGATGCTGACTGTATAAGTGTTTATAAAATAACAAAATGTTTCCTGTCCTTCCTCCTGATCTCAGAGTAGTGTGTCAGACATCTAGTCTTGTCAGACATCTAGTCTTGGCAGACATCTAGTCTTGTCAGACATCTAGTCTTGTCAGACATCTAGTCTTGTCAGACATCTAGTCTTGTCAGACATCTAGTCTTGTCAGACATCTAGTCTTGTCAGACATCTAGTCTTGTCAGACATCTAGTCTTGTCAGACATCTAGTCTTGTCAGACATCTAGTCTTGTCAAACATCTAGTTTTGTCAGACATCTAGTCTTGTCAGACATCTAGTCTTGTCAGACATCTAGTCTTGTCAGACATCTAGTCTTGTCAGACATCTAGTCTTGTCAGACATCTAGTCTTGTCAGACATCTAAGTCTTGTCAGACATCTAGTCTTGTCAGACAGGTGTGAAAAGCAGGATCAGTGTGCATGTTATGTTGTGTACGTTAAAGATCCCTTGGCAATTGGAAATTTTATAAGGCAGGTCAGATAGTCTGGTTCCTATGCAAAATTTTTACAGGAAAACTCACACACAAAATATTTATAGTGGATGATTCAGCCACTCTTTACCATCCAATGTGTGACTAATTGAACTAGGTTTTGTTACTTCATATTTGAATTTCTTGGTTTTATCTTTCCCAGAGCATAGAAGAGATTGATCTGACCACACAGTGGGAGTGTTGAAGAGAGAACCATCACTGTCTACCAGACCTGGCTCACAAAATATTGTGTTCATTTTAAGCTGTAGTTTCCATGAGTTCATCACCTACCTATGAGTATTTTATTGAATGGATGATATTAATCATATTTCTAAAATGTTATATATAACCTTTGTAATGAGCAATATTGTTAATAACTGTTTGTGTATGTTTTCTCATTCTATAAGCAGCTTGGTGTTCTGTGTATCATGATACTGTCAGTCAGTTATAGAGAACAATACTGTTAACTCTCAATGAGTTATCTGTAGTACTGAGTATGTCTGCTCAGTTTCTAATGCACCACCAAGAACAGAATTTACAACACCATATTCTCCTTTTTTTGTCGCGTTTACCTGACTTAAGTGTATGCAGATTGTTGGTCCTTTGCCTCTCAGGCAGATGCACTCCGACTTCAAAGAAAGCCCCCAATTAGTTGACTCTTATGACATGCTTGTTGGGGAGGCAGTGGGTCTATTCTTGTTTTTCCCACAACTGGGCTCCGGAACCCACACGGGTAACAACACCATATTGACTCCTTACATCAAAAACAAAGTATAATATGAGAATAAACACCACAAAAACTGAGGTAATGAGGATAGGCAGGAAAAATAATACCATGAATGCTCATGTTAACGGTACTACAATCAAACAAATACGAGAATTCAAATATCTAGGAAGCATATTTACGAAGGATGACAGACTCGATAGAGAGATCGAGTCAGAGTACAGAAGGCAAATGTTGTCACCCACCAGTTAGCTCCACTGCTTAGACACCCAAATGTCTCCCTTCTAGCAAAACAGCAAATGATTAACAGAACCTTTATCACTGCTTTATATTATCAGTGCCAAACATGGACAATGAAAAGGGCACTAGAACAGAAAACAACTATATGTGAAATACGATGTCTCACCAAGGTCACTAACAATACAAGAAGAGACATGGTTACGAATACCAGCATTAGAGATAAAGTTGGAATAAGACCATGTCTGGATTATTTTGACAGACAAAGAAGGAAATGGTTCAGCCATCTAGTGAGAATGCAGCGAGGCCAAACTGCATATGAGAGTTTTTACAGCAGAACATCTGGGTGAAAGGCGAGAGGAAGATCAAGAAAGATATGGATTAATAGTTTAACCAAAACTTGCAAAAGGACGAACAAATCCCACCCGACAAGTGCAAGACAAATACAGAAAATTACAACAGCCTGGTATCAGTGAGACAACAAAAGAATAAGAAAAGGTCTGTTTTTAAATAATATCTCCCACACCGCTTTATGAGACGCATTCTTGGTTTATCATAGTGAGACCTTGTCCTCAATGAATGCATACTTAGAAGAGCAGAAATGCCAACAGTTTACTTTCTACTGAAGCTAAGATAGCTGCGTTGGATGGGACACGTCTCCCCCATGGGGGATGGTTGCATTTCAAAAGATCTCCTGTATGATGAACTGGTAACAGGGATAAGACCTGCAAGAATTTCAAAGCTACACTATAAGAGCATATGCAAACGCAACCTGAAAGATGTTAACATTGACACAGACACTTGGGAGAGATCAACTTTAGAGGCAGACAGTGAAAGACGGACTGTAACAGTTTGAAAGAGACGAAACTCAGCACGCTATAAAGAAGAGACGTCTGATAGAATACCAGCCTCAGAAAGATAGTGTATAAACGTTTTTATGTATGGTTGGGTTGTAAGTAGTACTGAGTATGTCTGTTTTTATTGTAACTTAGATCTGTGGGGGTCAGATATATCAGTGAGTTGTCAGTAGTACTGAGTATGTCTGTTTGTCTGGGGACTAGATTCAGACATACAGAGACTGGATGGTGGGGTGAAATAAAAGTCAGTGGAGGACCAGTTTGACAACACTGGCGATGATAGACTCATGTTTGTATCTACTTGTTGACATGTTTAGTAAATCTTTTCTCTAGGAAAACAACATCAGTACAGTTCCTCTGTCACCTCCTGAAATAGGTGTCAGTATCTAGCTTCACTTGTTTTGTTGTTTTAACAGTTTTATTAATTACATCATTTTTGCTCATGTAAACAAGCAATAAATGGAACAGTCCAGTAGAACACACTGTGTTCATGAAACATTTAGTTTTCCATTATAGTGAAATGCTGACTCAGTGTATGTTTTCATGACTTCATCATTGTGAATTCTGTGGCACATCATCTTGTATACCTCTCGTGTTTTGTAGTCCTGACCAGTAATGTCACTAACACACTGTAACATGTCCATGCTGGTAACCTTGGCATTTTGTGTCTGATATAGAGCCTTGTCCGTCCACTTTCTGAAGCAGTTTCACAACCAAATGTGCAATATTTCTCATCAGTTGCCCAATTTCCCCTACCAAAAATGTAGATATTACCCCTTGTTTCTAATGCATTTCTTACACAGCAATTGTTTTCATAGAGCACCACAGTCTGTCAGATTATGTGCATGGAACCGTTAGTGATGCCCTGTAAACATGTTTGCTTTGTTATCTTTATTTATAAATATGCACTGCTTAAATAACAACCTTTGTAAAGGTAGCTCTGAAACAGTTTTACCCTCAGTCAGAGAACTACTTATGAAAATAAAGCTTGGTAGGAAAGATGTGATGTAAGTACAGTATTATATGGGCATTCATCATCTGTATTCCCCCTTTCTACATGCATATTTACTTTATTGCAAATATGATTTTTGTAGTTTTGATAAATGCAGTAAATTGTGTTTAATTAGGTCACATGGGTGTTATTAAGTGGTTGTTCAAATTGAACAGTATTGTCCCTCGAAGTCGGAGTACATCTGCCGGAGAGGCGGGGAACGAGAACTGCAAACAAATAAGCCAGTAAAACGGATGTACACGCAAAACTCAGGTCAAGGTAAAAGCCAAAAGTCCAATTGGACTTACCGCCGGAATTCACAGCCAGTTAACAAGAAGAAGAAGAAGAAGAAGAACAGTATTGTAACTAGTGAGCTGAAAAATATTCATATGACAGCGAATGATGTGAAAAAAATCATAGAATGTGTTGTTTCATTTGTTTCAATAAAAGGACCCTTCTCCGTGCCTTCCGGCAAATTGAGCAAATAGTGTCAACCTGTATTGTTTAGACCAATCAACACTGAGTGGGTGATGTGGTCACAGTTGGGTCGGTCGCCTTTACTTCCCAGAGCTTTACCTGGTACCATTTTAAGGTTAGGTTAACCTGGTCCAAAGTCATTTTTGAAGGAAAAAAGTCTGACTGCTCGGATTTGAACCCATGACCTTCAGATCCACAGGCGAGCATCTAGCTGCTACACCATGGCAGCTTCCCATTTGTTTCAGTACAGATATTTAATTCACATGTGAGCAAACAGTTCTTCCTTTACAGTGAGCAGTTACACAGATCAGATAAACATGTTAGCCTCCGTGGATTGGGCCAAAATAAAAGCGATCCTATGTATAATCAATGTATTTGGTTTGAGATCACAGAAAGTAGACCTAATAGTCGCTTATGAAGAAGGTTTTACGTTGAATAAGGTGAGAAAATATTTTCAGAAATTAAATAACACAGCAAAAAATAGTCGATAAGGGTAATTTTTTTAAATTGCTAGCATTGAAACAATTAGGACACAAAATAGAACGGTGGATATGTTAAGGCAAAAATTTAGATTAAGAGGACCAAAAAAAAAAAATAGAAAGCATGAATCACAAAGTGGTAAAATTAGCAAAATGCTGCTGCTTTAAGATCTATACAGCTATTTTTAATGTTGACTCAACAAAGAAACTTATATTCCCCTGTGTTTAATTTCAACCTTGGAACAGTACTAGTTAAGCAATCCTTCATTCCTTTTTGGGATGCAATTTTTCATTATTTGAAGCCCTACTCTGGCTCTTGCCAGGGGCTGCAATATAGCCCGGTTATAAATATGGTCTAATGGCTGAACGCAGTTTCTGGGACCTCTCCACGGGTGATCCTCATCCACATGGTGGCACTTTGTGTCACCGGGTGTTTATCGCTTGTGTGATGTCCTGGTGGGGTAAAAGAATAAAGATAGTACTAGTTTTCTAAACACTCTGTTTAGATTTTCATGTTATCATTATGTGCACACACTTTGTCATTTGTGCCTTGCCCAATTTTTGCCATTTTCTGAAATCTGATAAGTTGCAAAGAAAGACATTTTAAATCTGTTAAATGTGGTCAATTTGTAACTAATGTGGTTAATTTGTAACTAACATGAATGCTAACAGCATGTTTTCATTAGTGACATATGTAACAAAGTGGTCTTGTAGCAAAGTTTGAATTGGCTTGAAGTGGTTGTATTATATTTTCCACATATTTAATATTGTTCTCTTAAATGTTTGTATGAAAGAGTATGCATTTTTACAGGGCAGCTTATGCAAGCAAAAAAACTCTCTCAGTTGTTGTGCCTAATTTATGTGTGCTCATGTGTCAGCCAGACTGTACAATAGTGTTTGTAAAGTTGTCAGTGTACGGATCATGTCTGTCTAAACATTTGTTAAAACACACCACTGAAGTCTGCTTATATGATTTATCTTGTTGGTTTTAGTTTGCCACAGATTTTTTTTTGCACTTGCAAAATTCCTCATTCATTTTTATTTTGTTAACTTTGATCTGTGTAATTTAATTTGTATTGTATTACTTGATTATCGCTGTGACTGCTAGTACATCATTCTGATTCTAAGCCATCCACAGATAGAGAGACTAGCACGGATACAGAATGAGACCGTGCACATCTTAATTAGACGCGCAAAGAATAAGGCATGCATGAGGATGTGTTTCCACTTTGATCTTCCAACCATGGAAGTGTGAATAGTGATTTATCGCTGCGTATCTGTGAGTCAGCGCTGACATAAATATCATCCACTGCAGAGTGAGATTCTCAGGAAGAAAACTAGAAGGTTAAAGAGAGAATAAAATCCTAGATTTTAATGGAAGCTTTTTTATAACATATCCCAAAAGATTGATATTGATACATATTGAAGATTGGTATCCGTACATGTTAAAGATTGGTATCCGTACATGTTAAAGATTGGTAAACTTACATTTTAAAGATTGGTATACATACATGTTAAAGATTGGTATCCGTACATGTTAAAGATTGGCATCCGTACATGTTAAAGATTGGTATACTTACATGTTAAAGATTGGTATCCGTACATGTTATAGATTGGTATCCGTACATGTTAAAGATTGGTATCCGTACATGTTAAAGATTGGTATCCGTATATGCTGTGAGCAATAGCCCAGGTAACTTCTATCGTAAAGTTTGCTGCTGCTGCTGTACAAAAATTATCCAAGATAGTAACTAACAAATAACTTGATACAGTTAGAGATTAGTCAGCTTAGTAGTACTTCTACTTCTTCTTCTTGAACATTCCGAGCCCTTGAGATTTTTTTTGTTGCAGATACCACCCTCCTTCAATAATTTATCCGGTTGACCTTCTCTTTTCAATTGGTGACACCAAGTGTTTGTATATTTGTCTGGACATTATCTCTCCATCGTCTTCTTGGTCTGCCTCGTGGTCTACGACAGTTCAATTTCCTTGTGTATATACATTTTTTACTTCTCTGTCATCTGACATTCTTTTAATATGCCCCAGCCATTTAAGTCTATTAGCACTCATGATGCCAGTTATCAGTTGTGATTTAAACAGATTATGAATTTCATTATTGCTTCCCAGTCTCCATTTCCCGCTTGCTTAGTAGTTCAAACTACTATTTATTAAACATTTATGGTGCTGAGTATGTTTCCTCTGGGAACTGTTTGTATCTTCTCTTCTGTACTGTTACTCAGTGTTGTTTGAATAATTGCTGTTTGATATCTCTTATGCTGATTAAAAATTATGTAAGCAGTGTTACCTGTCTGGGGTATTTTTAGGTGGCGTGTCCTGATCAGAGAGATGATTAGAGATTGATTATATATACAGCAATCAACCTTTAAGAGCTCAGAATTATGAAGAAGAAGAAGAAATCCTGATCAAATTTAAGACTGCTTTTTTTATTTTTATTTTGTAAGTGCACCTACATAATTATTTGTGTTTTGAATACATTACATTTGCTTTAGATATACCACATATTAAGCTTCGAACTACTATTTTTGTAAATTCTATCCAGTTATTTCTTGATTTTATATTTTATCATTTGTTTCGTTCATTAGTTATCTTATGAAATGGATATATTATGTGTGTGTGTTTGTGCCTGTGGGTGTGTGTGGTTGTGTGTTTGTGGGTGCGTACATGTATGGTCGTGTATGTATCTGGGTACGTGCGTGCTTGCCTCCTCACACCATTGGTACATCAGTCATATGGTGCCATACCCATGTTTGTATAGACTGAGCCACACACACACTGGCAGATGTGCTCAACTGGCTACCTTTATTACCGAAGACATTTCCTGGTAGCAGTTTTAGGCTGGTTCATCTTGGCAGCCACAGAGTCAAATATTGAAAAACTGTACGCAGTATTAATAGCAAGAAAATGAACTGCAACAACGGACAAACATTATACTTGAAAATCATTAGAAATTTCTGAGATAAGACAGTATAGAAACATAAATTATGATAATTATAGAGCTATTTCTCTTCATATGTGCTTTTAAACCTGGAGCTGTTTCTCTTCATGTGTGCTCTTTAACATAGAGCTGTTTCTCTTCATATGTGCTCTTAAACATGGAGCTGTTTCTCTTCATATATGCTCTTTAACATAGAGCTGTTTCTCTTCATATGTGCTCTTAAACATTGAGCTGTTTCTCTTCATATGTGCTCTTAAACATTGAGCTGTTTCTCCTCATAAGTGCTCTTAAACATTGAGCTGTTTCTCTTCTTGTGTGCTCTTAAACATTGAGCTGTTTCTCTTCATATGTGCTCTTAAACATTGCACTGTTTCTCTTCATGTGTGCTTGTTAACATAAAGCTGTTTCTCCTCATATGTGCTCTTAAACATGGAGCTGTTTCTCTTTATATGTGCTTTTTAAACATTGAGCTGTTTCTCCTCATATGTGCTCTGTAACATTGAGCTGTTTCTCTTCATATGTGCTCTTTAACATAGAGCTGTTTCTCTTCATATGTGCTCTTAAACATGGAGCTGTTTCTCTTCATATATGCTCTTTAACAAAGAGCTGTTTCTCTTCATGTGTGCTCTTAAACATAGAGCTGTTTCTCTTCTTGTGTGCTCTTTAACATAGAGCTGTTTCTCTTCTTGTGTGCTTTTTAACATAGAGCTGTTTCTCTTCATATGTGCTCTTAAACATTGAGCTGTTTCTCTTCTTGTGTGCTCTTAAACATTGAGCTGTTTCTCTTCTTGTGTGCTCTTAAACATTGAGCTGTTTCTCTTCTTGTGTGCTCTTAAACATTGAGCTGTTTCTCCTCATATGTGCTCTTAAACATTGAGCTGTTTCTCTTCTTGTGTGCTCTTAAACATTGAGCTGTTTCTCTTCATATGTGCTCTTAAACATTGCACTGTTTCTCTTCATGTGTGCTTGTTAACATAAAGCTGTTTCTCTTCATATGTGCTTGTTAACATAGAGCTGTGTCACTTCATGTGTGCTCTTAAACATAGAGCTGTTTCTCTTTATGTGTGCTTGTTAACATAGAGCTGTTTCTCCTCATATGTGCTCTTAAACATGGGGCTGTTTCTCTTCATATGTGCTCTTAAACATTGAGCTGTTTCTCTTCATATGTGCTCTTAAACATAGAGCTGTGTCACTTTATGTGTGCTTGTTAACATGGAGCTGTCTCTCTGCATATGCTTATGAACATGGGAGCCATGTCTCAGTATGTGGCTAAAACAACTTCTTTGTTTGAATTTGTTCTTATTTAGTCATGTTTTTCTAAAACTGTGTTTGTAATACATCTTTCTTTGCTTTACCAACCATGACACTAAAAAATCGCATTTGGAAAACTGTAATTATATCCTCATTGCCAATGTCCCTGTGCTTATATACCTGCGTATAATGTAGAATGACAGTAATACTTGATAACTCTTGGTTTACATTCATAACTTATGATGCCAAATGTTGGAGGTTGTTTCACATTATTTAATTTTACTTTGGATACTTCTGATCTTTTTCTTGTTTCTGGCCCAGACATGCCATCAACTGTGAATTGGTTCCTCTAAGTAAAGACAACTATTCATTTGTTAAAGTATATTTCAGTTTACTATTAATTTGAAAAATGTACTTGATCCTATTTTTAATTTGAGACTAGGATTGATATTATAGGATTATACCATCCTTTTCATTTTTTTATATCAGGATTTCTATATTTGTGAAATAATTCCTTTATTTATATTGAATGTTCTATATCTTTTTGTTGTTTTTGCTTTTGTATATTAAACATATTTACTGTAATGCACTTGTTTCATCATGTGTTTTCCATTCTCATAGAAACAGTTGTTATATGTTGTTAATCTTACTGTGAAATTTTCTAAAATATCCTAAACATTCAGTATCACACACATATCCACCCATATACATTTTACTTATACAGTAACCCACAAATATATGCACGCACGCCAAATAAACAAAAATGTGAAATCAGAAAAGAACAAAGAGAAATGGAACAGAACACGAAGAAAGAAAGAAACGCTAAAGTAACTACATTACAGCATGAAAATATTGCGTAAACAAATGTACCAAAATGCAATTTATCTCTTTTTCTTCTTTGCGTTCACCAGCTGTAAACTCTGGCAGAAAGTTCTGGTTGTTTGTCCACTTCTAGACTGCAGTCCTGTTCCAGAACCTGAGTGTTGTATGTGCATCCGTTTTACAGGTCTGACTCATTTGTGTGCAGACTGTTGATTCCTTGCCTCTCAGGCAGATGCACTCCGACTTTGAAGGAAACTCCCAGTTAGTCGACTCTTACGACATGCTTTTGGGTAGGCAGTGGGTCTATTCTTGTTTTCCCTATAAACGGGTCATTGAACCCACACAGGGGGTCCATTTTATAATAAGTGCCAGAATTCTATAAATGTTGTGAACTGTCCAGGCCTGTAAAAATTTAAAACACTGTCAAGAAGACATCTTTTGTTTTTCTTCAATTATTCCATTTAGCTTTTTCTTCCTAGTTGCTTTTTGCTCTTCTTTTAATTGTTGTGCCTTCTTCTTCTAGCTGAGCAGATTGTCTCCTATCGCTGTAAGAGTGTGCCATTTTCTTACTGCACAAACTGCTGTCCTGAGTTTATATGTTTAATTCTCTTGAGAGTTTGTCGAAGAGAAGCAGGTTGTTAAGTCTCTCGGATGTTCACCTGTCTTTTCTATGTGACACTCAACTGCCAGTATAAAAGTGAAAGCCCAGTTTTGTATAGAATGTTTTTCTTTGCAATAACCATGTACCTTGCATCACTTCAGACGACAAGCCCATCCTAAGGGAGCCATTTTTAGTTCAACTCTTTGCGATGTTATTTATGTGGGCTCCCCTAAAGCATCAAGTCGATTCTACATTTATAGACGCCTCTGTGTGTTTAAAAGCAACTAAACTGGCTTCATTTTACTAGGTTTTATTACATAGGACTCGGGGTCTGTCCACAAATCAGCAGTTTTTCGAAACTCTAAAAATTTTTTTTTTAAATCTTTCGAGCGCCAGGCCAGCCTCTTACCACTTTGATTTTCCTGATGGAACCTCATCGTGCTGCCACACCTGCCATGGAAGACGACTGCATACACACTGCCGTCCCAGGCGAGTATGTTGGGGTGCGTCACCTGTAGCTTAAACTACCGAACATGAGGCCCTTCACGAACCCCATTTCCCCGCAGTGCCATCTTCATGTGGACGTCTTCTGTCTACCTCCCCAAACCCTTTCCCTCGTATTTCTAGCTCTCGTGTGAGATTCCCCTGGGGTGTCTTATCAGTCGAGGCGAAGCTGTTCAGGCCAAGTCACCTTTGTCCAAAACTTCTTTGTAACTGATCCATTCTATGGGAAGATATTTTGACAGTTAGTCACACAAGAGTAAGCGAGGGATGGGGTGGAGGAGTAGAGCACCAGTTTACAACAGGAGGAGAGAGCTGTCATCATCACCATCATTTATATGTGTGTAATTTTGAATGTTTGCGCCCTTTATTTCACAGGGTGCGGAAGCTCAAGCCTTGTTTACGTGTGTAATTACAGTATTGTTTCTGTTGTATAATATATGTATGAGTCAGTAGAGTTAAGTTAAGAATCACAGCGCTTGGTTCACCCCCATAAGAGACAGTATCAAATGCATAAAGAACTACTTTAAAATATATTGTCTTTATATAGTTGGGGGGGGGGGGGGGGGTTCTTAAAAGGGGAGGGGGTAATGCAGATAAAATGATTGGGGGAGGGAGCCTCAAGATACCTTGACTCAAGGTTCTGATGCCCTTGACTGAGGCAACAACTTGATGTGACCTGTTTCACAATTTAAAAAAAACCAATAGTGATTAGTGGAGACTACCATCACAACAAATCTGGACAGATCCAGAGGTGCTCCGATCTCCTCCTCAATAACTCCACAAGAGTAAAACGACTGATGACGCCCGCTCTGTGTTGATTAATCAGACATCATATACCCTTACACTGTGAGCTGCGTTTGTTTTTCGTCGGCACAGGAGCGGAGCAACTGTGGGGTCACCCGTTTGCTATAAAGCTGAAACTAGGATTACCAGATTATCATATACCCTTAGTGAAATGTACATGTATGGCTACTTTCACCCCCCCCCCCCCTTTTTTTTTTTTCATGTCCAACAAGCTGGACACATATACTGAGCCCTGTCTTTGGCGTGCTCTTTGTAATGTACAGCTCGCACAGCATTATTGACATCACTCCTGTCCAACGCCAGGTAGGTCGTGGTAATCGTCTTGTTCGTCAGATAATCTAAACGCTCATTGCCTTGAACACCCGCATAACCTACAGGTCCTCTTCACTCATGTCTTTCATTTGCAGAAGTGGAAATCACCTTACTCCATCTGAATCTTGGGCACATTCTTTCTGATGTTCTTAACCAGTATTACATTCTCATAGATATCTCTTTTAATCGGTTGTTTAAGGTTTTTAATGCCAGTTCCCTGCTGTCTCTATAGACTCTATAGTCAGTTTGTGTTACACATTTTTCTAGGAATATCGCTCCTTTCTACTTGTATGCTATAAATGCCTTGCCAGAATCATTACATACCATTCTGACTGAAGCTGGCCTTTCTTTTGAATTTATTTCTCTCTGGAACTTCCAGAGTTTTCATTATATCCTATCACAACTGATAATACTGAGACAGTTGTTTCCATTGTTTCCCTTTAGACCTCAGTAGCGCAAAGTTTAAACATTGCCATCTTTACTTTCTTGTCTTCCTCAAGTTTCTGTAGCTCACCCGATGATCTTACCAACATCTTCTTTAAGTTTCTTTAGCTCGCCCGATGATCTTACTGACATCTTCCTCAAGTTTCTTTAGCTCACCGGATGATCTTACTGATATCTTTCTCATGTTTCTTTAGCTTACCGGATAATCTTACTGACATCTTTCTCATGTTTCTTCACCTCACCCGATGATCTTACCAACATCTTCCTCAAGTTTCTTTAGCTCACCCGATGATCTTACTGACATCTTCCTCAACTTTCTTTAGCTCACCGGATGATCTTACTGACATCTTTCTCATGCTTCTTCAGCTCACCCGATAATCTTACTGACATCTTCCTCAAGTTTCTTTAGCTCACCGGATGATCTTACTGACATCTTTCTCATGTTTCTTCAGCTCACCCGATGATCTTACTGACATCTTCCTCAAGTTTCTTTAGCTCACCCGATGATCTTACTGACATCTTCCTCAACTTTCTTAAGTTCACCGATGATTTTACTGACATCTTTCTCATGTTTCTTCAGCTCACCGGATGATCTTACTGACATCTTCCTCAACTTCTTTAGCTCAACGGATAATCTTACTGACATCTTCCACAAGTTTCTTTAGCTCACCGGATGATCTTACTGACATCTTTCTCATGTTTCTTCAGCTCACCCGATGATCTTACTGACATCTTCCTCACGTTTCTTTAGCTCACCCGATGATCTTACTGACATCTTTCTCATGTTTCTTCAGCTCACCCGATGATCTTACTGACATCTTCCTCAAGTTTCTTTAGCTTACCCGATGATCTTAGTGACATCTTTCTCATGTTTCTTCAGCTCACCCGATGATCTTACTGATATCTTCCTCGACTTTCTTTAGCTTACCAAATGATCTTGCTGGCATCTTTCTCACGTTTTGTCATCTCGTTATCATAATCAAGAAACCAAACAAAAATGTCAAACTTTGTCCTCTTTCAGCTTCCCGAAGGCCTGCTTTATCGAGGACGGTTTCTTTGCTATCTGATTAAATTCGTTTCTGTGTGGCGATCATTTTCGCCTAAGTTAGAGTATTTGTCATCTCCTAACTGCTGCCCTTTTATACTTCCACGCCTGCTCCACCTTTGGAGTCTATCAAAGAAGCTGCACAAGAACAGGTTTTATCATAGTTTTTAGTGCTTTTACCTGAAGCGTCCTACAGTGTCTGAGGTGTTATTGTTATACTTAAAGACCGGCTCTCCTCTAAAAAACGGGCACAAAAGATGGCGGCCAATGGCAGCTAAAAACAGGGCCTCAGGCATGTGTCAATTGCGCACTTACGGTGACTTAATTTGCGGTTTTCCGGCGACTACAGCGATAAACACCCGATGACACAAAGTGCCACCATGCGGATGAGGATCACCGTGGAGAGGTCACAGGAACCGCGTTCAGACAATTGGCCATATTAACGAGAACCAGAATTGAAATATATATATAGATAAAAATGGCCAAATGTCTGAACGCGGTTTCTGGGACCTCTCCACGGTGATCCTCATCCACATGGTGGCACGTTGTGTCATCGGGTGTTTATCGCTTGTGTGATGTCCTAGTGGGGTAGAAAGTCACCCTCACCCTCAAGGATATCTATAATTTGATTAATTACTTTGTAACTTATATTTGATTATTTGGCAGGCTACACTTCGGTTGTAGCTTAGAAAGAGTGAAATACAATGTGGATGGATCGTTGGATTTATATGTCTAAATCATCTCCTTCTTAAACGTCATCCTCATGTAGTGTTTAAATCTAGATTTCTTGTCCTTTCAAGGATGAAATTTTTCGTTCTTTGAAGCCCTACTCTGGCTCTTGCCAGGGACCGCATTATATAGCCTGGCCACTTTCGTTGCAGCTTAGTAAGAAAAATGTGGACTGATCGGTGGATTTATCTGTGTATATCATCTTCTTCTTTATCGTTATCCTCATACTTCATAACGCATAGCGAAACATCATCACATTGGTGTTAATGGAGAAGAGGGGGATTGAAAAGTCCACCCAGGCCAACCAAGCGCTTCCGCAGCCAGGCCCAGCTGGAGACAGAGATGGCAGATTTGGGCGTACAGGTGCCGAGAAATGCTGAAAGCCATTACATGAGAGCCAAGAGCAGGTCTTCCAGCCGACCTCCACTCAAGCGTTAGTTAGTCTTTCCTCTTGTGTCGAGTGCGGCACATAGGGCAGAGGTCATGACTCTCCATGCATGGCGGTTCGTTGCAATCCGTTGTAGGTCTTGGATGTTTGAATGCCCCATGAGCGAGCCTTCCCTGATTATAGTTCTACATAAAGTTTCCCTTGGTCTTCCACGAGATCTTTTCCCCTGTGGTGTCCAAATGAGGGCTTGGTAAGGAAGTCTTGATTTATCCATTCTAAGGGCGTGGCCGACATAGTTCCAGCGGCGTTTTCGTATAAAATTAGACACATACTCTTGCCTGGATTCTTGCCTTATTTGTGTATTGGTTCGGAAATCTGACCATTTGAAATTTAGTATTCTTCTAAGGCATTTATTTTCAAAACTGTCTAATTTTGTGTCTAGAGTTTTCGTTGATTTCCAGCTCTCGCATCCATAGGTTAGTACTGGAATCACACAAGAATTGAAGATCTTGAGTTTTGTGTGTTTGCTAAGTGTCTTTGATTTCCAGATGTTAGACAGTTTATTGAAAGCACTAGATGCCAGTGCTATTCTAAATGATATTTCTGGTGCGGTATCTCCTGTAGATGACATCTTGCTCCCTAGATAAGTGAAACTGTTGACTTTTTGCAAGGCTGTTGTTGTTCAGCGTGATATCAACTGAACTGTTGGTAAGGTCTAGAATTTTTGTTTTTGCGGTGTTAATTTGGAGTCCAATTTGTTCTGAGAAATTCTGGAGTCGATTGATTTTTTCTTGGGCGTCTGTGTGTTCTGAACTCAGGAGTGCTATGTCGTCGGCGAAGTCTAGGTCTTCCAGAATTTTGTCAACCCATGTAATGCCTAAATTTGCATTATTTATGCACTTGCGCATGACCCAGTCGATTGCTATACCAAAAAAGCATCGGCGATAGGACACAGCCTTGCTTCACTCCTGTTTCCACTGGGAACCAGTCAAGCGTAATATGGATTAATCTGAAGCTCCGGCATCCAGAGGTAGGTCAAGACCTCCCAGGAACAGATCTGGCCTCGGAGATAATAAGATGGTTGCCAAGGTGAAGAAGATTGCCAAAAAATCCCAGAGACCTCGTAAACCAGCAAGCCAAGAAAGGTGAAGGTGACAGGGTCATTCTGAACATGAAACATAAACATTTGTTCTCTGGCAAGCGAGGTGCCGGCAAAACTGACAGGAGATCATTGTTCACAGTACATTTGTGATTCCCTCTGAAACTGTCAGGTGGCAACCCTGTGCTGTCATTTTACTGGCAAACTGTTCTTAGCAAATTAATAAATGCTTAAAAAATACTGACCCCCCAAAAAAGTAACGATTTTTAAAATGAAAAGGAAAACAGCCCATAATCTTTAAATAAAAATAAAAATAAATATTGTCATTCCGTTACGATATAAAAGCTTTTTAATGTCAATGATCCATATACTCCTAGGGCGGTCTCTTGATTTCACTTCAGATCTGTTTCTGTGTAGCCCCGGCGTTGGCACTTGTTCTGGCTGCATTCTTATTTGATGACCAAACCATTTGATCTTTTTCCTAAATCAGTTTGCCGCACGGTGTTGTTCCTGTCGTCTGTCTGAAAATATCATTTCTAATTTTGTCTCGGATGGTTAGGTTGGCGGCTTTTCTCAGGCATCTTGTTTCAAAAGTGTTAATTTTACATAGGTTAACCTTTAAAAATGTCCAAGCCTGGCACTGGTAGCACGGTGTTGGTATGAATATGATACTTTATAATCTGTTTCTTGGCACTCTAACTTACGTTTGGGTGTCTTAATAACAGTGTCAGTATATATGAGCACTGATTTGTTGCTATCTTGTTTCTATTTCCTTCCGAGAATATACTTCCAAGATTTCTTTAACTTGCTTCAGACAAGTATCATTCAACTCTATAGGCCTATGTTAGCGGACTAGGAATTCTACTGACCTGTATACCTTCAATTTTAGTAGTATTTATTTTCATGTTGAACAATTTTAATATATATATATATATATATATTTTTTTTTTAAAGCTGTAAATATACTCGTACTAAAAGCAAGGAGAAAATAATGACAAAACATATATGTAGGAAGCTTGAATTACTGAAAGAATAGATAAATGCACAACTTCATTAAAAAGTGAGTTTTGGAAGGGCCAAAATTTCAACGCGAAAGTAGGAAGTGAAAAAGTGTACGGAATAACGAATGGCTATGGCCTAGGAGAAAAGAATGTGAGAGGTGACAGATTAATAGCATGGGCTGAGTCGCGATGCATGATAATAGGTAACACCTGGTTTAAACACCATCCTCGAAGATTGTGGACTTGAAAAGGTCCTGGTGTTAATGTCCGCAATCAGATTGATTATATTTTGATTTCAAGAAGATTCCGGAGCAGTTTAGTTGGAGCAAAAACTAGACCAGGAGCAGGCTGCTTTAGTGACCATGTTCCAGTTGTAGACAAAAATTAGAATAAAACTAAAGAACATTAGAAAAACACCACAGAACATCAAGTTAAATTAGGAATTCTTAGAACGGATAAAGAAATTAGGGAACAGTACAAAGTCACTGTACAAAACCGGTATAATGCAATGTAAATTATACAGACTATTGATGAGCAGTGGGATATGTTGCGTGAGTCAATTCAGCAGACATCAAAAGAGACAATCCCACCAACCCATAGAGTTGCAAAAAAAGAAATGGATGTCAACCGAAATTCTGCAGTTGATGGATGATAGAAGGAAGAAAAAGAATGATAAAGAAGAATACTCAAGAATACACAAAGAAATAGTGAACAAATGCAAAGCGGCTAAAGAAGCTTGGCTGAATCAAATGTGTACAGAGATTGGGGAAAATCACAGGAAAGACTCACATTCCATGTACCAACAGATAAATATGTTAACAGGAAAGATGACACGTAACAACACTGGATGTTTGAAATCAAAAGATGGTGACTTATTAATGGGACATAGTAATATAATTAACAGATGGACAGAGTATATAGGGGAATTGAATGATGATAATAGACCAGATGTAGAGCTGCAGACCAACAATGATGGTCCACCAATAATGACTGCAGAAGTAGAGGATGCAATACATCATATGAAGAAAGGAAAAGCACCCGGGTCAGACAACATCTCACTGGAAGAAATCGAAGCACTGGGAAATTTTGGAATTGAAAAAAATAACTAAACTTTTAAATAATATTTATAAAAGTGGGTATATTCCAAATGACCTTTTAAAATCCATATTTATAGCTCTGCCAGAGAAACCAGGCACTTTAAAATGTGAAGACCATCGCACAATAAGTCTTGTGAGTCACATGGCTAAGATTTAGCAGAGAATAATTATGAGAAGAATAAGAAACCAAATTAAACCAGAAATCAGCGATGAACAATGTGGATTTGTAGAAGGAAAAGGTACAAACAATGCCATATACATCCTAAGGACATTGTCAGAAAGAGCTATAGAAGTAAAGACCGATTTGTACTTGTGCTTCATAGACTATACAAACGCATTTGACTGTGTGAAGCATGAAGAAGTAATCAAACTGTTATAAAAATTAAACATTGATGGGAAAGATCTACGAATAATAAAGAATATGTATTGGCAGCAAACATCAGCTATAAGAATAAACAACTGTTTAGGTACATTTCAGTGCATAAAGAGGGGCGTACGACAAGGATGTGTACTGTCACCAGATTTGTTTTCAATATACAGTGAATATATAATGAGATCTTTAATTGATATGCCCGGAGTTGTGATTGGTGGGCACAATATAAACAATTTACGTTATGCTGATGACACAGTCTTGATAGCAACAAGTCAGAAAGAATTACAGGAAATGATAGACATTGTGGTGTTAGAAAGTGGAAGAATGGGCCTCAGTTTGAATAATGGGAAGACAGAAGTAATGGTGGTATCAAAGAAACAAATTATTTCTAAATGTGTAATAAAAGCCAATGGTGTTATTTTAGGACAAGTACAGAAATTTAAGTATCTGGGCACATAGATAACATCAGCTGGAAGATGCATAACTGAAATAAGAAACAGAACTGGACAGGCAAAAACTGCACTTTATAAAATGAAAAACATCTTGTGCAATATATCCTTGTCATTGAAGGTTAGAAAAAGAATTCTTGCTTGCTACATACATTCAGTTTTAACATATGGCTGTGAATCCTGGACAATCGGTAGGCAGGCCAAACAATTTTTAGAGGCCTCAGAGATGTGGTTTTACAGAAGAACGCTTAGAATACCTTGGGCAGCCAAAAAGAGCAGCCAAAAGGTTTTGAAAGAGGCGGGAGCCCGAAGTTTTCAAATTGTCACTCGCATGGTCATCCAGAAACCGTCAATTTTTGGGGTCAGTTGTTGCTTCTTGGGACACCAATGCAAGATCAGTGGTGGTGCCAACATCACCAGGTCTTATCGTTATCCTAGTTGGTCTCCCATCATTTATACACACCACATCTAGATCTATTTAGACATCGACAGCGCTACTCTATCCATCTTTCACTGTCTACCCAACTCATTGGCTGGTGCATTTAAATATCCACATATCAGCATCCTACTTCCCTTTGAGTTCTCGAATGTTTTGACAAGACCTAACTCTCCTTGGCGACACACGAATCCTCTTGAACATTCACAATAATCATATTCCACTTCACTCCATTTATATCCACTTTATATTCCTTACCATCCCTATTGTAACCAGTCATATCAATTGGTACATGCGTTATTCCATCCTTCACAAGTACAACTTGATCATGACTCCCTTGCAGGTTTATTTGATTTTGATTTGATTCAAGAACCGACATCACAGTACTCGGGGGATTTCCAAAAGCGCTCCATCCCCATGGATACTGTGCCTTTGTAGCTTAAAAAGAAAAAAAAAACGCGTAGCCCTGAGCCATAGAAATGTCATAGACCAAACATCACTCACAGAGCCACACCAACATTAAAGTCTCCCGATCACAACACCTGAGAATGCAATCCAGCAATCTCCTTGTGAGATGCAATTTTTCGTTATTTGAAGCCCTACTCTGGCTTTTGCAGGGGCCGCAATATAGCCTGCCCAAAAATATTGTCTAATGGCTGAATGCGGTTTCTGTCACCTCTCCACGGTGATCCGCATCCACGTGGTGGCACTTTGTGTCATCGTGTGTTTATCGCTTGTGTGATGTCCTAGTGGGGTAAAAATCTACTACTACTACTACCACCACACCTATGCTGTTCGGTCTTTAACAAGAACCAGAATTTAAAAAAAAAGTATATAAGGGACATAACAGTTTGACTATTTTTTTTTTACACAAGGGAAACCACTTTAAATGCTTTTATATTCTTAGTAGAATACAGTATCTGGCAACAGTGTCTAAATTAATTGATATTTTAAAATTGTTTTCAAACGTTCGTTTATAGTTTTTTAAGGCAGTATATTGTTATTTGCTTTTTTATTCTTATCCTAATAAACATACATACTTATTTTTATAGATAATGAAACTACTTAAGCGGCTTTTGTTTATATTGTGCCTAAGTGTCATTGAATTGACTGATTTCTCGAAAGCGGTTGCAAAACTATTATTCTATGATTTAATTATTTGGCAGGCTACACTTCGGTTGTGGCTTAGTAAGAGGGAAAAAAATGCATTGATCGGTGGATTTATCTGTAAAAATCAACCTCTTCTTTATCGTTATCACCATACTTCTATACGCATAGCGAAACATCATCACGATTTTGTCAATGGAGAAGAGGTGGGTTGAAGAGTCCAGAATGACCCAGGCCAACCAAGCGCTAGCAGCCAGCCCCAGCTGGAGGCAGATTTGGGCGTACAGATGCTGAGAGCCAAGAGCAGGACTTCCAGCCGACCTCCACTCAAGCGTAAGAGGGATGAATCTAAAGATCCAGAAGTAGGTCAAGACCTCTCAGGGACAGATCTGGCCTCCGAGATAATAAGATGGTTGCCAAGGTCAGAAACTGTCAGGTGGCAACCATGTGCTGCCATTTTACTGGCAAACTGTTCTTAGCAAAATTAATAAATGTTTAAAAAATACTGACCCCCCCCCCCCCCCCCCCCCCCCAAAGTAACGATTTTTAAAAAGAAAGGGAAAACAGCCCATAATCTTTGAATAAAAAAAAATAGATATTGTCATTCCGTTACGATATAAAAGCTTTTTAATGTCAATGATCCATATACTCCTAGGGCGGTCTCTTGATTTCACTTCAGATCTGTTTCTGTGTAGCCCCGGCGTTGGCACTTGTTCTGGCTGCATTCTTATTTGATGACCAAACCATTTCATCTTTTTTCTTAATCAGTTTGCCGCACGGTGTTGTTCCTGTCGTCTGTCTGAAAATATCATTTCTAGTTTTTTTTCTTGGCACTCTTACTTACGTTTGGGTGTCTTAATAACAGTGTCAGTATATAGGAGCACTGACTTGTTGCTATCTTGTTTCTATTTCCCTCCAAGAATATACTTTCAAGATTTCTTAAACTTGCTTCAGACAAGTATCATTCAACCCTATAGGTCTTAGTTAGTTAGTTAGTTAGTTGGGTTATCCTCATTGCACTCCGGACATGTCCATAGGTGCTCAGATCCTCCCCTCAGTATGAACCCCAACGTCCGATGGCTAATAGTACCAGTTCTATGTTGATTAACAAGTCTTCTGGCGTAGCTGGTGTGCGTCTCGTTTTTTGCTGTGCCGATCTTAATTCCCAAGTCTGCCATTCTGGCGAGTGATGTGGATTCATTGCCACCAAAGTCGTCTATCCTTCCCATTTCTCTGAGGGCATTGATAATATCAGCATGATCCATAGGCCGACCGTCGGTAGTGATAGCGGATCCAGCCAACCTGTCAGCTCTTTCATTTCCATCGACGCCTGCGTGTCCCGGAACAAAAATAAAGGTGACTCCACGGACAGTGGACTTCTGTAATGATTCAAGCCATTGCCTTTGCACTGAACCTGCCTGAACCCTCCGGATCATACTCATTGAATCACTGAGTATACACACGCGGGTGTATTTTTGTGTTTCAAGCCAGGCAAGCGCTTGTGTCACTGCCATCACCTCCATCGTCATGCTACTGGTTGTCATGGAGAAGGCGCCGTTGGCTTCTTTGACTGTTCTGCCCGCTGAGCGTGCTGTAAATGCCCATGCGCTTCTTCTTTGGCGTATAAACGGATCCGTCTGTATAGATTATTGCATCTGCTTCGTCTGAATTTTCACCGATGAGAGCGTTGACCTCTGCATTAACAGCAACAGGATTCTCTTCTCTACATCGCCTGTTGAGTGTGGCAATACAGGAAAATGTACAAATAAACGCCTGAGGCACAGGTATCCATTCTGCACCAGGTATGATGTCGGTTAGGCTGCATATTTGCCTAATAACATCTTCTGCCCGACCTAGCCACGATTTCCCCCTCTTCAGTCTGTCGCCCTTTTCACTAAAAGGCGCTTGATGCAGTGGGTGTTTCTTATCAGCACATATTTTGAGATATGCCCGAGCCCTCCACATCCTGATCCTTTGGTTCATTGTTGGAAAGTCAAGTAGATACCTCATTGCTCCACAGGATGTGTCTATAGGTCTATGTTAGCTGACTAGGAATTCTACTGACCTGCATCCCTTCAATTTTAGTAGTATTTATTTTCCTGTTGAACAATTCCAATAATTTTTTGAAAAGCTGTGAATATACTCGTAATAAAAGCAAGGAGAAAATAATGACAAAACATATATGTAGGAAGCTTGAATTACTGGAAGAATAAATAAATGCACAAGGTTCATTAAAAAGTGGAGAGATTTGGTACTAAATTTCTGTTCGGTCAAAATGTTGCTGACAAGAGTAAATTTAGCCACAAAGTAGCCAATATGGGTGTAAGAATCAACTTCACCAAGAAAGTCCGTCGTTTCACCATTCGCTACTGCCTCATTCTGAAAGGGTGGAGATGGGATTTTATTTTTTGGTGTAATAATATTGTTTTTACAAACGAAAAAACTATGTATGTATAAAAAATACCTGCTAATTTATTATTACTTTAAATTAAGACAAATAATAAGATAACTTTTTTTTATTTAGTCGCGACACCCCTCCAGCTGTTCACTTAGGCTACTCTCTATTGTTGTGCCAAAACCACGTGACATTGTTTGGCGGCGTAAATCGGTCAACGAGACAGTCGGCCTGACGGAAATACGGGGAACCACGAGGACTACAGACCTTTGTCATGACGAAAAAAGAGTGAATATGAAGGAAATTATACTGTACTCTTGAGCTTTAGGTATAACCTTTCCTGTGTCTCAAACATTTTTTTGTCTTCATATCTGATTGTACCATTTATGCATCCTCAGCTGCCCAGCTTGTAAGTTTCACATTAGAGATCATCATTTCAGCTATACAATACAAGATTGCCGCGAAAGTTGGCATCGATTGTTAGACGAAAATAGGAGTTTAAATTTAAAGATAAACTTAATTTAATGTCGTTTCAATGATCACTGGTTGTTAAATATAATCTGTGCGCCCTTTAATCATTATAATTTTTAGAAATCTACATAGCTGACGCTAACCATAGAGATAAAGTTAACCGCTAAATTTGAATTCTGTTAAAGAGTACGATGGGCCGTAGGCGCTTTTTTAAGTGAAAATAGGGCAACTTATTTAGTTCATTCATACTTGTCGTTTAACGTTCTTTTATGTGGTTCTCAAAACTTTCTAGTGCCGAGACCCTTTAATATATTTTACTCATGTTGGGTGGCCCCCTACTGTAAAATTATTTTCATTGCTATTACATAACGTCGGTGAATATGTTTTCATATGGTCTTGGGTGACTCCTGTAAAAGGCTTGTTCGGACCCCCCGGCCCCTCTTTCCCAAATGGGTCGCGACCAGTATGTTGAGAACAGCTGGTTTATAGCCTAATGAATAACCGGGCTTAGGGTAAGTTGATATGATAACCCAAACTGGTCGTGACAAGAAACTAGTGCCTGGGCGGCTTCGTTTTTTTAAAAAAGAAAATGTCTTTCGCCTGAGACGAAATGTAAGGGAGTGGTGATTCATCTCGTTAACTTTGTATCCTCTTGTACCAATCGGCTGAAGCCTAAGGCGAGGGTAACTAGCAAGATTCGCCGGCGTTTAGTCGTCCACGGTTCACATCGTATGACAATGTTAAATGCCAAGTGTGTATACAGGCTACCACCCTCCATTAGTCTCAACGACTGCTGTCACAGTCAGAGTATACTATGTCCCTGTAAAGTGGTAATGCACTCACTGACTGGCAGACGCAACCGTACAAACAAGCATTCTAGCTCACTGATCAGGGCATCATCCTTGGATCCCAGGTCGACCCGGCCCTACTTAATGGGCACCAGGAAATGGTTCAAGATGTTAAAGCAGTCAGGTTATATTGATTATGTGTATATCATTTTTCTCGGGCTAATCATTCTAGAAATCATATGGGGCTAACAACATTGCCCAGTACATGCCAAGACCTGAAAATGGTTCCTGTATTAAAGTATTACCTGGCTACTCAAACCTGCAGCTATGGGTTCTGGTGCGTTCCTGAAGATTTCTGCAAGCAGCTGGTTGCAATACTGATTCCGAAGATTATCCGTTTGTAACCAGTCCGATCAAGATATGGTGATTAACGTTTGCATACATTACCAGTTGGCTGTTATAGGATAACTATGCTAGGTGTAGGGTACACAACTAACATAGGGTGACTTGATACGAAGTACAATTTATTGTCTTAGTTAACCTTTGATGATTTGATCTATTTTATCCAATTTATGAACCTACAAAATCCGATTTTAAGAATAATACTTCAACCTCATAGAGACAGCTATGCTAGCCCTACTCTATCCCAACTCATTCTCATGTTCACTTCGTCTCAAACGCTGACGGTAGTACGATGCATCTTCTTAGACAGTTGGAGTGTAACTGCGCGTACATTGTTTTCCGAAGCATAGGTTTCTACCAGCGGTTTCTTTTGACTGACCAATCATTTAAAAAGACGACTTCGTTAGTAGATACCTGTTTATAGAATAGTTGATATTCATTGGATGCCTTGATTTCCCAGGACATCTCCTAGTACCCATTTTAGGATGGAGTCGACTAGAGAGCCAGGGTCATTTGGTAAAATCCATTCGGTGCGGATTCGAACCTTCCCGCCAGCAGGCAAGCGTATGGCCATCGCGGTCCTGTTAAATTGGGCTAAGATACCTTACTAGGTGGGCTTTTGTGCTACATGGCTCTGGGGATCGGTTGGTCTTCATAACTGGTACCAGAAAGGGTTCTTTTCTGTTTAGCAACCACATTACGCGTGATTTAGGGACATCTGTTATGTTAAGGGGTTAGAGTTAGTGTTAAATGAATGGCGACTACTACTAACTCTAACCCCTATATAACATGGGATTTCCCTAAATCTCGCGTGAAAAGAACCATAGAAAGTTCAATGGGGCGTAAATTCTGACGTGATCACATTACTCATCGAGGTCTATAAACGAGCAGTACTGTACGCTACTTTAAGTGACCGATAATTACCGATACCCAGTTAAAATAGTCCCCATCTGCGATTAAATACTTTAATTCATGGCTTATAAATACAAGTTACTTTAATAACATAGCTGACAATGGAATGACCTGTATGCTTGTCGAAATAACTGAAGTTTTTGTTTCAGCGGCACTATATTTATTACCATTATTTTGTTTTTAAACAGACTATTTGATATTCTTGGAAATGGTATACTTATGCATGTGTGGATCTATCTGTCTGTCTCTCTCTCATTTATAAATAAAATGCGTATAGCTACTGTTTATCAGGTTAAAAATCTATAATGTTGCCTTTTCCGCCTTTGTGGATTCAAAATGTACACTGACATGTTATCGGCCATAACCCTGTAGCCTACGCCTCTTCCTGACACGCGCGAACGTGTACACACACACACACAACAGCAGCGGCGGGTAGCGCCCACACCATGGCAGTCTGCGGGTGTGTAGTTTTAGCCAGGAAGTAGCCAACTCGCGTTGCTAAATGTAGCCAGATCTACTTCGTCCAGATCACGTTGTCTTTGATTTTGCGATGCTCGAAGATTTACCATTTTGAATCGTTACAATTTCTTCAGAAAAGAGCGATGTCCTTAAAGTAAATCGCGCAACGAAGTACTGTTTGCAGAAACTGCACGACACTTTTGGATGCCGGAAATTAGTGCGCAGAAGATGAAAGAATAGGCATAGCATTAAATTGCGTTTCCAAAAGAGAAAGCAAGCTCATTTGGGTGAATGGTAAGCAGCCCAGTTCTACTTGCCAACGTGCTCGGCCCACGCTGTCGCCGTAGAGGTTTACTAACTTACTGTCAAGAAAACAAAACGATGTTATAATTCACGATTTTCGGTGAATCCACCGATGGGAGGGAAAATAGTAATGTAACAAAACAGAAAACTTGGGGTGGTTTCTTTCAGTAACTTGGCGCGAACGTGAACACTTTAATGGAGAACGTTTACTTTACAGTTATAGAACGATAGAATATAGATTTTCGCTCCCTGGAGATTTTATGTGCTCATCACTAGTGTAGAACTTCCACTCAGAATTAATCTGTAATAGCTGAGTTGTGTCAGTCGGGTACATTCTCTACAAAGTAGGCTGGCCGCAGTGAATGGATCTACAACTCTGGTCCTGGTGGCAGACTGGTGCTCACCCATCTGTTACTTACTAACTTTTATTTGCTTGCCTTCATTTGTTCCCCTCCAATGTGGCTTTTCTTTCTAGTAATAATTTTGGGCCCCTAATTTTGTAACAATAGATTTGCAGGGAAATACCAATTTATAACAAGTACTAAAACCCATGAATAGGAAGCATTAGTAAGTGTCTGCCCCAGTAGTCTTTGTTTTAAGGTATTTATTTCAGAAGCTGAAATTATATTTTTATTTGTGAGTAAATAATTAATACAGTAACAACTGTACAACAGACACATTCAGAAAGAATAAATTTACTATCTGAAAGCATAAAGTAACATTAAAATAACCTATTCTCCGATAAAGGGCACATATCATTTATGGTGACCAAAAACACACCCTAACAGGGCCTTATTCACATGCAAATTGTGTACTTCTGGCGACGTAAATTGCGGACTTCCGGCGACTACCGCAACACTGAGAGTATCCCCCACGCTGCTACACATTGCGTGGAGCAGGGCTAAACTAAATGGCTGGGACTCACGAACGGCAGCTACCACATCTCCTACAGCTTCCTTCATTTTGTTTGCTCGTGAGTCTCAGCTATCTAGTTTAGCCCCGCTCCGTGGCGTGGGAGATACTCTCGGCGGTGGTGGTAGTCGCCGGAATCCACATTTACATGTGACTGAGGCCCTGTAAGGTTTATTTTTGGGCGCCATAAAATGTGCCCGTTATTCGGAGGATAACCAAATAATCTACATATTTGGGTCCCTGCTAGTATTTGGGGGGGGGGGGGGGGGGGGAGTCGACTCTACCCCTTAAGTCATTTTGTAAGAGGTGACTAATTAGGGGTTCTTCTATTTAGTCGGAGTCTGCCCGAGACGTGGTGAACCAACAATCTGCATAACAAGAAGCTAGATCTGTAAAATGAATGTGCCTGCAAAACTCAAGTTCTGGAAGAAGACCAAATGTCCATATGTGGTCGACCAGAATTTTCCGACTGAATTTACAGCCTGCGAACGCTAAGAATAAAAAATCGTTACATACTATCTCCTAATAAATCAGGTGTGATCAGGCTAATACGTACTATCTATTTTTTAAATCAGATGTGGCCAGGCTAATTAAAAAATTATGAACAATACAATGACTGCAGGAAATATTATAAAACAGGGAAAGTTTACATTGATAATAATACTGTGGACATTATGTATCCCAATCAAGAGGTCAAACAAGGTATTATGTTAAAAGCTGATTTAAAAATTGACATCATAACACTCAAGACACCCCATAAGCGCTCCGTCTCAGGGTATTATGTAAACATTGCTACCTATTTATACTGAAATTTTTCACATTTATCAATTTTTATGTGCGCAAATGTCCCTGCATTTCTCTGTTATCTGCGCATCGAAGCTGCATAAATAGTCGACAGGACGGGCTTATTTTCTGTATTATCGGAGACCCTTCTTCCAGCTTTTTCTCTTTTGATTTGGTTATCCATTTTGTTCTATAGTAGCTTATCAGTGCACACACATTGTGAAATACAAGATGTGAGAATATCAGCTGATTGCTCACACTTGTGAATATTTGCTTGTGAGCTGGTCATACTGTTGTGAGATTTTCATGTTGCATAGGTCAGTCAGCATATTTCTCCATTCCGCTCTATCCTGTCTAGTGGCAGCGCCCCCCCCCCCCCCCCCCCCCGGCAATAGCTTTAAAGGGCTGGCTAAACCAGAAGAGTGTATCCGACCTGGTTCTAAACCACTCAGTGATTGGGATATGCCTACTACCCTTCATGTAAATACTGGATTGTGCGGATGACACCTCTTATGGTTCAAGGGACAGTAGGGTGATTACCAGCAGGCGCTATGGAGAGCTTCGAGCAAACAAAGGCGCGTAAGACTCCTTGGTCATCCACTGCACCTCACTTAAATCCAGGTCCTTGCGTAAGTCTCTCTCATCCAGTTATCATACTCATCAGTCTTTTGCAAGCCCTGAGGCGAGAACCGTATCGCTAATCCCACATTTACTGCGGCTTCCACCTGTTGTCCGCATTGCTCAAGAACTTTCCGGGCTTATATTGGACTAATCAGCCACCTTTGTACTCATAATTTATCATTGCCACTTTGGATTAAATGTGATCTTCATCACTCTTGATGGACGAACAACATCCTGTACAATCCTTTTATCATGGATAACATTCAACAATATGAAATAGTTTCTGAACAGCTATGTTATTACTTACAATACCAGTGATCAGTTGATTTACTCTTCGTTTTTAAGGGTGCAATAACTTGAATGAATAAACAGCACAAGATCAGATTGAAGCTTTTGAAATGTGGTTGTGTGGACGGATAGGACAAAATATGGCAGGCATAGAAAATTATAGGTATATCTAGGGCTTTTGTCTAGGAAACATAGACGCTGGTACTCACCACAAAGAGTCTAACAAGGTGTTACTTTTTTGTTCTAAATGAAACCTACCTTTCAATTTGCTGACACTAATATTCTTTTTTCTTCGCGTTCACCGGCTGTAAACTCAGGCAGAAAGTTCTGGTTGTTCGTAATCTTCTTGACTCTAGTCCTGTTCCAGAACCTGAGTGTTGCATGTTCATCCATTTCACAGGTCTGACTCATTTGCATGCAGACTGTTGGTTCCTTGCTTCTCAGGCAGATGTACTTCAACTTCAAAGGAAACTCCCAATTAGTCGACTTTTACAACATGCTCGGGCAGGCAGTGCATCTATTCTTGTTTTCCCCCACAAAGGGGCCCCAGAACCCACACAGGGAGCTGACACTGATGTATTTTATTTTCTTCAAGGAGTTTTGCTGACCTTTTTATTCCTTAATATACATTGTCTCTCTATTTTCTTCTAGTACTTCATTTTGCAGTAGTTTTAAACATTTACCATATTCTTGTATCCATTAAAAAATTGTGTGATTATTTAGGCTACTTTTTTTCTGCTTCAGATTTTGGTAAAAGAGAATCACAGAGCAAGGCACTTGGAGAGCAACAGAACTTCTCATTAAAGTAATGGATGACCACGGTGTTGATGGAGAAATTGAGGAGGTGTGGGAAGATCCTGCCACTGATAAAAGCCAACGTGAAAAGGATTTATCTTCTAAAAGAGGCGTGGCTTTGAATTCCGATCGCCAGCACCCCCAGAACAATAGTCATCAGAGATCTAGTGGTCATTATTTATCTAACCTGGATAAACGCAACAATAATAGGCATTCAAAAAAGCACAGACAAAAGGAAGTTGGTTCAAACATCACCAAGAATTCCTCCAGAGGACGTAATCATTCTCACAGATCCACACAGCAGCACTCAAGACAGAATGCTCACAATTCCACAGAAGACGAAGATCCTTTATCAAAATCCCCCAATGTAACAGAGAAAAATGGTGTAGACTCTCGTGGCAAACCTGTGAGGTGGCCAGAAAAGGGTGAAACCGAAGATGGTGAGATTTTGGAGGATGGAGAACTTGATGATGATAAAGAAGCACCAGAAAGTCAACAGATGTCTGCCGACACAGATCACATGGAAGGTATGCTGTCTACTTTTTAATAATGTGTATATTTAAGTCAAAAAAATAAATTTTAAAGGACCCTTTTCACAGCACTGAACATATAGTGCTAAACCCATATATTTATAGGCTGGTCTTCCTTCGAAGTCGGAGTACAGCTGCCCATGAGGCAGGGAAATGAAAAACGGTTGTACACGCAAAAATCAGGTCCAGGTGAAAGCCAAAAGTCCAAGCGGACGATTAACCGGGACCTTCCACTGGAATTCACAGCCGGTGTTCGATAAAAAAAAAAAAAAATAGGCTGGTCTGCACTCCATTGAGGAAGCAGTCAGATCACACTGCATGCATTTTCTTCCCATGGTATTTCCTGGTACCCACTTTGAAATGGGTCTACCTGGCAGCCCAGGTCAATTATTAAATCCGTCTTGAAACTCTTGGGCCGACAGGTAAAGGCCTAACCACTATGTTACTGCAGATTCCCTGTATCTTATTATCATCATAGTACCACAAGACCATTGCGATTGTGTCACCATTACTGTTGACATTGTGATCACATCTTTGCATCTCTCGTTGTCAGGTGCGCTGAACTTGTTTGCTTAGTTCAGGCCCATCTAATCAACTAAATTTTGTATGTTTATTCTCTTGTCTTGTCTTCTCTTCCCTGGCACTAAACACCCTGTAGTATTGTTCTGGAAAGTCTGATAGATGTTACATGTCTGCACTGTCGTATTTACAGTTGTGTCCCTGATAAAGAGATTCTTAGTTGTCAGTGCGTTGCATGATGAAGTTTGTCATTTGTTTCCTGGTCTGTGTTATGTCCTCTATTTCTAAGAGCTTGCCTCTAGGTACAGTCTTATACAAATATTCATAATATCATAAATGCATGTAGAATAATTGTGATAAATAAGATAAATGTAGTTATATATAATCTCACAAGTGTCCCTGGGTACTCTTGCAGGAGCACACTTACATATCAACTGACTTTATCCTTATCTATAGTCGTCATTTTGATTTTTCTCTATATTTCAGCTTCTGCTTCCAAGTTAAATAAAGGAGGGAAAAATGAAAGAAAAAGAAATCGCAGACGAGGCAAAAGACATCATGAAAATGACATAAAGGTAAAGCATTGTTGTATGGCTTTTGTGATAAAACATTCACATAGTACAGGCTAATAAAAAGTTTGATTTAATCTAAGAGAACATTCATTATGTGTCAAGCTTCTTATGCTACAGCAATGAATGTCAAGTGTAGAGTGTAAAGATGAAATTAACAGTTTCTGTAACCTGCACAGCCCATAGAGACTAGACCACCAGCCATGCAGTCCTTAATCCTCAGGTTCAAGTACGCCCTTCCGCCTCCCCATCCTACACCGTCCTAAGAAGTTGTGCACGCAGACACCAATGACATTTTGTTTTTGTTTTATTTAATATAAAAATATGCAAAATCAAGAACTGATGTCACTGCACTCATGACATTCCTGCTGGTGCTGTCTTCTTCGTCAGTAGCCAGTGAAGAGTTCCCACACTGATGTGTTGTCAGTTGTAACCTGATGAAAAGTATGCTTGTCTTTTCTATTTGTCGGGCAGTACTTTTAAAACTAAGAAGTTGGTTTGTTCTGTCTACGTAAAGGTATACATATATATTTTTTAATGCAAAAATATCAATTTAAAAAAATTATTTTCAGTTACTTTTCATATGATGCAGTAAATGTGAGGTGTGGCAGTCAGAACATAACATTACTGCAAACAGCGGGCTCTAGTACACGTCAGCTGATTCACCTTTGATGGTAGTTGTTTCTTCTCCCACAGTAAAAAAAAGTAAAGGACCCTTTTCCATGCCTTTAGGCGTATAGGGCTAGACCTATATTTTATAGACCAGTCGGCTCAAGATGGGTGATGAGTCAGCATCATGCCGGCCGCCTTTACTTCCAGGGACTGCACCCGGTACCTACTCAAGGTTGGGTCTACCTGGAACTTCCCCCACAGTATCCTAGATTCACCATTTGGGGTTGTTAAATTGTCTTTAGGTATGAAAATGGTGTTTAGAGAACAAGTAATCTTAATGCAGTCTTCCAACAGCTTACTGATGCAGATATATAACTTCTAAAAACACTACACAGTAGTAGTTTTTATGAGAAGAGGGAAAATAGAACATGTTGTGACCACTGCAAAGATCTGTGGAAGAAGGGATAGAGGAAGATAACGAGAGAAGATTCTTGACAGCCTTGTTGCATGGCATGGAGGTGTGTCGGCACACGAACTGATACATGCTGCCGGCGATTGCAGATTGTGGAGAGGCATGATCGCCCATGCCAGTCGGCAAGGCACCTGATGATGCTGAGTTGTAGTTTATGGGTATTTTGATACTGCCATTTAAACAGGCTGTATGCTGCAGTGGTTAAAGCAGTTGCCGGACCATTGAAACAAAAGTCCCCAATAGTAACAGAAGTGTTTAACTCCAGACTTTTACAAGTTTCCTCATTGACTGGGCATTGTTGAGTCGTAAACACATTCTGGAAATTACCTGTGAAGGAAAACTGGTGGTGAAGAGAACTGGTAACCTCCCATCTCAGTGCAGCCTGACATACTTTCTCAGCAGTCGTAAATAACACACTTTAGCCTGGAGACTTTGACTTTTTTTTAAGTTGATAATTGAAATATTCATGTCTTTGCTTTCAGAAGAAAAACTATGCAGAGGTTGCGGATTTTCAAGATGGGAAAAACCAGGGACCATCATGGGGATCAGGTTATAACATGTCGAACCAAAGGGAGCCAGGATATAAAAGGGGAGGCAAAGGCTACCACAGTCCACTTGGCTTATATGATAGTCCAACAGAGGACTTAGATAATGAGTGAGTGAACACATGTACAAGGTTGTATGATCTGTTTTGTAGTTTATTGATACTTGTACCCTGCTGTGTGTCAGACTGGTTTAGAGGTACCGCAGTAGTGCAGTGGCTAGACTTTGCCTGTCTACCTGAAGGTCTTGGGTTTGAATCCACAGCAGGGTGGATTTTTTATGATTGACCTAGGACTCCCAGGTTGTTCCTGCCTAAATGGGTTCCAGGAAATGTGCTGGGAAGTCAAGTGGCTGGTGGTGTTTACCACACCCATCAAGTGCTGACTAGTCTTCAGCAGCTCCAGTATGAAAAACTGGATTTTTTTCACCACCAAGAACCAGAGAATCTTCTTCTTCTCCTCTTCTTTGCGTTCACCAGCTGAAAACTCTGGTGAAAAGTTCTGGTTGTTAGTCCACTTCTGGACTGCAGTCCTGTTCCAGAACCTCAGTGTTACGTGCGTATCCGTTTGACAGATCTGACACATTTGCGTGCAGACGGTTGGTTCCTTGCCTCTCAGGCAAATGCACTTGAAGGAAGCTCGACATGCTTTTGGGTCTATTCTTGTTTTCCCTTTAATAGGGCCCCAGAACAAACATGGGGAAGAACCAGAGAATGAACTACATGTTCCTTCTGACATCCGAGCCCACTTGATTAGATGTTGGGCTGCCTTGGATACGGACAAGAAACTGTAAGGACTCGTGTGCGTATTTGGTATGTCCTGCATTCCATTATTTTTTAATGCTGTGGTATACCAAACAAAATAAACATCATTAAAGCAATGTATGTAGGTTGAATGTTGAATTAAAAATCGGCATCACAGCACTCGGGACACCCCATAAGTGCTCCGTCCCCATCTTCAGCAGCAAGCGAGGAGTTAAATTCTGATGGTACCAGTAGTACTAGTAATAACTGTCTGATTGTATATCCGTTTCGCCTTTGCCCTGAGTGTCGAGCGTCAGCCAGATCCCCTTCTAACTCCTTGCAGTGCCATTCTCCTCAGACCATAATGATCTATCTGTTTCTCAGCACTGTTCACTCACTCCCATAGGACCCTCACAACATCCAGCTTGTTATATACAAGTTCACAACCAAGTGGTGCAGAATCAGTCTATCTGCCTGCTCATTTCTCAACACACCGGCATCACTTGAAGAAAATATCTAAAGGATGCTAACTACCCAGGACTTTTGAAGTGATGTTTGCCACTGTGCCCGGAGCATGCCTTTCTCCACCTTTCTCAACACGCTCTGAGAGTTACAATGATGGCATGTGTGTACAGCTGATTCTCAAGCCAGCGGAAGGCAGCAGTGACTGCCTCCACCTCCATTCTCAAACTAGACGTTGTGGTATCATATGCAGAGCTTTGTTGCACCAAGCGACGTCCATTGGCCTTCTCTATGAACCCCCATGCACTTCATCTGCCCCTCAACACAAAGCCATCTGTACAGACAATCACATCACACAGGTGGGAATTTTCAAAAGTAGCGGCATTTGACTAGGTATCCTTCCGGGACTGGTAACTACCCAAACCTTTTGGCAGGAGCTCTTCTTTTTCAAAAAACATTTGTAGTTTAACAGCAATAATCTTTTCTAGCACTTTGCCAAAAGTATTTTGTTGGGTGATAATCCTAAAACCGCTGAGTATAGGAATGATCTTTGCCTGGTTTTGGAAGTGGAATTACGTAGTTGTGTTCACATTCCTGAGGTACTGAAGCTGTTCTGATGCTCTGGTTGAAGTAACCAAATCTTCATCACTCATGCTCTTCATGTGGGCATACGTAACTCTGTCTGGCTCCGTCGCAGTGTCCCTTTCTTTTTGCAATATGTTTTATATCCTCCACCCTAATGATATCCTCAAAATAATTATCATTTTTTGTATTATACAGATTATCGCTGACTGAATTTCTAAGCTACCTATCATTATGATCAGTTTGGGCTATAAATCTCTTCAAAAATGCTCCCCTTTTCTCTTTATCTGTTGTCATTGGTATATCATATCAGTGCCTGTATGATAGGCCGATCCTTCCTTTGCATCTGTCTGTGAAGTCTCCAAAATCTACCCAGTGATTTATCCCATCCGATTTCGCCCAGAAAATGTTCCCATTTAGCCTTCTTTGCATCTGTCTGTGAAGTCTCCAAAACCTACCCAGTGATTTATCCCATCCGATTTTGCTCAGAAAATGTTCCCATTTAGCCTTCTTTGCATCTGTCTGTGAAGTCTCCAAAACCTACCCAGTGATTTGGCTCAGAAAATGTTCCCATTTAGCCTTCTTTGCATCTGTCTGTGGAGTCTCCAAAACCTACCCAGTGATTTGGCTCAGAAAATGTTCCCATTTAGCCTTCTTTGCATCTGTCTGTGAAGTCTCCAAAACCTACCTAGTGATTTATCCCATCCAATTTTGGCTCAGAAAATGTTCCCATTTAGCCTTCTTTGCATCTGCTGCACACCGCTTGAAATCTTCTACTTTTTGTATGAAGGTTCAGAGTGTGCAGTGCGAATGGATGATGGTCTAAGTGATTGGTTTGCAGTTTAAACTGGAGTGAAATCAGTGATGTAGTTCATCTTCTTTGGTCTAGCTATTGACTGGATGACACACAAAAATGTTGTGTTGGAAACACCGACATGAACAAGATGAACACAGAATTGGAAAAACTCAATTTTGCAGATGACACTTTTGCTAAGTAAGTGGCATCAGTGACATGCAAAGAAAAACATAGTTTAGCCACACACAAAACAATTGCATTGCTAATTGGGCTAAAAATGTTTTGAAAGGGAAAATTATATTGAAGATACCACTATCAGGTCAAGCAGATGTAACACTGGAGACAAAAAGAATTAGGGTCATAACAATCCACTTAAATGTGATAGTAAAAAAAAAAACACAAAGAAAGAAATTTTGACTTGGCAAGGTAAAAGCTTGAACAAAATATGGAATTCTTAATTGCAAAGAATTAGAATGATGTCACATATTTTTAGTTTCAATGTTTTTTCAGTTTTAACATATGCCAGTGAAAGTTGGAGAACAACCAAAGGCATGGAACAAAATTTAAATGTAAATGTTTTTTGATGATCGTTTTGAGAATAGTTACTGGTCCAGTAAATGTTTTTGATAATGATATTTTTGAGAAATAGTTACTGATCCAGTAAATGTTTTTGATAATGATAATTGTGAGAATAATTACTGATTGACAGGCTAGTGTCACAGACACTGTTGACAGGAGGATACCTTGATGCCTCTGTTGCGGCTGATGAAAAACAGGTAGGAATTAATACCTGGTTTTATCCTGTTTAGCAATAATATCTTTTAGCTTGTAGACAAAAGTGATATTTCTCTATAATTTTTACATTAATACTTGTCTCCTTTCTTAAAAATGAGTATTAATATGGCAAATCTGTGGACCCATCAAAAATACAAACGGCGGTGAATGGAGAGTGAGAATAACAAAAAAATTCATAATCTGTTTAAATCACCACTGATCACTGGCATCATGAGAGCTAATAGACTGTTATGGTTGGGGCATGTTGAAAGAATGTCAGATGACAGAGAAGTGAAAACTATACACAAGGGAGATGAATGGTCGTAGACCACGAGGCAGACCAAGAAATCAATGGAAGGATAATATCCAGACAGACCTGCAAATACTTGGTGTCACTAACTGGAAAGAGAAGGCCAACCAGAGTGATGAATGGAAACAGGTGATATCTGCAACAGTGAACCTCAAGGGCTCAGAATGCTGAAGAAGAAGAAGATTAATAATGACTCCATTTATAGGGAAATTTCTCTGTCTTCGAATCTAGTTTTATTAATTCATATATATTTTTTCGATGTAATGCATAACCACCACCTTGTATCAGCAGCAATTTCATCAGCACCAGTTGATTTATTGTTTTTAGCCATGTTATTACATACAGTACTTCTTCAAAATCAGGCTTTTCTGTATTTGGTTCACATGTTAGTATCTCTTCCTGTGGACACGTATTTAGTGCAAATTCACAGTTTGTCGGGTTTGTTTTTTATCTTTTCTTCGGAAACTGGTGCTGCTTATTTATAGTCCTTTGGCTACTGTGAGGTTAATTAATATCCATGATCATTTGAAATTGGATATAGGCTTTCCATGCCAGTGTCATTTTTATAGGTTTTTTTTATCTTTTTATGTTTTGCATTGAAATCTGATAATCAGTACATACCGTTTTTGAGTTTCCTCTATGATATTCTCAAGGAGATCATGGGAGTCTTGAATATCTTTGTCTCAGTATGTGCATGCACATTAATCATCAGGGGCTGCGTTAGCGCACTTGATAAGAGGCTTGCTTTCAAATCCAGCTGCGACTCGCTGCAGCCCACAGTCAGTGTTCGAAACCGGGCGGTTCCCAGGGTTCACCCAACCGCTAGGAAATGGGTACCAGAGTCGACACTCTGGGGTAAATGGAGGAACGTCGCTGTAGCTGCAGAGTTATGTGCGAACGGAGACGCAGGTGGACAGTTTCTTATCAGCTGTCCGTACTGGTGGCAGAGCACTTATGGTTTGTAACCGTGTGCAATGACGCTGGTTCACGTCTCTCGACTTTACCTTTACATTAATCATCATGATATTTTCCTTTTATTCCTTAAATTACTGATCCTATCATTAGCAGCTTCAAAATTGAAAATTCTTTCCTAGTTTTTTTCTTGATAACAAATCCTGTCCCTAGCTCATGTTTTTTTCGTGTGTGTGTTTCCTCCATGCACTATGATCATTCAATTTTTCTGTAGGGTACCTTTTGCTGGCCACCTCATTTCTTGAACTGCTATTATATCCATTCTGTAATCCGATAACTCACGGGTCATTGCTTCAGCTCTATAAAGGGTTTGTACATTCCTTTTTCCAAGTCTGTGTAGTCCTTTAATGTTCCAGTTTGGTTGTCCATTCAAATCCATCTGAAATCAAGGCTTAGATATCTGTTTCATGATGAAATGAAGTAAAATATATTAAATTCACTTGTAGAAAATCAAGATGTATGCCGGATATGTATAGTATGTAATGTTTCCAAAAGCATGTAATAATTTCACTATTGTATTTGTTGCCAGGGACTTTTTAACCACAAGCTCAGCATAGGGAAGCCCAGCAAGCGCAAATATGAAAAAAAGGAAGGGAAAAGAGGCCGGAATGCTGACAGCAGTTTTGAAGGTCCACCACAAAAGAAATCTCTTCTCGACATGCAGATGTCTGAAAGACCAGCCTGCAAATTTTATTTGGAAGGAAAATGTGCTAAGGTGAGATATTTGTGTAATCATATATTCATCTGGCCCTAATGAGATGAGCATGAGGTATTGAAAGAGAAGAGTGAAATATTTCCTTCATAGAAATGAAACTTTTATGAAATTCATACTATAGGGAGACATAAAGGCAAGCAAGCAATAGAGAGACAAGAGTCTAGAACCAGCATATCTGTTCTGGTTCACTCGGTTCTAGTCATGCTGATATGAAGTAATTTGACTCGCTATGTACTAGTCTGTTTCTAGTGATGCCTACACAAGATAGTATCAAGTCAGTTGGCACACCAGGTAAACCCATTCACTCCCAGTAGGTTACGGTTGTCTGCCTAGTCTTGTGCTGGTAACCACATTAGGCTGCCTTGATTTGGGAGCTGCACTGCACCATTGTGAGTCCCTGCCTATACGAAGAGTCCATGAACAAATATTGTGACTGAAATTTTGTTGAGACTTGAGAAGCTTTCTGTAAGCCAGTGTGTCAGTCCACGGTTGGCGGCAACATGTGAAAGATGTGCTGAAATATTAGTTGGATGAAATGCACGCACATCTGTATATCATAACACATTTAAATGTTGATTTTTGTGCACAATTGTAGTCTATCTCCAGATGTTTTGCAGTTTTATTTCCCTCATATACTTGTAATTTTATTTGTCTGTTGTAGGGTGGCATGTGTCCATTTAACCATGATGTGGAGAAACCCAAGAAGATGGAGGTCTGCAAGTATCACTTGACATTCAAAGGTTGCGTCAGACAGACATGCCAGTTCATGCATCATATCCTTTTTGTTGTTGGAAAATATTGATATTTGTATACTTTGCTGGGAAATATAGATGTTTGTACACTTAGCTAATAGTAAACCAAAATATAAACTTCTAGTGCTGGAGCTGTTTGCAAATTTTGTAACAGTAACTTTTTATATTTTTAATTTGTAAATAGAAAAAGGAAAACAATGAAAGCTTTATCATATTCAGTCCATAATGGTTGCTATGTTTTACATGTTTATGTTGTGTAATCCGTTTGGTAAAGTTTAAGTTCCTGAGTTTTAAATAACTTAACACATGTTCGGAAAACCACTGAAATCTTCCTCAATTTTTAGTGATCAGTTTAGTTAGTTCACTAAAGAAAATTAATCTTCTTCACTGAATCTGCAGTGTTAGAAGTCATATCTATCTACAGCCTTTTCTGGTATATACTTTCATTCAGTTCTGACAGATGATCTTTCAGGCCATAATGTCAAACTGGTCAGCATCTTCTCTCTCGATCTCCCTCTGCCTTTTTCTAGTTGATCTTTCCCACTGTCATGATGTACTCCAGTTTTCTCCTTCATAATCTGAAATGCGGTAATGACCCAGGTAAATGACTGACTACTACCTCATCGTGGGCAAAACTGAATTATCTGTAGTCATCGACTTTAGTTATTATTCTTTTAGTCCATAGTGTGTGGGGCATTGATCATTATGCCTATCCAGAACCTGCTGTTTTGATTACTGCCAAACTGTCCAACATCCCCTTTCTTGGTCTCCCTGTGACTCTCTTCCCCTCCAGTTTCCAGTTATCACAATATACCTCAGCTTTGACATTCTGGTGACAAACCTAATAAAGGTGGATTATGATATACCTACAACAATCTTGAAAAGCCTTGACAAAATATGGAGCTCCAGGTTATACAGCTTTGAGACCAAACTACGAATCTTCAGTTTTAACGTTATGTCAGCTTTAACATATGCCAGCAAAAGTTGAACTGCCAAAGAAATGGAACAAAAATTAAGTGCATTTGAAAATAGTAGAAGTACCTGGAGATTCCTCTAATTTGAAACTGGCAACATTTTTTACAATTCATTGCCTTCATGTTGCCTTTTTAAGTTGTTTAATTTCAAACATTAAATGCTTCAAAGGTTTATAGAATGTTTTAGTATTTGATATTCCATGTATATTTTAAAAAATGTAGATGATAGTGTAGTTGCATTAAAATAATTAGTAGTATATTGTAGGTAACTGAAATACTTAACAATAGTTGGTAGCTACAGGATGAATAGATCTTCAGTGTATTCCTTAACCATTGCTACAAGATTTCCCATGCAAGTATTACCACACTGGTGGCAAATGCTTTGCTGGTGACAGGTGCAAGTTTTCCCATGATCCCCTCACTGAAGCAACTCGGAAAGCATTAGAGTTGAGAGTTGCAGCTGAAGACGTGAGTTTTGTTTGTTGATGTTTGTTTATAAATGTTATCTGTTTTAATTCATAACATTGATGTTATATGTGTATGGTTGATGAGTATTTTGTTACGGTGTAATAAACTTTAGAACATAGCATATTTTATTTATGAATATTTTGGAGGGTAACCATGGGAGAAAAGGGTAAACGAATGAACTAGGCAAAAATACGTCATTGTAAGAATTACGGCAACAAACTGGAATATTCAGATGTTATTTTTTCATCTCTAGTTTTTAGTAAAACTATTTAACTACTATTTGAGCACCCCTTTATTGACGTTTTTGTTGTTGTTGTTTAGGTTTTGGCTTATGGCACAGGTTTCCAACCCATGATTTGCGACCCCCATAAAGGGTTGCGAAGAGTTTTCTATGGGGTAGCCGGATAGGCTATGGAGTTTTTTTTTAAGACTAAACAAAGCATTGTGTCCTACTATTTTTGCGGAATGCAAGTGCTGCTCCGCTCATGATTAGTCCATTCTTAGTTATTTATTATACTGAAAAATTTATTTTCAGTGTTTTATTTACCCCATTTAAAGCCTGTTTTAGTGTATGGGGTCGCCTTTCATTTCATGCATTGGTCTTAATTTTTCAACATAAAAAAAAATTCTTCACACTTCAAGATTTACTAATTTATATTACAGGAAAAACTCAATTTGTTTGTGGTGTTAATATTACTTCTCTTCTCTTAATTTATGGCCCATCTAGTCTTATAAATGTTATGCAGAATTCCCATCACTTTAAAAAAAAAAGCTACATGGTCAGTGCGTGAAATTGTACTACACTGGCTTGTACAGGGTTGCTGTTGTAGCTATAAACTGATGTAATAAGTTTAAGGTTAAATCATTAGACTTGATTTGGGTTTCTCTCTTATCATTGGCTACTTTTGCAAGTCAACTTGCATATAATAAAATGTCAAACTCTCTTCAGATAATTAACATGGAGGATCCAAGTAGCAACAGCGAGCAGAGACTGAGGGAGGCCAACAAGTCCAGTTTGTTAGGTAATTTCTTTACACAAGATGATTAAGATGTAAATACTTATTTGTTAAAAACGGTCAACATTGCGCCAGGTTTTATCAGCTATGCTTGGTCTCAATCCATTGCTCCAGCTGCAACCTCCAGGGACCTCTGAAATACTTGTGTTCCCAAACTGGAGGGCACAAGTTAGAGAATCAACCAAAACCTTCATAGTAAGAGGCAGATGGCTTAGACACTTTGCCACAGAGACCCTTTTATCTGTTTACAACAGTTATGTGTATTACTAGGCTTAGACACTTTGCCACAGAGACCCTTTTATCTGTTTACAACAGTTATGTGTATTACTAGTGTGACGTGACAGGGAGGATTACATGTTTTATAAGTTGAGTAGGGATTTTCCTCTCAACACATTCCCTCCACCAGATTAACCGAACTAATATCCGGGCTATGTTGCTCTCAGACAAAGTCCTGGATATCCAAGAAAACAGCCATATTGGCTCGTTAGGTACATTAACATTAGCTGCACTTGGTACCCACAAGAGAAGGAAATGGGTTTTAGATGTCTATATATTATTATTTTGAATGATTTACTAGACAGGGCAGTTGACCTAATCCGTCGACCTTCTCTTGGAAAAAAAATTAGTATTATTTAATGAGCCCCCACCAAATGCTATTCTGTCTTAACAGTTTAATTAAACATGTAAGAACAGACACACTTGGAATTACAAAAACTGATGCAGGATAAGACCATATAATTGATTTATTAACCTAGCAATCATTTTGATTATTTATATTTTTAGTCAATAGTGATGGTATGGTGGTAATGAGATGCTTCAGCTAACTGAGCACTTAAGAGTAGAATGAATGATAATGGTGGTGTTTAGTTACATAAATACATGTCACATAACGTTTTAGAAAGTGGAACCTCTGAGAGTCCTCGTGTTGAGTCCCTTCTTAGCTGTTCCAACCTTTCCGCCCAGTTCTCCTGGTTCCTCCACCTGGTTCCCACCTCTATCCCAGCTGGCCGAGTTCTAACACAATGTAGTCTCGTGACCGTGTTGACCCTCTATTTCTGTTTTTAGAAAAGACTGATCCGCACCCACATGGGAGCTGTAATAATGGAAACAAACACATATGTGTAGTATCTTGACTTATACTAAGAATACATGTGTCAATTAATACAACATATAATAATACATTATATCTCATCACTTCTCCTCATATTCCACATTCTCTCCAGTCTGTTCTGAAGGTCTTTGTGTCTCACACCAACGTCTAACATATCCTGCCTTCCCTCTCATGTTCTGTCATGATAGTTGACTTTCTGTTGTCCGTCATCACTCAGACTTCCAACTTGCTGACATTGGTTTGACATAAACATGTGGCGCAGGTTATGTGCTGAACACGCAAAAGGTTTTATACCTGCATGCTGTTTGAATATTATCTTTCAGAGACAGTGAATAATATACACTCATGATTCTTCCCCTGGGGTTATAAATCCCCTCATTAGGTGAGCACATGGTGGGAACACAAAACGTAACAGCATAGCTGCATATGTGGGCATCATTTCCCACAGTTGATGGTTGAAACATTATAGTTTCATTACATTTCAGTATACAAGTCTTATTTTATAAACATGAAAACATACACTGAAAAACATGTGCCACAAACATACAAGAAATAGAAATAGTTTAGCAGTTCCCTAACTGAGATACTGAATACTCACAAAGAAATATTTCAAGCAGAATGTGTAGACAAATTAGGAAAAGGTAGAATAGATTTTAGCTAACTCCCTAACCTATGTATACAAGATTAAAAATAATTGTACATGCTTACCTGGGAACTTCCAGCAATCGCCAGACTAGAATCCTCAATTAGAATTACCTCTAATTTGCGACCTGAGTTTGTTGCTCGTGGCTGCTATTATAACGGGAATTCCACAGGCTAGTATTATTAATACCCCTATCAGTCTGCAAGGTTAAACTCCTCCCTTTACTAGGTTCTACCCAACCCTCCAGGAGATGCCCTAAGCCACGCCTCTGAGGAACCTAGCTATCAATGGGCCTGTCACTCACAGTGAACGGCCTACAGTACGACCTTGACCAAGATTAGACATTCATAATTGCCAAACATCTGTTCTCTTGAGAATTTCACTATCATGTGTGAAACTTCAGACGCTGGACGCCATCCTGTCTAGAAATGTCTACCAGACCACTTAATTCCCCTGATCTAGCGGTTCAAAGGCCCCACTCAGTCTGTGTAATGTAACTTTTATGACACTACGGTCGGGTTCAGGGGAGCTAATCTCAGGTGTGACAATAAGTTATTTCCCCCTTCCTCGCCTCTACAGTCAGGTCAGGAGATAACATTTATGACATTCACACGAGAAAGGAATTCCTAGGCAAGGTAATATTACCTAAAGCAAGGTTGCTTTGTCTGGCTAGAGATTGGAAACGCAGTTTAAACAATTTTCAAATCCCTTTTGGTGGATTTAGAAATATTTTGGGCTCAGTGTCTATTGCTTATAATTCTTTGTCCTTCTCTGAACATAAGAAATTATTAAACACAATATAACTTCTGAGACCACTGAGGTCATTTGTAGACACTTTGCCACAGAGACCCTTTTGTTTACAACAGTTATGTGTATTACTAAGAGCGCTAGTTTCTGGTTCTCTGTATTAACAATAATAATTTCAGACACTGTTTCATGGTTATTGTTAGTTTGAGTATGGAGCGGAATGCAGGATAATGACCAAAAAGGATGCATATAAGCTGTCCACCTTCCACCACACGTCTACGTAGAATTATCAAAATTTTCTGGCCAGATACAATCTCAAACACTAAACTACTTCAAGTCACAAACCAAGAAACTTTAGACAGTATGATAACCAAGAGAAGGTGGAAATGGCTTGGCCACGTTAGGAGAATGAATCCTGATGTACCTGCCAAAACAGCTCTCACATGGACACCAGAGGAAAGAGAAAACAGGGGCGCCAAAAAACAACATGGAGACGAACAATGGAAAGTAATCTGAGTGCTGCATCATTGACATGGAAAACTGCACTGAAGATTGCACAGGACAGGAAAGCATGGAATCAGGGAATCACAGTTCCAACTTCATAGCAGATGGGTCACCACATGTGCCAACGTAAACCACACAGAATGTCCATCACTGTCAATTGTGGAAACAGTTGACACAGTCTGTAATCTCAGCAAGTCCAATAGCATACATACACAAAAGCATAAAGCAGCCACCAGAAGTGCCAGCACAAACAGTCCAACACTAGTAATTCAGTATAGCATCAATGAAAGCAGAAGTTTCAATAGATCAGTAATTGCACATGCAAATCGTCTAAAGCACAAGCTCTTTGGCAACAGGCCACTCGCCATTTTCTGAATCTACAGTTCACAAAACCACCCATTGAGTGCTGATTGGTCTATAAAATATTGGTCTAGTCCTATATGTCCCATACGCCCGATGGCGTGCAAAAGGGTTCTGTGCGTTTTTTTTTTTTTCCCATATGAAAATTGTCCTTAACGGAATTCGCATCCCACAGTGTTTTGCGCCATACACTCAGTTCAGTAGCTGGGTAATTAAACTATATCCTTTCAGTCTACATATGGAAGAAAAGGCAATGGCCACCTGTTATAGGCAAATATTTGTTACAGCTAAAAATAAAAACAGTAAACCGCCTATCAACATATTTACTGGAAGTCTAATGTCTATTGGGAACATGTAGGCCCAGCTCCGCCTAGCTGCACGCTTGTGATAAGTCAGGCCAGGACACCATGATTGGACGTTCATTCATGCGTCTTCACATTTGAAATGCACAGGTTCAAGTGACAAGGGTGTCAGCTTATTGTGATGTTGTATTGCGCCAGTGCTGTTACCGGCGACCACAGGTGCTCTGTATTACAGGATGTAAGTGCTTTTAACGAGCCCATAACATGTACAACTGGCTCTAACCCCAACCTTCCCCCACCCACACACCACGCGTAGAGAATTTGTGACACCCCTCTAACTCCTTGAGCAACACTGACCAGCCTGAGGAAGCATTAATGAAAGGCCAGCTAGTGTGTAGATGGGCCTGAGTTCGTCACTAGTAGTGTCTATTGCAGGCTGTACATATTATAATGTTTCTCCTTTCTATCCTGATAGGATCCCCACCGCAGCTGAGACCTGAACTAAAAAAGATTCCGTCTTTGCTTGACATAGAAGTGCATATGCCAGGACAGTCGCCTAAAGCGTCACCACAGATTGTTAGGTTTGTTACTTGCATTGAAAATGATTCTGTTTTTCATCTCTTTGCAGAGGGATAATCAGTTTTAATATCTCCCTCTATACGGTCTCTGAAGAAGTAAAAGTTATAATCCAGTTATGTGTGAGGGGGAGGGGGGCGATGGTTGGAAATGGTACATCGTAAAAGGTGACGACTGATCAAGACTTTGCTGAAAGTCGCATATATCACTGCCTAGCTGTAAACCTCAATGTAGTGTGCTGACCTCCCTTGTTAAGGCAAGGCTGGAGCAGAATAAAGCCACTATTCCTGAATTTTCTCATCTTTATATAAAATATTTGCTATAGCTATTCTGGTGCAACAATTACACAGGATTTAGTATCCACACTGACAAGGGCTGGCTCATTAACAAGCTGGTATCTCTTCACCAAGAACATTCCTTTTCTCTAAAGCAGCGCTTCCCTATACATTCGGCACACTTTTTTTTTCAAGCAGTGATTTGATTCAAGAACCGACATCACAGCACCCGGGGCATTCCTATCTTCAGCAGCCAGTGAAGAGTTCTGATACTAATGGTGCCAGTAGCATTCTGATTAAACGTCCGTCTTGCCTTTCCTCTGAGTCTCGAGCATCTGCCAGAATCTCTCGTCACCCCCAACTGCATCAATCTCACCAGACTGTTGTGATCTATCTGCTCCTCCGAACTGTACAAGCTCTCCCACAAGGCACTAACCACGTCTGCCTTATCATGCGTCAGTATTCCACCAAGTTGTGCAGAGCCAGCCAGTCTGTCCGCCTGTTCATTTCCCAACATACCGGCATTCCCTGGTGAAAAAAATCCAGACAATACTCCTCACCCATGTCTTCCGCAGCGAGGCATGCCACTCTGCACAAAGCAAGCCTGTCCTGATAAGCAAGCACAGAGCACGTGTCCCGTAACTCCAGCGACGATTAAAGCAATGATTTACGGAAATATACCCATATTATGCGAACAGATAGATGCGGGGACAGATTTGTCAGATTTTTTCTCTACAACATGGTAAGGAAAAATGTAAATAAGTTGCCTAATGGCTTGAAATTGTTTTAGAAAAATAAAATGTTTGACTTGATGGTAGCAGAATTCACTTTGGGTTAGTTGTGTATCCTTTACAGAATGTTGCAGAACCAACCCAAGCATTTTTTGGCCGTCTTGGTTTTTCTAGGGAAATTTTACGTTCAGTAGTTTGCCGTTGCTTTCTGAATCTTTAGCTCTCAGTACCACTGTCAAAACCAACGCAGGACAAATCGTCCGCAGCTGGGATCGGGCCTGGCATTACGACGCATGTTTGCATTGTCTAAGCCACAAGCACTGACACATCTTGCACAAATTCATAATCAGTCAGTACTTAGTTCGTAAAGAGTGAGATATAAGTGCCACAGACAACATTTATTGTTTTGAAAAACCTGCCTAATGTGTCGTGAAATTATGTCTACAATTTAGTTTGCAATCCAAGTTTTAAAAATAGTGGTCTCAATGTAAACTGGGGGGGGGGGGGGGGACTGGGGGGGGGGGGGGGGGGGGGGGGATGTATGTAAACATGTCAGTCCACCTTATACAACCAACAGTTCAAAAGAAAAAAGTACCATTTGACTGACTGACTGACTTTCTACACCACCAGAACATCACACAAGCGATAAACACCCGATGACACAAAGTGCCACCATGTGGATGAGGATCGCCGTTTAGAGGTCCCAGAAACTGCGTTCAGACAATTGGCCATATTTATGGCCTGCCTATATTGCGGCCCCTGGCAAAAGTAGGGTGGGGCTTCAAATAACTTCCTCCAAAGAAGGACGAAACTGGGTAATATGATGAAAGTTGAAGTACCATTTGACTTGACTTTGTACCCCACCAGGACATCACACATGCGATAAACACCCGATGACACAAAGTGCCACCATGCGGATGAGGATCACCGTGGAGAGGTCCCAGAAACCACGTTCAGACAATTGGCCATATAGATGGCCTGCCTATATTGAGGCCCCCGGCAAAAGCCAGAGTGGGGCTTCAAATAACAAAAAATTACGTCCTAAGAAGGACGTAATAATACAAGTTAAGTACTATTTGGATTGGATTTTTTACCCCACCAGGACATCACACAAGCGATAAACACCCGATGACACAAAGTGCCACCATGCGGATGAGGATCACCATGGAGAGGTCCCAGAAACCGCGTTTAGACATTTGGCCATAATGATGACCTGCCTATATTGCGGCCCCTGGCAAAAGCCAGAGTGGGGCTTCAAATAACAAAAAATAACGTCCTAAGAAGGACGAAAAGCAGTAATAAAGTACTATTTTCAGAACAACATAAGGTGTACATGAAACATTTTGAACAAAACATCTTGACAATGAATGTTTTCCTAATTCTCCCTTCCCTGTTTTTTTTTTTTTTTTTCAACAGGCCATCTGGTTTCTATAATGATACAACCGAAAGCTCTGGGCCAGGACCTATTAACAGTGTGGGACTAATGAAGAATGTCATAGCTAGTAGTCTCCACAGCCAGCTTTTAAATAAATCTGGCGGTGGTGCAGGGTTACTTCCCCTGCCTGTAAGGCCAGGCTTCATGGGCAGTCAGCCAGGCCTGAACCCTCAGCATCAAAGGTTTGGTTTAGGAGCTTCTGTTCCAATGAAAACCACTCAGCCGCCACAGACTGGACATATTTCTCCTGTTCTGAACATGCTTGGCGCCATTATTCGGGAAGCAGCCACACAGAAAGGACCAGATAGCCAAAGCAGTTTGATGCCCAAGGTTAGCATGGGTGTCAGCGGCATGAGCCCAAGCTTGAATAATGGGGATCACAATAAAATGGCTGTACAGAGCATTGCCAGTAATACAAACAATTTTGGGTCTGTGAACACTGGTTTTGATAAGGCAGCAAACAGTATTGCCAGTTATGGAAAAATGGGCTCTATTGAAAACTTCAGCCAGGACAAAGACATAAAATCAAATGTCAAATTGAACCAGATTGTTAGCAGTAGCAAAACTGCTTCATCAGGTCAACGGAATATGCTAGAAGAGTCCTGTAAAACAGAGGCTGGTGATACAAGTCAGAGAAATTTTGATGACGCGGAAGAAAGCCAAGATATTTGCGAGCTGAACAAAATTCGGCAGCAAATACAGGCACAGATTGATGAAGAAGAACAGAAAGAAGTTGCTGAAGGTGAATGTGAAGAACAGAAGATTCAACTACAAGAGAAACCTCCTGCTGACATTCAGGAAACAGAAGGTAATCATTGACATTTGTCATCTTCAACTGTGTTTTAAGTATAGTTTTATTTTTAACTTTTCCAAAACTCAGCTTGTAAGTAGTCGTAATTTACATCTACTGTTTCATTGATGCTGTATTTAATTGTGAATAATTGATTTCCTCCGAAGTCGGAGTACATCTGCCGGAGAGGCGGGGAACGAGAACTGCAAACAAATAAGCCAGTAAAACGGATGTACACGCTGTCACATATCACTCCTGTCGCGTGCCTAATGTAAGGATTTCTCCTTCAGAACTAGCAGCACTCAGAGATAATTTTGTTGAGTCGTTTGGCTCGTATTGGTCTAAGGGATTCCCCGTGGCCAATATACGATCAACTTATCTCTGGAGTAGGGCAACTCAAGTATTGGCACTACAAAATATGTCAATATATATATATATATATATTTCTAGGCACACTTGGCTGGACACCCCCACTACTTACTAAAGAAAGCCCCCAGGTTATGATAGTTCATTATCATAACCATGTTAACACATATAATGAAGATACATACACATACAACTGCTAAACACTTAAGAAGGTGACATAGAGAAACCTAAGTCAGCCATGAAAATGAATGCATGTATTTAGTATAATATCTGTACAAAAACAATTGAAGTGAATTCCAGCTATCAGTGAAAGAATTTCAGCACTAATGTCTAGATCCTAAGGAAACTAGGCAGACAGCCGGTCCTGGAGGTGACTATATGTCATCATGGGAACCAAGGAGCTGTGAGGAAAACAACATCATGCGAAGTATCAGACTTAGCTTCTCTTATCTCTGTCTATGATGCCTCCCTCAGCTCCGGATGATTTGACTGTCTTTGACTCTGGGAATTCTGCTCCACTGGATCAAGTAGCAAGAGTACTTCACTGTACAGCAACTGTACTGGTATCTAGCATGTCTATATCACCAGTAAGGACACACAATGTCTTAGAGCCACATTACTCTGGCACTGGTAGCTGTTTGAGGCACAATCTCCCCCATTTTTGGAGATGTCAGGAACCTTCACAGGTGTTAGCTGGTGGGTAACAAGTTGGTTCTGGTAGTTGGATGTTGGTGAGTGGATGTTGTTGAGACTGTGAATCTTCTGCCAGCTCTTCCGAAAATATACATCCTGTCAAGAAAATAACTCAACATTAGTCATCATCAAGAGGGTAACATCTTGACAGGAAAGACAGAGCAAGCATAGTCATCAACTCCCATCTGCTGACTCCTCCCTGCTCTCCTGTTTCATTCCTCAGATTGTCTCTCCAGACCAAAAGCCATAAGTCTCCTATATTTATCTGTCTGTTTAGTGCAAGAGAAGGCAAGTCAGATATGCAGTGGAGATAGATAAAGTGGTCTAACACATATATCATCTCCCCCTATCCCCCTCACTCTGCACACAAACACCAATATTTACTGTCAGTACCTGCATTCACTAGTTTTCCCAACCGCCCCAGCACTCATTGATCTGGGTCAAGCACACACATACTTTGATTAACACAGCCCTGACCCAATTCTGTCCCCATCTCGTATGTACAGATTCTGTAAGTAGTTTAAAACGTACACAATTGTAAGGGCATTAAATGTTTATCAGTATGGGTGGTTTATTGAGGGCATAAGCTATTTAGTCTGTACAGTGGAAGATCTACGTTCGAATCCGCTACTCTAGCGATCAAGAATGGTAGAGCTAAGTGAGATCACACAGCCGATATGGATTTCTCTACAGCAGTGACTACTTTACAGACAACATTCTAGGTACTCGTAAACTATAATTAACTTACCCAAGCATATGTAAAACTGAGCCCTTTCCAGATTGCCTTGAAAATTTAAAGTATACAGGCACAGATTAACACATCTGGAGGCTTGAGAAGCTGGCAAGGAGAATGGCGTCAGTTAGACATTTCAGGCGTTGGTACAAAAGAAGTTCCTTGTATACTGGGGCAAGGAGTAAATCGGTTTCCAAGAAACCTCAATTAACTTCCTAAATATATCCCCAAAAGATATACATTTAAAAGTGGAGTTTAGTTAAAGTAACCAGAAAAGGCAGACATAATAATGTTGTCCAATACAGGCCTATATATATAGATATAAGGGACTATATATTTCTGGGCGAGTCCAAGTTTGAATTTTGTGCAGATTACAGGTAAGACAGGTTATCAGCCTTACAAACCGATGTGTAATGACTATCATTTCACGACACACGCAAAACTCAGGTCCAGGTAAAAGCCAAAAGTCCATTTTGGACGAACAACCGCGACTTACCGCCGGAATTCACAGCCGGTGAACAAGAAGAAGAGTAATTGATTGGTTCCTTTTTGAGAGGTGTCATGGCTGAGAGGTTGAAGTATTTGCACAAGCTGAGAAATACCCAGATTCAAATTCCAGCATAGAAACGGTCACTTTGTAGGAGAACTGTGGATTTTAAATATCACATCTCCGATCTCTTGGGTTTTGAGACTGAATACCTGGTGCTTAGGATGCGGGGCGAAATACAAGAGGTCATGTCTGCAAGCTGTATATGTTCGAAATCACAGTACAGTTGAAATCACCAAGTAGGCTCCTCAAGCTCTGCCTTGATAAAATTAGGAACAAACAGGAACCTGTTGGTATTTAGTCCATGACCTTAGATGGAATCTATCTTATGGAAGTAAACTTCCCAAAATTAGATGGAATCTATCTAATGGAAGTAAACTTCCCAAAATTAGATGGAATCTATCTAATGGAAGTAAACTTTTCAAAATCAGAAACTGTCTTGACATTCAGGCCACAAATTGGACTTTTGATACTATAAATTATTTGATAGACTATTGTACTTGGGATTTTTTATATTAAATTCTTCCATAACTGATCATCCTTATTTGTTATTGTGGTTATACTACATCACATTCGTTTACTGACTGTTATTTGGTGGTCATTGCTGTTATTCTAAACCTCACTGATTCTTCCCTGTTTTCCCTGCCTCTTTAGGTCTGATAAGTTGCACACCTTAACTGCGAGAGAGACCTTGCTCTGTGTGGCCACATAACAACAGCTCCACTTGTGTTTAGATGCTTTTTGACTGCTCCATTCTATCATTGTAGCATAATTCCTAGCTGCTAAGTTTTACATTTTTTTTGGGTGTAAATTATTTTGTGAACTACTTTTCTTCCCAGCTGATATAATTTCTAGCACTTTGTTTCATATTCTGAGATTGTCCCCTGCGAAAAGCAGTCAGTCAGCCATGGAGGCTCCTTAACAGCTATTTCATATCTCATCAGCCTTCCTGAAGAGCCATCTTTCATCCTGAAATGACAGTCTCTGACAAGGAAACTTCACAGAGGAAAAGGAAAGGAAATGCACAAAAACTATCAAACGATTTGACTGCAGCCACCCTTTTCTTTTTTCAACATATCAGCTCCAGTGTAGTTACCACCGTTTTTTAAATCTTTTGCTTAGATGGCTTCTTTTTATTGCCTTGTTTTTGATTGTTTGAATTTCTACTGATCTAGAATATCTGTTTCAGTTCCTCTATTAGCTTATTATATTGTTCCTTGTATACTTTTGTTCACCCCATCTCGGGCCTCCAATATTTCACGGGGAGTTCCCAGGAGAGTCCAGTTTTTGTTGGGGGGGTGGGGGGGGAGAGGTTGGGTTAGTATTAGTCTATGTTCATGTCAAACCCTAACACCCCTATACTATTAGACTTTCCCGGGAACTGCCCACGAAATTACAGAGTCTCCGAGATAGGGTGAATTGAAAGAAAAAGACCGTACATTGCTTTTGTCTCATGTTTAATAATTCCAAATATCAATGTTATATAGCACGTTTGTTGTATTTATTTGTTATTTGTATTAAATTGTGTCTGCAGGTTTGAGCACTTGTAACACTGTCTTGGTGAAAAAGGAAAACGTAGAAATTCCCACACATCTGCCTAAAACACAGCAAGAGCTTTTCAAGAGAATACAACAGCAACAGTTACTTCGGGAGACAGAACTGGACAAACAGAAAACATGTATAACTGCAGAAGAGAGTAAAGCCAAAGGTAACAATTTACTTATCTTTAATAACGAGGCATGCTTCAGTCATTTTTAACATGGATGTTTTGTAATGTAAAGGGAGATAAAATGTGTTTAGGTTATGATAGGTTATCTGTAGTGTTCCAACTGCACAGCAGATGGGTATTTCCGTAATTAATTCCAGTGCCCTGAACACCACACAAAATGCCTATCATTGTCCCATTATCATAGACAAGACAGAGGTCCCAGCACAGTCCAGCATGCATCATTGATAAAAGCCAACATTTATGAGAAACCCGCAAGAGACAAGACAGCAGTCCCAGCACAGTCCAGCATGCGTCATTGATAAAAGCCAACATTTATGAGAAACCCGCAAGAGACAAGACAGCCGTGCCAGCAAAATCCAGCATGCGTCATTGATGAAAGCTACAATTATGAGAAAGCCACAGGAGTAAATTTGTTATTGCATAAAGGAATGCGTTTTTATGCTCTATTTCTGCATTCTTTAAAGCATCTGTAGCTTATTTATATACATTTTCATGCTCATTATGTGTGCACAAACTTTGAAATATTGAATCTAGATTTGTAGTTGACCTAGAGACTTCATTTAAATTGCAAATTTTTCTATTTCATAAGGCCTGTACAAACAATTTCATGGGACACAGCATAAAAGAAATTAATTTTGGAAAATTCAAAACAAATTTTAGATCTCAATATAAGAAAATCTGACACACATAAAGAGAATGACAATGGTTAAGAGCATAGCTTAACTATATCTGAGCATGTAAACAAACTTTTAGCTGTATACATCAAATACTGGGAGTTGCCGTGGCCGAGCGGCTAGACTCTCGCCGCGGATCGGAAGGTCGTGGGTTCGCTCCCCAGTAGAGCCGGACTGTTTTCATAAATGACCTTGGCTCCCAGGTCGACCCAGCCTTGAGTGGGTACCGGGTGCAGTCCCGGGAAAGTGAAGGCGGCCGGCGTGATACTGACCACATCACCCATCTTGTGCCGATTGGTCTATAAAAATATAGGTCTAGCCCTATATGCCCTATACGCCTTAAGGCGTGGAAAAGGGTCCTTTACTTTTTACTTTTTTTTTTAGATCAAATACTATTTTTTTTAGCAGGATTGTCATCGCAACTGCAACTAAATTACTCACAATTACTTATCACCAAAATATGTACCTTTATCAAATGGAAATAAGTATGAAATTAACATATATAACTTTATTTCTCTGTGATTGATTGTTTATAAGATAGATAAAGAAGGCACTTGCAAAATTTTATTAATATCTGACCATATTTAGATATCTTTAACAGTTAGCAAAAACGTTTACAATTAATGATTTTCCCCCTTGTTCCCTCCCCTTAACTATTCTGATTTGCATAATTTATGCAAGCTTTTTTTTTTTTTTAACTTGGGAACAAACAAAAATTTGGGTGCATTTTTTGATTGATGAACCCTGTATAAGTCCTAACACTTGTGTTTTGTGAAGTAAGGCCCATGGAGGCCCTTCAGATACTTCTGTCACGTGGTTCTACTCCTTTTCCTACCTCCTGCTATGTGTTTGGTTACTATGACGCAACAGTCGTTTTTGCCATTGTTGGGCACAGGTAACCCCACAGAAAGAAAAAAAAAAGATGTAAAATTAAAGAAAACATCAGGCTTTCTCTAAAGCCGTCATTGAACAGCTGAACAGCCCACATGTGCAAGAAATAGAAAAAGCAGTCTGACTGGCTGGTACAAAAACCTGCCATGCCAATCTCAAAGGCTTGAATTATATAGGGTTAACTGATCGGCTCAGTCGTCTTTTGGGCTATTTTATTTTGGACCAATAAAGCAGCCTGCGCCGCCTCCAAAGGGTTAAGGACAAACAAACGTAGAAGAAGAAAAGGAGTCAGAGGGATGTAAGGTATTTAAAATCAACGTAGATACTCCCCCCCCCCCCCCCCCCAAAAAAAAAGTGGGGTACTGTAGTGGTGCCATGTTATTTTTTGCACTGCCACGGTATGATTTTAGAATTGCTTTTTAAAAACTTGCACTCAGAAATTACAGGATAAAACTTTGCAAAAAATATACGTGAAAATGAGTGCCAAACTTTATTTTACTGGACTTGAAGAGTTGAAAAGCTAGGGAAAAAAGTTATTTAAAGGTATATACTTTGTAGAAGGCTAACCAAAAACACTTGAGTCATGCACAATAGTCAATATCACTGCTGACAGGCTTTATGTACTCAAAGAAGCATAGGTTGAAATCACAGTTGTCGATTCTGCGTATTTTGTGATTTATTAGTAATTACTGATTTTTATTTTACGTTTGCAAAAGTGTTGTTAATTTTAAGACGCACTTTTCTAATATTTTACTTGACATGACACCACTTTCAGTGTGAGATAAATCTCTTTCTAGCATAGTGACAATGGTAGGAATTCTGAGCCTTGCCTCTCACACAGTATGACATAGGGCAGAACCGTGAAGTACCGCTAACAGGTGATGTTGCAAACAAATCTGTTGGTCCAGGGCTGAGTCACAGCAGTTTGTAGTAAGGTGGTTGCCCAGCTGATTACAATACCCCTACACCTGATTGGTGGACATTTGAGCCTAATCAGTAAGACTTTGACATACATTTGAACCAAGGGTTGTCATTTAATGGTAAGTTTGGCCAGTGGGCTTAACTCATGTTCCCGATGAGTTTTGATAAACATTATCACCCATGCACTTGGGGCGGGCTGATAAGAACCAGAGTCTTTTTGGGCACTGCATCTCTTGGGGCCACCACCTCTAAGATCCCCTGCCAGCTCTGTTCATACTCATTATCCATGGTACACGACGTGGACATGTGGCAGGAGTCTTGCATACAGATGCAAAAAACCAGCACAGGGAGGCACTGAGCTTCTCATACACATCACAATGGCCTTTACTTTCCCTTATGCTTGTGACCTAAATCCCCATGTCACAACCTTACATTCCAGGTGCCTGCATTGCTAACTTTCTTGTAACTCAACTTCTGCTCATTGTGCGCCATATTTATTGTCTCTAAATGTGTGTGCTACGTGACTTGAACAGTTTATCTTTCACCAGATGTGGATGATTGGTATTCTAGTGATGAGGATGAGGAAGGAGAAACTAAACCTAAACTGACAGATGTGTTGAAAAAGTTGAACCAAGATGTGAGTAGTTTTTGCTTTTCTTTTTTTTAACTTCTTGCAATTCATATTGTATTATGAAATCAGATAGCAACATTTAGAGGCATTGCTTCTTTCTGTTGGGAAAATTTAGTGACTGTTCATGTGTGCTGTGAAAGATTTTTGCGCCAGAGTTTACAGCTGATGAACGTGAGAAGAAGAAAAATGTGCTGTACATTTTATTTAGCTGCTGTAACCATGTAGTGCAGTCTTCGTATAGTCCCTGACCAGGTTTCAGCGGCTCCTACCCGGAGGAAATAGAGTATGAACCTGTTTTTCAAATGGAGATATTTTTTGCTTTGCTATTGTTAAGGTACAGTAATTTCTTCACAATAACGCACCATCTCATAATGCTGGGACTTTTAAAGAAGTTTCTGGTGAACACCACCACCACCACTGACTTTACTCACCATTTCACCACCACTGACTTTACTCACCATTTCACCACCACTGACTTTACTCACCATTTCACCACCACTGACTTTACTCACCATTTCACCACCACTGACCTTACTCACCATTTCACCACCACTGACCTTACCAGGTCACGCAGCTGCCAACTACTTAAATACAATTTATTGACAGTTTGAAGATTCGCAGGGGAAGACCAGGTGAGCAGATGTCATACAGTTTTTATATTCATGGCATACAGGAGCATCATTATCAGAAATGATTAGCACTGCAGGAATGAAAGCTGTAGACATCCGTGATGACAGGCACCACATACCATGAGCTATAAGTTCTAACACCTGAAGAGAATGAGCCCATTAGCTTTCTTGTTGATACAGTGGACAGTTTTTCTGTTTGTTTCAGCCATCATCACATGCTTCTGGGCCATCAGCCGTGGAAACCCATATTACCAATCCACCTGAGCAAAAGACTGTGCCATCAGCCGCCTCCACTTTCAACATCATGCAGATGATCAATGCTATCAAAGTTCAGAGCCAGCTCTCCAAGCCAGAAATAGAAAATACTCAAACAACCTTCCAGCCATTGAAGTTGAGGTCAGGAAATATTGTGAATACTAACATCTAAATTGTGAAACATTGTCATCTAATCAATATATATTCAAAAGGTCGCAGTAGGAAATTAGTATCATGTGTGATGTAGCCACTTGCTGTTGTGAAGTATTAGAATTCCTTGAGTGAATATAACTGATTCACTGTAGAAGTATATAGTTAGTTAGTCTTTCCTCTTGTGTCGAGTGCGGCACATAGGGCAGAGGTCGCGACTCTCCATGCGCGGTGGTCCGTTGCAATCCGTTGTAGGTCTTGGATGTTTGAGTGGCCCATGAGCGAGCCTTCCCTGATGATAGTTCTACGTAGGGTTTCCCTTGGTCTTCCACGAGATCTTTTCCCCTGTGGTGTCCAAATGAGGGCTTGGTAAGGAAGTCTTGATTTATCCATTCTAAGGGCGTGGCCGACATAGTTCCAGCGATTTCCAGCTCTCGCATCCATAGGTTAGTACTGGAATCACACAAGAAGAAGTATATAGAACATGTTGAAATAGATTTTTCACACCTTCGAAAGCCTGATGTCTATCTGAAATTATAGTTATTAAGGAATGGTGCTTATTGTCACGCATACACCAAAAGAGGAAAGGGGCTTAGAACAGGAGGTAGACCAAGAAGAGGATGGAAAGAAGATGACAGTAAAATCAAAATACACCAAACTGAAAACAAAAAAGCAGCTAGTGATTTAAAGAGAAATTTAAAACTTGAAAATAGAGATTGGCCATTTGCAGTCAAATCGCATACTCCTTCTTCGTTTCCACTTTGACTGCTTCTGGTGTCAAGGGAGATACAAGATTCTGCTGCTTGCTCTTCTAGCCGCCTCAGCCATAGACACATCACGCTGTTGTCGAGTTCCGTGATGTTGTCTGTCCATCTCCTCTTTTGGTGAACGCCTTCTATGGTATGGCGTTATCACAAAGCATTCTGTCTGAGAGGGCAAACCATTTAGTTTGTTGTATTTGTATGTAATTTTGAATTGGTTCTCTTTTTCTCTAATGACCTCATTCCTTATTTTATCTCTTGTGGTAACTACTGAAGCCTTCTAACATCTCATTTCCGTGGTGACTAATTTTTTTATGGTTGTAAGCGATCCTATCTGGCACTGATAGCATAGGGTTGGATTGAATATGCTTTGTATGAGACGTTTCTTTGTGCTGATTGGGATTGTCTTGTATTGTAAAAAAAAAAGGGGGGGGGGGGTGGAGAGCTAGCTGTCCCAGTACTTGGTTTGCTTTATTGCATCACATGTTCATTTTATCATCTGATTTACCATCTTTGGTGAATGTTGTTCCCAAATATTTAGACTCACATGCCTGTTTATGCCACTCTATTACTGTATATAGGTTTTGCTTGTTTCTTCCTTTTGACTTTACTTCTGCCTGTTCAGTATTGATTCTCATATTGTTTGTTTTACCTTCTTCATTCATGGCTGCGTGATGTAGCACTTTCATTGTTGTATCTGCTATCAAGGCCTGGTTTTCAGCAAAGATTAATTTGTTGATGTTACTGATATTTTCATTTCTGAGCTTGGCAGCGTGGTGTATACTGTCGATATATGTGGTAAACAGCAATGGTGATAACACACATCCCTGCATTACTCTAGATGCTGCTATGAATGGTTTAGATGTCCCTTGGTTTATCCTAACTACACTTCTACAATCCCTATATATATATAGGGATATATATATATATTAAGAAAACTTTTGCACACTCTGATGAGGTGTTCGCTCTCTCCATATCAAGCCATTACTTTCCACAATACTTGTCTGTCAGCTCTGTTGAATGCCTTCTCCTGAATGTCACAAATCGGTTCTTATCATACTCGATGTTCTTTTTTACAGAGTAAAATGTTTGATACAGAAAGTTTGGGATTTAATATATTGTATTTAATTAATGGATATTTTTATATGTTGAAGAAAGATTTGTCTGTTCCAGTTTGCAAATGGTTGGACATTGTCAGATTTTGTGTGTGTGTGTGTGTGATGACTGTCTAGTTACTTAGCATTAACAAATGCTGATTACTTAACATTAGTTACTCAGCATTAACAAATGCTGATTACTTAACATCAGACAAGTTCTGGTTGCCGACCTCAAGCGCTGCATTTATTGATTCAGCTGCTAAATGCTTTAACAAGGACCAGCTCATAGTCATTATCCATCTGAGAATATTCATCTCATGCCCCCCCCCCCCCCCCCCTTTCCCCAACCTCCCCTTGTGGTTTCCAGAGCCCTGTTATTGGGAAAACAAGAATAGACTGCCTACCTACCCAAAAGTTTGTCGTAAAAGTCGAATAATTGAGAGCTTCCTTTTGAGTGTATCTGCCTGAGAGGCAAGGAACTACGGTCTGCATTCAAGTAAGTCAGATCTGTAAAACGGATGCATACACAACACTCAGGTTCTGGAACAAGACTACTGTCCAGAAGTGGACAAACAACCAAAACTTTCCGCTTGAGTATACAGTTGGTGAAAGTGAAAAAAGAAGAAGAATCTCATGTCAGTTTATGCTAAACCCTATTTATGCTTTTTTTTTTCCTTGCTTCCCCTTGAATCTGTGATTAGTGGATTAGATGTCTCCACTCCTTCATCCAGAATGATAAATGTTAAGTTTTCTTTTCTTTGAGCACATTCACTTTTTAGGTGAATTTATTTAATCGTCATCAGCTGAGGTGTCAAAAATTTCTCTATTGATGGCATGCTATAAGTTAACAGTGACAGTCAGTGTTTCAGATTCCAAATATGACTTCTGGGATTGTTATGTTTAGGTGTGCATAGCCGAAAAGTTGTCTCGCACATCGTTAAATGTGTATTGTATTTGTTTGTAAAGCAAAGATCTTTTGTCTGTCTGGGGTAGAACAAAAATCCTAGTCAGTGTGATGGACTGCGGTGGTATTTGTATGTGGCCTTGCTCATCTGCTTGGCTAGTGGAGCTAATATTAGTATACATACAGGCATAATAGTTTTAAAATTTGATTTACTGTATCACATCTCATCACTGAGGAAAAAGAACTGTTTCCAGTTGAAATTAAGAGATTTTTAAAATGTATTTCCAGCTTGCCCCAAGACAGCCTTCAAGGACCGGATTCTGTGATGTCGCCAGCTTCACCAACAACAACTGTGCCAACCACAATCATGAAATCATTTGGTATACTCCATAACGTATCCAACTGCCAACCTCCGCCACTTGCAGTGGATCCGCCTGTGATCAGTGCTGTCCCCTTGAAACCTCTTAATTATGTTGCTGTGAGAATATCACTTGAAATGCCCAAACCATACGCTGAACTCTTAGACTCTGTCTTTGCTGCAGATCCTGCTTTTAAAGATGATCCAAGGGTTAAATGGCATCTCAGCTATATTGAAAAGCAACCACCAAAGGAGCCTCAAAGTGAAAGTAGCAGTGAAGAAAGATCTCACAAACCGTCTGATCCACGCCTCACCAAACAAAGTGATTCCAACGGCAATGATAGGATAGAGGGCGCTAGAACATCTGACCCTCGGTTACACAGAACTGAACCTCAGTCCTTGCCTGCTGACCCAAGACTTGCTCGCTTGGCAGGTGGCAATTTTGACCCACGTCTTAATCGCCAGATAATCCAGAATCAAAATGGCAGTGATATTTTGAACATAAGAGGTGGAGCTATGCCAGCGAATATTATGAACATGGACAACCCAGTGGGTAGTTTCATGAACGGCCCAGTGAATAACGTGGCACCGGTACAGAATATGAATGGCGGTATGCCTGGCCATATTATTGGTCAGATAGGAGGTCATGTGAATAGTTTTAATGTAGAAGGCCGCCGAATGGTGCAGGGTGGAAGTGGGTCACCAAATATGACAGAGTCAGTGGTTAATCAAATGAACGTGATGGGAAGACCCATGAACCAAATGGTTGGTGAGATAAATCAGATGCATTTATTGAGAGCACCACACATGCCATCGTTTGGTTTGGGTGGCAACAGAATGATGATTAGCCAGGAGAACACATTGGAAGATCCTCTGTGTCAGCCAAATCAGTTACGTACTGATCCGTCGCTGATTGTATCAGGGGTACATAATTCATCAGATCCTCGGTGCGGATACAAGGTGCTCAACGAGATGCATGGCAATACTGATCCTAGGTTGCGACATAGATCTATTGGCCCTATAGATCAGCAACAAAGATTTATGAATCCTAGAGACCAGCAACAAAGATTTATGGGCCCTAGAGACCAGCAACAAAGATTTATGGGCCCCAGATATCAGCAGCAAAGATCTATGGATCCTAGAGACCCGCAGCAAAGATCTATGGATCCTAGAGATCCGCAGCAAAGATCTATGGATCCTAGAGATCTGCAGCAAAGATCTATGGATCCTAGAGACCAGCAGCAAAGATATATAGATCCTAGAGATCCACAACAAAGATCTATGGATCCTAGAGACCAGCAGAAAAGATCTATGGATCCTAGAGACCAGCATTTCAATATGAAGGATTCAGGTTTGTTTAGAATGAGTCCTAACTCGGACACTGTCAGTTCAACAATTCAAGGCTCCGTTAATCAGGGAACTCTTATGCATACTAACAATTTTAAACCATTTACACATGGTTTGCAACAGCAAAGAGAGATTTCTCAAAGCTTAAACGTCGTACAGAAAGCTCAGGGTGATGGACTTTTGCCATACCCATCATCTGTAGCATCATCTATGCCAAACTCAGACACTGATGACTCTTCACTTACTAAACTTGATCACAGAAGAGACCCACGTTTTAAACGAGTGAAAAAAGTATCTGGCCCGCAGAAGGACAGCATGGAATACAGTTCACCATTAGGTGATGACAAATGTGTGGATGTTCCAGGAGGTAATGGCCAGTATGGCTCAGCTCATAATAGCTATAATCGTTCAAGGTCTAGCCACGATACCGGTGTAAGGGCGGTCCCTAGCCCTCCGTTACCAGACACACTTCGAGATTTTAGTCTTCCAGCGTCACCATCTTTGAATGTTGCAGAACCATTTGTGCAAGTTAAACATCTTTTTAAAACAATTGACCCGACAGCATCTCCATTCTGCTGACACAGCCCATGAGGTCCACAGGTTTTGGTTTGTTGAGCCACTCAAGTATTTGATGCTGTGATTCATCATTATGGCAACTGCTTTTTCTTGATGGCAGTGAATTTTTTCTTCTTCTGAAAGCATATATTTTCATCAAGTGTTGACACCTGCTTTTGTTTTCATGTCGTTGAGAACAGGCTCAGTATAGAGAAAATCTCAAATATGTAAAATTGAAACTAGATTAAGCTGATGAAGAATTGTAGTCTTTGTGCACAACATGTTTGATCTATCTAGCATGCTATCCCACATAGAGGGCACCTCATGTTGGGATCCATGTATGCTGTTTTGCTTATACCATGGTCTATCTTCTGTTGTTAATAGATTGGTAACATCTGGTGTGCATGAAATGCTTGTTAAAATCACTTCAGTATTCCTAATTCAAATGCCATTTCTGTTAAATTGTTATTGATTATTCTTGCCTTTTTCCCAAAGGGGCGATATGGTTAAAAAGCAATGGATCCTTTATAATTGAGGAGTTATTTGATCCAGTTCTTAGCATTGTGCTGAAGTTATGATTGGCTTCAAATATTTGTTCATTGACTGATCTCTTAGGTAGTGAGATTGGATGCCTAACCTTCTTAAATAAGGGCAAAAACAGGAGAGTTTACCTGAGGATTGATTATATTTATGATGGATGGAAGTTATGGTTGCCCGGCTCTCTAGCGAAGTTGGTTAAACCTGACTTTCGCGGCGGCCGGGTGACGAACTCCTTGTGGTCCGGGTTCACTCCCGGGGGTAGGCAGAAAAGCCACATTTCTCCCAGATTAACGGTACCTATAATGGAATCAATGCCGAAGGGTTGCGATATCCATAGTACCGAGCCAAAGGGTTTACAACTCATGGTTTCTGGATACGTTAAAAAAAATGGAAGTTATGGAGTAGGCTGGGAAAGTACTGATCTGGCAAAATTGCTAGGACAAAAAACCTTCTCATGGGTAGATAACTCCCATGAGTCGAATCGATCTAAACGAGGTCAGCCTTAGACAAATTATGCCGGAGTTGGGCAAAACTGACTTCAAGTTAGGTGCACTCTCCTCACAAGAGGAATGTTTATTATGTGATTTCAGCAGGCCTTTTAGTTATTAGAAATTATCACTTACATTGCAGGCATTAACACTAATTTGTTGACTATTCTTACACACAAACAAAAATTGCTGGAACAGTCATATTCACATATTTCTTGAATTGATCGTGTCTGTCTAAATGAGGTATGTTAGAAAAATATCTGACTGTAATATTTTCCATGAAAATAAATCATACACTAAGGATGTATTTTAGCAGGATGGGTGTTCCGAGCCTTGATTCTTTTGTGTCCCTTATTCCTCCGGCCACCGAGGGTGTCGCTCAGCTTGTGTGCAAGTTGTGTAGTATGCGCCCCTACTGGAATTGTATTGGTTGCAAAATAGCAAAATGACTAGAGTGCAAAATTGTATCATATGTTTTTTTCTTCTTAACATAATGCCAATACCTAAGTGGAAATCATTTGGAAGTTTCAAGAGGTTTTGGCTATGATGCTGTTAATGGAACACAGGTTAACAAGTACTACAATTACTTCAGAGATGACTGAATATTGGTGGAGAGAGAATCATGTTTTGGCAGGTCGCCAACAAGCTGACGTAATGTTGATCAACTTTGATCGTGCTGATGTGTCACCTTACAAGAGTTGAATGTTAAATTGTGAATCAACATCACAGCACTCGGGACACCCCCATAAGTGCTCCGTCCCCATTTTCAGCAACCAACGAAGAATTCCAATTCTGATGGCACCAGTAACTGTCTAATTGTATATCCATCTCATCCTTACCCTGAGTGTTGTGTGTCAGCCAGATCCCCTGGTAACTCCTCGCAGCGCCATTCTCAGGCCATAATAATCTTTTTGCACTTCCGCACTGTTCACTCGCTACCAGAAGCCCCTCACACCATCTTGCTTGTTATACATCAGTTCACCACCAAGTGTTGCAGAACTGGCCAGTCTATTTGCCTGCTCATTTCCCATCACACCGGCATAACCTGGAGAGAATATCCAAAGGATACTAACTCTGTTTAGAGCATAGACCGTCAACCAGGTCATGTAAGGCTGTGGAGATTTGTTGTTTGATTTGCAGCTAGTTTTCTTGTATGACAAAGTGACTAGTCTCAGACCTACTCTCCTTAGTCCCCTCTTACAACAAGAAAGAAAGACTACAGTGTTTCTCTTTGTTCCCCTGTTGGTCCCAGGAATGCACTGATGCTCAGATGTTTGTAGTCATCATACGATGAGAGAAGATGTCCCCTGTTGGTCCCAGGAATGCACTGATGCTCAGATGTTTGTAGTCATCATACGATGAGAGAAGATGTCCCCTGTTGGTCCCAGGAATGCACTGATGCTCAGATGTTTGTAGTCATCATATGATGAGAGAAGATGTTCCCTGTTGGTCCCAGGAATGCACTGATGCTCAGATGTTTGTAGTCATCATACGATGAGAGAAGATGTCCCCTGTTGGTCCCAGGAATGCACTGATGCTCAGATGTTTGTAGTCATCATACGATGAGAGAAGATGTTCCCCTGTTGGTCCCAGGAATGCACTGATGCTCAGATGTTTGTAGTCATCATATGATGAGAGAAGATGTCCCCTGTTGGTCCCAGGAATGCTCTGATGCTCAGATGTTTGTAGTCATCATATGATGAGAGAAGATGTTCCCTGTTGGTCCCAGGAATGCACTGATGCTCAGATGTTTGTAGTCATCATATGATGAGAGAAGATGTTCCCTGTTGGTCCCAGGAATGCTCTGATGCTCAGATGTTTGTAGTCATCATATGATGAGAGAAGATGTCCCCTGTTGGTCCCAGGAATGCTCTGATGCTCAGATGTTTGTAGTCATCATATGATGAGAGAAGATGTTCCCTGTTTGGTCCCAGGAATGCACTGATGCTCAGATGTTTGTAGTCATCATACGATGAGAGAAGATGTCCCCTGTTGGTCCCAGGAATGCACTGATGCTCAGATGTTTGTAGTCATCATATGATGAGAGAAGATGTCCCCTGTTGGTCCCAGGAATGCTCTGATGCTCAGATGTTTGTAGTCATCATATGATGAGAGAAGATGTTCCCTGTTGGTCCCAGGAATGCACTGATGCTCAGATGTTTGTAGTCATCATATGATGAGAGAAGATGTTCCCTGTTGGTCCCAGGAATGCTCTGATGCTCAGATGTTTGTAGTCATCATATGATGAGAGAAGATGTCCCCTGTTGGTCCCAGGAATGCTCTGATGCTCAGATGTTTGTAGTCATCATATGATGAGAGAAGATGTTCCCTGTTGGTCCCAGGAATGCACTGATGCTCAGATGTTTGTAGTCATCATACGATGAGAGAAGATGTCCCCTGTTGGTCCCAGGAATGCACTGATGCTCAGATGTTTGTAGTCATCATATGATGAGAGAAGATGTCCCCTGTTGGTCCCAGGAATGCTCTGATGCTCAGATGTTTGTAGTCATCATATGATGAGAGAAGATGTTCCCCTGTTGGTCCCAGGAATGCTCTGATGCTCAGATGTTTGTAGTCATCATATGATGAGAGAAGATGTTCCCCTGTTGGTCCCAGGAATGCTCTGATGCTCAGATGTTTGTAGTCATCATATGATGAGAGAAGATGTTCCCTGTTGGTCCCAGGAATGCACTGATGCTCAGATGTTTGTAGTCATCATACGATGAGAGAAGATGTCCCCTGTTGGTCCCAGGAATGCACTGATGCTCAGATGTTTGTAGTCATCATACGATGAGAGAAGATGTCCCCTGTTGGTCCCAGGAATGCACTGATGCTCAGATGTTTGTAGTCATCATACGATGAGAGAAGATGTTCCCCTGTTGGTCCCAGGAATGCACTGATGCTCAGATGTTTGTAGTCATCATATGATGAGAGAAGATGTCCCCTGTTGGTCCCAGGAATGCTCTGATGCTCAGATGTTTGTAGTCATCATATGATGAGAGAAGATGTTCCCTGTTGATCCCAGGAATGCACTGATGCTCAGATGTTTGTAGTCATCATATGATGAGAGAAGATGTTCCCTGTTGGTCCCAGGAATGCTCTGATGCTCAGATGTTTGTAGTCATCATACGATGAGAGAAGACGTTCCCTGTTGGTCCCAGGAATGCTCAGATGTTTGTAGTCATCATATGATGAGAGAAGACGGTTCACTCTTATGTCATTGAAGGGTGCTAGCACACTAGGTGACATGCTGTTGATCATAAGTTGTGGAAAGGTGTTAGTGCTCACACCAGTTGGTGAGGATGTGATGGTGATAATCATCAGTAATGTCTGAGATTGAATTCTCAACTGTACATATGTTTTCAATGTCAATGAAGAGCCAGAAGTTTTAGCCTAATCCCAGACTAGTGGAAACCTTGCTCATGTTTGTTGCCATGTGAGAGGTTGTGTGTGTTTCAAGCCATTTGAGAAGTGCAGACATGTGAGAGGTTGTGTGTTTCAAGCCATTTGTAAAGTGCAAACATGTGGAGGCTGTGTGTGTTTCAAGCCATTCATGAAGTGCAAACATGTGGAGGCTGTGTGTGTTTCAAGCCATTCATGAAGTGCAAACATGTGGAGGCTGTGTGTGTTTCAAGCCATTCATGAAGTGCAAACATGTGGAGGCTGTATGTGTTTCAAGCCATTCATGAAGTGCAGACATGTGGAGGCTGTGTGTGTTTCAAGCCATTTGTGAAGTTCGGACATGTGGAGGCTGTGTGTGTTTCAAGCCATTCGTGAAGTGCAGATATGTGGAGGATGTGTGTGTGTAGTACCAGATGTCTGGTACTACTGGCTGTGGGTGTCAGTGAGTTTCCTGTGCCTACAGTGTGTAACACTGTTTTTATTGGGTACCTGGAAATATGTGTCAGTCAGTCAGTTGTTAGCAAGTTTGCAAAAGAGTGAGCGTGAAAGAGAATGGTATTATATTTATATTATGTATTAAAATTTTCTATAATTTGCTTTGTGACAGTGTTTGTATATTTCTTCTGATACAATTCACCTCGCCACATATCCATACACATGTAGAACTTTTGGCAAGAAAATTGTCTCAGTTCAGGCAGACAGGGATGAAATGAGGAAATAGTCTGTCAAAAGCAACACTCAAACACCTTCGTAAAGAAAGATAACAAGGGATCGCCAGGAGAAAAGCTACTTATTTCAGGGCAGTAATGTGGATACAGATTTGGGGACAGGTGAAGATTGAAAAATATAAATGCAAAAGGGCAAGAGGTTTTCATAAAAGGAATTTGTGAGCATCAAAGGAGATTAGAACTAATACCCAGCCTGGATTAAGCTCTGTAAAATCAGTACAGCTGTGCACCTGAAACATCAACTACTTTGAAAACTGTTTCTACTTAAACTGTGATGTAAAAATATTAGGTAGGATTATTTTAGAAAGACTAAAAGATGCTACTGATATAAAGCTAAGAGATGAACAGGCAGATTTTTGGCCAGTTCAAGGTAACCCCATTACACATAATATAGCAAAGCATTGAACTGATTGGATTATGAAGACTGCAACTGCTAAGACCAAAAATAGAATTAAGTGGACTCCAACAGAATAGCTTGATGATCTGGACTTCGCTGATAATATTTCTCTTCTGTCCCATTCACAGAATCAGATACAAGATTACAGCAGCTAGGCCTGAAAATCCATAAGGAAAAGACAAAGATAATGAGAATAAATCACGAAAATAGTAATGTGGTTTCTTTTAATGGTATCCCACTCCAAGACGTGGAGTCATACACCTGTTTGGGCAATAATGTAGATTAAAAATTGGGGAACAGGTATAGATATTAGAATATAAATACAAAAGGCAAGAAGAGCTTTCATAGCACTAGAGAAATTTGTGAAGGTCGACAGAAATTAAAACTAACACTAAACTCTTAATGTTTAATTCTAATGTCAAATCAGTACATGAACTGTTGTACGGAGCGGAAACATGGAAAACAACTCAAGCAGTTGCTTATAAACTACAAATATTCATAACCAAGGTGGCTGCACAGAATAGAGAGAATAAAATGGTATGATAGAATCATTAATGTTGAGATTTTGGAGAGAACTAAACAAGTTCCAGTGAACCAAGAGGTGAAGAAAAGATGCTGGCATTGGATAGGATACACGCTGAGAAAATCTGAAAACAGTATAACTAGAATGTCTTTGCACTGGAACCCACAAGGCCTAGAAATAGAGGAAAACCTATAAAAAAAAATGAAGTGAGCTAGAGAAAAGTTAAAAAGATGGGGAGAGCTGCATCCGGTAGCGAGGGATAGAATGAGTTGATTGAGAGCCCATACTTTATTGGGGGTAAGAAAAGCAGAAGATGATGATGGACCCAACTATACGAGCAGCGAGGGTGCATACAGTAAACAATGGAAGCACAGAGATGCAAAGGTAGACCTAGAAAAAAATCAACTGGAGTCACAACTCAAGACCCCAACATCATGGTAGCCCACTGAGCCTGCCCTGCAATGCCTTGCGGAACAAAGCAGATATTGAAAGAAGGAGAAGGAAAATAATAAACTAGAAATATTTATTAAATAGTGCCTGCGCAGAATAGAGAGAATTAAATAGTATGAATCCCACAATGAGCAGATGTTATTAAATCAAGAAGAAAGGAAATGATGTTGGTAATAAATGAGATATATTGAGAAAACCTGATATCAGTATAACTACAATGTCCTTACATTAGAACCCACAAGGAAAAAAAGGAAACCTAAAAACGTGTAAAAAAAAGAGCATGAGCTGAAAAGTGAGGGGAAGCCAAGGGGTGTTTTTCGTGTGGTCAAAAGGTGAGTCCAGTGGTTTAGTTGGCTGAATGCCCATTCTCCATTGGGGGTTAAAGGGCAGAAAAAGGAAATGCTAGAGGCTCAAAACCTTGACACAGGTATGAGGAGGCTTCAAATGAAAACCTTAAGCATGTACTTTGTGGGATTATCTTCACAGCACTCCGGACACGTCCATAGGCGCTCAGATTCCCCTCTCAACATATTCATCAGCGTCGTGCGGTTAATAGTACCAGTCCTATGTTGGCTAATTAGACTTCTTGAGCGTCCAGTGTGCTTCTCATGCTTGGCTGTGCCGATCTTTACTCCCAATTCGCGTATTCTTTGAAGTGATGTGGACATGTTGCTTCCAAAATCCTCAGAACGTACTATCTCTCTAAGGGCAATGACAATGTCTGCGTGATCAATGGGCCGGCCATCTTCAGTTAATGCAGTGCCTGCCAAATATGAAAGTAACTGCACACACAGGAGAATTTCGCAATGACTCAAGCCACTGTCTGCGTAGCCAGCCTACCTCGACCCGCCGGAGCATACTCCAAGAATCACTCAGCTTTGTGGGTGGTATGGTCGACAGCACACCGGCCGCCTTTACTACAGAGGATATTAGGCTTAGGCTACCTGGTGGCTGAGAAAACTGGTGAACATTAACTGCGGAGCTTGAAGAAAAGATGAGACAGTTATAGAAATCTCTGAACAACCGTTGGTATGGACAGCAAGAAGAGAATGGTCACAAGGCATGAACTAGGGAACAAATGGATTGGGGGAAATGTCAACGTACAAGGCAAACCCTAGAAAAACACATGATGACGACAGCGGCCGAAGGAGCTGGGCTGGATCATTAAAATGACTGCACAGAAAAAGACTGCGAGTACTATTTGACGTATAAACCGCAAAACATGATGATTCATCGTCATAAGGTGCCTTGCTGACAGGCGTGGGCGATCATGCTTCTTCACAAACTGCAATCTACTGCAGCATTTATCAGTTCGCGTGGCGACACATCTCCATGCCATGCAACACGACTGTCAAGCATCTTCTCTCGTTGTCGTCCTCTATCTCTCCTTCCACATATCTTTCCAGTGGTCACATATTCCATTTTCCTTCTTCTTATAACATGGCCGAAAAATGATGACTGTCTCCTTCTGATGTCTGTGATTAGTTGTCTTCGGGCTCTCGCCTCTTTTAAAACCTCTTGGTTGCTCTTTTTGGCTGTCCAGGGTATTTTAAAACATTCTTCTGTAAAGCCACATCTCTGAGGCCTCAAGAAATTATTTGGCCTACATACCGATTGTCCAGGACTCACAGCCATATGTTAAAACTGGATGTATGTAGCAATCAAGAATTCTTTTTCTTACCCTCAATGACAAAGATATATTGCTTAAGATGTTCTTCATTTGATAAAATGTAGTTTTTGCCCGTCCTATTCTGCTTCTTATTTCAGTTATGCATCTTCCATGTGATGTTATCGATGTGCCCAGATACTTAAATTTCTGTATTTGTCCTAAAATAACACCACTGACTTTTATTACACATTTAGGAATACTTCTTTTCTTTGATACCACCATTACTTCTGTCTTCCTATTATTCAAACTGAGGCCCATTATTACACTTTCTACCACCACAATGTCGATCATTTCCTGTAGTTCTTTTTAACTTGTTGCTATCAAGACTGTTATCCACCTAACGCAAATTATTTATATTGTGCCCACCCACCACAATTCCGGGCATATCAATTAAAGATCTCATTATATCTCACTGCATAGTAAAAATAAATAAAGTGACAGTACACATCCCTGTCGCAACCCCTCTTTATGCTTTGAAATGTACCTAAACAGTTGTTAATTCTTAAAGCTGCTGTTTGCTGCTAATACAGATTCTTTATTATTCGTAGATCTTTTCCATCAATCTTTAAGTGTTCTGTTTTATTACTTCTTCATGTTTCACACAGTCAAATGCTTTTGTATAGTCTATGAAGCATAAGTACAAATCAGTCCTTACTTCTATAGTTCTTTCTGACAATGTCCTTAGGATGCATAAAGCATTGTTTGTACCTTTTCTTTCTACAAATCTACACTGTTCATCGCTGATTTCTGGTTTAATTTTGTTTCTTATTCTTCTCATAATTATTCTCAGTAAAATCTTAGTCATGTGACTCATAAAACTTAATGTGCGATGATCTTCACATTTTAACGTGTATGGTTTCTTTGGCAGGGCTATAAATATGGATTTTAAAAGGTCATTTTGGATATACCCACTATTATAAATATCATTTAAAAGTTTAGTTATTATTTCAATTCCAAAATCTCCCAGTGAGATGTTGTCTGGCCCGGGTGCTTTTCCTTTCTTCATATGATGTAATGCATCCTCAACTTCTGCAGTCATTATTGGTGGACCATCATTGTTGGTCTGCAGTTCTAAATCTGGTCTATTATCATCATACAATTTCCCTATATACTCTGTCCATTTGTTAATTATATTACTGTGTTTCCTTAAGAAGTCACAATCTTTTTATTTTAAACATCGATTGCTGTTACCCGTCATTTCCTGTTAACATATGTCTCTGTTGGTACATGGAATGCGATTCTTTCCTGTGATTTCCCCCAACCTCTGTACACATTTGATTCAGCCAGGTTTCTTTAACTACTTCGCATTTTTTCACTATTTCTTTTTGTATTCTAAAGTTTCTTCTTTATCATTTTCTTTCTTCTTTCATCTACCAACTGCAGAGTTTCGGTTGACATCCATTTCTTTTTTTGCAACTCTATGTGTTGGTGGGCGGTGTCCGTGGCTTAGACGTTGCGGGGCCGACTCCTACTCCAACGTCCCGCGATCGAAACCCCCTGCTGGCTGCGTGGATTTTTATCGTGGTATGAGACGTCACAGGTCGACCCAGCCTCAAATGGGTACCAGGATAGCTGTCCTGGTTAAGTAAAGACAGCCGGCGTAATGCTGACCACATTACCCATCCAGCGCCGATTGGTCTGTAAAAATATGGGACGCTCTTCCCATATGCCCGATGCGCCCAAGGCGTGAAAAAAAGGATCTTTACTTTACTTTTACTCACTATGGGTTGGTAGGATTGTCTCTTTTGATGTCTGCTGAATTGACTCACGCAACATATCCCATTGTTCATCAATAGTCTGTATAACTTCCATTGCATTATATCGGTTTTGTACAGTGACATTGTACTGTTCCTTAATCTCTTCATTCGTTTTCAGTATTTCACAATTTAACTTGATGTTCTGTTGTGTTTTATTAATATTCTTTACTTTTATTTTAATCTTTTCTTTAACTGGAACATGGTCACTAAAGCAGTCTGCTCCTGGTCTAGTCTTTGCTCCAACTAAGCTGCTCCGAAATCTTCTTGAAATCAAAATATAATCAATTAGATTGCGGACATTACCGCCAGGACTTTCCAAGTCTAAAAATCTTCGAGGATGGTGTTTAAACCAGGTGTTACCTATTATCATGCCTGAGACTCAGCCCATGCTATTAATCTGTCACCTCTCACATTCTTTTCTCCTAGGCCATAACCACCCGTTATTCCGTACACTTTTTCACTTCCTATTTTTGCGTCGAAATCTCCAAGTATCATTGTTACTTCACAATTTTTGCATTGATCAACAGCTATGTCTAACTCGTCATAAAATGCATCAATATCTTGTTCTGAACTATCTGCTATTGGGGCATAAATCTGTACTAAGTTGATGTCAAACGGTCTACAGTGAAGTTTTACTAATATTATTTTATCCGATTTTGTCCAAAATCCTTTCGCAGTTTTTGAGTTCTTTGGATCCAAAATAATACCAACTTCCTTACTATATTCCTTCCCACCTGAGTTAATAATTATGTGCTGGTCTGAATACTTTTCCCCTGCTCCTGGCCATCGCATTTCACGAAGTCCTAATATGTTGATGTTCATTCTCTTCATTTACATCTTGATGTTATCCACATTTCCGTTTTGTACGAGTGTTCTGACATTCTATGTACCAATGTTCAGGATGTTTCTACCATTTACTTTTGCTACAGTAGTTGGACGACGGTCGGGTATCACCCGTAGAACATGATGCTCCCTGCCGGACGAGGTGATTCCACTGGAATCCCCATTCACGTCGTTATCTGAATTCGTTATGTTTCGAGGCATAATTTTCTATGGACGATACAGTGGTGGTTTCCCTAGGAATTCAGCCGTTTTGTATATGGTTTGACTCCAATAGCCTTTGTCTAAAGAGATTTACCCTGCAAGGCAGCAGTGGGGGGGGGGGGGGGGGGGTTGTAGCCTCTTACCCGACTGGTCATGTCGTAGTCTTGAGGTATTTTATAAAGTTAGCTGTCTCAACAACTAACTCGCCGCCTCTCAATGACCCTCACCATTTTTGGTTCACGGCAAATGATTCAATATATTCGAGGCTAACCTCTATATCTAGAGGCCTTTCTTTCCACCATCCGCCACCTGGTGGACGCGCCTAGTAGTAGGACAGGCTCCTACCCCAGGTAGGATTATATGCTTGAAAATAGTTAGTTTGTCATCTTTGATTTGTACAGTAAACATATTTTTATTTGCCAATTTATAATTGTACGACTGCGGCTTGATGAGTGACTGCCCCTAGCATGTCTATATTTACAGGTGACACAAGATTATGAATCAGGGAAGTAGGGGACGGATTTCTCCTGTGTTTGATAACTTTGTAGCGGGATCTCCGAAACGCCCTGACTGTATCTATTGTAGCATGATTTAACTAGGCAAACATTTTCGCGAATCACCTTTATTTCTGTGTGCACTTAATAACTTTTCAAGTCGTTGGCAGCTACAAGTCTTGATGATCAGCTGCTTTCTCTTGCATCATAATAATACTCTGTTGACAGTGTTGACTTCCTTTTGAATTATTATTATATTAGACCCAGTCATACGCCTAGACCTAGAGTAGGAGGCAAACAAAACGATGGCATTTCGAGAACAAAGAGTCGTCAATCAAGGTAGGGTCGTTATAGACGTATATGCTGGTGTTTAGTTTGTTATTCGTTATTCTAAGAAATAAAATAATTCAGACTAACACTTCTGATTACTGGTTTGTTACCAACAACTGTGATTGAGATTGACCGAGATAGCCGTGGAAGCGCTGTGGCTAGCGTTCCTCATGGTGTGGGTCTTGTATCTGAATCACCAGAGACTGGGGATTTTTTTTTTAGGTCCTATTTCCTGGACTCTTAGGTGAACCTGGAATCATAAGGGAAAAGGAGAGGTGGGGGTGTTAGTGTCATAGTTATAGAGCTGCAGGTTCATTTTGCATTTTTTGCTCCAGAAAGAGAGGGAATTCCCTTGCCATTCATGCCTTGTCATGCTGGAGAATATGGGGCGAGAAGAGGAGTGGGTCAGAGTACCAGAGAGTGAAGTCTGACATGTGTAGGGTTCTGATCACATTAGGTCGAGAGTGATACAGAGGTGAAGGTCCAACAGTTGATTCTCGACAGTTCATGCCCAGGTGATCTGATTATCTCTACAGATGGTTCAGTGGGGAGAGAAAACAAAAAGTACCTGGGGGCTTATAGCGAAAGCCAATGGAAATTCTTTGGTGCAAGACAGCCTAGCATACAACATCTAGCATGAGAATGGAGGTGGAGGCAGTAACTACAGCTCTATAGTGGCTAGAGAACAAGATGCAAATACATATCATAATTGTTTCAGACTCTGAAAGCATGCTGAGAAAGGTGAAGAGAGGGATGCTTCAAGCAGAGTGGCAAGCTTCACTGGAAAGGTCACGGGTAGTGAGCATACTTTGGATCTTTTCTCCAGGCCATGCCAGCATAGTGGGTAATGAACAGGCAGACAGATTGACTGGATCTGCACCACTATGTGGTTAATTGATACAAGACAAGGCAGACAGATGTGGTCAAGGCCCTTTGGGAACAAGCAACGGAATCGGTAGAGAAACATTATTATTGCCTTTAGAGAATGAGGCACCTTGGTGTAACTAGAGGGTCTGATCGGCCCACTACACTTAGAGGAAAGGCAAGACAGACATATAACAGATTGTGACCTGTACCATCAGTATTGGAACTCTGTGCTGGCTGCTGAAGATGAGGATGGAGCATGCATGGAAATGCCCCGAGTGCTGTGATATCAATTCCTTGCTCAACTCAACTTATTTCTTGTCAGGTCGCAGGACCTCTCCTATATTGCACGGGTGTTATGATATGGCTTGGTTTGGTGTTTGCCAAAAATAATGTACAACATCCCTAAACATTCAGGAAGAATTGAAGTACGCGGAAAGAGATAAAAAAGATAGGATAGAGGTTTTCAAGTGTTGTGCAGCGGAGGCCAAAAAAGCAAAATGGGAACATTTTATTGGGGGCGATAAGACATTAGGAAAGTTTTGGAAGCTACAAAGGCAGATGCTCATGTACGATCAGCCAGTGTAATAGGAGCAATTCATAGTGATGACAGTATGCTGTTAACCACAAAGAGAAGAAGGAGACTTTCCTGAAGTGGTTTATTTCACAAACAGACTACATTGATGCTGATAACAGAGATACAGTTAGAGGAGATCTGGCAGCCATCTTAAATAACAAACATTATGAAGACATCATACAGGTGGAAGATGTAAAATGTCTTCTGAAAAGGGCAAAAGACACTGCTCCTGGGCCTGACAGGGTTAAATATTCTCGCATGAAAGACATGAGTGATGCAGACCTGGTGGAGATGACTGCTTGTTTCAGCCAGAGCATTAGGACAGCTTCAGTCCCACAAGAGTGGATGCACAGCTACCTGATTCCACTTCCTAAGCCTGGCAAGAATCATTCAACGCTCAGCGGCTATAGGAATATAACCCTACAAAACACCTTTGGTAAAGTGTTGAAGATAGTGGCGGGTAAGCTACAAAAATGTTTAGAACAGAGAAAGCTCCTTTTAGAAGGTTTGGGAAGTTACCGGCCAGGGAAACACATGTTCAAATGCAGCCACTTTTGCCTTTGACACCTTTGAAAGTTTCCAGATCAGACAGGAAATGGTGGCAGCGGCACTTGATTTAGAAGATGCTTACAGCAAAGTCAGAAACAGTATCTTGATGAAAGCGCTTATGGAGAAGGAAGTCTGTCCTTGGTTGGTGAACTGGATAGCAGCCTTTTTGTATACTCACCGTATACTATTAGTTGTGGTTTTATGCAAATGGCCACTAGAAAAACTGACAAAATTCAGTCTTCTACTTCTGTTTCTAGTTCAGAACTACTTTATCCCTTGGTATTTTATTTTGCTTTTATTATTATTTTGAAAATTTAATTAAAGAGGCTTGTTTGTATAATAAACAAATTTTTAGTAATATGATGTGTTAAAACTGATTGCCAACATCAGATGGAGACAATCCACATTTTTTGGTCATACCACAAGACATAGATTATAAGAAGAATGTTCTTCTTTGGGTTCACCTGCTGGTGATACTAGTCAGGGTACTAGTCCGATTCCAGAACCTGAGTGTTACGTGCATTTCCATTTGATAGATCTGACTCATTTGTATGCAGACTTGGTTCCTTGCCTCTCAGGCAGATGTGCACCAACTTTGAAGGAAGCTCCCAATTAGTTGACTCTTACAATATGTTTTTGGGTAGGCAGAAGGTCTATTCTTGTTTTCCCCACAATAGGGCCCTGGAATATACACAGGGAATAAGAAGATATGTTTAGAACTGTTATTCTGTTTTTACTTAGTGAATTGCAGCATACTGAAACCACTGTGCTGTGTGTTTCTCGAATGTGTTTATTATCTGTATAAATTTAATCTTAACATGGTTAGATTTTATTGTCACCTGTTTTGTTGTTCCTAAAGTATCTATGGAATCATTGTTCATTAAATATTCGTTGAAGTAAATAGTTGTTTGCCAGAATAAGTGAGTAATTTTGCATTGATAAATGTATGTAGTGTTTTTTGTATGGCGTTGTTAGACACCATGTGAAGATTATACATATGGAAGGAAGTGTTGGGTATCACCACCAGCGATAACATTGTTACATTTATTTACCATGCAGGTTATGATGATGTTGCCAACCAAGGAAAGTTCTTACTGAACGACTTTGTGTTTGAAAGAATGCAAAGAGATGGATTTGAAGATGCACCAGCTTTGTTACAGTTGCAAGAACAAAACAGAGGTGAAGAATTATTTCTGTTTTGTGCTAGCATTGCATTTGTTTCCTATATTATTGCATGTAATTTATAAACACAGATGAGTACTGTCAGCACCAGATACCCCACTATGATGTGGAGTCGTACATCTATTTGGGCAATAATGTAGATAAAGATAGGGGAACTGATATAGATGTTAAAATAGGAATACATAAGGCAAAAAGAGCTTTCATAGCACTAGGGAATTTGTGTAGATCAAAAGAAATTAAAACTAACACTTAACTTAAAATGTTTAATTCTATGTCAAATCAGTACTTTCGTATGGAGCGGAAACATTGAGAACAACGAAGTCAGTTACAGATAAACTTCAAACATTCATTAAGTGGGGCCTGTGCAGAATAGAGGGAATTAAAAAGTATGACAGAATTACTAATGTAGAGATTTGGGAGAGAACCAAATAAGTCCCAGTAGACCAAAAGATGAAGAAAAGATGCTGGCTCTTGATATGACACACATTGAGAAAACCAGAGAATAATATAACTAGAATGTCTTTGCACTGGAATACACAAGAGCATAGAAGTGATGGAAGACCAAGACCACATGGAGAAGGGAACTAGAGAGTAAAGTTAAAAAGATGGGAGGTCATGGGCAGAGCTTCATGCAATAGGCAGGTAGAATGACTTGCCTTTGGTTGAGGGCCTATGCTTTGCTGGGGGATAGAAGGTAGAAGAAGATACTATTATCACGATCAGTATTTATTGTGTGGCTTTTCTAGAAAGCTGCAAACTTTATGAATTGAAATATAATGCAAAAGTGTGATCTTCACGTCTGCAAATATCTTCTAGTCCATTCAGAACAGTCTCATTCAAAACATTTAGCTATCATTGGAAGGCTGGAAATCCCTCGTACAAAACATTTAGCTATCATTGGAAAGCTGGAAATCCCTCAAACAAAACATTTAGCTCTCATTGGAAGGCTGGAAATTCCTCATACAAAACATTTAGCTCTCATTGGAAGGCTGGAAATCCCTCATTCAAAACATTTAGCTCTCATTGGAAGGCTAGAAATCCCTCATACAAAACATTTAGCTATCATTGGAAGACTGGAAATTCCTCATACAAAACATTTAGCTCTCATTGGAAAGCTGGGAATCCCTCATACAAAACATTTAGCTCTCATTGGAAGGCTGGAAATCCCTCATACAAAACATTTAGCTCTCATTGGAAGGCTGGAAATCCCTCATACAAAACATTTAGCTCTCATTGGAAGGCTGGAAATTCCTCATACAAAACATTTAGCTCTCATTTAAGGCTGGAAATCCCTCATACAAAACATTAAGCTATCATTGGAAGGCTGGAAATCCCTCATACAAAACATTTAGCTCTCATTGGAAGGCTGGAAATCCCTCATACAAAACATTGAGCTATCATTGCAAGGCTGGAAATCCCTCATATAAAACATTGAGCTATCATTGGAAGGCTGGAAATCCACTCCTCCTTTCCTCACCCCTCATTTCTTGGCTGATATTGGAGTGGCTTTTTTTAGTTTCTGTGGAATTTCTCCTCACTTCTAGCTGCAATTCAGGAATGCTTGTAATTTGTGATTTTCCTTAGCACAAAATCTGACATGCCCTATGCTATTTCATCTTATTTTTTTAGTTCCAATTACATGCTCTATTTCTTACATTTTATAATGTGCCATAGTATCTGATATGATGAAGTCTGGCAGATCGCTATAGAAAACCTTGAGTCTAACACACAGACTAGGCTAGAATGTACCCAGTAGAGCCTTGGAGACAATTCTGGGCAGCAAAGAATTACAGAACTTGTAAAAGCAGTTGGCATTACAATGCTAAGTATTGAAATAGCAGTGTTTAGCGTAAATCATTGTTATAGTCTTAAAAACTTAGAAACAAGAACAACAAAATGAGGCTTTTTTTAAAGTGAAAGAAATGCTTTATCCCGATTAGGTCCACCGCTAGAGCACCTGAGAGAGATTGGGAGAGTTTTCAGACGTTGTGGTGACGATCTAGACAGAGATAAAGGCCTGCTGGAGTAAGTATGTAGTTCTTTTGAGAAATAAATATCATTCAGCTTAGATTTTATAGGTCATCTTCATTTTAATGTAGTTTTAATAAGTGATCTAAAGGTTAAATAAAATAAGAAAAAAGTAGTATAGAAATAATGATGTTAATAAAAACAGTAGTTGGACACTGAAGAGGTCACAGTTTCTATGTTGTTCCAGGGCATTGAAGTTAAGAGGAGATGAACAAGTTGGCAGGCTTGCTGGTGGGACTCATGGGCAGTGGATGAGCAATGGACAGGACTGATGTACAGAATGTTTTCAGAGGCAGAGCATGAAAAATATTCATGTGATGACTGTTCATCAGCAGCCATGACAGTTCATCAGCTGCCATGACTGTCCATCAGCTGCCTTGACTGTCCATCAGCAGCATTGACTGTCCATCAGCTGCCTTGACTGTCCATCAGCTGCCTTGACTGTCCATCAGCTGCCATGACTGTCCATCAGCTGCCATGACTGTCCATCAGCTGCCATGACTGTCCATCAGCTGCCATGACTGTCCTTCAGCTGCCATGACTGTCCATCAGCTGCCTTGACTGTCCATCAGCTGCCATGACTGTCCATCAGCTGCCTTGACTGTCCATCAGCTGCCATGACTGTCCATCAGCTGCCTTGACTGTCCATCAGCTGCCATGACTGTCCATCAGCTGCCTTGACTGTCCATCAGCTGCCTTAACTGTCCATCAGCTGCCTTGACTGTCCATCAGCTGCCTTAACTGTCCATCAGCTGCCTTGACTGTCCATCAGCTGCCTTAACTGTCCATCAGCTGCCTTAACTGTCCATCAGCTGCCTTGACTGTCCATCAGCTGCCTTGACTGTCCATCAGCTGCCTTGACTGTCCATCAGCTGCCTTGACTGTCCATCAGCTGCCTTGGCTGTCCATCAGCTGCCTTGACTGTCCATCAGCTGCCTTAACTGTCCATCAGCTGCCTTGACTGTCCATCAGCTGCCTTAACTGTCCATCAGCAGCCTTGACTGTCCATCAGCAGCCTTGACTGTCCATCAGCTGCCTTGGCCAGCGTCAGAATTTCAAGTAAAAAAGATGAAGAAAGACAAGAGCTCTATATCAAGGACTAACACAATAATCAAGCACCACAGAAATGGTACTGTCAGTTGCCACTTGCTGATGGATATACTGAGGAGGGATCAATCAGTTGTTCATTGTGCAGTGAGGATGATCTTTTGACTCCTAACTGATCTTCACATTTTTTAAAACTGGATAAAGTTGATGCATAATTTTATTAAGTTGGACAGAAATAAAAAAGACTAATGGATTTTCAGTTCCATATGACAGTTGAACAGGCAGTCCATTAGAGCCTTGAAGTGGCGCGGTGATTTATGTCACAGGCGTGAGGGGAAGTTAAGTCCAACATGATGTGTATAAGGAGATACTCCGTACGTCACTCGGGCACCAGTCCTTTACTATCCTGGTTGTACGGAACCTCACGCAAGACCCCTACAGCACGTCCTCGTCGTGCGCCACGGATAATGTCTCAAATGAGCATTAACAGAGCTGTCAGGGGATCTCGGAGTTCGGCGGCCCCCAGAGGTGATGTGTCCTTGTGGCTCTCATCAGCCCGCCCCCAAACGCTTGGGTGAAAAATGTTATCAAAACTCATTAGGAACATGAGTAAGTTTGCCAAACGTACAGCCAAAATTAAAACCCTTGGTTAAAATACTGCGGAGTAAAGAGAACATTGTTCACTGCACATCCTCTGTTAACCCTCAGTGTCGTCGTCACCGCGCTGAGGTACACCACAACAGCAACCATCCATAGGCTGGCCATCCTTGTACATCCTCGGTTAACCCTCAGTGTCGTCGTCACCGCGCTGAGGTACACCACAACAGCAACCATCCATAGGCTGGCCATTCATGTACATCCTCGGTTAACCCTCAGTGTCGTCGTCACCGCGCTGAGGTACACCACAACAGCAACCATCCATCGGATGGCTAAGCCTAAATGTCCGACAAAACTAGATCATACGGATCAAAATCTGACCATCAAAATTTGTATTGAACTGAAAAAGACCGAATGTCCACACCCAAAGACCCCACTCGCCCGAGTGTTGGGACAAAACTGATAACGATATGCCTGATGCAGGATGTAAAATTCTGTCGGGCTAACGGCTCGTCAAAGAAATCTAACGTGCGAAGGAAAAAAAAGAATGTACCTATCTGTGTGGTCACAAAAGTCCAAAACCAACGGGCTGCTCCCCGCTGACTTCCAGAGAGCGCAGCCCCTGTCGAGCGGGAGGCCTGATACGGTTGTGAGGTTAAGCAGGAATGTGCAGGACGTGACGATTCCTTGGGTGAGCCCAGAACCAGAGCGCCATGTGCCGGCTCTGCATGCATGGAAGCCTCCTTGGATGGCGGGGAATGCCCATGATCTGCCCCTGCCTTCCCTTGAGGGCTAACTGTTCCACAAGGGGCTGCCCCAAGGGGGTACTCCGGGGGCAATACCTGCGGCGAAGGAGACAAAGTGGACACCACACAGGTCAGGCAACGTCTCGACCCACACAAAACAATGGCCACAGTCACCCTAGAAATAGGCCTGACGTCTTCCTTCGAAGTCGGAGTACAGCTGCCCAGGAGGCAGGGAAATGAAAAACGGTTGTACATGCAAAAATCAGGTCCAGGTGAAAGCCAAAAGTCCAAGCGGACGATTATCCTGGACCTTCCACTGGAATTCACAGCCGGTGATCGATAAAAAAAAAAAAAAGAGCCTTGAAGAATTTTTGAAAAATAAATAAAATAATACTATCCATGATTTGCTGATGAAGTTTTCACCTATGAATTGAAGTCCATGGTATCGTTGCCTAAGCTGCTGATTTAAGTACTTGGTGCAATAGTGATCTGTGTATTTTTTTTAAATGCTTCTTGTCTGTGTCCCCAGAGGTTTATGTAATGATATTGAGAAAAGGGCTGGTCTTATGCATTAATATTGTGTGTGTATATGGCAATATTGTCGTAACAGACTGCATCCATCAATGACAAACTGTAATTCTAGTGGTCTCTGATGGTGTTGACACTTCTATGAATTTATGCATTTACTCTGTGTGTGTGCATGTTTCTGAATTTTGCCATATTAATTGTCCATTCACCAGTTTTTAAATGGATCAGTGAGATGAATTTGATGTAATTTTCACTGGCTTAGCAATGGAGCAATTATAGTGTGACCTATTTGCATGGAAGTTGAAGCCTCTGCTACTGCTAGACTAATGGCATGCTGATCCAGCTGTAGCCATGACCAGTGTCCGTGTGTGTTTTGCAGAGTCACTGTCGCTTATTGATCAGTGTCCCTCCACAGGACACGTGTCCATTAGTTTCCTTGAGACACAGAGAGCAGCTTCTTTTGCCACTGATCACCTCGGTAGACTTGGCTTGGCCACACAAAACGTTTTTCTGACACAAATTGCAGCCTGTCTGATTTGTCTGAACATCTGTGTTATAAATTACCATTAACTAAACAAGTCCTTGCACCTTTAACAAATGTGAGGATTTCGTTTGTTTAAAAAAAACAAAATCTAGAAGTATGCACATCTTTATCTATAGTTCACAGTTTAAAAATTCTGCACATTTTATCCCTTTATTCTACTTGTTTGGAAGCCTTTTAGTGGCTTCTGTAGCTTGGGCGATGTGAATGTGCCTAATAATGTCAGGGTGTGGGGTTTGATCCCAGCTGCAGGCTATTTGGCAGCAGACCATCTAGCGTTGGTTTTGACATTTGTACCTAGAGCCGAACATTCACAGTGCAAACCTGTTGCCTGTTAACGACAAATTATTGAAAGTAAAATTTGCCAGATGAATAAAGTGAATAAACATTTACATCTTATTATTTTTCTCAACTTGTAAACTATTTTTTCTTTGGTGAAGGAGAAAATTCCAATTGTATTTACTTTGGTCACATTTCTCTGTGAACTCAGGCTAGTTTCAAGAGTCCCACCCGATGCAGAGCGGCAAACATTGATGAATGTTGCAGGAAGTATATTTCAGGACAAAATCGTCAACTGGGGACGGATCGTGGCTCTTTTCTATTTTGCTTACAGAGTTTGTATCAGGGTGAGTAAAACTATTGTTAGCTATTACTTTTGTTCAAGTATACATTGATTTCACAGAGTTTGTTGTCAGGGTGAGTAACACTGTTGTTAGCTTTTACTTTTGTTCAAGTATACATTGATTTCACAGAGTTTCTACCAGGGTGAGTAAAACTATTGTTAGCTATTACTTTTGTTCAAGTATACATTTTTTCACAGAGTTTGTATCAGGGTGTGAGTAACACTATTGTTAGCTATTACTTTTGTTTAAGTATACATTGATTTCACATGTTTTTGTCATTAAGTTGTAGGGCACACATCTACAGCCATTCAAGTAAGACACTGTATCCACCACAAGCATCTCACTTAGCATAATAAGACAGTGTGTTATTCAAGTTCCTGCACTCTGCTACCAGTTACAAACATGGACACTATTGAAACAGCCAGAGAGCCAGCTCATTCCAGACAGAATGAAAGGCTTAAAATGTTCTGGTACCTATTTCCACATCAGGAGAAGATAAGCTACATTCTTTGGGCACATCATGTGAAGCAGAAAAGAGGAGTATGTTACAGCAATGGGAAAGCTAGAAAGGCATAGAGAGACCAAAGGAGAAGATATTGGACAGTTTGGCTACATGGCATGAAAGAAAATCTGAATCAGAATCGATTGACAGTACACAAGACAGAAGGCTGTGGGAACAACATGGTTACCAACAATATGATTTTTTATTTATTTTAAGGCTGTGTCAACCCCAGAGCTGTTGATTTAATACATTGAATTATTCTGAGTATGGTCCAGCGGGGTCTTATAAAATCTTTACAGTTGCAGTTTTTATAGCAACTTGATGTTTGTCTGAGCCAGACTCTTGACTTCCATTGCAATCACTATATTTGGTCCAGTCAGGTTTCCAAACTAGCCTTTGATATTTGTTATCTGTAACTGACTGACAATTCCCTCTGCTGGGTTGCTACTCAAAGGTTTGACTTTATCCGTGACAGACTGAAATTCCACACGCTGGGTTGCTACTCAAAGGTTTGACTTTATTTTTAACTGACTGACATTCCTCCCCCCCCCCCCCCCCCCAACCATGTTGGTTGCTACTCGAAGGTTTGACTTTATCTCTAACTGACTCACATTCCTCCCCCCCCCCCCAAACAATGTTGGTTGCTACTCGAAGGTTTGACTTTATCTCTAACTGACTGACATCCCCCCCCCAACCATGTTGGTTGCTACTCAAAGGTTTGACGTTATCTCTAACTGACTGACATCCCCCCCCCCCCCCCCCACCATGTTGGTTGCTACTCGAAGGTTTGACTTTATCTCTAACTGACTGACATTCCTTCCCCCCCCCCCCCAACTACACTGGGTTTGCTACTCGAAGGTTTGACTTTATCTCTAACTGACTGACATTCCTCCCCCCCCCCCCACCCCCACCCCCCAAATACGCTGGGTTTGCTACTCGAAGGTTTGACTTTATCTCTGACTGACTGACATCTCCCCACCCCCCCAACTACGCTGGGTTTGCTACTCAAAGGTTTGACTTTATCTGTGACCGACTCACAAATCCCCCTCCCCCTTCCCTGCTGGGTTGTTACACGAAAGTTTGACACCATAGTGACCCAGTGAGCCATATCCTGAATGTTAGTCCAACATGCCAAATCCCAGAAACCCAGTATAACACTTCCTAAGAAGTTATAATTAGCATATTAAATATTTTGGTTTTGTTTCTCACAAAGTCCAAGTCTTTGATTTGAAATAGAATTAATATTGTTGTCTGTTACAATTCAAATTGTGGCTATGTTTAATCATTGCTTTATGCTGTTTGTTCCAAACAAATGCCTTGTTTGATCCAAACAGATGCCTTGTTTGATCCAAACAGATGCCTTGTTTGATCCAAACAGATGCCTTGTTTGTTCCAAACCGATGCCTTGTTTGTTCCAAACAGATGCCTTGTTTGATCCAAATCGATGCCTTGTTTGTTCTAAACAGATGCCTTGTTTGTTCCAAACCGATGCCTTGTTTGATCCAAACACATGCCTTGTTTGTTCCAAAAAGATGCTTTGTTTGATCCAAACAGATGCTTTGATTGATCACACAGTATTGAATGTGAAGAAGTCTTTGAGTACTCATATTTTTTGCAATACAGGTAGATGAATATAGAACTAAATATGTTTGTGTAATTGTCCATATTTCAGGCAGTGAACAGAGTAGAACTTATACGTGACATTATCAACAGCATCGTCGCCTTCATGAGAACATATATTGTACAGTGGGTCTTAGAGCATGGGGGATGGGTAAGCTGTTCATGTTTTGCTAATTTGTAAATGCAACCAAGCCTTCTCTTTTTGTTTACTTTTCTTGCTGTCTGTTTCTTCTCCTGTTCTTGTCATTTTAAAGCATTAATGAATAGTTTTACAATGTCGGCTCTGTGGCTAAGTTGATGCGAACGCTTTGTAATACCGGGGTGCCGGGTTCGATCCCAGCTGCGGGCCATGCACCTTGCATTGGTTTCGACAGTGGTATCAGGGGGCTGACCGTCCAGAAAGCAAACTACTGGACTTAAATTTGCCTAGAGAAACCACACAACAGCCAGGGGCTGCTGGGGTTGGTTCTGCAACGTCCTGTAAAGGATACGCAACTAACCTTTACCATGCATTTGAGATGGTGCCTGAATCCAAACTGAGAAAGAAGCAAGAATTCTGTGATGGAGATTGTCCAGTCACTCATAGTAAATTTGCTACCAAAAGATTTCAAGCATTCTTTTTTCTTCTTGTGTGTGTGTGCATGCATGTGTGTGTCACTGATACCAGGTTTTAGCCCAATGTTGTGGTTTTTCTGTGTTTTTCTTCTGCTTCTTGGGTGGTTTGATTGATGGATTTGGCAGGTTTCAGCTATTCCATTTATCCATCTCTTTCTTGGTCTTCCCCTTGCCTTCCTCCCAGGTTTTCTGCTGTAAAAAAATCTCGTATGAAATTTGGTCTGACTGCATTCTCACCAGATAGCTAGACCATTTTATTTCTGGTTTTTCTGTCAGTAAAGTTCAGACACGGTCTTAAAAACTTTCTCTTCCTGCTGGTATCTGTAACCCTGTCCCTTCTTATGATGTTAGCGACCTTACAGAAACAGTACAGTTCACATGCAGTAAATCAGTATTTTCTGTTCTAATGCTCTATTCATTTTCCATGTTTGGCACTGATAGCATAAAGTAGGGTTAAAGATTGTATTAATCGTTTGCTGTTTTGCTGGAAGAGTGACATGTGTTTGTCTAAGGAGTGGGGGCTAACTGGTAGGTGACATTTGTTTGTCTAAGGAGTGGGGGCTAACTGGTGAGTGACATTTGTTTGTCTAAGGAGTGGGAGCTAACTGGTGGGGGACATTTGTTTGTCTAAGGAGTGGGGGCTAACTGGTGGGTGACATTTGTTTGTCTAAGGAGTGGAGGCTAACTGGTGGGTGACATTTGTTTGTCTAAGGAGTGGGGGCTAACTGGTGGGTGACATTTGTTTGTCTAAGGAGTGGGGGCTAACTGGTAGGTGACATTTGTTTGTCTAAGGAGTGGGGCTAACTGGTAGGTGACATTTGTTTGTCTAAGGAGTGGGTGCTAACTGGTAGGTAACATTTGTTTGTCTAAGCAGTGGGGCTAACTGGTAGGTGACATTTGTTTGTCTAAGTAGTGGGGCTAACTGGTGGGTGACATTTGTTTGTCTAAGCAGTGGGGCTAACTGGTAGGTGACATTTGTTTGTCTAAGCAGTGGGGCTAACTGGTAGGTGACATTTGTTTGTCTAAGCAGTGGGGCTAACTGGTAGGTGACATTTGTTTGTCTAAGCAGTGGGGCTAACTGGTAGGTGACATTTGTTTGTCTAAGGAGTGGAGGCTAACTGGTGGGTGACATTTGTTTGTCTAAGGAGTGGGGGCTAACTGGTGGGTGACATTTGTTTGTCTAAGGAGTGGGGGCTAACTGGTAGGTGACATTTGTTTGTCTAAGGAGTGGGGCTAACTGGTAGGTGACATTTGTTTGTCTAAGGAGTGGGGATAACTGGTGGGTGACATTTGTTTGTCTAAGGAGTGGGGCTAACTGGTGGGTGACATTTGTTTGTCTAAGGAGTGGGGCTAACTGGTGGGTGACATTTGTTTGTCTAAGGAGTGGGGCTAACTGGTGGGTGACATTTGTTTGTCTAAGGAGTGGGGATTACTAGTGGGTGACATTTGTTTGTCTAAGGAGTGGGGGCTAACTGGTAGGTGACATTTGTTTGTCTAAGGAGTGGGGGCTAACTGGTAGGTGACATTTGTTTGTCTAAGGAGTGGGGGCTAACTGGTAGGTGACATTTGTTTGTCTAAGGAGTGGGGGCTAACTGGTAGGTGACATTTGTTTGTCTAAGGAGTGGGGGCTAACTGGTGGGTGACAACATTTGCCTTCTGTACTCTGGCTTCTCTCTCGCTGTCGAGTCTGCTAGTTTCTGTAAATATGCTTCCTGTATATTTGAATTCTCATTCTTGTTTAATTTAAGTAGCATAAACATGAACATTCATATGATGTTTCCTGCCTGTTCTCATTACCTCATTTGTTTGCCGTGTTCAAGCATTAGTTGAGGGTAATTGAGACAGAAGCTGTCAGCATGACTCATAAACAAGAACATCCAAGCAGTTGTCACAAGCAGAGACTGTGTCAGTGATATGACTATTGTCATTCACTTGTTCATTTGATTCCTGCAAGTTTTCACTACATTGAGAAATAGTGGTCAGCTGCCATAACCTTATAAGTAGAGGACCCTTTTCCACACCATTAGGCACATTGAACATATAAAGCTAGAACTATAAGTGTAAATCAATTGGCACTCATTGGGTGATGTAATCAGCAGCACGTTGACCACCTTTACTTCCTAGGACTTAATCTGGTACCATTTTAGGCTTGGTTGACCTGGGAGCCAAGTTCATTTTTGAAAAACAGAATGCAGATTTGAAAATTACAACATTTGGGCCCAAGTGTCTAGCCATGGCATCACAAAAATCATGTGAAAAGAAGAATATGAATCTGTGGTGTGTTGGATCAACATATCCATTGTGTGATCATCTGATAAACTGGTTGTCATCTTCTTGTGTCTTATATTCCTTACAGGAAGCCATTGTTGAGTACTGGGACAGATCCAAAAGAAAGCTTGGTTTCTTTGTCTTTGGAAGTTTGACTGTGTGCGCTGGAGCTTTCCTCTATCACAGATACTTGAGTTAGTTCTTATCACGTGTCAACAGATTTGCTGTCATGGTAATTGTCCCTCAGGTTCTGCATTCCTTGTGGTCTTGATTTGTGTTTGGCAAAGAAGTTATGTTAAGGATGTTCAAACTTGACAGACGCCAGATCATGTCATTTGGGAGAATATAGGACACGCCTCATTATCTCTAATGATGGATTGTCAAGACTGGTTATTTGTAATTAGTGAGGACATGGTAGTAATTGTCTTTAGAAAGAAAGCAGTTAAATTGTTACATTGTATTTTTTAACTGTCATTTTTACAATTTTTTGGTAAGTAAAATTGCACCAAGAAGAGTAAAAAGTAAAGATCCCTTTTCACGCCTTTAGTCACATCGGGCAAATAGGATCTAGGGTAAAACCTTACAGCTGTAGGCAGTCCAGTCACCGACAGCAAACCATCTAGAAGTGTCTATTCAGTCACTGGCAGCTAACCATCTAGAGTCTGTTTGTTTTATTTATTTATGTTTAAATGGGGCGAAATTCTTTGTCAATTTGTTTCTTAGTCGTGGTGCCTTTTTTTTTTCCAATTAAAATGTTTCCACTGTGCCCTAACCTTAGTAAAAGTATGACTGTTTGTATGTAAAAGATAAAAAAAATTAAACTCATGTATCTTCAAATATTTTGCGGCGCCCCTCTGAAGATGTCGCTTTCCGGGGTGCTGCGGTGCACAGTTTGGGAATCACTGATCTAGGGTAAAACCTCACAGCTGTAGGCAGTCCAGTCACTGGCAGCAAACCCTCTAGAAGTGTCTATCCAGTCACTGGCAGCAGACCATCTAGAAGTGTCTGTCCAGTCACTGGCAGCAAACCATCTATAATTGTCTGTCCAGACACTGGCAGCAAACCATCTAGAAGTGTCTGTCAATTGACTGGCAGCAAACCATCTAGAAGTGTCTGTCCATTGACTGGCAGCAAACCATCTAGAAGTGTCTGTCCAGACACTGGCAGCAGACCATCTAGAAGTGTCTGTCCAGTCACTGGCAGCAAACCATCTATAATTGTCTGTCCAGACACTGGCAGCAAACCATCTAGAAGTGTCTGTCAATTGACTGGCAGCAAACCATCTAGAAGTGTCTGTCCATTGACTGGCAGCAAACCATCTAGAAGTGTCTGTCCAGACACTGGCAGCAGACCATCTAGAAGTGTCTGTCCAGACACTGGCAGCAAACCATCTAGAAGTGTCTGTCCAGACACTGGCAGCAAACCATCTAGAAGTGTCTGTCCAGACACTGGCAGCAAACCATCTAGAAGTGTCTGTCCAGACACTGGCAGCAGACCATCTAGAAGTGTCTGTCCAGTCACTGGCAGCAAACCATCTAGAAGTGTCTGTCCAGACACTGGCAGCAAACCATCTAGAAGTGTCTGTCCATTGACTGGCAGCAGACCATCCAGAAGTGTCTGTCCATTGGCTGGCAGCAAACCATCTAGAAGTGTCTGTCCATTGACTGGCAGCAAACCATCTAGAAGTGTCTGTCCAGACACTGGCAGCAAACCATCTAGAAATGTCTGTCCATTGACTGGCAGCAGACCATCCAGAAGTGTCTGTCCAGACACTGGCAGCAGACCATCTAGAAGTGTCTGTCCAGTCACTGGCAGCAAACCATCTAGGAGTGTCTGTCCAGTCACTGGCAGCAAACCATCTAGAAGTGTCTATCCATTGACTGGCAGCAAACCATCCAGAAGTGTCTGTCCAGACACTGGCAGCAAACCATCTAGAAGTGTCTGTCCAGACACTGGCAGCAGACCATCTAGAAGTGTCTGTCCAGTCACTGGCAGCAAACCATCTAGAAGTGTCTGTCCAGACACTGGCAGCAAACCATCTAGAAGTGTCTGTCCATTGACTGGCAGCAGACCATCCAGAAGTGTCTGTCCATTGACTGGCAGCAAACCATCTAGAAGTGTCTGTCCATTGACTGGCAGCAAACCATCTAGAAGTGTCTGTCCAGACACTGGCAGCAAACCATCTAGAAGTGTCTGTCCATTGACTGGCAGCAGACCATCTAGAAGTGTTTGTCCAGACACTGGCAGCAGACCATCTAGAAGTGTCTGTCCAGTCACTGGCAGCAAACCATCTAGAAGTGTCTGTCCAGTCACTGGCAGCAAACCATCTAGAAGTGTCTATCCATTGACTGGCAGCAAACCATCCAGAAGTGTCTGTCCAGACACTGGCAGCAAACCATCTAGAAGTGTCTGTCCAGACACTGGCAGCAAACCATCCAGAAGTGTCTGTCCAGACACTGGTAGCAAACCATCTAGAAGTGTCTGTCCAGTCACTGGCAGCAGACCATCTAGAAGTGTCTATCCATTGACTGGCAGCAAACCATCCAGAAGTGTCTGTCCAGACACTGGCAGCAAACCATCTAGAAGTGTCTGTCCATTGACTGGCAGCAAACCATCTAGAAGTGTCTGTCCAGACACTGGCAGCAAACCATCTAGAAGTGTCTATCCATTGACTGGCAGCAAACCATCTAGAAATGTCAGTCCAGTCACTGGCAGCAAATCATCTAGAAGTGTCTATCCAGTTACTGGCAGCAAACCATCCAGAAGTGTCTGTCCAGTCACTGGAGATAAGTATTATAATAGTATTTCTATAGAAGTGTTTGTCCAGTCACTGGACATAAGAATTTTTTAAATATTTCTGTGAAAGTCTTTGTCCAGTAACTGGAGATAACTATTACAGAAGTATTTTTTAAAAGTTTCTGTCCAGTCACTGGTCATAAGTATTTTATTAATATTTCTGTGAAAGTCTTTGTCCAGTAACTGGAGATAACTATTGCAGAAGTATTTTTTAAAAGTTTCTGTCCAGTCACTGGACATAAGTATTTTATTAATATTTCTGTAGAAATGTCAGTCCAGACAGTGTGGATAAGTATTATAAAATACACTCAGGGTGCATATTCAGTTTGTGGACTTATTAGTTTGAATAGAACCAGGTTTTGAATGATCCAGATCCATATAAACGTTTTTGTATATTTTTATATACCCACACAGAGGCAGCTCATATATGCACAGATGTGCATTTAGCTTGTACGCACATCAGATGGTAATGTGTATGAAAGATACAATAAAACTTGCAGACCTGATTTTCACCATGAGTGCTGGCACTTGTTTGTGTGCTTCTGTATGCTTCATTTGTTTTTCAAATATATGAGAATTTGAAGTCTTATTATGAATCCTGAGATTAAACATTTCTTTTTCATGCACTTGTAGTCATCAACATGTGTATGTGTATGGATGCATGCATTTGTGCTTGTGTGTAACGGACTGGCTATGGCATTTTCGTACAATAGGAGAAAGGTTTGTCCAGCCATCTTTAGAAGTTACCCTAGAACTCTAGGGTATTATACAGTACAGAAAACACTGGCTGCCATTTTTGTTTAAAAACATAAGTTGAGAAATTGTTACGTTACAGTTCAGTTGCATCACAGTAAAGTCAGGGGTTGAACTTATATTTTCTACTCACTTTGCCCAGGAAGACAGTTTCCATTGCTGTTAATGCTGTTCACATACGTCACTCTTAATATATTTAGCATGCACTAGCTCGATTTGTCATATGTTGTCAAACGGTATAAGATTGAATGCTGTACCAGAGTCAACCTACTGGTCTTTAGTTGTTGAACATTCCAGCATAGTTTTTTTGTCTCCGTGTTACACAGAAGATGATTACTGACATATTGTGTACAGCATAACTGAAAACCAAGCTCTTCAACATGTATTGCCCCCACCAAAAGTCTTTTACTACATCAATAGTCTGGGGGGGGGGGGGGGGGTGTTTACAGTTTCAGTTTTGGAAAAGGTTTGAAATGTCAATAATTATGTGAGCGAGAATGTTAGCTATTGTTGTTTTATTGTGTTTGGATATGTGTGCATATAATAACTTGTATTGTTCTCATTCAGAACTAAAATTATTGGTTTCTATATTGTTAAGTTTGAAATTGATTGTAGCAACTCTAATATGCAAATATTGTTCTCACCCTTACGAAACTGTTGACCACTTCCACTGCAAATTTACTGCGATTGTAAACATCAAAGGACAGATACAGCTGCTATCTCCAGTAGTTAACTGTCTCGGAAAGTCCCTCAAATAGCTGCAGACAATCTGCACTATCACTGTAATAAGAATGGCACTGGGCTGTCAACAGCAGATAACTCAGCAACTTTGAGATAGTAACAAGAGTGCTGTGCACATGACACTTGTTATTCGGCACCTCAGCAAGTTGTACAATGTTTCATGTATGAATTTTGTATTATTTTTACTGGGGAAATATTGCTCATCTCAAAGATATTTTATTAATGCTCAAAATGTTTTGTAATGAATATTTTCTACAAAAGTGCAAATATAAGAACAATTTGTGCTTGCTTATTTTTGCTGAAATTTGTGTATATTGGTACACTCATATGAATTAACCATGTTGTGTATATTGGTACACTCATATGAATTAACCATGTTGTGTATATTGGTACACTCATATGAATTTACCATGTTGTGTATATTGGTACACTCATATGAATTTACCATGTTTTGTATATTGGTACACTCATATGAATTTACCATGTTGTGTATATTGGTACACTCATATGAATTTACCATGTTGTGAAATATGGAAAGAACCAGAGTAAATGAAGGTTGAGAGCGTATATTGTTTGATATATTTTGTTCAGGCTTTTGATGTGTTTGGTAAAGCAACTGATCAACTTGCAAAGCAAGAAGCTAACAAAAACGGTTGAGTGTAGTGATGTCATTTGTCAGTGAAAATGGCAACTACACATTTTACAGTTAGAAATGTAAAATGAGGAAGAAAAGAAAAAAAAAATCTGCTGCAGTGGACACTTGATAGTACTTTAACTCTTTCATTTCCAAACAATAGTCATTTTAACTGTGCTGTCTGTTGATCCTAAGGAGTTGAGCATACAAATTGTGGAGTTATTGTGGAGTTCCTGGTTTATTCACCTCTCAGGGTGGTGCACTTCTCCTATCTTTTCTTTGTTTCTTTGATACCATGATTGTGGAGTTCCTGGTGTATTCACCTCTCAGGGTGGTTCACTTCTCCTATCTTTTCTTTGCTTCTTTGATACCATGATTGTGGAGTTCCTGGTGTATTCCCCTCTCAGGGTAGTGCACTTCTCCTATCTTTTCTTTGCTTCTTTGATACCATGATTGTGGAGTTCCTGGTGTATTCACCTCTCAGGGTGGTTCACTTCTCCTATCTTTTCTTTGCTTCTTTGATACCATGATTGTGGAGTTCCTGGTGTATTCCCCTCTCAGGGTAGTGCACTTCTCCTATCTTTTCTTTGCTTCTTTGATACCATGATTGTGGAGTTCCTGGTGTATTCACCTCTCAGGGTGGTGCACTTCTCCTATCTTTTCTTTGTTTCTTTGATACCATGATTGTGGAGTTCCTGGTGTATTCCCCTCTCAGGGTAGTGCACTTCTCCTATCTTTTCTTTGCTTCTTTGATACCATGATTGTGGAGTTCCTGGTGTATTCACCTCTCAGGGTGGTGCACTTCTCCTATCTTTTCTTTGTTTCTTTGATACCATGATTGTGGAGTTCCTGGTGTATTCACCTCTCAGGGTGGTTCACTTCTCCTATCTTTTCTTTGCTTCTTTGATACCATGATTGTGGAGTTCCTGGTGTATTCCCCTCTCAGGGTAGTGCACTTCTCCTATCTTTTCTTTGCTTCTTTGATACCATGATTGTGGAGTTCCTGGTGTATTCACCTCTCAGGGTGGTTCACTTCTCCTATCTTTTCTTTGCTTCTTTGATACCATGATTGTGGAGTTCCTGGTGTATTCCCCTCTCAGGGTAGTGCACTTCTCCTATCTTTTCTTTGCTTCTTTGATACCATGATTGTGGAGTTCCTAATTACAGCATTCCCTGATTGTAACAATCTTGCATCTGGGCCCAGAACTGCATCTCTAGTTCAGTCAGTGAGTCCTGGTCATTCTAAAAGCATTTGCAAAGCAAATTCAGATTGTAGTGAATTTTTCCTGTTCCTTGATCATCATTCATTGTTAATGTTAAACACCATCTACATAGCGCATGAAACATAACCCTGAGTATTCCAATCTTCTCCTGAGTGTCTCCAAGTGTTTTTACACTAACTATTCCCATTCTGTTCTGGTTGATGTAACGACCGGTGGCAACGAGTGGCTGTTCTGGTTGATGTAACGACCGGTGGCAATGAGTGGCTGTTCTGGTTGATGTAACGACCGGTGGCTCCCGCATGGTTTTTCTTCTCACTGCTCCAGCTGGTAAACCCATGGTATGCAGTCTGTTCAGGGAAAAATCATTTTCTATGAAACTGAAAGCCTCACAGCATTTAGTCTCTCTTATGGCATTAATGAAGTCTTTCCTGTCCATAGACATAGGGAATCCACTTAATAAATGTCATTTACTTTGTACATCCAGGACTTGATTACCAAACTGAAGGTGTGCTATGTTTTTCCAGATTCATGCATAGTTTTAATGTTCCAGATGTCATTTATAACCATAGGAGACAAGTCCTAGGCGAAAGGATCCAGATCGACCCCCCTTTCCTACCCTTTTTTTTCAGTTGGTCTCTTGTGACATAATAGCAGTTTCAAATGTTCATGCTTGATGCTTCTCTAATGGCACTTATGGGCCCAAGTAGCCCTCCAGAATGCAACAACAAAGTAAGTGGGACACATTTCAAGCAAGTTGATATGTTTAAATACTTGGTTAACCTGATAACATCAGATGGAAGATGTTTCAAAGAAGTTTAATGTTGAACAGCTCAAGCAAAGGCAGCATGTTACAAAATGAAGAATATTTTGTGCAATCTTTCTTTGTCAGTTGAGATGAGAATGAGAGTTCCTAAAAGCTATATAAATCCTTTCTTGATATACGGAAGTGGATCATTGACAGTTGGTAAATTAGTGAAAACTTATATGGAAGTTGCAGAGAAGTGGATTTATAGAGGAATAATGAGAATACCCTGGAAAGAGTAATGAAGACGTTTTGAAAGAAACTGACCCACGAAGAGAACTGATTGCCCACACCAGAAAGAGACAATCTACATTCTTTGGTCATGTGATGAGAAGGAGAAAACTGGGGTACATGGTGACGGTAGAAAAGTTGGAGGGGAGGAGAGGCAGAGGGAGACAGAGAAAGAAGATGCTGGACAGTTTGACATCATGGCATGGGAGAATCATCTGTGTCAGAGTTGATTGAAAGTACACGAGACAGAACACCGTGGATAGACATAACTACCAATGCCACACGGCATGGACTTTTAAGAGAAAGAACCTACATAGAATTAACACCTGTGAAATAAGATGTCTGAGAAATGCAGCCAACTTAACCATCAGAGACAAAGTTAGAAATGATATTATCAAACAGACTGTAGGAACAACACCTTTGCAGCAAATTCACTGAGAAACAGAAGATGGAATGGTTAGGTTATTTAATAAGAACGCAGCCAGAACATGAAACGATCTGAAGTGAAAGTAGGAGGCTGCCCTAGTAGAATATGGATTGATGACATTAAAGATCTTCTACAGCGACACAGAAGGACAGAAGCCAATGCTGCCCATCAAGCAGTGGATTGCAAACTGTTCCTCCCCACAACGCTTAAGTAGAAATTGATGATGATGATGATAACATTTCTTTACACATTTGTTACAAATTATTGAGAAACCAGTACAGATTTTAGTTCTTAGGTGCCAAAGTTTGTTAAAAATATGCATGCAACTATGCAATTGTACCATTTTGCAGATAGTTACTTTAAATATTGATAATAACCAGATTTTCGTTCCTGTTTTATTGCTGCTGTAACAAAATTACTTTTAAAGTGTTCAACATTCATCACCTTTGGGGAGCAACAGTAAATGTACATTGATGTTACACATGTTGTTCTTTGTGTGTGTTCATTAGTTACTCCATTTATTTGTTTACATAATGTTGGCTTGGCTGACTAACTTGAATCCGGAAAGGAAAAACTAGATAAGGGGGGAGATAAGGAAAACAAAATTAGGAATCTTGGCTCCTTTTGTCCCTACATGTTTTTGATGATGATGACCACTCTGTTTCATCAAGTATGAGTACAAAGATGACTGATGAGGTCGATGCGGGCCCGAAAAGTTCTTGGACAGTGAGGACAGGGAATGAGAGTTGTGTCAGGAAGGGATCTCCTGCAATCGCCTTTCTGTCCATCTTTTTCTTAATCAGTCTTACTGTTCTGTTTGCTTCACATGTAGCCGCGCCCTTGTGTAAAGTTGCACGCCATGCATTTCGGTCTTGAGAGGCAGCCTCCCAATTGGTGTAATTCATCCCAAATGCTTTGAGTGAAGACTTCAAGGTGTCCTTAAAGCGTTTCTTTTGCCCACATTGGGAAGTTTCCCATTTTGCAGCTCACCATAGAAGAATTTTCTGGGAGCCTGTGATCTGGCATGTGTGCCACATGACCAGCCCAACGAATTTGATACTACATCAGTAGAGTGTGGATGCTGGGCATGGCTGCTTTCTCAAGGACTATGGTATCAGGTACTTTGTCTTGCCATCAGATCTGCATTAGTTTTCTAATTCAGACTGTGTGAAAGTGGTTTAATTTTCTAGCCAGGCGCTGGTAAACAGTCCATGTTTCACATGCGTACAGCAGTGTAGTTAATACAACAGCTCTGTATACTTTAAGCTTTGTCTGCAGGGTAACAAATTTGTCCCTACAACAGAGACTGAATTGTAGCCAGGAATCAAGTGAGTACCATCAATGAGTGCTGATCAATAAATTATCTCTCTGTTAATGATATATATCATATTCATATGGCTTCAAGGGTTCCTCCTCTGTTTATGTGAATGACATATAACACAATGGAACCTACCAATCAATCTTTTTCTTAAATGTTCATGTATTCTAGACAAAGCATTATGGTCTGCTGTGATTGTAAATTGTTGTTGTGTTTGTTATTCGACCTGTGCTTCGTTAATGTAAATATCTGTAACCTATGGTGCCATTTAAATGGTTTAGGATGAATTCTGTCCGTATTCTCTAGTTGTAGATTTCAAGCTGTACGATAAGACATGCCAACGAAGACACCCCTTTTTGGGGGTGCCTAGTTGGTTGTGTTCTTAGTATGCTTGTTTTCACAGTGAGGCGCACACACCATCTGAAGGTGACAGGTTCGATTCCCGGCATGGTAACTATAGCTTGAGATTTTTACCATGCCAAGTGTGTCCTTTTATCGATTAAATAGGGCTGGTTTTTGCTTGGGTGGCAAATCCTCTGATGCAGCGTCATTGAGGACACTCGAGTCTGAACAAGATCTTTCATCTGTAGGGAGGCCGCTGTAGAGACTTGTCTCCAGACTCCGTAGGACATAGGCCGCTGTAGAGACTTATCACAGAATTCTAGTTCTTTCAATAGGAAGCACACTGGTTACTGTCTTTGCTTAGCATGTGTCTGCAGAGCAACTAGAGACTCCCTTTATAGAATATAAAGTAGAGCATTGCTGATTTACCACCAGTAATTTCTGCAATAGAAAATAGCCCTCAGACCTTTTAAGGTTGACCTTCAGTGTCATAGAGAAATGTTCCGGCACCTGTCATATATGTTAACCCTACAACCCCTTTGATAAAAACCTGTCACTCCTGTAAATCTTGTTTGGTTTCTTGTCATGTTTTTTTTTTTTTCAGGCACAGCGAAGTCCATTAGTTGTATAATAGATCAGATGACCATGTCACACAGTCATAGAGAAAATCAGTGAAGGGGAAATAGAAATCCCTGAAGAGTCATTCTATTTGAATGAAGTTTATGTTGCATTTCCTTGGGTTTTGTTGTATTTGTATAAGGGTTGTGTGAGTGATCAATAATAAACCAGATGCCAACAGTGTTCAACAATTAATTTATTGCAGAATAGCAATGTAACTGAACACTGAAAATGTTCATGAAACAGTAAAAGACATTTATCTTCCACAGAAAAATGTTCATGCAAGTATGTAAACATCAACTGCTGTTTGAGAAAACAGTGCATACAACCTGAGTATTTTAAATTCACAATTTCAGTCAGCAGTTAACTTTTAAATTAGCAGTACAATCAACACATGTATTGTTTTCACTGGAGCCTTGTAGTTTGTCTTGAAGGTTCACTCCTGTGAGCCAGATTTCCTCTTGCCCCATCTGGGACTATCTTGTAAAACAGGCTGTAGAAAAATGGACTTTGCTGCTCCACATCTGGGACTATCTTGCAAGACAGGCTGTAGAAAAATGGACTTTGCTGCTCCACATCTGGGACTATCTTGTCAGACAGGCTGTAGAAAAATGGACTTTGCTGCTCCATATCTGGGACTATCTTGTAAGACAGGCTGTAGAAAAATGGACTTTGCTGCTCCACATCTGGGGCTATCTTGTAAGACAGGCTGTAGAAAAACATCTGGCAGAGACAGCGAGACCCATGCTGTGTTATGAAGTTTGTCCTGTTCCCTTCTGAGAGGTCTTTTGCAGAACGTCACTCTCATTACGGTCTGCCTGAAAGAAACTCGATCTCTCGCCGCATCTCCTGCCTCGTGTACTTTCATACTCAATGAGTCACTTATATCATGTGCCCATCTTGGTGTTGGTCGGCCCCTGCTCTTCCTTCCTGGTACCATGTCTTCTGCTATAATTTTTTCCAATCCATTGTGGTGCTTGATATGACCAAAATATTTCAGCTTCCAAGACAGGATGCTGTTTATTAGCCAATCTTCCTTGATGTTCAGATCTTTCATGATGTCCGTATTTCTCCTCTTCTTTGTCCAAGATATTCTGAGAATCTTTCTATAGAATTTCAGCTCAAAAGCCCCTATTCTCTTTCTTAAGGACTGCTTACAAAAATACATTTTGAAAATATCTATACACATTACATGTACATGTGAGTGTCTGACAACACCAGCTTGTATGACGATGATACTGACCAGCCATTTTGATAATGCACAGGTGCTGTAAGAAAAGTTCTTTCTCCATTCCAAGTTTTTTTTTTGAGTCTGAAAATTCAGTTATAAAAAATATCTTAATTAAAAACTACTATTAGAATTCTCACATATTCAGACAAGAATACCTGCTTGTAAACTTTCTCTGCAATATTTTTTTGCTTATAATCTTTAATGGTCACCAATAATGCAAATTACTAGAACCAGATGACTTCTCATAGTTGTATATATGACTGGCATATTGTTAATTTGTCCACAGTCCTGTCTCTTTGTCAATTCAAATGTTCTTCCGTGCAATGATGCCACACTGTCCCAACCTCTTACGTGGCTTCCTCTGTCTATCCCAGTTTTCTATTGTAACAATATACTCCAGTATTCCCTTTGTCATGCATGATGTGTCCAAAGAATGTAGTTTGCATCATGTGATCTGGTTTTGAACTGGCTGTTGCAATAACTTCTTTCTAGACATCATTATACTTTTTATCTGACTATGGGGTTCTCATCATTCTATAGAACTGAACCACCTGACCTTCTTTTATACATTAAGGGTGGTGTCTATCTAGCTTAAAAAAACTCTCATCTACAGCGGCAATGATAGCATAGAATAATTCTTCATCAGGCCATCATCTTCATAGTGTAGAACTTCATCAGGCCATCATCTTCGTAGTGTAGAACTTCAGCAGAAAGTTCTGGTTATTCATCCACTTCTGAACCTTTGTCTTGTTGCATGCACATCCACTTGACAGCTCTGGGTTCATGTGATTTGCTTTTGCTTGAGTCATTCTAAATGTAACTGCTTCAATAACCAGATGACATCCCTGCTGAATTCATATACGATCTACACATGAAGCTGGAGTAGTCTGGCCACACAAATTTCAGTCTAGTTTCTTTTTAATTGGAAACACTAGAGCAGGGCTGTTTAAGTGATGGCCTGCAGGCCCCTCAGAGATCTAGCAGGTGGCCGGATCCACCCCCAGAGGTCTAGCAGGTGGCCGGATCCACACTCAGGGGTCTAGCAGGTGGCCGGATCCACCCTCAGAGGTCTAGCAGGTGGCCGGATCCACCCCTCAGAGGTCTAGCAGGTGGCCAGATCCACCCCTCAGAGGTCTAGCAGGTGGCCGGATCCACGCTCAGAGATCTAGCAGGTGGCCGGATCCACCCCTCAGAGGTCTAGCAGGTGGCCGGATCCACCCTCAGAGATCTAACAGGTGGCTGGATCCACCCCTCAGAGATCTAGCAGGTGGCCGGATCCACCCCTCAGAGATCTAGCAGGTGGCCGGATCCACCCTCAGAGGTCTAGCAGGTGGCCGGATCCACCCTCAGAGGTCTAGCAGGTGGCCCATAGATCTTTCTTTGCTGGGGCCGTGACAATCCCCAACATTTTGGCCCCTGAGTGACCGATTGATTGGCACCTTTCTGTCCTTCCAGACGATAGTGTCATTCAATTTTAGACTTGCTTTAGAGTTATCCTGGATATCAATGAAAGCATCTTCGAGCTGTTGAAACTCAAAAGACTTCTCAGGGTCTTTTATTTTTTTAAATATTTAACCTGGGGATATATTTGTTTTTTGAAGTGAAAATTCTTTTTTGGTCTCACCCGAACTCTTGTAGCCCCTGAGTAAAATTAGTTAAATAGCTCTGCACTAGAGCAATAAGAGCTGTGGTGACACAGTGACTAGACACTCACCTGCCAGCCCTTGTGTTTGAATCTGTATTCTAAAAGGACCTTTTTCCACACCTTTAGACGTACTGGGTATAACTTCTTCTTCACGTTCACCAGCTGTACACTCTGGCGGAAAGTTCTGGTTGATCGTCCACTACTGAACTGCAGTCCTGCTCCAGAACGTGAGTGTTGCATGTGCATCAGTTTTACAGATCTCATTCTCTTGAATACAGACTGTTGGTTCCTTGCCTCTCCGGCAGATGCACTCCGACTTCAAGGAAGCTCCCCAATTAGTCAACTTTTACGACATGCTTTTGGGGAGGCAGTGGGTCTATTCTTGTTTTCCCCACAATGGGGCCCCAGAACCCACACGGGGGACTGGGTATATAAGGCTAGACCTATATTTTACCAAATAATCTGCACTGGATGTGGTCAACATCAGACTGGCCACTTTTACTTCCCAGGACTACCTAGTACCCATTTAAGGCTGGTTCCATGCGGATTTAAAGCCACAACTACAAGATCCACAGGCGAGTGCTTCGCCTCTACATCATAGCGGTCTTCGAATCTGCACTGGAATGTGGAGACAAAAATGGACCTAGGTTCCTATGATGACTCCACTTAAAATGGGCACTAAGGAAATGACCTATATAGTATAGGTGGCTGGTATGGGATGTTGTCCACATCAGCCATCAGTGCTGCTTGGTCGGTTAGAATATGAGTCTAGCAACCAATGGTAGTCTTGTGGACCTGAATCTTCAATCAGGTGGGTAACCTTTTGGACCTGAATCTTCAGTCGGGTGGGTAACCTTTTGGACCTGAATCTTTAGTCAGGTGGGTAACCTTTTAGACCTGAATCTTCAGTCAGGTGGGTAACCTTTTAGACCTGAATCTTCAGTCACGTGGGTAACCTTTTGGACCTGAATCTTCAGTTCGGTGGGTAACCTTTTGGACCTGAATCTTCAGTCACATGGGTAACCTTTTAGACCTGAATCTTCAGTCGGGTGGGTAACCTTTTAGACCTGAATCTTCAGTTCGGTGGGTAACCTTTTAGACCTGAATCTTCAGTTTGGTGGGTATCCTTTTAGACCTGAATCTTCTGTCGGGTGGGTAACCTTTTGGACCTGAATCTTCAGTCAGGTGGCTAACCTTTTAGACCTGAATCTTCAATTGGGGGGGGGGGGGGGGACCTTATGGACCTTAACTCTTTGAGTCCCATGGGGTTTAGCATCACAGGCCCAAGGGGTAGTCAAGAGAGACCTAAAATTAGCGCATCTTGCGTTCATTGGGCTTGTAGGTAGGAATCTATGAACGTATGATGCGTTCCTTGGGACTCAAAGAGTTAAGCTATCTAATTGTCACATCATCATCAAAAAGCAAGTTAGGCTGGTTGGTTTCATCAAGCCTATGGTTCCCTATATCCACTGTCCACAAGCATTTGATTGAGTTTTGTACTGTTCTAACCTTTGTCTCATCTACTTGTAAGGGTGCAAGTCTTTGTCCACTCTGACATAAGAGACCCCACCAGTGGCCTTGCTCTTAGGATCACTAGAACAGACAAACCTTCTTCCAGTGGCCTTGCTCTTAGGATTACTAGAACAGACAAACCTTTTACCAGTGGCCTTTATCTTAGGATCACTAGAACAGACAAACCTTCTACCAGTCTCAGGTGGAGACACATCATCAGAGGGAATGAAAATATCTGACAGACGATTAGAAATGTGTTTCAGTTCTGCAGAACTTCATGAAAATTAACATTAAATATATCATTATGTTGAAAACCTTTACTTTGAAGAGTATCTGATCTATGAAAGAGTGAGTTCTAGTCCAGACAAATTATGATTTTATAAAATGACAAACACCAGACTTGATACACCGATCATTCAGACATATTAGATACTTAGGTACAACAGAATGTTTGTAGATTTAGATATAAAAGGTAATGACGTGTCCACTAACCTGACTAGATTCTCTGCATCCGTAGGTAGGGAGACATCCAGCTGCTCAAATGTTTCAGTTTGGACAATCACTGTCAGCGGTATGTCAACTAGAATCATGTATAGTGGACACAAAAGCATAATATGCAGCAGCACAGTTGTATCAAGTCATATGATCAGGATATGTATGAACCTCTAGTCAAGCTCACTAACTTGACTACATAATTCTTAGTTGCATCCGAAGTTTCAAAATGACAAAACACTGTTTTTGGTATTTTCCATACTTCTTGCATAAAAAAGTACTTGTGTATTTCCTGTTTACTTCCAGCCTGAAATGTGAAGACAAAAAACAATTTTGTATGTCTAATCACGACTGTGAGCTGCTAATGTATCAATATTACAAAATATCATTCATAGGATACAGAAGATGAAACAATTTTTGTGTCATATCTGAAGACATCGAAAGCATATTTCAGTGTATCGCAAATCTTCATGATTTTTACTGTATGGCCATGACTCCTACTGTATGACCACACAGGTTTAAATGTCTGTCCATTAAGTCTACTGCTATATGACAGCAAAGGTTTGGATGTTCTTCACTGAAAGATACTACTATAAAACACACAAGTTTCAAATATCCACTACAAATTGTCACTTCTATCTGAGTGTAATGACCATGCTTGATGCACGCTTCCCATAAATCCAGCAAAAGTGCCTATGACATCCATGTGAAAGGTGCCTTTGCCAAAAAGAAGTCTAACATTGTGAGGAAGTGAGATGCCTATTTGTACAGGGAATCAAAAGTCTGCTGACTGCATCTTGGGGATTCCTAAAAGGCTGTGAGGTCATGTGCAGGCATGATAATGTCTTAGGTGAGCCCAGGACCAGAGCGCTATGTATCGGCTCTGCATTTAGAACGCAGACCTCCACGAGAGCTATCTACAAGAACGCGTACCTCCCCTAGAACTGTCTACAAGACCAAACCTTCGTGTGTAGCACCTCCATTGGTAGTTGTTCTGACTGCATTCTTACTAAATAACCAAACCATTTCATCTTCTGTTTCTCAATAAATTTGCTGTATGGTGTTGTTCCTACAGTCTGTCTGATAATATCATTTCCAACTTTGTCTCTGATGATTGAGCTGGCGGCTTTTCTCAGGCATCTAATTTCACAGGCATTAATTTTACGCAGGTTAGTCTTTGATAATGTCCAAGTCTGGCACTGGTAGCTTAGTGCTGGTATTATTAATAAATAATTTAATTAATTAATTAAATAATTATCTTAATTAGATCTTAAACATTAAACAAATACCAGATAAAATTGGATGTGTCTGTCAAATGGCACAAATATTGTAGCTATGCTGTAAACAGGCTCAACACATTTCCGTCGCTCGGACGAACGATGAAGAACATCTTGTATGGCTGCTAAATTATATATCATATAATCACTGTATTGAGTCATTTATCATAAAAATATAAATTAATAAAGAAAGATCCTTAAGAATAGCTAACAAGGAGCAATATTACAGTAAATGAATAAAACACTAGAAATGAACACCTTTAACTCTTCATTACCAAAAAAAACAACTTATGACACATTTCTTGTTGTTTTAAAACATTCAGTACAAAAACAACAACTTATGACACATTTCTTAGTATTTTAAAACATTCAGTACCAAACAAACAACAACTTATGACATATTTCTTGGTGTTTTAAAACATTCAGTACCAAACAAACAACAACTTATGACACATTTCTTGGTGTTTTAAAACATCCAGTATCAAACAATCAACAACTTATGACACATTTCTTGGTGTTTTAAAACATTCAGTACCAAACAAACAACTTATGACACATTTCTTGGTGTTTTAAAACATTCAGTACCAAAAAAAAAAAACTTATGACACATTTCTTGGTGTTTTAAAACATTCAGTACCAAACAAACAACTTGTGGCACATTTCTTGGTGTTTTAAAACATTCAGTACCAAACAAACAACTTATGACATATTTCTTGGTGTTTTAAAACATTCAGTACCAAACAAACAAACAACTTATGACACATTTCTTGGAGTTTTAAAACATTCAGTACCAAACAAACAACTTATGACACATTTCTTGGAGTTTTAAAACATTCAGTACCAAACAAACAACTTATGACACATTTCTTGGAGTTTTAAAACATTCAGTACCAAACAAACAACTTATGACACATTTCTTGGAGTTTTAAAACATTCAGTACCAAACAAACAACTTATGACACATTTCTTGGAGTTTTAAAACATTCAGTACCAAACAAACAACTTATGACACATTTCTTGGAGTTTTAAAACATTCAGTACCAAACAAACAACTTATGACACATTTCTTGAAGTTTTAAAACATTCAGTACCAAACAAACAACTTATGACACATTTCTTGGAGTTTTAAAACATTCAGTACCAAACAAACAACTTATGACACATTTCTTGGAGTTTTAAAACATTCAGTACCAAACAAACAACTTATGACACATTTCTTGGAGTTTTAAAACATTCAGTACCAAACAGCAGAGAGACTATATGTTTCCCATTACTTCTTATACAAACTCTATGAACATTTACACGCTTTAATCCAGCTGTTGCCCTGATTCTAACATGCAGTAGTTAGAGTAGAAGTTTTCTGGGACAAAAAGAGTTAAATTCTTTTTACTGGGTGCTGAAAGTGTCAACCATTTAAAAAAAAAATATCTGAACTATTAGCGTGACCATTTCTGTCTTTTGGCTGCTCTGTAGACCTCTTTCAGATCTAAGTATGTACTGCTATTAAGCTCAACTCCTTGGGATATAAGGAGTTAAAGTAACAACTGTTTGGTATTGATAGAGTTAAATATCTAGAATCCACTACATGCAGCAATAATGCAAAGTTCAAAACAAGACCCATAATGGTCTTGTTCATCTACCATGGTTCGACTATTAGAGACAAAATTTCTTGTCTATGAAGTTTACCTAACATCACTTTTGTCAGGATTCAAAAGATCACTGTCTCACCAGATTCTATGCTATCACGGCTTCCTGACCAACAGTATAACTTTAAAAAATATTATATTTCAACACAAAAAAGTTGCTCAAAATGTGTGCAATCACTTGTACTCAAAACAGAAATGAGCTCTGATTATATATAACATTATATTTGGTATCAACTGCTTTCATGTTAGTTCTAAAAAAAAATACACAATTAAGTTCAATACTAAGTTATGCTTTAATTATGTGTAAAAAAAATATTTAAATTAATATATTTGAAATAAAGGATTTAAAAAATACAACAGTAAAAGATATGGTCTTAAGCATGCAAAAACTGACTAGGCTAGATAAAATAATAGTGAACTGCAACAGATCCACACAGTGAACTCACTAATTAGGCCAACAGAAAATGTATTACACAAAGAGAATGAAGTCTGACATGAAGTGAATTAAATTTATCTAATGGCTGATATTATAGAGAGCTTCTATTTATCTACTATGATAATTTACAGTGGTCTTAAATTTATGCGAGAGGTAAATTATTGTGGGCTTGCATTTGACTAATCTGAGAAATGATAGCGGGCTTATTTTTATCTTATGGGGAAATTTTTATCTGGCTTACATTTATCTAATTGGGCATATGAGGCTAGACTTAAATTTTATTGACCAAGTGACCCTTGATGAGTGATGCTGTCAGCTTCACCCAGCGGTCTTTACTTCCCAGGACTTTACCTTTAATCAAGGACTTTAATCAAGATCATTTTATGAAAATTCAAGCTTTTATATGGATTTGAACCAATGAACTTCAGACTGACAGATGAGCATCTAGCCGTTACACCATAGTGGCTCTCAAATTAATTATATGGCTACTTTCATTTAAAACCAATAAACGCATACAAATCAACCTAACACACATAAAATAATCTATGGAGAACAATATAAGAATTTCTTTTGGAACGAGATGTAACTTACATCTTGTGAAAATAAAATAAAATTTAAAAAATGAGATATAAATACTTTGTTTAAAAAAAATTTTTTTTTACATTACCATTTTGCCATTTCTCGAGATATGAACGGAAACTGTTGCCCTTCACACATTCTTAACTTTACACTTTATACAAGATTTTCTTCTAATGATTACTAATGCCCATCACTACATTTTAGAACAAATTCTAGTGTTTTACACACATATCCTATGTGTTAAAATGTTTTTGATTTATCGAATCATCAAGTGTTGATCAATTTATGCCTAAACAATGAAACCAGGTGCTGTTGTATTTTCTCAAATTAAAATTTTCGGTAGTACAAAGTAACCAACTACAAGTAAGCAAACAAACTTCATTATAAGGTCACGGGTAGTGAGCATAATTTGGATCTTTTCTCCATGTAATGCTGGTGTGGTGGGTATTGAAAAGGCAGACAAATTGGCTGGATCTGCATCATGGGGGGTGAGTTGATTTATGACAAGGCAGATGTGGTCAAGTAACGGAGTCAGAAAAGAAACTGGATTACTATGGCCTAGAGAGAATGATGCACCTGTGTGTGACCCAAGGGTCTGGTCGGCTCACAGCATTCAGAGGAAAGGTGAGACAGACGTATAACCAGACTACGACCAGTACCATTAGTATTCTAACTCTGTGCTGGCTGCTGAAGATAGGGGCAGAGCATGCATGAAAATGCCCCGAGTGCTGTGATGTCAATTCTTGACTCAACTCAACTACTCGAAGAGCCACATTAAAGAAATAGTTAACGATATAGATGGAGTTGAAAAACAATAGTAACAACTGAAGTTATAGTTACAGCCTCATGCATGAGAATGATAAGGTGTGGAGTTAAAAACACTTGTGGGGTTTTGAAACAACAAAATACATTTTGTGAAATGATGACAAAGATGATAAAAGCAACTGTGGTGGTTAAATGAGAAATTCAAACACCACACTTACCTGAAATACGATGCCCAGCAACACATGAATCATAGATAAGCCAATCTACTGTACAAGTGCAGCACAAACAAGCACACACTCAAGGTTAAGGCAAACGAGCAAAATTCACTATTAATAAAACTACACATGCATATTGAGAAACATAAGGCATATGTAGTTCCAGCAAGCAAAAGTCCCAGAGACATACATGTATACAGACAAATTGAATAAAAACAAGAGATCACCATGATAATCCACATTGGTATGATATTTGAAGAAGACAAAAGAATAATAAAAATAACTGAAAACATGTTATAGATTTATATTTAAAAAGCAAAATACTAAAAAAATGCCCCCCCCCCCCACACACACACACACACAGACCTGGTAAATCTGATTTAGGCCTTTTTTTTTTTTAAAGCCATAAAAATGAAACTTCTAGTTGGGCCCAATTGTAAATGTAACTTTTCCGACTTGTCCATAGTGACTTGTTTATGTGATGCATAATTATTACTACTGGCTGTTTTACGTCTGTGCAATAGTTTAGGAAGTCAGGATATGAAGACATTTACTAAAAATAACAAATAGAAAAAAAATGGGTGGGGGAAAGGGGGGGGGGGAAGGGCCCCTAAGAGACAAATAGCTCAAATTGCCTATAGCTAGAATTTAACCAGGTACTTTGGAATTACAAAGCATGGTATATGCCTGGGAAGAGAGGAAGAGAAAGGCTAAAGAGAAGATGGGCGTAGGATGTGGGGGATGATCTACAGATGGGTGTATCAGACGCGGGACATCTTGCTTGTTATCAAGAAGTTATCCACAGGGTTGTTATGGGAGCAAGGTTCTGCAAAGGACATGCTACTGACTGAATGACTGAATGACTGAATGACAGGCATGTAATAAGATCTAAATAAGATCTAACAGTCTCTCAAAAACAATACTACAAGGCTTAGCAGAGGGGACGAGTAGAAGAGGCAGACCAAGAAAGAACTTGGATACAGAACTTGACCGACTGGACAGGCCTTAAGCATGCAACCATGAAGTCTTTTGAAATTGATCGTCAGAGGTGGAGGGAGCTGATCAGGCAGTCAACAACAATTGGTGACCCAATGACATGCAGTGTTAGGGGATGACAACAATGATGATAATGGAATTAGTTATAAGCCTACATGTTAACAGGGGAATTAGGAAAAACAAAGAATAGAAACATTGCATCCATCATTTTCCGAAACAAAACTTGACAAGGAACCATATAGAGAATGCCCCCTTCAATTGTTATCTCTCTTGGAATTTTGTTTAATGCCATGGAGCATTATGGGTATATGGTGCTAAGTTCATATCTCTAGCAGCTTTCACTAGCAGATAATTTCTAGCTCTACATACACCAGCTCATTACATGCTTGCCTGGTAGCCATTCTGGGCTTGGTTAACACCCCATTTGGGTTCTTGTGGATGCAAGAATAGACCCACTCTGGGCTTGGTTAACTCCCCATTTGGGTTCTGGTGGATGCAAGAATAGACCCACTCTGGGCTTGGTTAACTCCCCATTTGGGTTCTGGTGGATGCAAGAATAGACCCACTCTGGGCTTGGTTAACTTCCCCTTTGGGTACTGGTGGATGCAAGAATAGACCCACTCTGGGCTTGGTTAACTCCCCATTTGGGTTCTGGTGGATGCAAGAATAGACCCACTCTGGGCTTGGTTAACTTCCCCTTTGGGTTCTGGTGGATGCAAGAATAGACCCACTCTGGGCTTGGTTAACTCCCCATTTGGGTTCTGGTGGATGCAAGAATAGACCCAATGCTCCTCTAACAAGCTTATTGCAAAAGACTCAACTAATTACAGGTATTGCCTTCTCAGTCAGAGGGTATCTGCCTGAGAGGTAAGCAACCAACAGTCTGCATACAAATATACCAGACCTGTAAAACAGATGTACACGTAAAAATAAATTTCTATTAAAAAGCAAAAAAGTCCACAAGTAGGCGAACAACCAAAACTTTCTGCTGAAGTTTACAGCCCGTGAAGGTTATGAAGAAGAAGGCTTCATTAACCTGGGAGCCCAGGTCATCTGAAATGTATTCCAGCCTACAATGGATTTGCATACAAGACCATTTACCAGCAGGCAAACAAGTACAATGACCCTCAGATAAGTACAACATTATAAACTGTCAGCATAAATGTATCTTTTTCTGCCTTATCTTCATTAATCATTTCATTTTGCATATACTAGTACTTTATAACTGTGAATCAAACGAATAAAATTACACACACACACACACGCCACGTATGCACCCATGCACACATACACTTTTTTCTTATTTACCTTTCTATGGGAGATGATGAGATTGATCTTGAAACTGATTCCCCATCTGAAAAACCCCCACAAAAGTGCATTAGTTTGTTTTAATTTATGCAACGTTCACATTAGTATGATTTTGATATACAAGTAATATCTCAATTTAGTAAATCTGCAAACTTCACCTTATTCACACAAAAAATAACAAATTTCGACTTTAAAAAAAAAAAATAAGAACTAGTTGGTTAAACAGGTTTGTTGTGAAATGTCAAAGTCTCCTAAGAGGTGTTACAGTGATTTCGGTCACAGAGAAAGTTAAGGCCGTTGTGATGTATACAAAGAGATACTCCAGAGCGGGCTCTGTAATGTTTTTCATACAAGACTCCTGCCACATGTACTTGTTGTGCACTATGATAGAGCTAACCTTTTTTGACCCGAACCAAGCTGGCAGGGGATCTCAGAGTTGGTGTCCCTCAGATAACAGGCTTAAGATGCAAGTGTTGTACTCATGTCCTCATTTTTGGGTGCAAAGCATCATTGATGCATTCCAGGAACTGAAGAGTGCAACAGCAGTTTTAAGACATCGAATAGGGGACCAGCACCAATAAGCTTATTGAGTGGACAGGAGTCTTTCGCTTTATATTTTACTAACAAGACTATGGCAGGATCTGCAGAAATAGCTTCTTGTTGACAATGAGAAAGATGGGAATAAGATTGATACTGGTCAAGAGGAGTAGATGATTTCTTGACTAAGTGAATCGTATCTACTAAATAAACAGATACAACTTCTGTTTATCACAGGTGTCAAGAGTGACAACAAACTAGCTTATGAATTAGAGGATATAAATGTAAATACTATCTAATAACAAGATGGCCTTTAGTCTTATTAGCCAATGACTTAGTTTGAAGAATATGAATAATAAGAAACAAGTAATAAGAAAACAATTTATGAGTACTTCTCTGAAAAAGAACCAACTACAGGACAACAGTAATTTCACATCTAAAGACATTAGAAATATGAACTTGCACCGCTATGATACAAGAAAAGCTGCTCTAACCATGGAGGTCAGTGTGTGTTGTTTCAATGCTGATGTTATCACCCATCATTTGCTGCAGAACATTCTCTTGCAGGCGATTATTAACTTCAGTCTGGTGTAGTCTCCCTTGCAGTTCTTGCACTTCAGACTGCTTGTGAGCCACAGTCAAACCCTGTATAGATATAAATATCAATGAAAAGTTTATAAGCACAAATATCAATGAAAAGTTTATAAGTTTAAATATAAATGAACAGTTTATAAGTACAAATATCAATGAACAGTTTATAAGTACAAATATCAATGAAAAGTTTATAAGTACAAATATCAATGAAAAGTTTATAAGCACAAATATCAATGAACAGTTTATAAGTACAAATATCAATGAAAAGTTTATAAGCACAAATATCAATGAAAAGTTTATAAGTTTAAATATAAATGAACAGTTTATAAGTACAAATATCAATGAACAGTTTATAAGTACAAATATCAATGAAAAGTTTATAAGCACAAATATCAATGAAAAGTTTATAAGTTTAAATATAAATGAACAGTTTATAAGTACAAATATCAATGAAAAGTTTATAAGTATAAATATCAATGAAAAGTTTATAAGCACAAATATCAATGAAAAGTTTATAAGTTTAAATATAAATGAACAGTTTATAAGTACAAATATCAATGAAAAGTTTATAAGTATAAATATCAATGAAAAGTTTATAAGCACAAATATCAATGAAAAGTTTATAAGTACAAATATCAATGAACAGTTTATAAGCACAAATATCAATGAAAAGTTTATAAGCACAAATATCAATGAAAAGTTTATAAGCACAAATATCACTGAAAAGTTTATAAGCACAAATATCAATGAAAAGTTTATAAGTACAAACATCAATGAACAGTTTATAAGCACAAATATCAATGAAAAGTTTATAAGTACAAATATCAATGAACAGTTTATAAGTACAAATATCACTGAAACGTTTATAAGTACAAATATCAATGAAAAGATAATAAGTACAAATATCAATGAAAAGTTTATAAGCACAAATATCAATGAACAGTTTATAAGTACAAATATCAATGAAAAGTTTATAAGCACAAATATCAATGAAAAGTTTATAAGTACAAATATCACTGAAAAGTTTATAAGCACAAATATCAATGAAAAGTTTATAAGTACAAATATCAATGAACAGTTTATAAGCACAAATATCAATGAAAAGTTTATAAGTACAAATATCAATGAACAGTTTATAAGTACAAATATCACTGAAACGTTTATAAGTACAAATATCAATGAAAAGATAATAAGTACAAATATCAATGAAAAGTTTATAAGCACAAATATCAATGAACAGTTTATAAGTACAAATATCAATGAACACGTTATAAGTACAAATATCAATGAAAAGTTTATAAGTACAAATATCAATGAACAGTTTATAAGTACAAATATCAATGAACAGATTATAAGTACAAATATCAATGAAAATTTTATAATCATAAATATCAATGAAAAGTTTATAAGCACAAATATCAATGAAAAGTTTATAAGTATAAATATCAATGAACAGTTTATAAGTACAAATATCAATGAAAAGATAATAAGTACAAATATTAATGAAAAGTTTATAAGTACAAATATCAATGAAAAGTTTATAAGTACAAATATCAATGAAAAGTTTATAAGTACAAATATCAATAAAAAATGTATCAGATATTTGCTCTGTCCTCCAGCTGCCTTCTGTTTCTTCTTCACTTAACAAACTTTACCCACAGAGGGGTAGGTAGTTAGGTAATTGTACCCCACCAGGACATCACACAAGCGATTAAGATCGGGTGACACAAAGTGCCACCATGCAGATGAGGATCATCCGTGGAGAGGTCCCGGAAACCCCGTTCAGCAGTTAGGCAAAAAGGGCCTCCAGCAAAAGCCAGGGTGGGGCTTCAAAATAACTAAAAATTGCATCCCACAAGATGTTGACAAGTCTGACTTTTTTGAATAGCAATAGCCAAAACATTACCCACAAAGGGCTGCAGGAGACACAAAGGTTCTACCTGCTGAAGCCATTACAGGGGCCCTAATAATACATTTTTTTTGCAGGCTGAAGGGATATTTGGATTTGTCCTGTTTGTTTGCCATCAAAAATGCAACTCTTGAAGTCACAGGGGTGGTCAGATCTACAGATAACAGCTCAGAGGGTTAAAAATAGATAGACAGACTTGTATTTACTGTAACCAAAAAAACTTTAAAAAAAACTGACAAAGAACAGGTCTCTTGCTGGTTGTACTACAATGTTAGCGGGTCAACCAAAAAACTGACTTTGAAAGTACAACAATCTCTATAGAATACATTTCAGCAAAGTAAATCAACATAAAAAACTATAATGCAAGAGTTCTGAATGAACCTGAGTGTGCAGAAAACAGTAACACAGCAAACATATGAGATCAGATACTCAGCTTTCTTGGGAAAAAAAGTGAAGACCATAAGGTCCTATTTGAAAGTAGTGTATGGTCAAAACCTCACAGCAGTAGAGAACTGCAGTAGGCGATAAGGTCCATGAAGAGTCCTGACAGAAACAAAATAAATCTACCACAGGTAAATAGAATAGAATAGAATGGAATAGAGTGACACAGCAGAAGTTACCAAAATATGGAATAGAGTGACACAGCAGCAGTTACCAAAATATGGAATAGAGTGACACAGCAGCAGTTACCAAAATATGGAATAGAGTGACACAGCAGCAGTTACCAAAATATGGAATAGAGTGACACAGCAGCAGTTACCAAAATATGGAATAGAGTGACACAGCAGCAGTTACCAAAATATGGAATAGAGTGACACAGCAGCAGTTACCAAAATAAGGAATTAGAGTGACACAGCAGCAGTAACCAAAATATGGAATAGAGTGACACAGCAGCAATTACCAAAATATGGAATAGAGTGACACAGCAGCAGTTACCAAAATATGGAATAGAGTGACACAGCAGCAGTTACCAAAATATGGAATAGAGTGACACAGCAGCAGTTACCAAAATATGGAATAGAGTGACACAGCAGCAGTTACCAAAATATGGAATAGAGTGACACAGCAGCAGTTACCAAAATATGGAATAGAGTGACACAGCAGCAGTTACCAAAATATGGAATAGAGTGACACAGCAGCAGTTACCAAAATATGGAATAGAGTGACACAGCAGCAGTTACCAAAATAACACTATGTATTACTAAGAGAACTCTTCCTGTCAACACCAATGATAAAATAAACAACAATAACAATTCAGCTGCTTTCAACATTCTTCACTACCATCTCAATTTCATACTTTCAGAGAAAACAAAATTCAGCAGAATATCAAGGAGGACTCCACAACTGTGTACACTGACAGACAACACTTGTCAGGAGCAGACTATTGATCCACATAACAGATGTAATTTGCGGCAGCTAAAGTAAGCAAACTAGATGCACAGTTTTGCTAGTTGTCTGGACATCTTTGTGACCCTTTCAGTTAGTTTTCTTAATACCCATTTAACACTTTAGGAAGGCATTTACAGGCAAGTCTGTATTTGATATCACTTTGTGCATGCAATATGATATTCTTCATGGAATTGACAGGGACTAGCAAACTGATTTCATTAGTGATACCCAAGAGAAGGTTTCCAAACTAATTTGTCCATCCTTCAACAGTTGGGGCACCTTCTTCTGTTTCAAAGACAACAAAATGTTGTAAAGAACATGCTACCGGGTCAGCATAGTTCACCAACAATGTTTTGTTTTCACTTCCTCTTTTATCACTTCAGGTGTCAAGGGAGATAAACTTGTATAAGCTTCTACTTCTTGCTCTTCTGCCTTGACCACAGAAACATCTTGCTGTTGTAGCGTTTCTCTGATGTTATCTTTCCATTTTGTTCTTGGTCTACCTTGTGTTCTATATCCTTTTGCTCTTTTAGTGTATGCCTTGTATTGTATGGTGTCACATTCTCTCCAAGTGAGCAAACCATTTTATCCGCTGTCTTTGTATACAATTTAGAATTTGGTTCTGTGCTGATTGTTATCTTTTATGACCTCATTTTTAATTTTATCTCTTCTTGTCACTCCTGCAGCCCTTCTCACACCTTGGTATACACACTTAATCTGTTACTGATCCTTGGACATATACCAAATATGACGTATATGAAAAAAATTTACTAATTTTCTTTTATGGTTTCTTGTGAGTGATCATATTTGGGGAGCTAGTTATCCCAATACTTGGTTTGCTTTACTGCATCAGATGTTAATTTCTTCATCCAGTTTCCCATCTTCTGTGAATGTTGTTCCCAGGTATTTAAACTCAGATGACTGTTTAAGGCCCTTCCATTCTACTGTTATATTTAGTTTCTGCTTCTGTCTTCCTGTTGACATTACTTCTGTTTTTTCTGTGTTGATTCTCATTTTTTTTTTTTTACATATTTTGTTTTACATTCTTCATTCATAGATGTCAGATGCTGTAGCAGTTTCAAGGCTGTATCTGTTATCATGGCCTGGTCCTCAGCAAAAAGTAAGTTGTTGATCTTCCTGACTAATATTTTCCTTCGTGGGCTTGGCATCCTTGTACTGTCGATGTAAGTGATAAACAACAGTGGAGATAAGACACATCCCTGTCTTACTCCAGATGTTACTGTGAAGTTTCAGATGTTCCCTGATTTATTCTATGCTTTTACATTCTGTATACAAACTTTACCCACAATTCCGGCAAAGTTAATGAGATTTTTTTCATTATTAACACAAACCAAATGAACATAAATACTGTAGTGTTTAAGACCACACCACGAAAGCTTACCCTGTCTACAGCTCTCTGATAGAATTTTGCTATCATGTACCTGCATTCCTCCAAAGACATAGTTTCCAGGTAAACATTTATGTCCAAGCTGGCCTCTCTGCCATCCTTGAAGATACAAATGATCAAACTCATCAACAAATTGTGAAATGTCACAGTCATCATCATCAACATCATCATCATCATCATCATCATCATCATCATCATCATCATCATCAACATCATCATCATCATCATCAACATCATCATCATCATCATCAACATCATCATCAACATCATCATCATCATCATCATCATCATCATCATCATCATCATCATCATCCTCATCATCAACATCATCCTTATCATCAACATCATTAGGTTAGTAGGATCGGTACTGAAGTCATCAGATCATGCCACTCGATAGCCCTCTGTTCTCATTATTTCTCACCAGCTCAATGAGTCTCCACACGACCAATGTCCTGGCATGGTTCTGTCATGTAGATGTTTCTTGGATATCACCTTGTTCTGTTCCGGTAGACTTTCTCCAGAATTGTCAACAGTGTTAAGAGTTCAACACTGACTTCACAGCACTTGAGACGTTCACATAACGGCTCCATCCACATACATGTATGTATGTGTGTGTCTCTGTGTGTGTGTCTGCCTGTGTGTGTGTGTGTGAGTGTGTCTGCGTGTGTGTGTCTGTGTGTGTATCTCTGTGTGTGTATCTCTGTGTGTGTATGCGCATGTGTGTCTGCGTGTCTGCATGTGTGTGTCTGTGTGTGTCTGCATGTGTGTCTGCGTGTGTGTGTCTGCGTCTGTGTGTGTGTCTGCGTGTCTGCATGTATGTCTGCATGTGTGTGTTTGTGTGTGTGTGTCTGTGTGTGTGTGTGTGTCTGCATGTGTGTGTCTCTGTGTGTGTCTGCATGTGTGTCTGAGTGTGTGTATCTGAGTCTGTGTGTGTGTCTGTGTGTGTGTCTGCGGGTGTGTCTGAGTGTGTGTCTGAGTCTGAATGTCTGCATCTGTGTGTCTGTGTGTGTGTAAGTGTTTGTTTGTGAGTGTATGTATGTATGAATGTATTTGTGTGTATATATGTGTGTGTGTTGTAATATGTGTGTATGTATGTGGGTGTGTATGCATGTTTGTGTAAGCGAGTGAGTGAATGATCGAACAGAGAAAGTGAAGAAGAAGAAGTACATTGATGAGCTTGTATAAAATAATTTATGTACTGCCTAATACTAAAATACATAATACAAAAGCAATTTGATAATTGAAAATTTAACCTCACTTGACCTTTCTGAGAAATGTCAAGTGCCTACTGGGATGTTACTGAGAAGGTAGGAAGAGATGTTATTGTTTGGAAGGAGAGTTCCTTTCCAATAAAACTTCAGGAATGTAAATTTTTTTTTGTTTACTTTTTTTTTGGGGGGTCTCTTTTTAATTTCTTGACCTGGTTGAGGTTCATCAGATTTGAACTGACTAAAAATCTGTCGGGAGAACTTTGCTTCTGCCTTCTTCTCAGGATTTTCAGATGTGTGCCATTGTCTGGTCATTACTTACAATGCTATTATGGCTTGAGTGGGCTTTGATAGTGTGATACTACTTTGAAAAGTAATTGACTATCCATTTGGCAAACAATTCCTTGATTAGAGGTAAGCAAGGGTAGTGTGCAGTGTCACAACTCATTGGGATTCATACAAGTTCAAGCACACTGGGCATATTCTAAACAATGTTCACATACCAAGTAAAGGTTTTTGCATTTAAACGGGAAGTATAACAAGTTAAATGTCTACCAAGGCCCCACTGTACTTATCTTAGAGAATTTGCAGTTGTTCTCATAAATGTTTTCATAAAAAAAAAAAAAAAAAAACTGACGTAAGTCACACGAAGCTCAATTACTTCTTGTTAAAAATTATTTATTATTATTATTCATGCTCTGTGGCCCTGGTTAACGTTTCAGCCAACAGCTTTCTCCTGCACTTTCAGTCATTTCTGACACATGATCTTCCATGACATCATGCCCAAACTGATGACCATCTCTTCTCTTGGTCTCTATTTCTCAGCAACTTTCCCACCACTACAATTACTATCATGCAGCGAATTCACTGAGAAACAGAAATGGTTTGGTCATCTAAGAAGAATACAACTAGAAAAACAACCAAGGCAGGGGCTACACATGAAAAGATCTCAAATAAAAGCAAGAGGACACCCTAGGAGAATATTGATTCTTGTCACTGAAGAGCTTCTACATCAACATCAAATGACAACAGCCATTGCTGCCCAGCAAGCAGGGGATCTCAAACTGTTACTCCCCATGATTCTTAACGCAGAAATGGAAATTAATGATGACGATGACAATTACTTCAGTCTTCTCCTTCTCGTGGTGTGACCAAAGAAAGTATAATAGCTTCTTTTTATTACAGGTAAAACAAACACACAGTAAAACCTAGATCTAAATCAATGAAGCAGCTCCTAATACAAAATTAGAGTAAGATTAATGGTGTTCTCAATCATTCATCAATGTTGCTCTGTATTTTCTACAACACATTTCAAAAATCATTAGGGCTATGGCGTAGTGGTTAGTGGGCTAGCCTGACAAGACAATAGTCCAGGTTCAGTTCCCAGAAGGGGAGGATTGTTCCGCTGGGTTCACCCACTCTCATCAAAATGTATACTGTGCACAAAGTACAATTACTCCCAGAGATCTCTGAAAGACTTTCGCTGATGAAGACAAGGAAAAATCTGCAAACAAACTCCCAACTTTCAGAGCAAAAGGCAATCGTAATAACCACGTTGCTAAGGAGACCTCCCTACTTCCATCTCCTATCAGATTTTATAAACAAACCCAGATATGCACATTTTCAGTAGTGAAATATTACTGTTTTGTTTAAATCTTCCTGTGTGTAAAACAGAAATATTTTTGTCACTGAATATCATTAATCATCAAGTGCCTTGCCAGGTGGCATTGGCGCTCATGCATCTCCACAGATCTTGGTCTTTGGTGTTCTGGATCAATTCTACTGATGATATTCCTACATGCCACTGTCTTAAGCCATCCACAATCATTTCTCTTGGTCTGCCTCTGCATCTTCTACCAGTGATCTTTCCAGTCACCACGATTTTTTCCAATGCTGCTTTTCTCATCACACGACCAAAGAACTTTGGTTTGTCTCCTTTTCATTGTTGTATATAATGTTCTACTACTCTCATTAGCCATTTCCAGGCAATCATTGTCAGTTATTCTGGCAGTCCAAGTATTTGAAACATTCTTCTCAAGAACCACATCTCAGTTGCTTCCAAACTTTTCTTAATTTGTTTGCTCACATTCCAAGATTCACTGCCACACAACAGGATCAATGTAACATTTCAATATTAGTTTTCTGATGTTTAATGAGAGTGATTTATTACATAAGATACTTTCCATTTTCCGAAATGCTGCCTTTGCCTGGCCAATTCTGCCCCTAATTTCTGTCACGCATCGTCACTCTGATGTTATGATTGTCCCTAAATACTTGAATTTATTGACTTGGTTAAGCACTTTCCCTTCTATTGCTATGTCACATTTTGGAGTTATCTTTTCCTTTGATATAACCATTGTTTCTGCTTTCTTTTTCTTGACATTCAAGGAAATATGTAAAAAAAAAAAAAAATTACAATATATGTGTTAAACATTTACTAACAATACTAACCTTTGTTTCTTCCATGTGCATAATATTAGACTGGCATTCTAGAATGTTCTCCTGAGCATGTTCTGATTTCAAAGTGAGGTCATCTATTATTCTGTCCAGTTTATGCACTTCATCTAGCTGCAAACATCATTTGTGTGTTATGTTATTTAAAATAAAAATAAGAAATTAAAAAGATATTGACATTCAAATATACACTCACAAGCAGTGGATCTCAAATTGTCACACCTTGTACACTCACATGGTCTCCGTTCTTATCCTTGTTCAGTCATGTGTGTTCAGACTAAGTTCTAGCTTGGTAATATCTTGCCTTAGCTGAGGTCATATGCATACAGATTGAACCCTAGTGTTTGTTCTTTCTTATCCTTCCTGGGGTCATGTGTACCGACTAAATTCTTGCTCTTTTCTTTTTTTACCCTAGCTTGAATCACATGTGTACAAACTGACTTCTAGTTTTGTTTTGTTTAACCTTTTCTGGCATCATGCATGTAAAGGATAAATTCTAGTATCTAAGTTGCAAGGGTAACAAAATAATATAAACAGGACACTATAGAATCTTCGATCGAGAACTGGTCTACAGTCTTCAATGGAGAACTGTTCTTCAATCTTTAATGGAGAACTGTTGTTCAGTCTTCAATGGAAAACTGTTCTATAATCATCAACGGCGAACTGACAAATTGACTAATGATTGTGGGAACATTGTCTTTGATCACTGTGGCTAATAGTGCCATATCTTTGCTGATATACCAGCCTTTAATCAGTTACACACTGGGGAGATGCACAGAGATATACCGTATGGAAACTAAAGTCATTATGTCTAATTCTGTAACAGTTAGACGTCTCTACTCAATCTCTACTGCCTTTCATCAATTAGAGCAGCTCAGCAACTCAGCTAACTCAGCAGCACAGCAACTCACAAAAGCTTTTAGTAGATTCCTTGACTGGTTAGACTATAGATCATGTTGTGAATGGGATGAAATAACAAATCTCATTTAATAGCCTTTTAAGACATGCATGGCCTCATGGGTTCTAGGGCTCCAGAAAAGAAAAAAAAGGAGGTTAAGGAAGAGAAAAAAATGCATGGTAGTCTTTGTTTTCCTTGTGGGTTCTGATAGAACACAGATGTCTCACTGTAACACACTTGTGTGGGTTCTGATAGAATACAGATGTCTCACTGTAACACACTTGTGTGGGTTCTGATAGAATACAGATGTCTCACACTGTGTGGGTTCTGATACACTCACTGTAACACACTTGTGTGGGTTCTGATAGAATACAGATGTCTCACTGTAACACACTTGTGTGGGTTCTGATAGAATACAGATGTCTCACTGTAACACACATGTGTGGGTTCTGATAGAATACAGATGTCTCACTGTAACACACATGTGTGGGTTCTGATAGAATACAGATGTCTCACTGTAACACACATGTGTGGTCTGATAGAACACATATGTCTCACTGTAACAGACATGTGTGGGTTCTGATAGAATACATATGTCTCACTGTAACAGACATGTGTGGGTTCTGATAGAACACATATGTCTCACTGTAACAGACATGTGTGGGTTCTGATAGAACACATATGTCTCACTGTAACACACATGTGTGGGTTCTGATAGAACACATATGTCTCACTGTAACAGACATGTGTGGGTTCTGATAGAACACATATGTCTCACTGTAACACACATGTGTGGGTTCTGATAGAACACATATGTCTCACTGTAACACACATGTGTGGGTTCTGATAGAACACATATGTCTCACTGTAACACACATGTGTGGGTTCTGATAGAACACATATGTCTCACTGTAACACACATGTGTGGGTTCTGATAGAACACATATGTCTCACTGTAACACACATGTGTGGGTTCTGATAGAACACATATGTCTCACTGTAACACACATGTGTGGGTTCTGATAGAACACATATGTCTCACTGTAACAGACATGTGTGGGTTCTGATAGAACACATATGTCTCACTGTAACACACAGGTGTGGGTTCTGATAGAATACATATGTCTCACTGTAACAGACATGTGTGGGTTCTGATAGAACACAGATGTCTCACTGTAACACACATGTGTGGGTTCTGATAGAACACATATGTCTCACTGTAACACACATGTGTGGGTTCTAATAGAACACATATGTCTCACTGTAACACACATGTGTGGGTTCTGATAGAACACATATGTCTCACTGTAACACACATGTGTGGGTTCTGATAGAACACATATGTCTCACTGTAACACACATGTGTGGGTTCTGATAGAACACATATGTCTCACTGTAACAGACATGTGTGGGTTCTGATAGAACACATATGTCTCACTGTAACAGACATGTGTGGGTTCTGATAGAACACATATGTCTCACTGTAACACACAGGTGTGGGTTCTGATAGAATACATATGTCTCACTGTAACAGACATGTGTGGGTTCTGATAGAACACATATGTCTCACTGTAACATACATGTGTGGGTTCTGATAGAACACAGATGTCTCACTGTAACACACATGTGTGGGTTCTGATAGAACACATATGTCTCACTGTAACACACATATGTGGGTTCTGATAGAACACATATGTCTCACTGTAACAGACATGTGTGGGTTCTGATAGAACACAGATGTCTCACTGTAACACACATGTGTGGGTCCTGATAGAACACAGATGTCTCACTGTAACACACTTGTGTGGGTTCTGATAGAATACATATGTCTCACTGTAACACACATGTGTGGGTCCTGATAGAATACAGATGTCTCACTGTAACAGACATGTGTGGGTTCTGATAGAACACAGATGTCTCACTGTAACACACATGTGTGGGTCCTGATAGAATACATATGTCTCACTGTAACATACATGTGTGGGTCCTGATAGAATACATATGTCTCACTGTAACACACATGTGTGGGTCCTGATAGAATACATATGTCTCACTGTAACACACATGTGTGGGTCCTGATAGAATACATATGTCTCACTGTAACACACAGGTGTGGGTTCTGATAGAATACATATGTCTCACTGTAACAGACATGTGTGGGTTCTAATAGAATACAGATGTCTCACTGTAACACACATGTGTGGGTCCTGATAGAATACATATGTCTCACTGTAACACACAGGTGTGGGTCCTGATAGAATACATATGTCTCACTGTAACAGACATGTGTGGGTTCTAATAGAATACAGATGTCTCACTGTAACACACATGTGTGGGTCCTGATAGAATACATATGTCTCACTGTAACACACATGTGTGGGTCCTGATAGAATACAGATGTCTCACTGTAACACACATGTGTGGGTCCTGATAGAATACATATGTCTCACTGTAACAGACATGTGTGGGTTCTAATAGAATACAGATGTCTCACTGTAACACACATGTGTGGGTCCTGATAGAATACATATGTCTCACTGTAACACACAGGTGTGGGTCCTGATAGAACACATATGTCTCACTGTAACACACATGTGTGGGTTCTGATAGAACACATATGTCTCACTGTAACACACATGTGTGGGTTCTGATAGAACACATATGTCTCACTGTAACACACATGTGTGGGTTCTGATAGAACACATATGTCTCACTGTAACACACATGTGTGGGTTCTGATAGAACACATATGTCTCACTGTAACACACATGTGTGGGTTCTGATAGAACACATATGTCTCACTGTAACAGACATGTGTGGGTTCTGATAGAACACATATGTCTCACTGTAACACACATGTGTGGGTCCTGATAGAATACATATGTCTCACTGTAACACACAGGTGTGGGTCCTGATAGAATACATATGTCTCACTGTAACAGACATGTGTGGGTTCTAATAGAATACAGATGTCTCACTGTAACACACATGTGTGGGTCCTGATAGAATACATATGTCTCACTGTAACACACATGTGTGGGTCCTGATAGAATACAGATGTCTCACTGTAACACACATGTGTGGGTCCTGATAGAATACATATGTCTCACTGTAACAGACATGTGTGGGTTCTAATAGAATACAGATGTCTCACTGTAACAGACATGTGTGGGTTCTGATAGAACACAGATGTCTCACTGTAACACACATGTGTGGGTTCTGATAGAACACATATGTCTCACTGTAACACACATGTGTGGGTTCTGATAGAACACATATGTCTCACTGTAACAGACATGTGTGGGTTCTGATAGAACACATATGTCTCACTGTAACAGACATGTGTGGGTTCTGATAGAACACATATGTCTCACTGTAACACACAGGTGTGGGTCCTGATAGAATACATATGTCTCACTGTAACAGACATGTGTGGGTTCTAATAGAATACAGATGTCTCACTGTAACACACATGTGTGGGTCCTGATAGAATACATATGTCTCACTGTAACACACAGGTGTGGGTCCTGATAGAACACATATGTCTCACTGTAACACACATGTGTGGGTCCTGATAGAACACATATGTCTCACTGTAACAGACATGTGTGGGTTCTGATAGAACACAGATGTCTCACTGTAACACACTTGTGTGGGTTCTGATAGAATACAGATGTCTCACTGTAACACACTTGTGTGGGTTCTGATAGAATACATATGTCTCACTGTAACACACATGTGTGGGTCCTGATAGAATACATATGTCTCACTGTAACAGACATGTGTGGGTTCTGATAGAACACAGATGTCTCACTGTAACACACATGTGTGGGTTCTGATAGAACACATATGTCTCACTGTAACAGACATGTGTGGGTTCTGATAGAACACAGATGTCTCACTGTAACACACATGTGTGGGTCCTGATAGAATACATATGTCTCACTGTAACAGACATGTGTGGGTTCTGATAGAATACATATGTCTCACTGTAACAGACATGTGTGGGTCCTGATAGAATACATATGTCTCACTGTAACAGACATGTGTGGGTCCTGATAGAATACATATGTCTCACTGTAACACACATGTGTGGGTCCTGATAGAATACATATGTCTCACTGTAACACACATGTGTGGGTCCTGATAGAACACATATGTCTCACTGTAACACACTTGTGTGGGTTCTGATAGAATACATATGTCTCACTGTAACACACTTGTGTGGGTTCTGATAAACAGAGATGATACTCTCACTGTAACATACTTGTGCAGGTTCTGATAAAACACAGATGACAATCTCCCTGTAACAACTTGTGCGGGTCCTGATAAAACTCAGATGATACTCTCACAGTAACATACTTGTGTGGGTTCTGATAAAACTCAGATGATACTCTCACTGTTACAACTTGTGCAGGTTCTGATAAAACACAGATGACAATCTCCCTGTAACAACTTGTGTGGGTTCTGATAAAACTCAGATGATACTCTCACAGTAACATACTTGTGTGGGTTCTGATAAAACTCAGATGATACTCTCACAGTAACATACTTGTGTGGGTTCTGATAAAACTCAGATGATACTCTCACAGTAACATACTTGTGTGGGTTTCTGATAATACTCAGATGATACTCTCACAGTAACATACTTGTGTGGGTTCTGATAAAACTCAGATGATACTCTCACAGTAACATACTTGTGTGGGTTCTGATAAAACTCAGATGATACTCTCACAGTAACATACTTGTGTGGGTTCTGATAAAACTCAGATGATACTCTCACAGTAACATACTTGTGTGGGTTCTGATAAAACTCAGATGATACTCTCACAGTAACATACTTGTGTGGGTTCTGATAAAACTCAAATGATACTCTCACAGTAACATACTTGTGTGGGTTCTGATAAAACTCAGGTGATACTCTCACAGTAACATACTTGTGTGGGTTCTGATTAAACTCAGGTGATACTCTCACAGTAACATACTTGTGTGGGTTCTGATAAAACTCAAATGATACTCTCACAGTAACATACTTGTGTGGGTTCTGATAAAACTCAGATGATACTCTCACAGTAACATACTTGTGTGGGTTCTGATAAAACTCAGATGATACTCTCACAGTAACATACTTGTGTGGGTTCTGATAAAACTCAGATGATACTCTCACAGTAACATACTTGTGTGGGTTCTGATAAAACTCGGATGATACTCTCACAGTAACATACTTGTGTGGGTTCTGATAAAACTCAGATGATGCTCTCACAGTAACATACTTGTGTGGGTTCTGATAAAACTCAGATGATACTCTCACAGTAACATACTTGTGTGGGTTCTGATAAAACTCAGATGATACTCTCACAGTAACATACTTGTGTGGGTTCTGATAAAACTCAAATGATACTCTCACAGTAACATACTTGTGTGGGTTCTGATTAAACTCAGGTGATACTCTCACAGTAACATACTTGTGTGGGTTCTGATTAAACTCAGGTGATACTCTCACAGTAACATACTTGTGTGGGTTCTGATAAAACTCAAATGATACTCTCACAGTAACATACTTGTGTGGGTTCTGATAAAACTCAAATGATACTCTCACAGTAACATACTTGTGTGGGTTCTGATTAAACTCAGGTGATACTCTCACAGTAACATACTTGTGTGGGTTCTGATAAAACTCAGATGATACTCTCACAGTAACATACTTGTGTGGGTTCAGACTGATAGCTGTCTATCTTCAGATCACTTCTGGGACTGAAAGTCCTCTACAGCCTTGATGGAGAAACAGACATGGTGAATACACAAACCAGATATTCTCACAGCCTACCTGGTTAGAGCCAACAGCTTCTTGCTTTCGTTGCTGGTATTTCTCAATTTCTTTTGTGCACTTTTCTCGTTGCTATTTTTAACAAGAAAAAACGCTACATAATAAAATACACAAAGAGTAAGAGAGACACATATACAGAGAGAAGCAAACACTCTGAGACAGATACAGGGCGAAGCAAACACTTTGAGACAGACAGGAAAGACAGTTTTCAATATTCTTCAAAATATTGTACATTTCCCAGTTATGAAAAGATCTACAGAGTCAGGGGACAACAATTTCAGTCTGCTGTTCTTTCAACTCTTTCAAGTGCATGTTCAGTTGTGTTGCCGCACTTGAAATTGATTATGTGAGAAATCAATATTTTCTTGAAAGAGACAATCCTACATTAAAGCCTGTAAATATTATTTACATACTGTCATTAACCCACGTGGGAATATACACTTATAAAGTGAGAGCATGGGTTTGAATCTTAGTGAGCGCCTCAATTGTCAGGTTTTTATCCCAACATTGCACACCAACGTGAGAATTTGGATTAATATCTGAGCTATGTTGATCCCAGACACAGTCCTGGATAACCAAGAAAACAGCAAAAGTGGCTCGTACAATAAAGTGGAAGTAGCTGTACTTGTATTCACAGGAGTAGGAAAAGGGATAGTTAGATATCAAGATGAATTCAATGAGAGAATATCAAGATACACAGTTAACCCCTCCGACTTTCTCCTCTCCTGGTATAAATTTATAACAAAAGCCCTCATGAAGTGATTTACATATACATGAGCTGAGGTAAACTAGTATGTACCAAAACACTTGAATCTAAGTACACAATTTACTCAACTCTTTTATAACAACATGAACAAGATTGTATTAATAGTCTAAACAAAAATAAATGGATGGTATTAATCTTGAAATCATAAAGGATATCAGTTCAGTGATTGTAATGAGTCAGTCCATGAGTTCAAGAGTGCATAGGCTAGTAGAGTCAAAATGGTGTTAAGATAATGATAACCTAACTTGAAACAAATGGAGAAAATAAACCTTTCTTTCCCCTCAGGTCTGCCAAAAACTCAGACATGTGGTCCAGGCGGTCTGCTAACACCTCCATTGGACAAGTGTAAAAACTAGCTTTTTGACCTACACTCAAGTGGGGTAATCTCAGGGGGAGATAATTACTTTATCAGAGTTGCCTGCCTCTGATGGTCTGGTCTCAAAGATAATTATCCGACACCTCAGGTTAGGTGGTCAGCACATTCAATATAACTGTAGCCACCCAGTCTACCTGGTTGGTCTTGTCTTAATTATCGGACACCTCAAACGCTCTGCAAGGGTACTGATGTTTGACTTCAACAGTACAAATGGGAACATGGCTTTGTTCAGGATGGCCTTGACTTAGGTTATATCCTGGACCATATTTTCTCTATACTTAAAAAAACATAGAAAAAAATTAGGTTGAGGAAAGACATGTACTGAAGTCAAGAGTGTGTCATCACACATACATGTAATGACTTTCTATTGTCTTCTTCTGGCTCTAGTCATTGCACGCTTCCATTCACTGACTGACAACACACGAGAAACATGGACGCTGGCAAACGACCCAAATTACACGTTTATTTGTTCACTCGCTGGTATGGCAGCCAGTAAATGTTAATGGACAACATAGTCACTCTTATCTATCCTCACTTATCTAACATGTCAACTTTACCTTATAACATATCTTCCATCCAACAATTGAATGAACAACAACGATTCCATCCGTTTCAAAAAACAAACATTCTCAGCTGGCTACGACTTCCGTTCGCCGCAACTGATGGCCAGGTAGGCGTTGGAAAAACACTGTGCAGACACATCGAACTTAAACATTCTTTCTGGATTCCGCAGACACTCCATCATACTTCATGTATTCATTTCCTATGCCTAAACGAGACTGACTACCAGCTCTTTCTCAGGCATTATATACCTTCTAATGCCCTCCTCGTGCTTTTGAATTCGTGTTCTCCGTTTTACACGAATTACATTTGGCCAGCAGTTTTTGTGTGACCCCCGTGAAAAATAATACTTCACATGAAGTTAGACTATCAGCATTTCTCTACAATTCACGTGAAGTTAGACTTATCAGCAATTCACGTGTTATCCCAGTTAGAATCAAAATATTCCACTAACATTTATAATTGACGTCATTCCGTCTAGGCATAATTTATCTAGGAGAAAATGAGATTCACTACAATACACAACACCATGGCATGAGAGCATTTGAAACTGGTCAATAAAATTAAGTTCCTTAACTCTTTGAGTCCCAGAGGGTTTAGCATCACAGGCCCAGGGAGTAGTAAAGAAAGTAATAAAATCGGCGCATCATGCGTTCACTGGGTTTCTAGGTAGGAATCTATGAACATGTGATGCGTTCCTTGGGACTCAAAGAGTTAACAGATACTGCCACTGGGGTGTGTGAGATGTTAGATTTCACATATTTTAGGCCATGCCATTTAAAATGGAACAACCAGTTGTTCCCTTCTCTTTGCCTTTTCTTCCTATATAATTCCTGAATCATACTAGACATTGTCCAGCATCAATTTATATTAGCGTGGGTTGACTAAAGAGTGAAATTGCATAGAAGGTATGCACTTCCTTATCTTAGGCTTATACAGCCACATTTTTAAATGCCACAACCATTGAAATATATTTGGTGTTTCAGTGGGAACAATTGCACTACCTGTTATTCAGGCCCATCCTGTTTGGTCAGACAGCAATGAATGTTTATTGGTTTTGGATTGTATAATAACTGTTTATCTATTTATGATATGTGGGCATGGCTAGCAGCTGTCTGTTGCTCCATCAGGTAATCTAATTTATATTCCTTTATGATAATCTGTAGGTCATAACGTAATGTTTCGATCCTGAAGGCACAAATCTTGAACAACTAACCTGCAGCCAAACATCCATGTCCCTTTCTAGAATGGATATGGTTTGACGCTTGTAAATCATAGACGTTATCTGAAATTAAGAATGGAAGAAACTGGCAGTGATAACTTCATGGGCAAGAATTACTAGTTACCAGTCTACTGTAACATACAGCAGCTGATTGTCTACAGTAACATTCAGTAGTCAACTGTCTACAATAACATGCAGTAGTCAACTGTCTACAATAACATGCAGTAGTCAACTGTCTACAATAACATGCAGTAGTCAACTGTCAACAATAACATTCAGTGGTCAACTGTCTACAATAACATGCAGTGGTCAACTGTCTACAATAACATGCAGTAGTCAACTGTCTACAGTAACATTCAGTGGTCAACTGTCTACAATAACATGCAGTAGTCAACTGTCTACAATAACATTCAGTGGTCAACTGTCTACAATAACATGCAGTAGTCAGTTGTCTACAATAACATGCAGTAGTCAACTGTCAACAATAACATGCAGTAGTCAACTGTCAACAATAACATGCAGTAGTCAACTGTCTACAATAACATGCAGTAGTCAACTGTCTACAATAACATGCAGTAGTCAGTTGTCTACAATAACATGCAGTAGTCAACTGTCAACAATAACATTCAGTGGTCAACTGTCTACAATAACATGCAGTGGTCAACTGTCTACAATAATATGCAGTAGTCAACTGTCTACAGTAACATTCAGTGGTCAACTGTCTACAATAACATGCAGTAGTCAACTGTCTACAATAACATTCAGTGGTCAACTGTCTACAATAACATGCAGTAGTCAGTTGTCTACAATAACATGCAGTAGTCAGTTGTCTACAATAACATGCAGTAGTCAACTGTCTGCAATAACATGCAGTAGTCAACTGTCTACAATAACATGCAGTAGTCAACTGTCTGCAACAACATGCAGTAGTCAACTGTCTACAATAACATGCAGTAGTCAACTGTCTACAATAACATGCAGTAGTCAACTGTCTGCAATAACATGCAGTAGTCAACTGTCTACAGTAACATGCAGTAGTCAACTGTCTGCAATAACATGCAGTAGTCAACTGTCTACAATAACATGCAGTAGTCAACTGTCTACAATAACATGCAGTAGTCAACTGTCTACAATAACATGCAGTAGTCAACTGTCTGCAATAACATGCAGTTGTCAATTTTCTACAGTAATATGTCATAGTTGTGTTCACTTTTCATGACAGTCACATACTTTCTGGGCAAACAATTTTGTGACAGTGACAGTCTACAAGCAAATAAAACGTTAAACTAACCCCTGCAGCCAGTAAACACTAATGTGTCACTAACACAGCAGTAATATCATTAATTAACTGACCACAGTAGACTGTAAAAAACTGTTTACAACAATATGGATGTCAGCTCTGATGGAAAGTTCAGGATGTTCATCCACTTCTGGACTTAAGCCTTGTTCCAGAACTTGAGTGTGACATGCACATCCATTTTACAGATCTGACTTATTAGTATGCAGACTATAGGTCTTTCACCTTTCAGGTAGATGCACTCCAACTTAGAAGAAAGCCCCTAATTTGTTGACTGCGATGACATGCTTCTATGGAGGCAGTGTGTCTATTCTTATTTTCTCCATAATAGTTAGTTAGTTAGTTAGTTATTCCTCTTGTGCCAAAGATGGCGCATAGGGCAGAGGTCATAGCTTTCCACGTCTGTCGGTTCTTTGCCACTTGATGTAGGTCTTGAGTGCGACTGAGACCTATGGTTGAGCTCTCCCTTGTGATGGTTCTACGGAGAGTTTCTTTTGGTCTTCCCTGTTTTCTTTTACCCTCTGGTGACCATACGAAGGCTTGGTGGGGAAGTCTCTGTATGTCCATTCTGAGTACGTGACCGATGTAATTCCAGCGACGCTTTCTAATAAAATCAAAATGGGGACCCTGGAACCCATACAGGGATAATACACATTTAAATGAAAGAAAAGGTTTATGACATAATATAATATATGAAAACTAAAAAATGTTTTAAATAATAATGCTTACATTCTTTTCTATGGAGTCCCACTTCTGCTTGGCAATTTTAGGACAAAAATCAGGTTGCTTTTGTTCCTGACCAAACTGTGTAGTAGCTGGAAAAATATTCTAGGAAATAAAATCTGGTCCGAGCCACATTACGTCAAACCAATAGGTCATATCTGGTTCTAGTAGTTCTTATTTGGCAAATATAAAGTTGACAATATGACCAGGTAGTCAGCACCGCATGTTCTATGTTCGTGCCAAATGTTTAGTTGCTAACCTGATATCCTGCTTGTGGGAATGACTGTAGGCAGAAAAGCACTTCAGGGGCAGGATACAAGCTTTATCCTAGGATAAGGAAATGCAAACTTAAAACTTAATGTTATGGCAGAGCAGACTAGGCCCTTAGTCTTGGCTGGCATCTGGCCTCAAAGTGAAGCTCTGAAAGACGGACAGACAGCACTGCTCTTCTGAAATGGCAGCTTCTGCAGCGTGCTTTATTCTAAATGTGTTAGGACACGTTTTCTTTATGAGTTATCACCATCAAAGCAGAGAGAGATGGATCATGCTGCAGTCAATGTGTTAGGACACGTTTTCTTTATGAGTTATCACTATCAAAGCAGAGAGAGAGATGGATCATGCTGCAGTCAATGTGTTAGGACACGTTTTCTTTATGAGTTATCACTATCAAAGCAGAGAGAGATGGATCATGCTGCAGTCAATGTGTTAGGACACGTTTTCTTTATGAGTTATCACTATCAAAGCAGAGAGAGATGGATCATGCTGCAGTCAATGTGTTAGGACACGTTTTCTTTATGAGTTATCACTATCAAAGCAGAGAGAGATGGATCATGCTGCAGTCAATGTGTTAGGACACGTTTTCTTTATGAGTTATCACTATCAAAGCAAAGAGAGATGGATCATGCTGCAGTCAATGTGTTAGGACACGTTTTCTTTATGAGTTATCACTATCAAAGCAAAGAGAGAGATGGATCATGCTGCAGTCAATGTGTTAGGGCAGTCCAGGCGTTGTAGGGGCGACGTTTTCTTTATGAGTTATCACTATCAAAGCAAAGAGAGATGGATCATGCTGGTGACCATGTCAACGTGTTCTAGGATGCACGTTCAAAGTCACAGTGGACGCTTTATGAGTTACGGACACACTATTTTTAAGCAAAGAGAGAGATGGATCATGCTGCAGTCAATGTGTTAGGACACGTTTTCTTTATGAGTTATCACTATCAAAGCAGAGAGAGAGATGGATCATGCTGCAGTCAATGTGTTAGGACACGTTTTCTTTATGAGTTATCACTATCAAAGCAAAGAGAGATGGATCATGCTGCAGTCAATGTGTTAGGACACGTTTTCTTTATGAGTTATCACTATCAAAGCAGAGAGAGATGGATCATGCTGCATCGGCAACACTTGATCTCTAGAATACTGCTCTAGATCCGTGCTGCTGGGATGAGGAGCCTCATCCTTGGCCTTAAATGGTCAGATCTCACCATCACCAAGGGCTGTGATTCTCATCCCTTAATATAGCACAATGAAACACTATCATCTGAAGAGATGGACAGGTGCCAAAGAAAAAGTGATCACAAGTTGAATATATCTAGTTCAGTCTTGAGCTGAATGCAGTAAATCACTGGAATGAGGTGTCTCCGTCTGTCTCTATGGTGAAATGTTTAAGCCCTTTGCCTCAAACAGTGTGCACGCTTCAGATGCCATCTATCTGCTCATGGATTCAGGTATTCTGGAGATTTATAGCAGTCATCACTGGAGCTATAGTATTCATATACATAAAGACATTAGCACACTAACATAATAAAACTGTTTAGCTAAGCTATGCTCATGTCAAACATCTCTGACATTAAACAGAAAACAGATTTTGTAATAAACCATGGATCTCCTAGTGTGAATGACAAGAGTGCACTCAGAATGAAGGTCTGAGACACTGCACAAGAGATATCTGCATTACAATAATGAGGTGCATACTTGGACTTCAGTCAGTAACGTCAAGGTTGCTACCAAAGTGCTGAAATGGCTTTCCAAAACGTCACTCACAAAGGAAATTCGGTTCTTTTCAGCTTTTTCGCCCTATCTCATTGGCTGTGAGGGAATTCCTAAGTAGTTCCCTATCCTAGGTAGTTCCCCAGACAGTCTTATAATATGGCTGGGGGGAGAAGGGTGGGGCAGGGTTAGGGCTAGCCTTAGTCAGAGTTCATTTAATAGTAACAATACAAAACTTGAACTGTTATTTTTTGGTCGTGCCTCGTGTTGGTTGTTTTCAGCATGTTCATCATTTATTGCGTTATAATTTCCATAGTGTGTTACTCTTGTTGGTCGCGGGTCATTGCGCACTTCCGGCCACTTAATTTGTGGTCTTCCTGCGGTTTTCCGCCAACAACCGCTACAGCCATGTGGTAAACTAGATGACTAGGACTCACGAGCAGCAGCTTCCGCCTCTCCTGCAGCTTTGCTCGTGAGTCCTAGCCATCTAGTTTAGTCCCGATCTACGCCGCGTGAGTGGCATGGGGGGCCACGTGGCAGTAGCCATTGTTGCCGGAAAAGGGCACATGAAGTAGCCGGAAGCGCGCAATGACCTGTGACCGGCGGCTCGGCTGGATATTTTGCCGTCGCCATCTTTGCCGACCGATTTTTCGGAGGATAGCCGCCCTGTTTGCTTCGTGATTTCCCCTTTGCTGTGAAGTTCCTTAGCCTGTCCCTATTTCCTGCATCTAACCTAACCAACAAGCATGCATACCTGGAGACTGTCGCTCCTTTTCAGGACTCTTTCCCTGCCACCAGGGCCTGCACCAAAATCTCCATAATTCACTTCCCACTGCCTATATGCCCAAGAGAAACATCGGTTCAAGTCAAACTTTACGGGTCAATAAGTGCAATACAGAATACAGCCAAGTTCATACAAGAGAGGACACTGCAGAAATTAATAATCCATTTTGAGCAAATGAAAGAAAACAAAGAGGAAACTAATCCTACTGTAACCCCCCCCCCCCCCCCCCCATACTATAGGACCTTCTGGGGCCTTCTGGGTAACCCCCTAGGAATTTCCTACCAAATCTTGCAGCTGATGATGGGGTGAAAAAGCTGAATAGTACCGAAAATTCTTATCTCTTACTCTCAGCTAATGCTTTGGAAGCTTACAACAGATAGCTGTGGAATGAGTGGTTGTAACTTGTGATTTCAAACATATGGTAACTTTCTCATTAAGAAAACCAACAACAATGTCTGTTTGAGTCATTGCTCCATGTGTGAAAATATGCAGATGGACATCAATAAATATTCCTTATTTGAGAAAGGGAGAGAGAAAGAGAGAGTTTTGATTTGGGTCATCTTCATGGCACTCTGGACACATCCATAGGTGCTCAGATCCTCCCTTCAGCATATACATTAGTGTTCAGCGGTTGATAGTTCCAGTCCTATGTTGGTTGACAAGACTTCTCGTGCGTCAGGTATGCTTCTCATGCCTAGGTGTGCTGATCTTTACTTCCAGTTCTTGCACTCTTAGCAAAGATGTGGATGTGCTACTCCCAAAATCCTCTGAACGTCCTACCTCTCTAATGTCATCAACAATGTCTGTATGATCCATGAGCCAGCCATCTGTAACTAAGGCAGAGCCAGCTAATCTGTCGGCTCTTTCATTGTCAACAACACCCACATACCCTGGGACAAAGATATGGGTAACTCCACACTCAGTGGAGCTATGCAATGACTCGATCTACTGTCTGTGTACAAAAGCTCGTCTCGACCCGCGGGATTATGCTCATGGAATCACTCAGCACACCCGTGAGAATGACTCTGAGATGAAAGAATAGACCCAAATGAAAGCTTGTGTCACCTCCATCACCTCAATTGTCATGCTGCTAGTAGTCATACAGAAGGCATCACTTGCTTCCTGGACTGTTCTGCCTGCAGAGCCCGCAGTAAATGCACATGCACTTTTTTGTCCTCGTACGACGGACCCATCTGTGTAGATCAGTACATCCACCTCATCTGGATTTTCACATATAAGCGCGTGGGCCTATGCATTGACAGCAACTGGATTCTGCTCCCGACAGATCCTATCAAGCGTGGCAACACAGGAAAAGGTACAGTTGAGCACCTCGGGCACAGGTATCCATTCTTCGCCAAGGTTGATGTCCGTAAGACTGCAGACTTGTATGATATTGTCCTCTGCCCTACCTAGCCATGATTTGCTCCCCTTTTTAACCTGTTAGCTTTTTTCCTAAAAAATACATTGTGCAGAGGATGCTTCCAATCCAAGCTTATCTTCAGATATGTGCACGAGTCCTCCAGATCTTCATCCTTTGGGGTATTGTCGGAAAGTCAAGAAGATAACTCATTGCTATGCAAGAGGTGTCTCTTGTGCACTCCAGAATAATGTGCACAACTTCATTTTGCACCTTTTCCAGTCTTTCAATCTGAGTATCACTGACTGTAAGTATGGCTAAAGCATATTCAACTGGAGAAAGAACCATGTCCTGGAAGAGTAGAAGAAGCAGTCTCTGCTCAATGTTGGCGGCGGTGGCCAGGACCCTCACTATTGAGCCTTTACGGGCTTTCGTTATAACATGGTCGCCATGGTCTGTGAAGGACAGACTTCAGTCAACTTCACACCCAGATATGTCATCAGGTGTGTTCTCGTCAAAGCGTCGCCCGCTCTAACTTCCTCGTCGCCAATGCATGTTTTCTGCAGGACCACAATGACATTACCAAAAAGCAGCTTTATAAACAATAAGTCACCTCTGATTAATGGAGAAACAGTTCCAAATCACTACGTGAACATATTTCATACTCAGCCTATCACATTTTAACCGGTTCCTACACACACCAGCACGCTAGCCGGCTTTTGTCCTTGTCATCTATCGCCTGTTTGCCATATTTGAATTTACACCGCAGCACACTGACGAAAATGCCGATAGGGGACCGGACACACATGCACGTACTCCGTAGCATGGTCCAAAACCCCTGCTCCCCATAGAATCTCACATTAACCGCAAATAACAGGTAAATAGACACTCTTCATCCTAACAAATGAAAAAAACCTCCCACCATCTTGGTGTGTCTTGGTGCGAGAGAGAGAGAGAGAGAGAGAGAGAGAGAGAGAGAGAGAGAGAGAGAGAGAGAGAGAGAGAGAGAGAGAGAGAGAGAGAGAGAGAGAGAGAGAGAGAAAGATTATGTATCACATGTCACTTTACATAGTAAGATTAGCATGGGGTTTCTCTGCCCACGGTGCCATGGGCAAGTGTCCAGCAGGCCCATGCATTAAGAAGGCCCTGATGCTAGATTCAAAAGTACTGAGACTCTGAAGATGCACAGAATATTTTTAAAGCAGCTGACAGCTTGGTCCAAGACGAAAAAAATGTCTGGATGAATATTCTCAGTCACAGCTGTTGAAGTAATGAACTGGTTATGGAACCGGTTAAAATTACGAACAAGATTTTTCTGATTTGCAGTTAACCAGGTTGTGACAGTGACAGCAAAACCAAATTCCTTTTTTTTTTAATCGAGAGACCAAGCTCATATAAGCTTTTCTTCAGTGTAGTGATGTCTACTCAACATAAACCATAGTTTTACCAACCTGTCATAGACAACCTGCGGTATTTTCCTGGCTTTCTGGGAGTATTTGCACACACAGACTTTTGTCTTTTTCTCAGAGCTTCAACCTAGAGAGTTAACAGCAAACAATTTCATGTTTCAAACATCACATATTTAGGATCAGACTGTAAATATTGGTTCTGAATAGACCAAACAGTTTCAATACCTTGGAACTATAGTAGACTAAGGAAGCCTAACAGAAGAGCTGACCATGAATATCACAGACATTGCCAGTCATAAACTAGAGATCATTAATGAGCAAGAAATAACCAAGAATGACTGAGCACAGAGGAGTATCTAGCAAGCTCAGTCAAATAAAACATACACCGACAAGAAATGTTTTCATCAAGTCTTTATCAATGAAAAAAAAATATATAACAGGCATACTTTACAAAAGAAACAAAATGAAAAGATCATATTAATGTAAACAACAGTGCTGATACTTTAGACCTATTGTCCCACTGCACTCTTGAAAGTGAATGTGAGATGCACTTGTTTCTCAACCAGTATAAGAAATACCCAGATTTACTAAGATGACTGTGTAAAGCACAATCTATAAACTAGTCTTAACACTTACATAAATTACAGATAACTGTCACAAGACAAAACCTTCAGAAACTAACAACTAGAAGCAAAATACTTTAGGAGAGTTGCTAGAGAAACCTAGACACTATCTGCTGATAAGTGAAATGAAATTCAAACTCATGAAATATAAAAACTTTTTACAGTCATGGAAATCTATATACCAGTCGGCCACAAATCGGTTTTGACTCCATAAAACATGGTTCTTCACAGGTTCTCAAACAAAATTTAGTCCCAAAAATTTTTTAATTGTCCTTCTGCTGATTTTTGGCTCTTTCAACTAATGTGTTTGCTGACCACTGGTCTAGTGAATCAAAAGATACTGGTCCTGGATAGAGCATTTTTTGAATAAACATGATAATATAACTAGAAAATGTATGCACTAGAATCAAAAGCGCAAAAGAGATTAAGAAAGACCTTCATAAAAAGGTAAAAATTGGGAGATGTGAACCAGCGTCATTGCACATGGTTATAAACCATAAGTGCTCTGCCAACAGTACGGACAGCTGATAAGAAACTGTCCGCCTGTGTTGTGTTCCACACGCAACTCCGTAGCTACGGCGACGTTTCTCCATTTACCTCAGAGTGTTAGCTCTGGTACCCATTACGTAGAGGCTGGGTGAACCTCGGGAACTGCCCGGTTTCAAACACCGGCCATGGGCTGCAGCGAGTCGCAGCTGGATTTGAAAGTGAGTCTCCTATCGACTGGGCTAACGGGGCCCCGACCTACATATACACAGAAAAGCTAGTCAGAGACAAATAATATGGTAGGACAGAGAATAAGTTGCCATGTGGGTTCTGGGGCCCCATTGTAGGGAAAACAAGAATAGACCCATTGCCTTCACAACAAGCATGTCCTAAGAGTCAACTAATTGTCTGGCTTCATTCAAAGTCAGAGTGCATCTGCCTGAGAGGCAAGGAACCAACAAGCGGCAGGCATACAATTAAGTCAGATCTGTTAAACGGATGTGCAAGCAACACTCAGGTTCTGGAACAAGACTAAAGTTCAGAGCTGGACAAAAAACCAGAACTTTCTGCCGGAGTTTACAGCCAGTGACTTAGAGAAGAAGAAGAAGAAGGAGAAACAAATTGCTGTGGGCAACAAATGCTATGATTGCCTGGCATGGCTCACTGAGGACCTCTGTTCTCCTGGCCACAAAGGGAGAAAAAAGTAAAAACAATCTTCTAATTTTGTTGGCATTGTAAAAAAAAAAATTGCAAGAAATGCAAGCAGATGTTTAATAACAGAAGTGACATGAATCTGAAGAGAATTTGGTGTGATAAGAAGAAACAAGATCAAAGGTGACAGCAGGAAATATTAACTCTTTGTAGACGTAGCTTTATTTAGAGTTTCAGTGCCAAGAAGATGAAGCCTTCAAGAGGGGATTCCCTCAATTTACATATAAAAAGAATTATAAAAAATAAAGTGCTTTAGTAAAATATACAAAACTATACATATTCTTGTAGTGAATTGAATTAATAACAAAATCATTATGAATCACATCGACATTTCAACATTTATTCAGATTAGCTATTGAATTTGCATATTTACTTATAATTTTGTGTTATGTTACATAGGACAGACATGACTAAACAGTTTGACTACATTTTCTGCTGAATGAAGCCTGAGTTAGGTCCTAACGCTTGTGTTGTGGGAAGCAAGGCCCATGTAGGCCGTCCAGACACTTCTGGCACATGGTTCTACTCCTTTTCCTGCCTCCTGCTATAATTAGATTGCTATGACATAACAAATCTTTTTACCATTGTAAATCCACACACACACACACACACACACACACAATTGATGTAAAATCACAGCACAACAGACTTTCATGATAGCCACTACTGAAAAAATCATATGTGCAGAAAATGTGAGAAGCAATCTGACTGGCTGGTACAAAACCTGCCAGCCAATCCCAAAGCTTGTATTATCGGGCTAACCCAGCCATCTTTTTGGCCACTTTGCTGTTTGGCCAACAGATGAACCGAGTCATCTCCAAAGGGTTAAATGTATGAATATCAACCATGGATTTTATTGGGAGAGACCGCGTCAAATGGTTTCATCATAAAATAAGATTACCCTAGCTGGAAAAATAAATTCACAGGTACTGATCGGCCTCTACAGACAAAATAAAGGCCCTCTAGAGTGTCCAAACTACCTGGAGAAGTTAACAGATCAAGAGAGAATGACCAGGGAATCTGATCAACACTCAGTGCTCAGGGGAAAGGCCAGATGAGCATGTAATCAGACTGCATTTGGAACAGTACTGAAACTCTTTGCTGGCTGCTGAAGATGGCTATGCAGTGCTTGTGGGTATGCCTCTAGAGCTTTGTTAGTAGTTCTCAAGTTGAGAACACAACAACTCACCTCATAGAAGTAAAGAAAGAAATATCTGTTACATTCTAACTTAGATGATAAGAACTTTTGTCTAGGAATACTGAAAATGAATGTACTCCCAATCATGTCATTGTTTCACTGAAAGAACAGGTGTATTTCCATGCATAACAAACCAGACAGCCCTTATAAAAAAGCAAACACTAATGTGCACACAGATTACACTAGAGCAGTGGTTATCAACCTTCCTCATGTTGTGGTGACCCCCAACCATTTAGTTATTTTCATTGCTAGTGTGAAAAGGATCTTTCGACCCACAAATGGGTCATGACCAACAGGTTCTTCTTCTTCTTCTTCGCGTTCACCAGCTGTAAACTCTGGCGGAAGGTTCTGGTTGCTCATCTACTACTGAACTGCAGTCCTGCTCCAGAACCTGAGTGTTGCGTGTGCATCAGTTTTACAGATCTCATTCTCTTGAATACAGACTGTTGGTTCCTTGCCTCTCCGGCAGACGCACTCCGTCTTCAAAGGAAGCTCCCCAATTAGTTGACTCTTACAACATGCTTTTGGGGAGGCAGTGGGTCTATTCTTGTTTTCCCCACAATGGGGCCCCGGAACCCACACAGGGGTACCAACAGGTTGAAAACCACTTCACTAGAGACTTTTAATTTTTTCCTAGCCTCATGTATAACAGTGATCATCTTTGAATTCTTACAGATGTTTCCTTACCTCTTCCTGCTTTCGTTTCAGCACTGCATCTTTCTGGGCTGTTTGTCTCTCCAGTGTCTGAATAATCTGATCCATTCTCACATGCTCCTTCCGCAGTTGGTTAAGCTCTCTGCTACACCTATTTTCACATCTTTTGTTTTTATCTACCTCCTCTTTAACTTGTTTTATCAGTCTGACCTGAGAAAGAAAGTTAGACTTTAGTGGTATCACACCTGAAGACAATGGTATAGAAATTTGTTTATGGACATATTTTGTGCTAACTAATAATAGCAAACGCCTATACTCAAAGGTTTCACTAGAATTATCAACGCCTTTACTCAAAGGTTTCCCTAGAATTATCAATGCCTTAACTCAAAGGTTTCACTAGAATTATCAATGCCTTAACTCAAAGGTTTCACTAGAATTATCAACACCTCAACTCAAAGGTTTCACTAGAATTATCAATGCCTTAACTCAAAGGTTTCACTAGAATTATCAATGCCTCAACTTAAAGGTTTCACTAGAATTATCAACGCCTCAACTTAAAGGTTTCACTAGAATTATCAATGCCTTAACTCAAAGGTTTCACTAGAATTACCAACGCCTTAACTTAAAGGTTTCACTAGAATTATCAACGCCTCAACTTAAAGGTTTCACTAGAATTATAAACGCCTCAACTTAAAGGTTTCACTAGAATTATCAACGCCTTAACTTAAAGGTTTCACTAGAATTATAAACGCCTCAACTTAAAGATTTCAGTAGAGTTATCAATGCCTTAACTCAAAGGTTTCCCTATAATTATCAGTGCCTTAACTCAAAGGTTTCAATAGAATAATCAACGCCTTAACTCAAAGGTTTCACTAGAATTATCAATGCCTTAACTCAAAGGTTTCACTAGAATTATCAACACCTTTACTCAAAGGTTTCACTAGAATTATCAACACCTTAACTCAGAGGTTTCACTAGAATTATCAACGCCTCAACTCAAAGGTTTCACTAGAATTATCAACGACTCAACTCAAAGATTTAACTAGAGATCAGAAACATTAAGATACAGAAACACTCAAGATGTCTTTATGCATTGTTAAGCCTCTGGAACAGCCAAGCAAGAGAAAGGGGCGGAGATAACTAGTCAGGCCATAACTGGTAGAATGAGGCATGACAAGGAAAGAGACTAAGAGACAGAAATGACCTCAGTATTAAGATATAGCTATTGTAGCTGTTAAAGCCATGTAGTGATAAGCATTGCATCAAAAATTAGGTTTTGCTATGTATTTAATCTGGTGAACATGACCAGATGGCTGCAGCCTGAATGTTAGTAATCCCAGTGATAGGCGCCACTGAAGTGTTTCTTCTTCTACATTCATAGTTAAAAAGGTGGTTGACACATTGTATTGTGGTTTGCAGCAAGGCTGCAATATCTGCCCCTCTTAACCCTACACATCCAATTTCAGCAAACTCATAATTAGTCAGCTTTCATGTCATGCCTGTTAAGTGGAGCTGTGAGTCTATTCTATTTCCCCTGAACCCACCCAAGCCTGTTAAGTGGAGCTGTGAGTCTATTCTATTTCCTCTGAACCCACCCCAGCCTGTTAAGTGGAGCTGTGAGTCTATTCTATTTCCCCTGAACCCACCCAAGCCTGTTAAGTGGAGCTGTGAGTCTATTTCCCCTGAACCCACCCCAGCCTGTTAAGTGGAGCTGTGAGTCTATTTCCCCTGAACCCACCCAAGCCTGTTAAGTGGAGCTGTGAGTCTATTTCCCCTGAACCCACCCAAGCCTGTTAAGTGGAGCTGTGAGTCTATTTCCTCTGAACCCACCCAAGCCTGTTAAGTGGAGCTCTGAGTCTATTTCCTCTGAACCCACCCAAGCCTGTTAAGTGGAGCTGTGAGTCTATTTCCTCTGAACCCACCCAAGCCTGTTAAGTGGAGCTGTGAGTCTATTTCCTCTGAACCCACCTAAGCCTGTTAAGTGGAGCTGTGAGTCTATTTCCTCTGAACCCACCCTAGCCTGTTAAGTGGAGCTGTGAGTCTATTTCCTCTGAACCCACCCAAGCCTGTTAAGTGGAGTCTATTCTATTTCCCCTGAACCCACCCATGCCTGTTAAGTAGAGTCTATTCTATTTCCCCTGAACCCACCCAAGCCTGTTAAGTGGAGCTGTGAGTCTATTCTATTTCCTCTGAACCCAACCATGCCTGTTAAGTGGAGTCTATTCTATTTCCCCTGAACCCACCCAAGCCTGTTAAGTGGAGTCTATTCTATTTCCCCTGAACCCACCCAAGCCTGTTAAGTGGAGCTGTGAGTCTATTCTATTTCTCCTGAACCCACCCAAGCCTGTAAAGTGGTCACGCAGTCGTGTAAACATCAGATATTCGCCATTATCCCCTAATCTACTCCGTACAGCGCGGATGATGTTAGCTCTTGTCTATGCTTCTTCCTGTTTGCATTGGTGCCTTTCTTGCCAGCTGGTCAACTCTTTCGTTACCATTTACGCCTCCATGCCCATGTATGTAGATCCAGATGATGGAGCTTAACTGTGACTTCTGAATGATTTTGACTCATTCAAAGCGTAGGCCACCTGTAGCGATTTTCTGAAGCATGTTTGTGACGACATACCTGGTAACTTCAGAACATGTTTTTCCACAACCTAATTTTTGCCTGTGTATTTTGAGTTAGAGAGGAAAAATATGCTCCTAGTCTGTAACCTAAATCAAGGTCATCCAGAACAAAGCCAAATTAATTTCTCCTAGACTACAGTTGAAGTCTAACACCCAGACTCTTGTCCAGGAGTCACGTGTTAATAGTCCAGATAACACGGACCTAGCTTATACATAGTGGCTAGAGGTTTTGTTTGTGACAATGAGGAGTCAGATACTTATCTCCTAGCCAGGATCATAGGGGCAGGTAACTGATGATACAAGTAATTATCAGAACATTTGGCAGACTGTAGGGGAAATAAAGATGTGACTCTGTTTATGACCCGAGAAAGTTAAGTCATCCAGACATGATGGTACCAACTGGCAAGCTTTTCACACCTTTTAGTGACACTGGTCAGAACCAGATTTGGGTTAAAGTAACGTTAATCTCCCCTAATAGAGTAGGTCACTTTTCTTTTACAAGTTTGTTGGGCTGATTGACTTTCCTGAAGGTTATGGGTGTGTCCTGCTCTGTTGTTCACTTTTTGTGTTGTCTTGCATTTACATTTTCCTCCCGAGAAAGAGAATGCCTGTGGCATAGGTTGCAGGACTCTCTAAGGAGTTTGTGTTAGGGCCAGTTTCTCCATGTTTTTGGAGTGTTAAAAGCGCTGGCATGCTGAAATATACAACAAGCGATATCAACAGCATTGCGGAACACCCCCTTAACCTTGTACCAAGGTGACAGGTACAGAAACTACCAATCAGAAGGTAGCTAGACTCTATGAACATTGTCACCACCACATGTGGATTTACACTTATATAGTGAGTGTGTGGGTTAGAATCTTAACACTGTACACCCACGTGAAAAATTGGACTAATATTTTAGCAATTTTGGTCTCTCACACACTCCTGGATAATAAAAAAAAAAAACAGCAAGAAGTGGCTCGCACAATAAAATGAAAGTAGCTGTACTTGTTTCCACAGGAGTAGGAAAAAGGTAGTTAGACATCGAGATGAATTACCAATATGTGATTGACATATTTCAAGTATAGGTTCCTGGAGTATTTTCAACAGCTGCATGAAAACTGACCATAGTCTTTAATTACCAACAGGAATTATTTTTGAAGAAAACGCATTGAAAATAAGAAAATTGTTCAAACAATTTTTAAAATAATGGACATTCTCCAGGAATGTTTGATATATGTTGAATGGGAGTAGACCATGAGGATGACCAAGGAGATAATATACAAGCAGAACTATACACACTTGGAGTCACCAACTTTAAAGAGAAGGCCACTCAGAGAGATGAATGCCGCTGGGTAATTTATGTAGTGATGAACTTCAAGAGCTCAGAATTCTGAAGAATGAGAAGATCCTATATATATACTATGTTTTTTGTTTGTTAAAAAGACAAAAAACTCCAGAAAGCATTACAAATAGTTGTAACAAATTAAGGTAGCTTAGTTATTAGCAACTAGAGAGCCAAAGTACTTTGAGAAATTGCTGCTACCAAAGAATGTTCAGGTCAAAGACAGAATTATTCAAATTACCTTGGACTTCTTCATGTCAGACAACTCGTGCTGGAGAGTCCTCAGATGTTGCTCATACTGTAAACTGCTCCTTTGCATCTTAGTGTGTCTCTTCTGCTCACTTTGCATCTTCTTCAGTTCTACTTGAAGTGAAGTCAATCTTTTATCAAATTCTTGTTTCACTTTCCTTGTTGTGTCTACAGGGGAATGGCTCATCTTTTCTAAGGGGGTTTAGGAAGAGAAAATGTTAAAGAAGTTGCAAGATGTAATCTTCATCAAAATGCTGCTAGCATACTCTTTCATTATTATGTCCCACAAACTGTTAGTAATTTGCTTTCAGTGGGTCCAAATGACAAAACATTTATAATGCAAAAAGGAGAAGCACTTTGATACATGCTAATGTCAGCAAATTGTATTTTTATGTGAGTGATAAGCAAATTTATTTTAATAAATGAACAAATAAGTTTGCATCACTACTATACATGCAGACAGAAAGGTAAGAATCAGGTAAACAGTAAGCATTTTAAAAATTATTAGAAAATTTATTACCAGCAAATATAAACACTTGTAAAAGACTTAGCTGACAAATAAGAGGAGCATTATGATAGTGGTAACATCTTAATTCAAATCTCTGGAGGCTGAATGGAAACAGGTGTCGTAGTGTCAGTCATTAACAGTTCATGGATTTCTCATACCATTTCAGCCAGCATCAAGAGTTCCCCAACAATTGCAATAATTGTGTACAGCCAGTCATGTTTATCTTTGAAGTGTTAATAATATTCTAGACCGCACATTATGGTCCATTGTTTTTTTCTGTTTTTTTAAATTGTTTTGTTAATTTACCTATGTAAAGTTAATCTGAAATTCTGAAACATATTGTGGTTTTTCATTGGCTAGATGTGAATTGTATGTATAATTCACTGATTTAAGGTAATGTGGATACAGATCTGGCTAATAAACAGATTTTATTTAGGTGTGTGTAGTTGACCATGTGCTGAATTGCACTTTTTGTTTAGCCAGGTGCTTTCATCATTTGGAAGTGAAACATCTGAATCTGGCTGTAATAATCACCATCATGTGCCCTGCCAAGCAACCTAGGTGCATATGTCTCTACACAGATCACAGTTTCTGGTGTTCTGAATCAATTCCACTGATGATATTCCCCCCATGCCATTGCTTCTTGCGATCAAGCATCATCTCTCTTGGTTTGCCTCTGCCTCTTCTACTCTTGATCTTTCCAGTCACTATATCATTTAACATTTGTACTGCCTATGTAATTAAATCTCTACTTTTTTCTTTACTTCTGTGAGTGCTGATCAAAACCTGTGAATTTATTTATCATATCAGATTTACTGAGTCAGGCACCCCCACCCCCCAAAAAAATATTTGGAAAAGACTACAATGATAACTGGAAACCTAAAGCAAGGACACATTTCTAACTTTACAGCCAGGATATAAAGATAGTTAATGACATACTGGCCAGGGTTTGTAAATACTCTGCCATAAAAGTCTATTACTATTTTGATAGCGAAATAATTATTTTATAGTGCCAATCATTCCACTGTGAAAAAGGTACACAGAAAAACAGAAAAAAACATGTTTTGGAGAACTGTTTCCAACACATCAACTTACATGACACACTTACCAATATCAGATAAGACTCTGTCTCTTTCCATTTCTGTTTCTTTGATTTTTAACTGCAGTTGCTGCACTCTGTTCTCATAATGTGTTCTCAAGGCACTCATCTTTATCTGTGCCAGCTCTAATTCCTCTATCAATCTTTGCTTGATATTGATCTCACAGGTCAGGTTAGCCAAATCATCATGAATGTTGTCTGAATCTGAAAAATGTTAGTTATGTTAATTTAAAAAAAAAAAAAGAAAAAAAAAAAAAAAAGAACCCTAATGCTGTTTCTAGTAGTGCCATGGACTGTACCGGCACTGTTTGTGCCCTTTCCCTCCACACATTCATAGTAGTCATTTCTAATTTATGGTTTAATCTTACTTTTTACTCTTCATAATTAGACTTGTCATATGATACATACAACTTACTGTGAGGTGATAGGTAATAATCCCCCTTTTTTAAAGTGTCCACATGTTTTAACAGAAAAACCCCACTGCAACATGAAGAATTTAACTAGCAACAGTTTAAAATAGACATTTAAGGAAATTTAACTTTTGCAATAATTTTAAAATAATGTACAAATGTCATTACAAATTATGAAAAAAAATCCACATTGACTCAGTAGTAAAGTTACGTAACCTAGCAAGACTGAAGCACAATATGATGAAGAACTGATACCTTCATGGTGGCGCCACAAGTCCTTGAGCAGGCTTTCAGCAAAGTTTAAGTACGGTAAGTGTCAAAACAAAGAGAGAGAGAGAGAGAGAGAGAGAGAGAGTGTTGAGAGTAAGAGAACAGATCACAGATCAGAGAACAGAGAAAGGAAAAGAAAGGTAGGAACAGAAAATGACAGCAGGTCTTGGTTGCCAAACTGAGAGAAACTGTTAGGTGTACTAGGATGGGTAAATAGTATTGACGATCACTGTATAAATACATGAATTCTGTCAGGGAATTTGTGGACTAAACACAGACAGGAGATAAACAGCAGGCTAACATTATGCTTAAAATTTCTGAAAAGTAAAAATGTTAGATTCATATGATGCTACTCACTGCTGGAATTAACCTAAAAGGCACAATGGGTTTGATCATTTAGAAAGAATGCAGCCAGATCAAACTGCGGATGAGACTTTCTACAGCGGAGCATCTGGGTGGAAGGAGAGAGGAAGACCAAGAAAGATATTCTGTCCTATTTTCTTAACAACATAATTTAAATGACTGTAAACAGCTGACCTTTCTCTTCAGAGTCTAAAGAGGCTTCTGAAGCTTCACCTTCATCATCAAAAACCTCTTCATCTTCAAAGTCACCCTGCAATAAACAAAACAAAAATATGCATTATAAGAAAGGAACAACTCCTCTTTGCTGACCAAAGAAACAAATACTGGCAGAGTCAAAAACTAAAAATTACAACACAATAACTGATTTCCTTGAGACCAGCAGTAGGCATGTTAGCCATTCTAGACACCCGCCTCCAGATCGGAAGGTTGTGGATTCAGATCCTGACAGAGTTGAACTTTTTTTCAGAAATGACCTTGACTTCCAGGTCAACCCAGCCTTGAGTGCAATCCTGGGAAGTAAAGGCGACCGGTATGATGCTGACCACATCATCCATCGAGCGCCAATGTCTATAAAAACAAAGGTCTAGCCCTATATACCCAATAAGCATAAAGGCGTGGAAAAGGACGTTTACTTTTTTTTTTTGACTAACGGTTTGTGATGAGTGATCAGTTTATGTACAAGTATAAATTCCTAGAAGTCACCCAAAAATTTTGTTTTCCAGAAAAGCTGGGAAAATATCTTAGAGCAGTAATATAAATCTTTTGAAAACAGATTAAGACACTCTGACAATTTTATGACACTGTCAGAAGTAGACAGTACAAAGTAAAAGAAAAACAGTATTATACTGTAATAACTGGAAAGATTTATAGAAAAGAGAAACAGGAAGAAATAATTACTGACAGCCTTATATTATGCATGGTCTAAAGAGATGGGCACTTAGCACAAACACACTAAATTGTGGACTAGACAGTTAGCACAAACACACTCAGTTGTGGACTTCTAACTTAACATCATCATCATCATCATGTAGCAGGTCCTTTGCAGAACAATGCTCTCATCACGGTCTGCCTGAAAGAAACTCGGTCTCTCGCCAGTTCTCCCGCCTGATGCACTTTCACACTCAAGGAGTCACTTATATCCTGTGCCCATCTTCGTGTTGGTCGGCCCCATGCCCCTCCTTCCTGGTACCATGCCTTCTGCTATAATTTGTTCCAGTCCATCGTGGCGCTTGATATGACCAAAATATTTCAGCTTCTGAGACAGGATGCTGTTTATTAGCCAATCTTTCTTGATGTTAAGATCTTTCAAAATGTCAGTATTTCTCCTCTTCTGTGTCCAAGATATTCTGAGAATCTTTTTTATAGCATTTCAGCTCAAAAACCCCTGTCTTCTTTATTAAGGACTGGGAGACAGTCCACGACTCACATCCGTATGTTGCTACAGGGAAAATGCATGCTCTCAAAATTCTAATTTTGATCTCCTTGCTGGTGCTTAACCATAGACTTTTAAGGCTGTTCAATCTTTACAAAGAACTAAGCAAAGCTGGATAATATATACATACCCAACTTCTGTCAACATCAAGTTTATCCTGGCAAGAGACTTCCTCACTGCCACTGACACCAGGACTGACACACAGCTTGCTCTGACTTCTATGTAATAAAAAAAATTAAAAAATCAGCATACCTTTTACTAGTTACATAACAACACACACACAAAAAATCAGCATACCTTTTACTAGTTACATAACAACACACACACAAAAAATCAGCATACCTTTTACTAGTTACATAACAACACACACACAAAATCAGCATACCTTTTACTAGTTACATAACAACACACACACACAAAATCAGCATACCTTTTACTAGTTACATAACAACACACACACAAAATCAGCATACCTTTTACTAGTTACATAACAACACACACACACAAAAATCAGCATACGTTTTACTAGTTACATAACAACACACACACACAAAATCAGCATACCTTTTACTAGTTACATAACAACACACACACAATTCTTCTACATCACCATAGCAGCAGCTGACAATATATTACATGAAGTCAAAGCTTCAGATGATATAACTTGGGTGTCTGGGGCAAACTTCCATCAATCAGGTGCAAACTCCATAAAGATGAGGCCGCAATGGATCTCAAACATACATTGTCTCTCATCCTAGTTACAGACTCTCTGAAACTGCTGTTTATCAACCTCCTGATGTTATCTTCCCACTTCTTTCACTGTCTACCTCTTGCCTTCATTTTTTCCACTTCAGTATTGTGATTAAAAGTGTGTTATTTCTCAGTAGGGAACCACCATGGTGGAGCAGCTAGACGCTTGCCTGCTGATCTGCAAGTTGTGGGTGGAATCCCGGATCAGGACTACTTTCAAAACTGGGACAGGCAACTGAAACCCAACCTCATAGATACTCCTTGTGATGTACAGTGACCACCTGTCGCGTGCGGATGTGCACCAGAACGCACCAGTACTGAGTGAGAAAATAAGACGTCAAAACAATACGTAACGTTGTGAAGGAATTGTATTCTAGGAGATGAAAGTCGAAGTTTGACCAAGGCGGACGTTTGGGTCTGGCCTTGGTGTGGATCCTTGAGGATGCTTTACTCCGGGATGCCACGGTGGATCCTTGAGGACGTTTTACCCCGGGATGCCACAGTTCGGCAGTAAGCCGGTATAATTTGCAGTTGATGTTTATAGTCCGAAGGAGACGGACGTGTGGATCCTTGAGGACGCTTTACCCCGGGATGCCACATTTCGGCAGTAAGCCGGTATACTTTGCAGTTGATGTTTATAGTCCGAAGGAGACGGACGTGTGGATCCTTGAGGACGCTTTACCCCGGGATTCCACGGAAGCAAACGTTATATAAAGTTGGATCCTTGAGGACGCTTTACCCCGGGACTCCAAGATAGACCTCAGCAGGAAGCTGGTGAATGTTACATTTCGGCAGTAAGCCGGTATACCTTCATTATTTAATTCAGACGGCTGAACTGAATACAAAGATGATTGTCTGGATCTCAAGGTCGGACTGCGACCCCTACTTGGCCTATTTCATCTTGGTACGACACACATCAGCATGAAGCGCCTAAGCACGCCACACCACCCCATAATGGCTGTCTCTCCAATGGACCCATCAATCTGAGGGTTTAAGGTAAATGCACCATACGGTGAAAAATTGAGTATTAAAAAATTCAGACCGCAGTCTGCTACCTAGTCACTGAAGCATCGCTAACTACTATTCTGTCAGTCAGCCTTTGATACTTTCCTCACATCACAATCCACCACGTTAGTTTCCAAGGCACCATCCAAAACTGAGTGTGTTTGTGCTAACTGTCCAGTCAGCACCAAGGTTCCCGGCACCGTCTGTGCCCTTAGAGATCCCTTTATCAACTATACATTCAATAGCTGCAACACTGCGGACTTCACAAACAGATGGGCTGTACAACTGTCCATTCTGGACATTACAGACAGAATTCCTGTCTATCTCAGGATCCACCAAACCCATTAGACAATTCACATGAGTTCCAGCAGAATAAAACCATCTTGTTAAAACACATCGGACTGGAACAACTCATGCACAAACACGTCTTTACACTAAGACTACCTGACAGGTACTGACTGAAACTACCACAGGACTTTTCACACACCAGTCAGCCACATGTAGATCCCATTTTCTCACCAACACTCAGAATTCACGACCCTCATGCTATCAACCCACATGGATCACACATTCCCCACACAACATGGGGAGTTTTCCGTCATCCGTGTATATGGAGTACCCTCTGTTTCCCCCGCTGCAAGTGGCATACATGTTTACATTCCCAAACGTCAACCAACAGATGTATCTGTTGTGAGCCCACGTTCACAAAGCATTGGCTTCATTAACTCTTTACAATCACAGTAAATTTCACATACAACAGTCCCATTTTGATAATATATGTCACAAAGGGATCACAGTCTAATCTGCCACTTCTATACCATGGATAAAATCAAGTCCAGCAACTCTGGCCTCTCTCATCAACGCTTGCTTTCTGGTTTCTTTTGGATGTCCTTGTTTCCAGAATCTGTCTATTTCCCATTCTAGTGCCTGTTTGGTGATTCTCTGCTTGTTTCTTTTCAGGATGGGTCCAACATATGGCCATCTTATCTATTTTTTTAAATGATTATTGCTGGTACTAGCTGTTGAATAATATTAGTTACGTTCACAACATTTTCAAGGAAAAAACCTCGTAGAAAACAGTGCACAAGTCAATTCCCACCTCTTGCCAGCTCTGGTCAGACTGAGTTTCTGAAGCCTTTTGAGTCTCCTCATCTCTTTCTTAGCCTCCTGCAGGACAGAAGTCTCCAATGGATCCGGTGAAGCTGAGGTGTTCATTTCTCCAGTGAAAGAAGAAGACACTGATGCTGAACTGAGTGACAGTCTGGAGGAGGGACTTCTCAAACACCAAACAGATGTTTCAGTGAGGTGCTGACACAAGGACTGCGACTCTGCTAATTTTGCCCTAATTGCAATAAAATAAACACCACAATTATTATTTTTCATAATTAAAATACAGAGAAGATCTTTAAGTGTTTTAATAACATAAATGTGTTTTACTATCCATGTCCCCTCCACACTCCCCCCTCCCCCTAAGATTTAATCTTCAAACTGTTTTAAAATAATATTTTAATATAACTTCATGAATTTTTAAAAAGCAAGAAAACAATGAACTAAATATTAAATTTGTAAAATTGTTAAAAAAAATCGGTAATTTCAAGAAATGCACAAAAGCATTATCAGAAAGAAGAACATCGCTGAACATTTAAAAACAAAAAACAAAAAAAAAACTGTCTTACTAAAGACCAAACAAGAAATTTACCAAGAGAGAGCCACCGAACCCCAAGACATACAGATATCCCTGAAAGCCATGAGTGTAGCAGCTAGACGACTGCCTGCAGCTGCTGCAGATCTGAAGTTCGTGGTTAAAATCCCACTTGGAGCCAGACCAGATTTTCTTTTCAAATATGACCTTGACTCCCAGGTCAACCCAGCCTTATATGGGTGTCGGGCAAAGTCTAAAAAGCAAAGGCAGTTGACGTGATGTTGACCCAATCACCCAGTTAGTCTAAAATATATAAGACTAGCATCATATGGCCGGTCATTGGCATAAAGGGATCTTTTTACTATTTAAAATGGGGTCTTAATGGAGCAATGATGCCCAATACAAGACTCTTAATGTCTATTAGCCTCTCTTGCTCAAGCCTACCTCACCTTCACGTGGTGGACCCTGTTCTTCCCAGCAATCCAGTTTAAGGTTGGGGTCTCAACCCCCAGCAGGAAACTGGATGGGACAACAAACAAGGTAAAGGCAAAAGACAAATGGATGAGCCTACTCTCTGTGTATGATCACAGTCTAGCCTAGCAAAACAAGGTGCTGAAGTCGGAGGCACCCAGCCAGGAGGCGCACCACAGCAATGTGGATGCCACACGCCATTAGGCGAACGAAAGAAGAAGAAGACTATTTAAAAATAACAATCCCCATCTCTTAAATGACCAGGTGTACGGATACACACACAAAAAAAACCTGCAACCTCCCCCTCCCCCCCCCCCCCCCTCATGTGGGTTCTGGGGCCCCATTGTGTGGAAAACAAGAACAAACCCACTGCCTCCACAGCAAGCATGACGTAAGAGTCGACTAACTGAGGGCTTCCTTCAAAGTCGAAGTGCATCTGCCTGAGAGGCAAGGTACCAACAGTCTGCATATAAATAAGCTGAATATGTAAACAGATGTGAATGCAACACTCAAGTTCTGGAACCAGACTTAAGTCCAGAAGTAGACAAACAACCAGAACTTTCTGCTGGAGTTTACTGCCGGTGAACATGAAGAAGAAGCAGATATTCAAAATGAAAGATTCAGATCACAAGTTCTTTTAAGCACTGTTTTTGTTCTGTTAATGGTCCAAAGAAAAGAGAAGATAAGCTGACCTTAATAACAACAGACATAAGACAACAATGGAACACAAGGTCTCGTAAAAAAAACCAAAGAGGAAACTTGATCCCAAAGAAGATCCCTTGAAGTCACATATTTAACTAAAGTTTGTGTGTCAAATCACCATAACCCAAATTGTGACTGCTTTTAATCAGTCAGTAATACAACCTATGGTGATCAGGAGGCCAGTTATACAGAACAGAAGTGAAGTTAATCAGCCATAATGAATGTGAAACATGTTTCCATTCTTCGAGTGTGTACAGTAACAGCAGTAATTATAGGATCTGTATTATACCAAAGTTAATTGTAAAACAAGGGATACCCAGGCATTGTCACTGTTTTCCCTTAATGTCATTTGTGACAAAGTTCAAGCCATAAACAGCAGTGAAAATAAAAATAAAAACTACATTGGATGCAGAACCTAGACAGTAAATTAGTTAAGTTAGTCACAGGTGCATAAATGTTCCATTCCTGGGCTAGAGAAAAACATAGAAATACAGGTCACTGTCCCAAGTGAACAGCTGAATAAACAACAGTTCTGGCAAAGCCAACATTAAATGCATAAAGTAGTCACACTGGTGCTAGTTTATTATTAATGGCAAAACAGCAGCTGCACATGTATTACTGCATAAGGCACAGTTAGTTGCATGACAACAAGCCACCCTTGTTAATTATATTCAGAAACCAACAATCTAGGAACAGCATGTAATGGCTGACGACATTAGTCCTGTGTTGATTTCTTATTCTTCTTTGGCTTCCTGTATAGTGCTCTTGTCTGGCCACAACCTTTTTAACTGGCCGTTTTTTTCATAGTGCTCTTGTCTGGCCACAACCTTTTTAACTGGCCGTTTTTTTCAGTCTGGTCATGATTGCACATTTACAGACATCACTGGGTTCTCGCAAAAGTCTCACTTCTTATAGAGCATTCTGTATACCGGCATAGTCCATCAGCTTGCTCATTTCCTTGCGCACATGTGACAATATGTATCAGGAGAAAGCTGATCATTCACTGAAAGGCACAAATATTACAGCTCTGTTGCGGTCAGACAAAACACAACTAATGCCCTATAATAGAGAGATGAAGAAGAAGAAGAACAATAATGCGGTCAGACAAAACACAACTAATGCCCTATAATAGAAAGATGAAGAAGAAGAAGAACAATAATGTGGTCAGAGAAAACACAACTAATGCCCTATAATAGAGAGATGAAGAAGAAGAAGAAGAACAATGTTGCGGTCAGACAAAACACAACTAATGCCCTATAATAGAGAGATGAAGAAGAAGAAGAACAATGTTGCGGTCAGACAAAACACAACTAATGCCCTATAATAGAAAGATGAAGAAGAAGAAGAATGTTGCGGTCAGACAAAACACAACTAATGCCCTATAATAGAGAGATGAAGAAGAAGAAGAAGAACAATGTTGCGGCCAGACAAAACACAACTAATGCCCTATAATAGAAAGATGAAGAAGAAGAAGAACAATAATGTGGTCAGAGAAAACACAACTAATGCCCTATAATAGAGAGATGAAGAAGAAGAAGAAGAACAATGTTGCGGTCAGACAAAACACAACTAATGCCCTATAATAGAGAGATGAAGAAGAAGAAGAACAATGTTGCAGTCAGACAAAACACAACTAATGCCCTATAATAGAAAGATGAAGAAGAAGAAGAAGAATGTTGCGGTCAGACAAAACACAACTAATGCCCTATAATAGAGAGATGAAGAAGAAGAAGAAGAACAATGTTGCGGTCAGACAAAACACAACTAATGCCCTATAATAGAAAGTTGAAGAAGAAGAAGAAGAATGTTGCGGTCAGACAAAACACAACTAATGCCCTATAATAGAGAGATGAAGAAGAAGAAGAACAATGTTTTAAGAAACTCTAAGACAAAGTGACTTGTTGACTCAGCTTTTATCAACATTCTGATGGTATGCAGGAGCAATGGTGGTAAGTTCTGTGAGAATAATTTATTTATGTAGCTGAAATATTTGACTGTGAGTTCACCTGTTCAAGGCACATAATTGGAAACAAAATACACTCATTAATTCTAGCAGATGCACAGCATAAATGCAAAGTATTCTGATTTCAGATAATTTGTATAGGATTTTTTTTTATAAATGCAGCAAACGGTGCAGATGAATTATCTGCTTCAGCTAACACATAGACCACCCACTGCACAAACACAACACAAAAGTAATGCACCTCAAAAGAGGCCGCTGCTGGATGGTCAAGGCTGAAGATTTAATCCAGCATGAATGTGACCTAGACAAGATCAGTCTCGGAAAAGAATGGACAAATTCACCAGCAAATATCATCACATCTCTTAGGTTGTCATCACACCGGGACTGTACTGCAGGGATCAGATTCTCACAGTCGTAGACACAGAGGTAAGGGCACTGACAGATCAGCATTCATACCAGAAAACATGATCATCTACACAGCTAGATCCGTGAAGCGCGGATCAAGGTCAGCATGGGCATACACAGCACAAAGGCTGGGGGAAACAATACAGGAGGACAGCGGCGCTTACCAGACAATCACGTCAAGCTTGACCATGGAGATAGCCGCTGCTTCTAGAGCACTACCATGGGTATCCGAGCAAACCGCCACACAGATAGTAATTGTATCAGACTCCATGAATATGTTTCAGAAGAAAGCAACAGGCCGTATGCGCTCTGAATGGGTAGAAAGCATTTGAAAATCGCACTTAATCTCCCTCACCAGGATCTATACACCTGGTTATGCGGGCATAAAGGGTAATGAGCAAGCGGACTAACGTATGTCGGAAGAAGCATGGACAGAGCAGATATCATCACCGCTGTATGGACTGGGCTATTGGACACTAACACGATTGGGTGACATGGTAGTACAGCATGGTGAGGCAAATCAATGCTGCTTTCAAGGCCGAGAGAGGATGTTTTTAATCAACCTCTCATGGGAACAATTAGTAGAAGTACTTTGGAGTGGCTGCTGCATCTGAGGACTGAGCCTGCATAAGAATGCCTAAGTGCAGTGACTGTGATGACATAACATATTTTAGCACAAGACAAACTCACCTCAGATCTTCAATTTCCTGAATGTATTTCCGTATTAGGTTTGAGGTATCCACACTTGAAGCTTGACCTGTAGGGATCCATTTACAAACACTCGCTGAAAACATCTTTATCTTCTGTTAATTTCATTGACTAAAGATTACACACTTTAAAAACACTGGCTGCAGATTTGGATGGTAGTATGCTCAACTAGTCTCACAAAAGAATACATAACAATGTTCTCTGAAGTGAGGTCACTGCACTGACATGAAACTGAACACATCTTTGAATGACCTTTAAAAAAGATGATAGATAAACATCCTACAGTTTGCCAGTCTAGCATGGAAAATGTGTCATTTACATTTACTAACTGAGAATTATAACACTCTTGTAAGCACCATACTGGAGGGAAAAGTCAAATGCAAACAAGTAAGAGGTAGTCACTGATACAAGTGGGATGATAATCTAAAGACATGGACTATGGTCTGCCTCACAGAGTATACACAAGCAGGAAAGAAAGAACACTTTAGAGATCAGTTTAGGCCAACCTTGTTGTGTGTTGTTTATTTATTTTGTATATATGTCTAGCAGAAATGTATCAGGTTCATGCATCAGTAAACCAATCATGGGTAAATCACTGGAGAACCGCTGAATGTGACTTAATTAACATGTAACCTGAGTTAAGTCTCGGACACAAAACTTAACCTTCAGACCACGTCTGAGGGCAGTTTGTTCGAGCGAGTCCTACCGATAGGACCACTGAGTTTCTAGTGCTAGCCATTATTGTGGCCCAGTTGCTTTATGCTGTGAGTGTGTTAAGCTGTGTGTGTGTGTTAAGCTGTGTGTGTGTTAAGCTGTAAGTGTTCTGACTCAACAGACATTGTACCGTTGTGATGTTTCTGATGTTCCAGAACTCTTGAGTCAGTTACCTGTTACAGTGCATTTGTTGGCAGTTATATTGTCTTTTGGCAACAAGACTGAAATAGGTATTTCTTCACATGTAGTTACGTCGGGGGCTTATTTTTCACCAGTTTGTTGTGGTTACCCATGTTCACATTAATGTTTGGATAACGGCTTGCTTACCAGCACTAAAGGGTTGGTATACAAACTTTTGGGTATCATGTGAGCAGTGCTCTTTGCTTCACCACCAAGTGCAGTCTGGCTTACACAGGAACTCCAGCATTGAATTATTGAATGAATCCGGTCTTCATTTGAAACAGCAGAGTTTCTTGGCCTGCATGCAGGTTCCCACTAGTGCATGTCGTTGTTGAAGACAGAGTGTTAATATTATTGTTGAGCAACTGAATCTTTTGTTGATTGGGAGAGACAAGAAAGACGTTCATCACGGTTCATTACTTATCATCGTATCACCATTCATTACTACTCATCATTGTTAAGCGTATTCAAAAAAGGCGGCCAACGAATAACTTGGGTAGTGTCATCTGTTGCAGTTTTAGTAATGTACAGTTGTAACTTGTATTTAGAAAGACCTCATGGGACTCTAGTAATGTATAATATGGCAGTTCCATACATCAAAGTCTAGATACTCGTTTGATCACTAAAACTGTACCCGATTTAATGTGTTGCCATCTGCCATTTGGTGGTTCTCATAAAAAAACATAAGTGGATGTATTGCAACAAACCTCCATTGTGGAGATGACACCTGTTAGACTGAACTTAAATATTCTCATTTAAATTGTAAAATTATTGAAAAATAAAGTGGAAATACACAAACATATGTAAAGTAACTGTTAAAATATGATGAAAGTCAACCGAGGACATGGTGTTATTTCTCGCATGTTCACACTGAGACATGGTCACTTTTATGCTGGCTTTGTTTGTTTTTGCTTTACAATCGTTTACATGTTATCTTCTTCTTCTTCTTCTTCTTGTTCACAGGCTGTTAACTGTGACAAACAATTCTGGTTGTTTGTCCACCTCTGGGCTTTAGTCTTGTTCTAGAACCTAAGTGTTGCACACACATCCGTTTCACCCATGTAGGTTATTTGTATGCAGACTCTTGGTTCCTTGCCTCTCAGGTAGATGTACTCTGACTTTGAAGGTTGCCCCTAATTAGCCGACTCCTATGACATGCTTGTTGTTGAGGCAGTGGGTCTATAAATTAAGACATTTCCACGAGATAACGCCACCTAAATGTTATTTTTTTGTAGCTATGCTCTTTACCAGTTTTTCTTAAAAGATGCTCAGGGAAAAACAACCTGGAGTATTGTTGTTAGCAGGACTCCTCGTAAACAAACCTCTATAGCTGGAAACTGGCCTTTATGTGGCTATGGCCCAAACCTTAAACACCAGGTTTTGTGCTCCTCGAGGTCAGAGAGTGAACACAAACACTTCACTCTGAAGTGTATACAAGTTACCAGTTCAGAGTAATGTGCAAACAAATCTTACCATCACTTCCTACAAGAGAAATTAGGGCAGCATCTCCAAGTAACTGTGAATTCCTCGTTTTCATGGCTTCAACTGTGTCTTGTAATGCCTTGATACGGTACCACAGTTGATCATTCTCTGACTGCAGAAGGGTGTTCCCAACAATCATGTCACTTAAAGACTCTGCACTCTCTGTGTCCATGGTTTGTTTGCCCTGGAAACATAACATATCTTTGGGCTTTTGTTCTTATTTTGTTTCATATCCGTAAGAAAACAATGCTGTTACAGACAGATTAGGCAGAAAGACAATCTCATAGTAAACAATGCCTTATTGATCTGTACCTCACACATACTAGGTCATTCTTGTGCATAACTTCTCAAGGGAACAATCAGTAGAGATACTCTGGGGTTGTTTCTGCACTGGAGGCCTGAGTACACATAGGCATGCCCAATGTTCAGTGTTGTCAATTGTGGTAACAAAATATTCTTGTCCTTAAAAAAATTACCAACTTTTCCCTTACTGATTGTACTCTTTGCAAGCCACATAAGGTGGTAGTGGTATATCCATGCATCCGTTTATGAAAAACAAAACAAAAAAATCAACCACATTCAACCTACTGCAAGTAGTATGGTCATAACTGTGATATGGTTTCTGTGTGCCAGTTATGTTGGTTAAGAAATGTTAAGTGAACTAAAACTAGTGGCTTGGTACTCTGGTACCTAGTGAGAGTGGTTGGGGAAGGGGGCTGGTATGCAGTATACACACTGTCACAACCCTATTAAGTACAGTCCCCCCCCCCCCCCCCCAAAAAAAAAAAAAACCCAAAAAAAACCCCCCCCCAAAAACCAAAAAAAAAACCCAAAAAAAAACCCCAAAAACCCAAAAAACCCCCCCCCCCAAACCCAAAAAAAACCCCACCCCCCCCCCCCCCAACCCCCCAAAAAACCCCCCCCCCCCCCCCCCCCCAGGGAAGGATTTGAGTTTTAAAGGAAAAGAGAACCAAAAAAAAAGGGGTGATGGAACAAGGGGCAAAAAAAAGAAACTAAACCAGGGGGATCCGAAGGCTGAGAAAAGGGGGTAAATTTTAAAAAAGTTACCGGGCCCTAAAAAAAACCGGTGTTTATAGGGAAAAAATTTTAAGGGGTAAAAGGGTATTTTTAAAGGGGGTTACCTTTCCAAAAAAAAAAGGGGGGGAAAATTTTAAAATAAAAACAACCCCTTTGAAAAATTGAAAAATTTATTTTTGGGGCTTTAAAATTTTTTTTTAAAAATTTTAAAGAAAACCTTTAAAAATTTGACCAAACCCTGAAAAAATTTTTTTCAGCAAATTTCCATTTCCAAAGGGGGAACGGGGGAAAAAAAATACCCAAAATTTGAAAAAGACTTTTGTAAAGCGGGTTGTCAATTCCGGCCCGCGAAAGTTTGAAAAAAATAAAATTTTAAAGCTAAAAAAAGGGGGTGTGCAAGGGGGCACACAGAAACTTTTTTTTTTAAAAAGGGTGCGGGCCCTACGGAGCCAGAAACCTTTGGGGAAAAAAGAAATCCAGAAAAAAGGAAAAAAAAAATTTTAAAGGAAAAAGGGGGGAATATTAATGTTTTAAAAAGACTGGTAAAAAAAACCCCAAATCCAAAGTGAAATTTTTTGTAAGAGGGGAAAAATTAAAAGGAAAAAGGGTAAATAACCCATGTATGGGATATTACTTTAAAAAATTTAGAAAAAAAAAGGGCGCCGAGGGGGCCTAAAGGAAAAAAAATTAAAAAGTTTTGGGGGGAGTCTAGAGTGATATAATGGATTTGACGGGTGAATATATTGTATGTCGAACCTTTTCAGGGAAGAAAGAAAAGTATGAGTTGGCATGGGCCAATCTCGAATCTGCCTACTGCACAGGTAGAACAAAATTTGCAGTGCTAGCAGACCCTGTTGCTGATATTATCCTTGGCAACTGTAAAAATGTAAAGGATGTCTCTGAAAGTGAGATAATCGAGTGGCAGAGGGACAACATAACTTGCAATGTTGTAACTGGACAGCAGTCAGTGAGAGAGAGTGATGTGAATGAAAGTGTATGTATGAAAAATATTTTAACTGTCAACACATCAACTCAAACAAACCTTTCAGAGAATTTCTACACAAATAAAACAATTGAAATCTCCCCCGATAATGTTTATTCGGAAGAACTGTTACCAATCCCTTCTAAACCAACTGACAAATTAGTGGTTGAAGAGTTCCATAATAGAACTGTCATTCCTGACTCTAATGTTGTTGATACGACAGATATTCTCTTGTCTGTCCTACAAGACTTACCTGCAACCAAACAAACCCTTACACCTAAGACTAACCAACAAATTTCAGAAACATCTACACAGAAAGCTGAAATTGATAATGTATATGATGTGCCAGGCAGATTTACACACATTTACCAGCATTTACTGCTAATAGTCAACAAACCGGTCAAAATAAAACATGCTTTATTATTTCTCATATTGCAATGTATATTGTTGATATGCACATGTTTATTAATGATGCCTCATAGATTACCTATTGGTCAAGGATCCCAACATTTTGGATTTACAGAAAAACCCTCAAAAGGCCAAATTTATCTTGAGGATTTCCCCAAAATTTTCCCAACTACCAATAAGGAGATCCGAAGCTTACTCGACCTCATCAATCATTACAACCAATTTACCCCGAACATTATCCAGGAAAATGTATTTTTCACTAAACCATTAAAAAGGGAGCATTCCAATACAATTGAGTGGAACCGAGAACTAGATCATACTTTCACCAAAAGCAAAACTCTTTTCTCCAGTTCCCCTATTTTAAATCTGTCTAATATCATATTACCATTTGTTCTCAGATATCATACCAGTGGTACGGCAGTTGCGGTATGTCTGATGCAGTGTGATGGCGAGATGTTACACCCAAACTGCTGTGTGAGCAGTAGGTTGTCTCCAGCCCAGGTACACTATGTTACGGCAGTGATTGTCTGTGTGACAAGACTCAATCATTACCTCCTAGGCAGACTTTTTGTCCTACAATCAGACAACCAGCCATTGCTCGTCATTAAGTCTGGTGCCCCAAAGAACAATCGAATCGCCAGATGGGCACTACCACTGCAAGATTTCCAAGTCACAACTACACATATCAAGGGCAACAACAACAACCTGGCTGACCTATTAAGCCGGCTGTAAAACTATTGATTGTCTAGTTGTATCCTGAAACTGACAGTCTGGTACCTTCAGAAAATTAAAGACTGTGTGAAACATTGTCTTCATATATTCATGCCTTCCTGAATGACTATATATTGTCTCATAACGGAATTCTACACCAAGTTTCATAGATCCAGTTGTCAAGTAGCAGTGTATACAAGTACTGTTCTAGCCTAAAACCAGTGAACTGAACAATCGTAAAAGATTACCCAACAGGAAGATAGAGGTGATGATCATTTTTGCACAATTTTTATTTGTATATTTTTCTTATTTATTTTGATTTGTAACTTTTGTGTTGATATCTATGATGAGTAATTTATCTAAATTTATTTTTCTTATTTATTTTGATTTGTAATTATTGTGTTGGTATCTATGATGAGTAATTTATCGATATTTATTTTTCTTAATTATTTTGATTTGTAACTATTGAGGTGGTATTTATAAAAGGGAAATAATTTTGAGTTTGAAAATTATTTTATGTATATTTTGCTTATTTATTTTGATTTGTAAATTTTATTGTTTTGTTGGAAGGAATATAGTGTAATATTATTTGTGGGACAATCCATTTGGATTTTACAAATATATTTTCTTTTCTTTTCTTTGCTAAAGATTTTTGGCTAGATCACATAAGTAATGTTAATTGTTTGATTTGCAATCATTTTTGTTTTAAAATTCTCAAATTGCAATATTAATATTCTTCAGTATTTGAAACTTAATTTGAAATCCATTACTTTTATTAAAAGTTTCAATGAGTTTAATATTAACTGAGTGTCGTATGGGCACTAAATGTAATTGTTAAAGTATATATTAGGCAATAGTGCATTATGAGTAGATAGTTTTGTAAACTAGTAAACTTTAAAATAACTGACAATTTAGTTTGGCAGTAAAATGAACTTATTTTTATTTTTTTTTTTCCTCTTTAAATTGTTTATTTTGCTTTCTAAAATTGATGATGGACAGTTTAAATGAGAGTTAGATTGTACTTTTACAAGGGCACTCACATGGAGAGTTAATGATGTTGTAACTAATAATGCATATATGGAGATTGCATTTGAGGAGTAGCACTATCCTTGGAGGATGGGAGTGTGTCCAACTGGCCACAGATTTGTTTACTGCCTATTTTGCACTGTGGGTCATATGGGGTGATTTGTGTCTTGGCAGGTACTGCGGATTCGCGGACACATTATACGACTGTAGGTCGGGGAGTCAGGTCATGACTCCTTTTCACAACCATGGACAAGCCTTATGGAGATAGTCCATGACGCCCACTGTTATAAATCACGGTGTCGTTGGTTAAACGGCTTGGGAGTGTATACAGTGGCGTCTTACTTGCACAGTAAGTGAAGTAAGGTGTGATTGGGTCCCGGACGATTTGGGTGTCCACCCAAATTATTATTTATATCATTACCCATATGATTTGAAGGTGTAATGAGTAGTGACGTATTTGTGTCAAGGGCTGATACCATTTCTACCCATTAGGGAGGAGCTTACCCATTGAATGTATATACCCATTAAATATGTGCCAGATAGTCTGTCCTTAGGTGATTGACCCAAAAGTACATGACATATTTTTTTTTTAGGTAACTAAATATTGACGATAAAATTTAAAAACATGACTGTACATGATGGCACGCCATGCTTTGCTGATACTTGACTTTGTCAGGAAGTATCAGTTCAGAGGAAGGGTGAATGTCACAACCCTATTAAGTACAGTCAGTGTACCACACCGTAAGGTGTGCACCCAGGGTTGACACAGAGGTCAGGGCCGTCACTGGTCGAGTCCGTTCTGTGATCGCACGGCGAAACCAGCGCTCAGGATAAAGCAAGAAAGCTTGAACTGTGTTTTAGTAACACGATGTCTGCTTCTGGGACTGAGCTGGTGAACGGGGTCAAGAGACACGAGGGAGGAGGAAGAAGGACATTCGGTGTGCGTCAGTCAGGAAGAGAGGAACGTTTAGCAAGACAGTTGTGTTATAGTATTAGAGTTAGGATATAGCTGTTAGTGACTGGATAGTTTATGTTATAGTATTAAAGTTAGGATATATTTCTGTTAGTGACTGGATAGTTTATGTACAGTTTTGTGTTAGGATAGGATAGTTCTTGTGTAGAGTATTTATGTATATGTGCTGTGAGAGAGTGGCTAACCTGGACACTCTGACCCTGCACTAAGACAGAGACTGTGACAGTTTGATTGGGTCAGCGTGGCGATAGAAGAGAGCGTATCCTGCCGGATTGTGGTTTGTACACCAGAGTATTGCCTGTCGCACGTACTGGGGACGGGGCGATTGTAAAGCCCGTCCAGCCAGAGGGTCCAGGCAATAGGTGGCCACACGGCGGGAAGTCAACTGTCTATGTATTACCTGTACTTCCAATAAAGATTGTCGTGTGTGCTCTGTGTGCGTTCGGGTTCAGTGTGTGTTGTAGGTTAGTCTGTCTGTCATAGGCCTAGTTAGCGAGCCACGGACCGGCAAGGTCATACCAGAGGTTTGTGACACACACCACAACACATATAGAGACATACATGTACAATTACATATATGCACATAACATACACATGGGAATGCACATATACATCTTTGCACACACACACACACATCCATACACACACACACACATCCATACACACACACACACATCCATACAAACACACACATCCATACACACACACATACACACGCATGCCACCATAGGGATGCATGGTTACATGTCTGCATACACACACACACATACACACACACATCCACACACACACAGACTCAAGGGAGCCACCATGGTGTAGCGGCCATAAGCTCGACTGTGGATAGGAAGGCCATGGGTTCAACTCTCGATGGACCCGGATTTGTTTTCTTCAAATGACCTAGCTCCCAGGTCGACCCAGTCTTAAATGGGTACTAGTGTTGTATATTTACCCTATAGTTTTGCCTATTTTATACTGACACATGCTGGCCATATCTAATTTCATAATTCTGGCTTTAAAAAAAGCTGGAGAACACATTGTTCACAAACTAACTTATGTTGTATACTAACTAGTTGATCAGAAGCAGTCTTTTGAGGCAAGGGTGTTTTAAAAAACAGAAAGTCATCTGTGTACTTTATTCATATCAAAAATACTTCGGCAATTGGGAATTACAAAGAATATCCGGTACAAGAATCAAACTGTCCTAATTTGTTTTCAATGGGCAGTCTGTATATAAAAATCTATGAGAAATATACCAGGGGCTGGACTAGACAGTCATGATATAAACAACTTACATTATGCTGATAGTGATATAAACAACTTACATTATGCTGATAGTGATATAAACAACTTACATTATGCTGGTAACGATATAAACAACTTACATTATGCTGATAACGATATAAACAACTTACATTATGCTGGTAACGATATAAACAACTTACACTATGCTGTTAGTGATATAAACAACTTACATTATGTTGATAAGTAAGTCTTGACAGCATAAGAAACTACATAGAATGATATATATTGTGACTGTGATATGTGGGGGGTGAGGAGCGGGGGTTTAACTTGAATAACAAGAAGTCAGATGTAGTAGGAACATGAAAGATTGGATGTGTCTAAACGTGTAATTTAAGTTAAAGGTACTATTTAAAACAAGCATAGACAAATTCAAAAATCTAAGCATCAGGTGGAAAAAAAGAATGTAACTGGTCAGGTAGAAATCACATTTTATTAAAAGAAAATCTCATACAATAAGTCTTTGTCAAAGTCAGCCCTGTTAATGTTGGCTAGACAAATATGTCTTGCTAGTTACAACTATAACATACGGCTGTGAACTCTTGACAATTAGTAGGAAGCAACAACAACAAATCACATGAGATCTCAAAGTTTTAACAATGTATCAACATCATGGCACACGGGTAGTAACCCATTAGTGCTCCGTTCTTCTTCTAACACAAGTCTGGGTCTGAAGAAGCTCAGCAAAGTGCACATGCTCTATGGCACCGGTGAGGATCCTGAAATACTTTTACTTTTTTATTTTCTTGCCCACAACGGAAAAATGTCCATCACCTCCAGATTTTTCCCATGCAGCACCATTAGTCTACTCTTTTTGATTTCCAACTGCCAAGGAATTTTTAAAGTGCGCAACAGTGCATTTGGGCGTCCGATCTCACTACCCAGACACCAGAGGCAATCACTAAAGTCAAAGTCCACATGAAAAATGGACTAATTCAAGTGGTGATCTTTACTTTTAGATATTAGAGGTGACAAAGTGTCAACACATGGATCGATTCAAGTGGTGATCTTTACTTTTAGATATTAGAGGTGACAAAGTGTCAACACATGGATTGATTCAAGTGGTGATCTTTACTTTTAGATATTAGAGGTGACAAAGTGTCAACACATGGACTAATTCAAGTGGTGATCTTTACTTTTAGATATTAGAGGTGACAAAGTGTCAACACATGGACTGATTCAAGTGGTGATCTTTACTTTTAGATATTAGAGGTGACAAAGTTTCAACACATGGACTGATTCAAGTGGTGATCTTTACTTTTAGATATTAGAGGTGACAAAGTGTCAACACATGGACTGATTCAAGTGGTGATCTTTACTTTTAGATATTAGAGGTGACAAAGTGTCAACACATGGACTGATTCAAGTGGTGATCTTTACTTTTAGATATTAGAGGTGACAAAGTGTCAACACATGGACTGATTCAAGTGGTGATCTTTACTTTTAGATATTAGAGGTGACAAAGTGTCAACACATGGACTGATTCAAGTGGTGATCTTTACTTTTAGATATTAGAGGTGACAAAGTGTCAACACATGGACTGATTCAAGTGGTGATCTTTACTTTTAGATATTAGAGGTGACAAAGTGTCAACACATGGACTGATTCAAGTGGTGATCTTTACTTTTAGATATTAGAGGTGACAAAGTGGAGGCATGTGAACTACTGTGTACTTCTCACTATAGTTATAAGCTGCTTTTGTCACTTCTCCATTTGAAGAATCAAATACATGGCTTTTGGCACACATCTCTCAGTACATCTGTCATACAGAAACCTTTATGGGCTCTTGAACAACTCAGGAAAAAACTGCAGAACAATTGGATCCTCAGAGAGGTGAGTGTGTTCTAATCAATACATAACCAGTTTATATGTTTGATGATATCAAAAATGAAATTCCCTGTGTGGATTCCTGCGTCCAATTGTGGGGAAAACACGAATAGACCCACTGCCTCCCCAACAGGCATGTTGTAAGAGTCTATTAATTGGGAGCTTCCTTCAAAGTCAGAGTGCATCTGCCTAAGAGGCAAGATACCAATAGCCTGAATACAAAAAAGCAAAATCTGTAAAACGGATGCACACACAAAACTCAGGTCCTGAAACAAAGCCAAAGTCCTGAAATTGACAAGCAACCAGGTTTTTCTGCCAGCGTTTACAGCCAGCGAACGCAAACAAACAACAACAAAGGTGAAATGGTTCAATTAAACCAGAGAGAGGCCTGGTAACTTTTATCCAATCATTGGTTAAGTGCCAGGGTTTGTTAACTCTTTGAGTCCCAAGGAACGCATCATACGTTAATAGGTTTCTACCTAGAGACCCAATAAATGCAAGATGCGCCAATTTTACATCTCTTTTGACTACCATTTGGGCATCTGATGCTAAACCCCTTGGGACTCAAATAGTTAACCTAAAGCCCACTTGGATTTTTTGAGTTTTGCTCAAGTACAATGGTCCACATTTCTCAAGAGTGGAACCAACAAATTTAGAGAGCCAGAAAAAAGAAAAAACAAGCAATAAACTATGAATCAAACTTTGTGCACTTACAATCATCCTTATTTTACCACTTTCTGATGCAGGAAGGGGTGGGGTGTAGGTTAAGTCTGAGGATTTAGGGGTGATTGTTCAGAGGCCATAAACTTTGTAGGTTAGTATTTTTTATTTTTTTGCCCACAACGGAAAAATGTCCATCACGTCAATGAGGAATAGAACTTCGGTGTTCTGAATGACAGCCAAGTATTCTAACACTTACAATATCCATGCACCTAGAGTTTTAGAGAAACAGATTTTATAGATGGTTATAATGAGAAAACTGCCTCTTAGTCTTACCGTTTTAAAATCCATCAATTCTGCCTGCAGTGACATAATTTCAGCTTTCAACAAAGCTAGTTGTTTACTCGCTTTGTCCTGATTAGCAATCACATTGTTTCGTATGTTGCGAGCACGGTTTGCATATTTTAAAGTATTCATTGTTTCCATGAAGTCTCTGTCTGAGGGTGATATGCAAGCAATCATAAGAGTGTGACTGCAGAAGAAACAAAATAATACAAATTATTTTAATAAGTGTTATACAGATTTCTCTCTCTCTCTCTCTTTCTCTCTCTCTCTCTCTCTCTCCCTCTCTCTCTCTCCCTCCCTCCCTCTCTCTCCGCTCACACACATGCACAATCAGGGTGTCACGGTAGGATTATTATGATATGGTTTACTGAAGAACAAACTGAACCATGTTCCTAGATTTTTCCTATCTTCATACTTTTAAACATAAAATAAACATTGTATACAAAAGGAAGACACACTCTGCAATAACACATGAACCCTAATATTCACCCAAAAGTAGATTTTTAGCTATTGATGGCATTTCCTTAACTGCTAAGGAAGTCTTCGCTAGCAAAAATCAGTTTTACTGTTGTGCCAGGACATGTAGGTGTAGAAGAAAACAAACAAGCTACAGTAAAACTTTGATTAACCATCACCGTCCAGGCCAGACCTATGATGGATACACAAAAAGACATATAACAGAAATCTCTAAATTCATATGTATGTTAACATATTTCTCTGCAGGCTTGGGATAAAAATGAAAATACAGCCCTTAAAAAGTAAATAACACATACTTATTGTTTTTAATTTGACAAAACGATCAATTTAAACTTCAATATAGGAATAGAAACATACAAAAATGTATTGTTATACTATAAAACCTATGTTACTTTAAAATAATCTGTCATCTCCTTCTGTATGTTTGTCCTGCAACAGGTTCAGGCAAGAGTTTTTTTTTGTTTTTTCACCTTTTCTTCAGGTTAGATACAAAAGCGTCAGAAGAGGCAATGGCGACATTGAAAATAGCATCCTTTATGCTGCAATTTTCTTTAATTTTTTTAGGCAATGACGGATAACAAAAACTGATGGTTAATCAAGTGACGGTTAATTGAAGTCTTACTGCAATAGGTTTGATGGCCAAGCTACTGCAGAAAATAAGTGAGCAATGAACCAAGCTGATATACTGAAAGCCCTCAGAGAAGCAGAGTGAATAAATGATTTTAAAAAAAAAAACACTTCGTAACATTGACCAGACTGCATATAAAAAGGGATTAAGCCAGACAAAAATTCTAATAGGAAGCAAAAGAAGAATAGTAAACCAACTCAGAACAGGTATCACCAGACGCTGAGAGATATTCCGAGAAATGAATCTAAACATTTCTCAATGGAGTGATTTAATGTGCAGGGAGGGTGATCTGCCAACTAACTAACTAAGCATCCTGAAGTAGTAGAGGACAGTAAAGGGCATTTTGTGCGACCTTCCGTGACATAGGAGTGGAGCAATTATGGGGCGACCTGTGTGCTGAAATGGAACTGAAGGCTCAACTACGAGCTACCAAGTATCTAATGAAGTCCTATTGTTTTTTTTTCTAATAAAGACAGTAAAAATATCTGAATGCATATGTGCTTGTTTTTTTTCTTTCCTCTTTATTCAGTTGTCTAGTCACAGTTTGCATTGTCTGAATTCTTAAACCTACTGAAGCAGCAGTGGCTCTAAAACTACAAGCTGTGTTTGAGTGCAGCTGTGTTGGAGTGCAGCTGTGTTTGAGTGCAGCTGTGTTAGAGTGCAGCTGTGTTTGAGTGCAGCTGTGTTGGAGTGCAGCTGTGTTTGAGTGCAGCTGTGTTGGAGTGCAGCTGTGTTTGAGTGCAGCTGTGTTGGAGTGCAGCTGTGTTTGAGTGCAGCTGTGTTTGAGTGCAGCAGTGAGTCTTACCTATTGCCACCCAATGAGTCTTGTAAAAGTCTGGTCAGTTTAGAGTCTCTATACGGCACATGGCAACCTTTCTTTGTGTTGTCTCCCAGTGCAGATATCACATTCCCCAGTGCCAGCTGAGAAAGGGTCAAAATGTTCAGGGTTTTAAAATTGTACTATTTTTCTTTTCTCATTTAACATTTAAAGGTATCATAGATTAGAGGCCAGGCCTCCTTCTTCTCTTTTTTGTCATCTCACTGATAGCAGGTTGAAGCCCAGTGTCACGGTTTTCTGTATGTGGTTCACCCCCCTCAGGTGACCTGGGGGGTGATGGATCTGCTCATCTTCTTGCAGGCCTCTGCCACACGATCCATCCATCTCTCCCCTGCTCCCCCTTCCCAGACGCTCCACTGCAAATAGTCTCACATGCAGTCCGGTCCAGCTGCACTACCACCAGATGACCTAACCACTTCCCTCCCTGTCTTCAGTACAATTCAGACATGGTCCTACTCCGACTCTCTCTCCAAAGCCGGTACCTGCAACCCTGTCTTCTCCTACACTGCCAGTGACCCCGCGGAGACAGTGCACCTCACATATAGTCATTCTCTGCCCTAGTGCCCCCACCCATTGTCCATGCCTGGCACCAATAACATAAAGCAGGGAGAAAGATGCCACCAATAATACCAGGCCTTGACTTCCCATATTCATCAAGAGATACTTCCTTGACTTCTTTTGTTACCTAAGAGATCATTGCCTTGTCTTCCCACAATAACTATTAGATAATTGTCTTTCTTCTCACAATAGCTATTAGATCATTGGCTTTCTTCCCACAATAACTATTAGATAGTTGTCTTTCTTCCCACTATAACTATTAGATAATTGTCATTCTTCCCACAATAACTATTAGATAATTGTCTTTCTTCCCACAATAACTATTAGATAAATGTCTTTCTTCTCACAATAACTATTAGATATTCTTTCTTCCCACAATAACTATTTAATAATTGTCTTTCTTCCCACAATAACTATTAGATAATTGTCTTTTTTCTCACAATAACTATTAGATAATTGTCTTTCTTCTCACAATAACTATTAGATATTCTTTCTTCCCACAAAAACTATTTAATAATCGTCTTTCTTCTCACAATAACTATTAGATATTGTCTTTCTTCCCACAATAACTATTTGATAATTGTCTTTCTTCCCACAATAACTATTAGATAATTGTCTTTCTGCCCACAATAACTATTAGATAATTGTCTTTCCTCCCACAATAACTATTAGATAATTGTCTTTCTTCTCACAATAACTATTAGATAAGTGTCTTTCTTCCACAATAACTATTAGATATTGTCTTTCTTCCCACAATAACTATTAGAAAAGTGTCTTTCTTCCCACAATAACTATTAGATAATTGTCTTTCTTCTCACAATAACTATTAGATAAGTGTCTTTCTTCCCACAATAACTATTAGATAATTGTCTTTCTTCCCACAATAACTATTAGATAATTGTCTTTCTTCCCACAATAACTATTAGATAAGTGTCTTTCTTCTCACAATAACTATTAGATAAGTGTCTTTCTTCCCACAATAACTATTAGATAATTGTCTTTCTTCTCACAATAACTATTAGATAATTGTCTTTCTTCCCACAATAACTATTACATCATTGCCTTGTCCTCCCACACGTCAGATTTTGTATCATAACTAAATATAATTTATCCAGTACTCATTTTGATTTATCATTAACACTGTTTCTAGAATTGTTCTTTTCGTGCATTCAACAATGCTGTTGAACTTGATATTTGTACAATAAAACTTTTTGACAATAAGGCTATGGATTTATAAAATTAATACGGATGTAATATATGATATGGATGAGGACAAAGCATATTTACTACAGTTATAGTCACTAGACATCATCAGTGGCTTGTGGTTTTCAATGTTGGCTCTCAAAAAGAGACTAAAAATGAGTTGAAAAATTATTTGCATATTTCACAATGGTAATAGATACACACACAAACAAAACACAAACAGATCTTACCAAACCACAGTTGATTGAGATGCTCTCTCTAGCCCTATCCCCTGTGGCCCCTGTCCTCTTCAATCTCTCCGAACCAGCCAAGTCAACAAAATGAAACTTTGCTGTTAATGTCTCAAATTCAGTTTGGTTGGAATCTGCTTCTTTTCCTTCTACCAGCAAAGACTAGTTTGTTTCAGAAAATATACAACGTATGTTAGTCAATATTCTCAAATATGTCAATGTAAACATTCAACATCAGATACTGCTAAAGCCAGTATACATTAAAATGTATCTAATACTTCTTTTTTCTAGTTGCCATGAAAATAATGTTGGTTACATGTCTATAATAAGTCACAAACATAATGAAATCACATCTGTATATTATTCCTGACAATAAACTGTGCGGCCTGGCTGTTAACACAACTGTGCGGCCTGGCTGTTAACACAACTGTGCGGCCTGGCTGTTAACACAACTGTGCGGCCTGGCTGTTAACACAACTGTGCGGCCTGGCTGTTAACACAACTGTGCGGCCTGGCTGTTAACACAACTGTGCGGCCTGGCTGTTAACACAACTGTGCGGCCTGGCTGTTAACACAACTGTGCGGCCTGGCTGTTAACACAACTGTGCGGCCTGGCTGTTAACACAACTGTGCGGCCTGGCTGTTAACACAACTGTGCGGCCTGGCTGTTAACACAACTGTGCGGCCTGGCTGTTAACACAACTGTGCGGCCTGGCTGTTAACACAACTGTGCGGCCTGGCTGTTAACACAACTGTGCGGCCTGGCTGTTAACACAACTGTGCGGCCTGGCTGTTAACACAACTGTGCGGCCTGGCTGTTAACACAACTGTGCGGCCTGGCTGTTAACACAACTGTGCGGCCTGGCTGTTAACACAACTGTGCGGCCTGGCTGTTAACACAACTGTGCAGCCTGGCTGTTAACACAACTGTGCGGCCTGGCTGTTAACACAACTGTGCGGCCTGGCTGTTAACACAACTGTGCGGCCTGGCTGTTAACACAACTGTGCGGCCTGGCTGTTAACACAACTGTGCGGCCTGGCTGTTAACACAACTGTGCACCCTGGCTGTTAACACAACTGTGCGGCCTGGCTGTTAACACAACTGTGCGGCCTGGCTGTTAACACAACTGTGCGGCCTGGCTGTTAACACAACTGTGCATTCGTGGCAGTCTGGGTGTAGTCGGCTCCATTCAACAGAAGGTTCTCTTTAACCATGATTTCTAATAGACTCATCCTTTCCTGGCTCAAAAAACATTCTGGTATACTCTCTCTCACACACACACACACTCACAAAAAAGATGAATCTTATGATAACAGACATCCTCTAGCGGACAAAAGGTCTGAATATTTTAATTCACAGAAAGATATACTGTGCTTTTCTTTTCCAGTGCTGTTCAGAGTAAGTAATAATCAACTCCAAACATTGATTACCCTATTGCCTTCCATCACACAATTATCACCGTTTTCCTACTGCCATATCATTTCCTTCGCTTTGTCAATTTCTTATCTCCAGACAGTTATTTACTTTTGCTTTTTCTGACCCAGACAGTTCTCATTGGAAAGCACCAACAGCTTGCAACAAAAGAGATTCACAATTTATTTCACTTTTACAAATATACTGAATGTTGATTGTTGCTTAATGTTGAATAATGAATCAACATCACAGCACTCGGGACATCCCTATAAGCGCTCTGTCCCCATCTTCAGCAGCAAGTGAAGAGTTAAAATTCAGATGGTTTCAGTAACTGTCTGACTGTATATCCGTCTCGCCTTTCCCCTGAATGTCAAGCATCGGCCAGATTCCCTGGTCACTCCTCGCGGCACCAATGTCCTCAGACCATGATGTGCCTCGCACTGTTCACTCGCTCCCAAAGGGCCTTCACAACATCCAGCTTGTCATACATCAGTTCACCATCAAGTGGTGCCGAGCCAGCCAGTCTGCCTGCCTGTTCATTTCCCAACACACAGGAATATCCTGAAGACAATATCCAAAGGATGCTAACTACCCAGGACCTTTGAAGTGGTGCTTGCTTGTCTGCATGGAGCATGCCTGTCTCCACCTTTTTCATATGTCAAAATATGCTACTTTATTTGTAGAGTGCCCTATAACTCACCAGGCAGAATGAGGTGCCTAGGTAACTGAAAATATTTGGGGTGGTCAAGCAGCCAATGTGATACTTTCAACATCACCCATCAAGTGCTGCTGCTTTGGTCTGTAAAATATGTCCAGTGCTGTATCCCCAAAATGGAACAATGATCAGAAAACTGGCTTCTTTGACATTCATAATAATGCATGCTTCAAACTGTCTAATTCTCTATCATAAAGTTCCACAAACCTCATCTCTCACCACTCGATGTTGTCGTATGTGAAGTGTAAAAATGGCATGAGACCGGGAAGACGAGATGTTCATGTTGGTTGAAGCTGTGGCCCGGGATAAGGCACCAAATCTGAGACACTGGAGAGTCTGAAGACCAAAAAAGTCATATTTCAGTTAATAAGGAAAAACATTCACAAATTTAAGAGCATGAAAGATATGGCCATTGATTTCTGACTAAACTGCTGAAATTTACCAATATAATAAATTAAGCTGTTCCCCACTTGCTGGAAACTAAGAAGGTATGTGGCAGGTAAAAGAAATAAATTATGGTTAGGAATAAGTTACGTAAAGGATCAAACTAAGACATGAAACTATGGGAGGGATTAAACTATGGGAGGGATTAATCTATGGAAGGGATTAAATTATGGGAGGCAAGGAACAAACTTTGAAATGGAACAGAGCTACTAAATCTACTTATAATTATGAAACTAGCAAAAGTAGTCATCTCTCTCCTCAGAATCATTACAAGCATAACTGTGATATTGCTGGTAACATAGGACTTCAAGTTAAAACTCTTACTAGACTAACGGTTTCTCTAATGAAATGTTTAAGCCTTATGTCCCGTAGCTTAAAAATCATCTTTAGTTGAAAACATTGTCATTTGGTTTAAACATGCAAGGAGGCTGAAGATCACTAGGATTGTCCTGAAGCTACAGAGCTTCACGCTTTGTGTGATGCTATCAGTGGGCCAACAGCTACTCTGTAGAGACAGACTAAGCCTTGTGGGATCAAACTCAGGGCAATGAAGAACAGTTGGTATACTAGCCTACTCTTCTGCAATCATGCACTCAGCTATTCCTGTCCTGTGACATAGTGATCTTATTTCTGCGACGGATAGTTGTTATGTTAACCTCATCAGATTTGTGCATGAGTTACTGTGCTGTTACTACTTACTGGAGCAGACAATTTTTTCTCTCTCTATTTCTCACACATACTTACACACACACAAACACACATGTGTGCCCATGCACTCACACACACATACACCCACACACACACAAACAGATATATATATATATATATATATATACATGACTATAAAGTAATCAATGAATGTTAAGTCCACTGCCCGGTATCCACTGAGGAAAAATGTCTCATCATACTGTGCTTTTGTTATCGGAGAACATTCACAACCACAAAACAAGTAGACATCTTACGTCATCAAGGGAGGAAACTGCCCTTATGTTCACACCAACAACGTAGATGCCACCACTAGCATCTTCGTGAATTCTGTTATTGGATTTCTTTCCCTGTAAAAGCAAACATGGGAAACAACATTACCTTGTTCATCAGCCAGGTATGCAAGTCTGTGTTTGACACAGTAACTGTAACTACAGGATCATTAGTAAAAGGAATCCGGTACTAGCTACGGTTCTGTATTAATATCCTACCCCCAGATGATGTCACAGAAAGGTCCAACGTTTTAGAGGGTGGTAATACTGGGTTTCCCGGCTTTCTGATGCTGTTAACGACCCCAAATCATCTAAAACTGGCTCTAACCCCAACCCACCTACGTCCAACGAAAAAGTGCAGCCTAGGTCCCACGACTTCAAGCAACCTATCTACCACCACCTGAAATATTAGACTGTCCCGTGACCTGTAGATTTTCCTTGTTTGTGGTAGGATATTAATAAAGCACGGTAGCTACTCCTGCTGGAATATAATGTGTTTTGCCTTCACTTTAATCCCTGTCCCCATGGTGGACGATTGTTTTGTTATTTTGAAGCCTTACCCTGGCTGTTACCGGGGGCCCTAATATAACCGAACAGTTGAACAGGGTTTCTGGGATATTTTTCTGGGACCGGGTGATCCTCAAACAAATGGTGGCACTTTGTATCACAGGGTGTTTATCGCTCAGTGTGATGTCCTAGGGGGTAGATAGTCATAATCTAAGCCAGCACATATAAGGTGGGATGACCAATTCCCTTCCTTACTGTCTTTTCTTCCCAGAATACTGGGGAAGTTGTCTGGTAGCCCTTTGTTTGGGGCTGGATCAACCCTAAAGTTGTACTGGTTGTAAATAACTCTGCCACTTCTGGTGACCGAACCTGGACAAAAGCACAATGGGCTGGGGACTCATTTATTATTTCATATTCTTTTCTTGTGTTCACCCTCAAAAGGGAGATTATCACATGGTGTTGTGATTGCAATATCTGCAACTTTCAGCCCAACGCATTCTTCTTCTTCTTTGCATTCAGTGGCTGTAAACTCCAGCAAAAAGTTGTGATTGTTCATCTTCTTCTGGACTTTAGTCTTGTTTCATAACTTGAGTTTTGCATGCATATTTGTTTTACATATCTGGCATATGTGTATGCAGACTGTTGGTTTCTCATCTTTCAGACAGATGCCCTCTGACATCAAAGGAAAACCCCTAATGAGTTGGCTTTTATTGGACGAAAAACGAGAACTTCTGCCGGAGTTAACAGCTGGTGAACACAAAGAAAAAGAAGTTGGCTTTTATGACATGCTTGTTGGCCCAAGTCCAAAGTGGGTCTATCCTCACCTTTTAAAAATGGGGCCACAAATCCTTTTAAGGATAAAACATTCATTTTTAGCAAGCCCCTATAAGCCATCTTGTATGGCATGCTACTGGGTTGAGGGGTTCCCCCCTCCCTTACCCCATGAGCCTCTGGAATACAAACAGAGCCCATCATTTCATATAACTAATGATTGTAGCGTTAAAGTGTCAACAATAAACTAGTAATTCTAGCATTTAATTAATGCCTCAAAGAGAAGAAGGTCGTAGAGCAAGAGGTAGATCAAGAACAAGATGGAAGGATAACATCAGAGAAGCTCCACAACAGCACGATGTGCCTATGGCCGAGGCGACCAGAAGAGCCAGAAACAGAACCTTATATCTCCCTCGACACCCACAGCGGTAAAAGAGGAAGTGAAGAAGAAGAAGAAGAATTAATGCCTCAGAAATTAGGAAGCACAAACAAATTTGTAACATTCTATGAAAACAAAAAGAAACAAATACATAAGTCTAACAGATTCTTAGAATAAAGAAATAAAACAAATAGCCCCATTAAAAAAGCACATGATATATGTAAACACTGATAAAAGTGTGGAAGCTGAAATATTTTGGTCATATCAAGCGCCACAACGGATTGAAAAAAATTATAGCAGAAGGCATGGTACCAGGAAAGAGGGGCAGGGGCTGACAGACACAAAGATGGACACAGGATATAAGTGATTCCTTGAGTATGGAAGTACATGAGGCGGAAGAGCTGGCGAGAGACCAAGTTTCTTTCAGGCAGACGTTCTGCAAAGGACCAGCTACATGATGATAATAAAAGTGTATCCTGGGCAAAGTAAATATTGATGAAAGTATATGATGGTCTAAGTAAACCTTAAAAAACGTTTATCATATGTGTAAACCTCACAAAAATTATGTTATCATCTCAGTAAAAACTGATGAAAGTGTATCATTGTCTAAGTAAATCTTTATGAAAGTGCATCATTGTCTAAGTAATTCTTGATGAAAGTGTATCATTATCTAAATAATTCTTGATGAAAGTGTATCATTGTCTAAGTAATTCTTGATGAAAGTATTACTGTCTAAGTAACTTTTGAAGTATATCGTGTTGTAAGTAACCTAATGAATGTGCACTGTGATCTAAGTAAACCCAGATAAAGTGCTCAGTTTCCATGTGTTTCTACTGGGCATGAAAAGTTATTCTTGTCAGAAAACCATAATTATGTGTACAATAGAGCATGTTTACCTACTTTCAACAGAGGGTCCTTGCTTGTGTCCAGCAGGTCAATGATCTCCTCATTGTACAGCTGAAACAAGTTGGGTGTTCAATTTTACAAACATCTTAGGCACATCAACACAGACACATGTTGGGTGTTCAGTCAACACAGACACATGTTGGGTGTTCAGTCAACCCAGACACATGTTGGGTGTTCAGATATTACAAACATCTCAGGCACATCAACACAGACACATGTCGGGTATTTAATATTACAAACATCTCAGGCACATCAACACAGACACATGATTGTTGTTCAATATTACAAACATCTCAGGCACATTAACACAGACACATGTTGGGTATTCAATATTACAAATATCTCAGGCACATCAACACAGACACATGTTGGGTGTTCAATATTACAAACATCTCAGGCACATCAACACAGACACACGTTTGTTGTTCAATATTGCAAACATCTCAGGCACATCAACACAGACACATGTTTTGTATTCAATATTACAAACATCTCAGGCACATCAACACAGACACATGATTGTTGTTCAATATACAACATCCAGGCACATTACAACAACTCTCAGGCACATCAAACCAGACACATGTTGGGTATTCAGATAACAAACATCTCAGGCACATCAACACAGACACATGTTGTATTCAATATTACAAACATCTCAGGCACATCAACACAGACACATGTTGGGTATTCAATATTACAAACATCTCAGGCACATCAACACAGACACATGTTGGGTATTCAATATTACAAACATCTCAGGCACATCAACACAGACACATGATTGTTGTTCAATATTACAAACATCTCAAGCACATCAACACAGACACATGTTGGGTATTCAATATTACAAACATCTC